>CM077597.1:9032500-9657500 GCA_039654915.1 Aquilaria yunnanensis | reverse complement strand
CAAGAGGCTCCGACACCCCCTTCAATTTAGCAATCAAAAAGTGAAGTATACCATGCTAAGGAGGAATAAAAAAAATTAGGTAAATTCGTTTTAACTTAACCTAATTGATTTATTTTTATTTTTATATATTTTTTACCTAAAACTAATTTTGTTTGAAAGTCAATATTATATAGATTCAATAGTTCATCTGAAAGTATATTTTCATGATATTGTTAGATTTTTATGAATTTTTATTTTTTAATACTTTAAACTAAAAAAATTATAAAAATTTAGTAAGATTATAAAAATTGTATTTTCAATATTTTCAATAGATTATTAGAACTACATAATAATGACTTTTAATTAAAACTAGTTTAAGATAAAAAAGATGTGAAAATAAAAATATGCTATTTAGAAGTTAATTAATTTAAATTAAAATAAACTGGGTGTTAGTTTTATTAAAATGAATTAAACTTATTTTTCAAAGTACTCCTATATTTGTATTATCCTCCGTCTGATAAGTGAATATTAATCTTATTAAAATACTAACTTTAAAAACTCGATGAGGTGTACGCAAAATAGAACATGAGAATATCCATTTTAACTATTAAACCATGACCCCAAATTAGATTAGAAAGAACTGATGGGAGTGTATTAAGAATAATAAGATTCACAATTCCCAACTGCCAAACAGTGCCCAATGGTGGGTGCCGTTGACGCTCCGCACTGGAGCGTCGACAAACCGAAAAAGGTTTATTTGAAAGAACGAACTAAAAACGGAAGAACTGAAAATTAGTTTAAGAGGGCAGAGAAGTAAAAAAGAAAAGAAAAAATAAAAAAGAAAAAGAAAAAAAGAAACATGAGATATTAGAGATATGAGTGACTCATGTAAATCTGAGCAGCCAGAGTTGGACGCGTGTCCAGAGCCAGCTGTATCCCAAACTCCAAACCGCTTACCTGGAAGAAGGCTGCCCATAACGCTTCACCCTCCACCGGCTCTCCCGGTCACCCCTCCCCCCTCTCTTATATATCTCCCTTCGTCTCCCAATTCCCCATTCCATAACCCAATCCCACAAATCTTCTCCTTCTTTATTCTACTAACTTCTTCTTTCATGGCAGCAACCACCCACAGAAAAGAAATGGATCGGATCAAAGGTCCATGGAGCCCTGAGGAGGATGATCTTCTCCAGAAACTCGTTCAGAAGCACGGCCCCAGAAACTGGTCCTTGATCAGCAAATCCATCCCGGGGCGATCCGGGAAGTCCTGCCGCCTCCGGTGGTGCAACCAGCTCTCGCCGCAGGTCGAGCACCGTGCCTTCACTGCCGAGGAAGACGAGACAATCATCCGAGCCCACGCTCGATTCGGGAACAAATGGGCAACCATCGCCCGCCTCCTTAATGGCCGGACAGACAACGCCATAAAAAACCATTGGAACTCCACGCTTAAGCGCAAGTGTTCGTCGATGGGTGAGGACGGTTTCCTTGGTCTCAATGGAGGGTATGATGGCAGCTTCGGGGGCGAGCCGCAGCAGCCTTTGAAGAGATCGATGAGCGCTGGCTCCGCTGGGCAGGTATCTACCGGACTCTACATGAGTCCCGGCAGCCCCTCGGGCTCCGACGTGAGCGACTCGAGTGTGCCAGTTGTGCCTGCTTCCCATCTGTACAAACCCGTAGCCAGAACCGGCGGTGTTAGTTTGGATGTCAACGTGACTGTCTCGCCGACCACAGCCCTTGAAGCGGCGTCATCTTCAAACGACCCCCCGACTTCACTGAGTCTATCCTTACCAGGGATCGATTCGGGCGAGGTGTCTAACCGGGTCGGCGAGTCGTCCCAGGCGAGGAACGAAGCCAATAGCCCAACAGTCTCGAACAACAATAGCTCGATCCCGACACCGGGGTCGAGTCAGAACGGAGTCTGCGGCGGGTTCAGCCGCGAGTTAATGGCCGTGATGCATGAGATGATAAGGGCGGAGGTGAGGAATTACATGTTGCAGATGAAGCAACATGGCGGAGGAGGGGTTTGTATGCAGATGGGCGGAGATTCTGGGTTTCGGAATGTGGTGGCGATGAACCGAGTTGGGATGAGCAAGATAGATTAGTGACGCGGAGGCTCGAGAGGGAGGGAAAATCTGCGTTTTTTCTTATGTTAATTTCTTGTGTCCTTTTGGGTTAGGAAAATAATTTTGGTTAATGTACAGAGAGAACAGCGGTGGAAGGCTGGGCCGGAGAATGGAGAAGAATGGAGTCGGTGAAAGTTTGAGTTAAAAATTAGAGTTAGGAGGAAAAGATGAGGACTTTCTTTTTATTCTGATCCATTTCTGGCCGTTGTTAAGCAGATTAGGGAGGTTGCAGAAAATCTGCAAGAGAAAGGAATCCCCCCAAAGAAATGAAGAAAAAAAAATTACATAAAAAAATGCGTTATCGGAATTTCATCTCACGTTCTGTTAAAAATATCTGTTGGATCTTTGTTCAATTATTGCGTGTGAAGTTGATCTTCAAGAGGGTATTGGAATTTTGAATCTTGATGCTTAAATGATACGATGAGGGGCAGTAAAGTAAAAAAACAAGGGCACGGCTCCTGCTGGCTGACCAGTTTAAAAGCAACTTCCCAACGGCAACTGCCTGTTTGAACTCTTCTACAAAGTGGAAACTGATAAGAGTTTAATGCCCTTGTTGGTAGTTATAATGGAGACAGGACGGCCACCGAGAATTGTTATCTTCTTACGATGGAGTGGATTAGTTTACGGTTGCTACATGAGGTCACCGGAAATGGGAATTGAAATACCTCTGGACAAAGAAAAATAATCCCGAAGATCAAAGAAATGTAGAGCTCACGGGCGATTAATAAAAAAGGGTGTTGGTTGGGAATGTGGAAAACATGTGAGTTTTTTGGCCAAAAAGTTGGTTGGGAATTGGGAGGGTTGCAGTTAGCAGTTAGGAGAGCATGCACGCAAAGCTTGTTCCAATCCTTCAATGCCAACCTGGTCCTGGTTTCCAAGTGTCTGGTCGCTTCAGAGGTTTCACACTCTGGGATGGTTGGATTAGGCAATGAACCAGAAGGCAAAATCCAACTTGTCCATAGTTTCCTGTTCAAACCAAACAATATTAAGAATTTAAAAACATCTTCACGGCACACAAGTTTAAGTGCAACACGAAAATTGCTCGAGTATATCCCTTGTATGTGAAAAAATCTCAATATTTTTTGGGGATAAGAGCGAATCACAGGAAAGGTGTGGGAGCACTTGATATTAAACAACTTTAGAAAGGCAAGCCTACATTGGGTATAAACATTTACACTACATCAGATTCCTACAATATCCTAAAATGGCTTCCTCAAAATCACATGGAATTTCCAAGAACAAATTGATGCATAGCTTCAAGGAGAGAGCTCTTTGATAATGAAAGCAATGGAAAGACCACCAGTAACGTTCTGGTCTGAATTGTAGTGCTAATCACAATGATGCAGGCTGGAATTTACTTGAAATGCTGTTCTGTTCCTTAATCGCTGCAAGTCTCGATTTGACATCATTCATAAGGCACTGAAAATCTTCCTTCCAGGACCAGCTGGGGTCATTCAGACAACGTATAGAACTGAGGCAAACAAGTAAAGTACCACCTTCGTGCAGAAGAACCTGTAACATCATGGAAGCAACACAACATCAAGCTATCACGTTTCACAACACCCCCCTCCCCCACAAAAAAAAAAAAAAGCATAAATCAGTAACACAAGCAAGCAAAATCAGTTGATGGTAATTCATTAGATGCCATGTTATGTAAGAAAAATTCCTCCAGAGTTGATTATAAAAAATATAAAAAAAAAGTCGTACAGAGTTCTGAAAAGTTTATAAAAAAAAAAAGGGGGAATCCAACGCATGAATTGCTTTGGTTGAGGTTCTACTCATGTTACAGACTAGGAAGAATAACGGGCAACAAATATGAGCTTTCCACCCACAGATACCGACAAAGTATTCAACAATATCCATTTAACTTCCAAAACATTGCCGCATATATCATGTTTCTCAAATCGGGAAACACAGTACATTTCATTTGAAGTCAATTATGTTAATGTTATGCTGTAAATTCTGAAAGATCTGAACTGAGAAGTGATAGAAACATACTGTCAGCCACAAAGGTAGAAAACCCAAGACAGATGGCAGGGCAGCCAACATTATTGACGTTAAAGCAATGGCCACGTTTTGCTTCACCTGCAAGAGATATGCAAAGGAATAAATAGAAAAAGTGGAATATGAGAGGAGAGATGATTGTGAAAAAGTACCAGTGAAGAAGTTTGGCGAGCCTTGGCTATACAGAATGGAACACCAGAAATATCATCCCTCAACAACAAGACATCTGCAACAGCTATTGCAGTTGCACTGGCACGTTGTGCTAGGACAATACCAACCGTGGCGACTGCCAGAGCTGGCGCATCATTAATGCCTTCACCTACCATGATTAAGCCTCCTCCTGCAATAAGATTTCAACCACATTAATCATTCTGAGAATAGAAAGAGTTAAGAACACTACAAAGATAAAATACTCTCGTTAGTTTCTGCATCAGGCAGAATCTGTTGACAAAGAAACATCTTATAATAACCACCTATTGGTCTAGCATATCAAAGCAAAAATGGGTAAAGGAAATGCGCAGGAGGTGGAAGCATTAAGCAATAAGCATCCATGTGACAACAAATCATATCAGGTGTGCGCCATTAACCACGAGTCCCTGGGTGAGAACTTCCAGTGCACCTTTGGATGACGATGCAAGTTAGTGCATACTGGAAGTTTGCATAAAAATATATAAATATAACAGAAAGTTGAAAGTAACCAAGAGCATACTTCTTGCTCCTCGTTATCTATAAAAGGTAAAAATGATTTACAGTTAAGACACCCAGTAATAGTGAATAACATTGGTCACAAGAAAGTAAAACATTCCCTCGCTAAAAAAAGACATAATAATAATGGTAACAGAATATCAGTGCTAAGGGCATAATTGGCATATTTTTAAGATTGTAGTCACCTATATCCCTTGAGATTCCTTTCACGTGATTTAGCTTATCCTCAGGCTTCAGTTTGCAATAGAATTCCTTGATGCCAACAGCACTGGCTACTCTCCTTGCACTTGATTCGTGATCACCAGTTAGCATCATAACACGAATTCTTGCTTTGTTTATCAGTTCAGAAATAACTTCCAGAACACCTGGTCTAGGCCTATCCTCTAAATGAATTAGTGTCACCTACACAGAGAGCACAGACTAATTTCAGTAATATGAAGGTCAGGAAAATGCCCAGCATAACAAACAGCACACAAAATAAGCCCCAAAATTTAGGGAGATCAGATATCCTAATAGTGCACCAATTACACCCACCTGTGTACATGCAGCCTCAAACACACACACACACACAAACACACACTTGTATACGAACAAGACAGGGAAGCAAACAAGTGTTATAGTGCATTTTATAACTGTTGCACAAAGTTTAAAAGTCCATCTTCCCCCACTTGCAGTCCATAAGTGACATCCAATGAGCAGCAAGTCATATATGCAATTAGTGTATGCCTTCATAAGCTATTACAAGAGAATGGAAATAGGCAATCAGTCTAATGAATGGAATTGCACCTTTTCATTGACAGAGAGAGCAGCATGGACAAAGTTACTCCCATAAGAAGAAGCACCAACAGCTTCCCTGATTTTTTGTGATTCATCTTCAGACTTGCATCTAGAAGTGATAAAATCCACGGAACCAAGGGATGCCTTCAATGTTCTACCCCCTCCAGTTCCTGACTATAGCAAAGCACAAGGAATTGTAAGTTCATATTCCTATTTGAGAAGAAATTTCAGAAATACACAACATACAAACACATAGACAGAGAGATCCCACGAATTCTGTCATGACTGTTTCTTTTTTGGTTAACTAATTTTACTAGTCCAAGTGAATGTGGGCTTACAAAGAAAAGATGAGGGCAAGGCAGACTAGCCTGTGAAAACTTGTGTGAAGAAAAAGAGAAAGAAGAGAGACTACAACACATGCTTTGGTCTGGATTGTCAGGAGGAAAGTAATGATGGTATCATCCTTTGCTACAAAAAGAAAGCATTCATGCCAGGAAAGTAAATTTACCAAATTATTATGTATGAAGCACTGTACAAATAAATGCTATGCTTTGGATGCTAAAAAACAAGTAGATCAATGGTGAAGCCGGGAACAAGAAAACCTGGTTCTGAGGGGGTAATCACGAAATCAGAAGACCTTTCCTTTTTTTCTTTATTATTGATAAAGACACCTAATACTATAAATGTAAACACACATTACCTCAGTACTGTTAAGAGTTGCTACGAGACCAATAAAGACACCTAATACTACAAATGTAAACACACATTACCTCAGTACTGTTAAGAGTTGCTACAAGACCTCTGCCAGGAAAGTATTCAAAACTTTCAATGGAAACAGGAGGAAGATCTTTCCCTAAGCTATGATCAACAACTGCTCTGCAACACGTACAGAACGGGAGTCAAACCACTTTAGGCAGAACATAAAAACAACATTGATGTGAAAGAAATAAAAGCTAAGATACTCATAATTGCAAGCGGGGGATAAAACTTTGCATTAAACATCCAGAGTGTAAACCACAAAGGGCATTATCTCATCAATGGCATCCATTAACTGGGCTATGCATGCAACAAAGACATAAAATAGTCCGTTTGATACCTTCCAATAGGGTGAGTGGTGCCCTTTTCCATAGCAGCTGCCACTGCAAGAGCTTCTTTTTCACAGTTCGGAATGCAACATGATGAAAATTTTGTATCCCTACCTTGGACCAGATGTCCATAAATAGGTTCAATTGCTTTGAACATCAGACCCCCGGTTGTCAAGGTGCCAGTTTTATCAAATGCAATAGCTTGGCATGAAGCTAGAGCATCTAGTACTTGCCCACCTTTAAGCAATATCCCCTGTTAAGAAAGCCAAAAAAGAAAAATGAAAAAAGAAGAAGAAGAGCGCAGAAGTAAGTAGAATCAATGATGAATAATATGCATGCATAAGTAAAGAAACTGCAACAGCTCAAACATATACGCACTCAGTTAGCCATTTTTGTCTTTTCTAATTACTAAAGTTCTATCAGTATAAAGTGATTATATATATGTAACCTGGAAATTTAATGTAAGAGGGAATGAATGAAAAGCCCGTTGTTGCATAGATATGCTTGAAAAATATTTTCAGTAACAAAGTATGAAATTTATGACTTTCAAATCAAACCAGAAAAATTTAGCATAAGGATATAGAGTTAGACTAGGAATACGATCATGTTCAACTTAATTTTGGCATTGCATTGGTCAATACCTTCTTTGCGCAAGAGCTAATAGCAATTGCATACGCCAGTGGAGCTACTGCCAAAGCACATGGTGATGCTGCAACCATAAGCCCCAGTGCCCTATATACTGAGCCTCTGCAAGCTGCATGGCAGAACAAAAATGGAAAATAAACCCAAATGCAGAAATTAATATTCAGCAAAGACCCCCCCCCCCCCCCCCCCCAAAAACCAAAAATAAATAAATAAAGCAAAACGAAATAATTAAATAAACAACAAAAAAAAAAAAATAAATTCAGATAAGGAATTAAACATTACTATGTCAAACACCAAATAGGAAAAACTAATACTGCCTAAACTACTAGCATTTTTATAAATTGTACACCAGATAAAATCAACATAAGAAACTGAACACCACGGACAACCCCCAAGCCCCCAACCCACATGCACAAACAAAAAGTGGGAATGACCATTACTATACAGGTCCCAAAAGCATAAAATGTTAAGAAGAAAAATTGTCAAGGGGACTGGAGAACGATCAAAGGCATTTACTTGCAAAAATATTAAAAGCACTCCTCCTGAATTACCAGCTGAGCCAATGAAGGGCCATTTAAAAAGAAGAGGTCCAATTATTGCAACTGTTGCTGACAAGAAGACAACCACCTTGCTGTAACGCTCACCAAAGTCATCCAGCCACCTCTGAAGCTTTGGTTTATTCAACTGCGCTTCCTCTGTCAACTGCATAATTCTGTTAAGTGTGGACTCCTTCCATTCCTTTGTGGCCTAATCCAAAATTCTAAAATTTGGTAAGGCATTAAAAAAGATCCAAAATAGCGAAACTCACATATCAGTTAGTAGGACAAGCCTTTGTTATTTCCATAATAATCCTAATACCAAAAATGATACTAAACCCACCTTCACAATTATTCTCCCATCCAAATTTCTTGCACCCCCTGGAACTCTGTCACCAACTTTTGCCTCTACTGGCTTAACTTCACCAGTAAGGTGTTCAATAGTAATTGTTGCAGTGCCTAAGAAAACCTCACAGTCAACAGGAACAGCCTAAACAAAAATAATCAGATCTTAAATGAGAAAGCCTGTCACTTTGTTGATTAAAAACTTCAAAGAAAATCAAATGAGTAGAGAAACCACACAACCATTGGTTGATTCCTATTGAATTTTATATTCCTCAATTCAATATAGTCCACTAGCAATAGCATCCAACTTCATTTATAAAATGAGAAACCAAGTTGAAGCTTGAAGCCCAAGCCAAACTATATGGAAACTTGAAAACCAGTCTTCCATTGAATAAGAAATTGACTTCTTATATGATCTAAATAATGCAACTAAATTTCAATTACTAACTCTTGTTGACACATTTTATGAACTGTACACATGAACTATTCATGTGCTTTCAACATTGCAACAATAATGCAAATAATATCTTTAGAGTAATATTTACCAAGTACATCTATTTTGGACCATGAATGGCCCGCTTATAAAATTTAAACATTTACAAATTTCAAATATGATTTTCCTACTCATATAAAACTATATGGATAAAAATACTCATCCATATCCATATATATAAACAACTCAATCTTTATAACGTGTTCCTTGCAACAAGTTCCAAGACGTTTAAAGTAGATATTTACCTACATTTGAAATTAAACTAGTGCGGCCATTTAGCAGCCTTCGTAATGCACAAGAAAAGTTAACAAGTGTTGCATATTTAGATGCTAAACAATTATGAGGCATCAGCTAGACAGATGGCTAATCTGTTACACAAAGATCTAGGATATATTGATAGAATGATTTGGCTTGCCTGGAAATGGCAGAACTAAAACACTACAGAATGCTATTGTCATCCACAAATAAGAAAGAAGACTACCTGCTAATATGGCCTTAGACCAGAGGGCTACAGATGAGTGCATAAAGAGTTTGTTGTAAATGAAATAAGCATCATAGTTGACAGAGCTAAAAGGAGACAGATTTATCATGAGAGCAATGACATTAATAAAGTTTACCAACTGGCGCCACTCCTCACTGAAAATGACTTTGACATACCTCACCAGCACTGACCAGAATGTAGGAGCCAATTTGCAAATCATGCACAGGCACACTTCTATAAGATAAATCAGATACATCTGGCAGATTATTATCGTTTACATCCAGAACAAGTGCATGCTCTGGATGATTTTCCTTCAGCTCCTTGACATCAATCATTGATCGGCTAGTAAAGAATTCTTCGGCTGCACAAAAAGGATAGGACACAAAATAAGAGACTACAAATTTAACCTCAGAGGAGAAAATTTCAGCTATTATCAACTGAGTATGGTTACCAATATGAGCAAGATTGAACATGGCGAGAAGCAATCCTCCTTCCAAGCAGTTGCCCATGAACATGGACGCAAAGGCCGCAAGAGCCATAAGCACGTGAATATTTACCTTTCCACCAGCAACATCAATAATCGCATCAAGAGATGCTGAGACCTGGCAAGAGCTACCGGGACCATTATCACTAATCACTTCATCCAAGCTAGTTTACGAATTAAAAAGCACAACAGCAAGCTTAGCACAAAATCGAATTACCCCAACGAGAGGGAACGCGACGCAAATGAGCGAGTTCTGGACGAGCTTGACGGAGGGTTTGGGAAGCACGTAAGGGCAAGCGCCGGCGGCTAGGAACATAGCCGTGGCACAGCAGCAGAGCTGGAGGTGCTCCCTCAAGAAATTGGCCAATTCAAACCATCCGATGGCTTTCGCGAATCCGATCACCGCTCTCTGTGGAGCAGCAAGCTCAGCGCTGTCATGGTGGTGGTGATTATGATGGTGCTGGTCGTGGTGATGGTGATGGTCATCTAGGTGGTGACTGTGATCAGAGGCGGAGGCGCCGCAGCTGATTCGCCGGTGAAGGAGAACGGGGAAGGGTTTGAGACCAGTGCGGGAAGGGCGGACGTGCTCTTTGAATTGGAGGGAATAGAGCCGCCCAAGTCGGCGCCGGGGGACGCTGAGAGGCAAGAATTTGGCCGTGGAAAGAGCGGAGGTTTCCATTTGGGTCGGATCTCCGGATGCTCAGGCCATGAATAGTGGGGTTCGAAATTCCGACGGAAGAAGACCCGCCACACTTCTTAGTTCGTCTGTTTGTGCTCTCCGACGCCGATCAGAGAGTTCAAAGGCTACAAAGACAGACAAAAAATACACCAGTTAAGTAGATGTTACCATCTCATCCACATACTGTACTCATGGGCTTCATTCTGGAGCAAATCCATTTTCCAATTGCTCTTGCATTTAGACTTTAGTAACCCGGTCCTTGAACTATGTATAGGATGACATTTTAAAAAGTTGTATCGAGAGTTTCACATTTCAAATAGGCCTAAAGCCATTTTTAACCCTCGAACTCACTAGACTTGGACCCTTTACTCCCTTAACTTGTACTTGGTCAAACTCACCCCTTAAACTTGCAAACATTGGATATATTAGCCCTTTTGGTCCCATGTGCATATCACCTGATTTAACGCCACCTTGCTCCGTCTAAAACAATTCGGCTTGCGCCATAGCTGTTCCCTTTTTAGCATTGGTCCTCCAACTCTCCTTCTCCACCCTCCGCCCTTTAGGCCTTGTTTGGATAGAGGGGAGAGCGTGGAAAGGGGAGGAGACGCCCCCTCCCTTCCGTGTTTGGATAGTAATAAATGGGAGGGAGAGGTTGAGAAGGGATGAAACACTTCCCTCTTTATCCCTTCAACAAGCTTATTTCGCAATCCTCCCAAATCGGGGGGAATCGGAGAGAAGGATTTGATGAAATTGATTAAATTTTCTCATTCTCAAAATTGCCCCCACTGGTGAGCGATTTCTTCTTCTTCGTTTGCTGGCGACGGTGGAGTGGGGAGCGACGGCGGCAGGCACGGCGTCCAGCTGGACGTAGCTGGGCAGGGGCAATTGGAGGCAGGTGCGGCGATGGCGAGGCGAGGCAACGGCGTGGCTAGGCAGGCATAGGCCGGCGGCTACAGTGTGGGGTAGTTTGGAGAGGGAAAGGGCAGCTACAGAGGAGATGTTGGCTGAGGGCGACGGGGCGAACGTTGGCAGCAACAGAGGAGATGCTGGCTGGGGCGACGGGGCGAGCTGGGGAGGAGACAGCCGGAGAGAGAGAGAAAGAAGAAGGCAAGGCCGGAGGGAGGTAGCTGGAAGAGAGAGAGAGGAGGAGGGAGAACGAGACTTGTTTAGTTTGGAAGAATTGAGTCTCTGTGGCAGTCGGTTTTTAGGGTCCTCATGCTGTTCTGATGCTTCTCACATGTTCGATGAAATGCCGCTGTGAGAGAATTCCCTGGCTGCTTTCATCACAAAGCTAATACTTCTGTTCTAATTTAAAGAATTTATTTTTCCTTGGTGATTGAAGGTGAAATTATCAATTATCAATTTTTTTATTCTTTTTCTGATCTTCTTTTTTTGGCTACTACTACCACGAGGTGTTCTAACTTAGTTAACCAGACTAATCTCCATTTGTGGTTCGTGGCTGCTAGCCTAGGGGTATTTTGTACGCTGAAAGGTTGTAGGGGACTTTGAACCATTGAGCTCCGCGTCTCAACTGGGGCCTTACTCCAGTTTTTGCTCTTCCTTTACAGGCAACAAACGCTTCCAAATCTTTGCTGGGAGGTGTGAGTTTAACTAGAAAGCAACAATGGATGGTATGTAAAGGCCATTTTTTATTTTTACATTTTGGTTACTGCATTCTTATGCTGCAACTTGCAAGTGGCTAGAATTCATGAGTTTCTACGTCTCTGATGTCCTTAGTTGATTCGCAACCAACAATGGAAGAAACTATACTGGTTCCGGATGATTTAATGATGGGACCACCTTCTCCTCTCATCCCACCAGAAAATGCCGTTTCTCTTTAAAAAGAAAACATTTTCTTCCTTTAAGTTTTGGGGTTTGCTAAAAAAGGATACAAGCGGAAAAAGTATTTACTATTAATTTTAATATAACTTATGGATGTTTTCCTTTTTTTTTTTTATTGGATAAATATGTTCCTCAAATCAACCAACTTTATTGGGTCTATATATGAAAATTTTGTTAATGCAAGCAATTTATCACATTATTAAGAAAAAAGAATAAAATGAATTTACAAGCTAAACTATGGGTAAATTTGTAATAACATTTAAATTCTTTCCCTTCTCTTTCTTTAATGAATGTATCCAAACAAAGGGGGGTGAACTTCCCTTCCTTTCTTTTAGTAAGTCTATCCAAACAAGAGTAAAGTCATGACACCTTCCTCTTCCCTCCCTTTCCTTCCCCTCCCCTTAATGATAATATCCAAACAGACCCTTAACGATGACCTCACCTCCCTCCCCGACTTCGATCGCCCCACCTTCTCCTTCCTCTTGTTCACCTCCGCCCACTCCGTCCTGTTTTCTACTTTCTCTCCTCACCCACATCTGGTTCTCACTTCGATCCCCTATGCGTTTGGCTCTACTGTGCGGGACCATACTCCAATAACTCGCCGTTGCGACCGTACCAGACGGTCTGAGCGATCTCCTTGCATGCTTCAGTCTCCGTTGATTGCCGGCATATGAGGTCAAAATCAAGCCGAAATCGTTAGGGCTTTTGCACAAGACGAGAAATCAAATGCAAAGTTCGAATTTGATATCTACCTAGAAATGCAAAATTCAATGGGCTTCATGGTCCTTCTCACCTTTTTTTTTCCCTTGTTTTAACGGGCGACAATTTTTTTCCTTGTTTCAACAGGCGATAATTTTTGAAACGAAGGATTGGTCTCGTCTTCTCGGACTTTTCTTGTGACTTTTTTGTTGTTTCAATTCTTCTAGTTCATGCAAAACTATGTTCCTGTTTGTTGTGTATAAAGATCAAGACAAGAAATCTCCTATATTCACTGTAAAGATTATGAATAGAAAATGTTTGTTAAAATGCCTAAATGAGCAAGCTGAAAGGTTTCTGACGAAGCAAGCAGCGTTAAGCACATGATACACACATGGGGGCCAAAGGGCTAAAGTGTCCCATATTTGTAAGTTTAGGGGGCGAGTTAGACCGATTCTAAGTTGAGGGGGTTAAGTGTCCAGGTCTGGCAAGTTTAAGGGCTAGAAATGGCTTTAGGCCTTTCAAATAATTAGCAATATTTATCTAAGTTGAAAATAGTACATGATACGGTATATCATGCATTATATCTATAATATAAAAGATACTTCATATTTCCCAATTTGATTGCTTTAAATGGTTCTACATAAAGTTTAAGGAATGTTAAACTATTTTCCTATGTTTCCAACTTTGCCCTTGAACTATCTCCATTTATCTTAAACTTTAGTTTTCCTCATCCTTGTCCTGTCTCCACGTATCTAGCCCAATCGATCTTTGCTGCTCCTCACCGCTTACAGCCTCCTCCATCTACTGCCCTCATTGCCTCAATCCGGCAAAACCCATTGGCCCTGATCTTTTCCCCAATGCCCAACTTCCTCATCCTGTTGCATTTCAATCTTGTCCCTTTGCCTCTATCCCTGTTTTTCTTCCATCATGCTTGATTGCCGCAACCCAATCACCGATCTAGTATTGGAGGGCTTGGCGGATGAGGTTGACTGTGATTGACAAAGTCATCTCAATGCTACTCATAAAAGACTAGATGATCAATGTAAATACCATGAATTGGTATTGGAGAATTGTAGCAATGCAGATGAGAGTGGCCGACCCGCTTACACTTTTTGCAGACTTTAAATACCCCATCATATTTGAGTTGGATCTAGAAACCAACACCATTGGGAGCATGCCAATAGAATCCAGGAATTAAGGGTTCCATGATATTTAGTTCCACATGGACTCTTAAATAACACCAATGATGGCGGGAATTAGGAGAGAAATCCATTGCTATAACTTTACTCACATGTTTTCCAATATAAAATGCTATCGCTTGTGTCATAAGAATTGGTGGAAGTTGGTGAATCTAAACCCAAACTGGAATATATTGAAAGTTGTGTTTATCATGGGGACACCGGGGATTAAGGCAGTCGGTTAGAACTAAAGCCCCATAAATATGGCAAAAAAACACACTGTCGAAGCATCATTACATCCTGTTGTTGAGAGAGCTTAATGATGAATTGGTTTGAGCCTATTACTCCTAGAACAATGGTGTTACCTTCAAGCTTCCACACACTATTAATATAGGTCTGTATAAATTCTTGGGTAAAGCGTCATATATCAACTATCTTGATAATGATACAATCATATAGCTTAGGACAAGAGCTTTCCATGGCCTTCAAAGGAATTGCTGCTGAAAAATCAGTCTCTAAAAACATTGTTACTAGGGGTGATAATACAACTCGCTCAACCTGTGAAACTGTATGGACCAAACCAAAACAATCCGATGGCTATGTGTGTTTATGCGAGTTACGGTGCGATTTGGGTTCTAAAAATAAAAAAATTGATATATATATATATGCGGTGCAGTTTGAGTTTTAATTTTAAAATTGATAAAATCCGAACTGAACCATAACCTTTGCTAACCAATGAGAAAGTTAAGCCAAACGCTCCATACTACTTTTACATGTTTGAATGAGTTTATATTTTTTAATTCTAAAATATATCCTAAAAAGTATTGTCTTGTTTTTCAAGCTAATCAAAAATCTTATAATAGTATAGTGAAACTATGGGAATAGATTTGACAATCTTGTGTGGCAATAAGAAATTATGTATAAGAAGCTAAAGAATTCCAAAGTGGCAGGAGCTTTGGACTCCAAATAGTAGCTTTATATTTTGTAACATTAAGGCTATTTTTTCCTTGTGATGCTTTAAAGTATGAAATTGTTGATATTTCATAAAATTATTTGGTTTTGAGGATAGTGTATTGACATCAAGACAAGTGTTATGAAGTAAAATAAATTATTTTACTGGATAGAAAAGATAAACGGGTCAAACCGAATTGACCCGAACCACATTCCATACGATTTGAGTTTTAATTTGATTTTATGGTATATAGTGCAGTTTAGTTTTATATTATACAACTAAGTCATCTATATGGAGTGGTTTAAGTTTAGGGCAAATGCAGTCAAACTCACCCAATGAACACCCCTACTTGTTGCTAAAGGATCAACACCTGCTGCCACGTCTTGCCTTTATACCACATTTACCTAGAAACAGAGCGAAAGCAGCTCGACAATGCTTGGAATCCAATAAAAACCATACGCCAGAAACTAGCAGAATGCAAAAGACGATCCAACCAACTTGGATTAATAGATCCGAAAACTTAACCCAGAAAATCACTCAATTAATAACTAGAAATAGAAACACAAACCAGGAAACAAATGCATTCTGCTTGAATCAGAGCCGCTTGGTCAAGTGCAGCTAGAGAAGATGCAATACTTAAAAAACCCACAAAAATCACAAAACCACAAGTCCAGCAGAGCACACAAGGCAATCCAAACCAACTTGGATTATGGTACCTAAAATGCAACCCATGAAAATAATGCAGATGAATTGAAATCCAAATAAGGGTAACGAACCAGCAAGTAAACGACTTCTGCTGAGCTGGAGAATGAGTTAGAAATAAATCAAAGTAAATAATCAATGAGACCTGTGAATAGGAAAGGCATCGGGATGATGAAGACAGTGTCCATAATTTTTCCTTTAACTTATTGAATGTAATATTTTGATCCTAAACCTGTTAAAATGATGATAAAAAGGGTAGTTCGGCGTTCCAAATATCAGGCAGGAGTCCGTCTGATTAGGGATGAGAGAACTGGTAATCTATGCAAGAACAAAGGTTAGGGTTTAGGAGACAAATTGGGGGAGGTCAAGAAGAAACAGATGTGGATAAATGTGCCAGTGAGAAGGTTCACAGTGAACAAATCGGACAGAAAATAGGAGAAATTGATGGAATCATGAGGATTTGCTGCAAATTTGGTGAAGCTCTCATAGCCGAAGCGAGGATGCCTCTGTTGCGATATAGAGTTTTTTTCTCTAGTAAGCCACTCATCCTACAATCTTGACCCAATTAGAGTTTGTTAAAAAGGGGTTGAGATTGAGAAACTCTGGTGAGAGATCCATTGCAATTAATTGTTGCTTTTGTATGATATCGATAGGTCTGTTTCGTGTTTTAAACAGAAGAACTAAATGGGGGAAGAAGATGAAATCTGGATAATTTGTGTTTCAAGTTCATAATTTTATGTGTTTGTATCAATTTAGGTCAAAATTTTCATTTTCATACAATATGCTCATCCATTATAGTTAAAGAGGAAGGCACATTGGCCGTCTAGGTACCAGCAGTACCTTTGGGAACCCCACATTAGCATTTTTGTTGAAGTTAATGTTGATATTGACAGAAGAATAACAATTAGGACATAGTATGGTAGCTAATTGACTTTATAAAGACAAAGTTAGGATAAACGACCACATCAGGACAAAAGTAAAAGTTGGGAGATCACAAACAGATTTAAAGTTGGCACATCCAAAATGATATAATATTGGTACTGGTATTGTACCATATCATTAAAAAAAAATGATACACTATCCGATATAGTATATATGCCTAAATTATTTAAAATCAATGCATTTGAGATGATATAATATAGGTACCGATATTGTACTGTATTACTAGAAAAATAGTATACTATTCAGTACAAGATTTAAGACCTTGTTTGCTACAATAACTTCTCTTGGGCTGTAGCCGTTTTCTTCTTCTTGCAAAGAAATGTGCCAGAGTTAGAAAAAGGGTAAATCTATATTTGTTTGTGATGACGGAATGAGATATTTTTGTCATTCTTTCCCTATAATTGTAGAAGATATCCTAAAATCTTTTGTTTTTGTGTTTTAGGCCCCATGAACTTTCATGAGTTACAATAAATACCCCAATTTTTATTGAAACCTAAAATTCATTGCCTTTGCCTTAAGCCATATGTTTTCTATTTACCAAATTTGTAGCCAATAGTTTTGAAATGTTTCATTTTTTAAAAAACATTTGGAATGACTTAATTTTGATTTAATCGTTCCACGAATTTGTCATAAAAAAGTGATGCCTTATTAGGAGTTGGAAAAAATGAATATTGAAATAGTAGTTTGAAAGATAATCTAATAAAATAATTAACTAAATATATGCAACACTAGAACTTAGGTGGCATGCAACTCTAACACTCTTTTTTTCTATAAATATAATCGATAAAAAAAATTAACACTTTGGCTCGTCGACCCCAATGAAGTGCGTGTTAACCATCCAATGAACAACAAAAAGCGATAGGAAAACAAAATTCTCTCCAAGACTATATTGTACGCGATGTTCAACCATTTCAGCTAATTATGCAACTGTCCTTGTTTTTTTTTTTTTCTTTACTTTGAATTACATTTAAAGTTTTAGTCTAGAAAGTTGTTTTCTTTTCTGGGTGCTAATTATACAAAAAGTGGAAGCTTTTGCCTCTTACAATATTTCTTAAGGTTATAGGCGACCTTGAATATTAGGATTCGGACTGTTTGATTAATGCTCCCATGTTAAGGGAACAGTTTATTGAATCATCATTCTAAAACCAGTTTATGTCCTCTGATTGAAAAGCCTGTAGCTTGTAATGTTTATGTACTACAGGCTTTGAACAGGATAATGAAATTATGAGTTAGTAGGTTATCTTATGTTGCCCTTTCAAGTGTTATTTAAGAGAAAAGTGTGACAATTTGGCTCATACATTGAAATTTGGACATTTGCCCTTCTGCGCTTTGTATGAGAATTCTTATTTCCCCCTTTTGCTTTTCCTCCACAAAGAGTTATGTTGGTACCGAACAAAACTCATAAATTCTCCTAGTTTGAGATTTATTTCAGTTAGGTGGAAGTATGTTAGGTTTTTCAATTTGGCATTTTCTAGAAGGCCGATATAGTGATAGTTGATAGTAAATTACAGAAATGGTCTCTAACTTTTAGTTATTATTTTTTTTTAGTCCCTAATGCATTGAATGTTTTGTTTTGGTCTTAAATCTATTAAAATTGTACTATTTTGGTCTTTCATTAGATGAAATTTATTAACTCAGAATAATTGTTTGACAAAATATTTTAAAATTCTAATTTAAATATTTGGTAATTATTTTTCAATAAATTTAAACAATTTAATATTTTTTTACAGTAAATAGACAATTTAAATTAGTAGTTTTTTCTTTCTAAATGAAACAAGTTCAATTTATAAAGAGAAAAAAAAATGATTTAAATTTTTTATTAATTGTAAAAAAATTACTATACAAATTAAATTTATTGTAAAATAGTTACCGGTAAGGGTGAAAGTTTCAGGTTTTAGATCAGGTTCGGGTTGAAACTCGAAATAAATGGACTCTTTTATAATTTGAAAATACCAACCTGAACAGACCCTAACCCCAAAAATAGGGTTAGGGTCGGGTTAGTTCGGACTTATCTGCTACTCCACCACCAGCAGGCATTTTCTCAGCTACAAAGGATGGAGGATGACGCGAAGGGAAATGGATGGACAACGCTGAAGACGATGGCACGAAGGACAGATGTAGACGAGATAGAAGAATGACATGGAGGATGACGGCGAAATGAACGGACAGTTGCAGAGGATGACGGACAGTTGCGTAAGGGCAATGACCGAGGCAAGACAGCGGCACGAGGGCAGCAAAGTGAAGTAAGGGAGGTGGCACGAGGTAGAGGCAATGCAACTCAGGTGAGGGAGAATGGGAGATTGAAGGTTAGTTAGATAGGGTTAGGGAATTGGGTTGGGCTAGTGTTTTTTTATTGGGTAAGAAGTTAGTTTAATGTTGGGCTGAGATGGGTTGGGTTAGGGATTGAAGGAGTTGGTGGCCTGGAGATGAGCTGGGTTAGGGATTTTGAGTGGATTCGAGTACCCGAACCAGCCTGATTTTTCCTTCTTTATATTATGTTGGGTTTGGGTCAACCCGAATGATGCATTTTCTTCTTCCTAATCCAACCCTAACCCGATATTTCGGATTGGGTTTCGGGTCGGATATTGGGTTATAGTCATTTTATTACACCCCTAATTATCGGATAGTTTAAATTATGATCTAAATAATTATTATCAGACAAATACTTTGAGTTAATAATTTTATCAAATTGGGACAAAAAAGAAATGTTTTCAATAGACCCAATTCGTTTTAACTTAAGTCAATTCACTTTAAAATGATTTATTTTTATTCTTATGTCTTTTTTACTCGAAACTAATATTAATTAAACTTCAATATTATGTAGTTACAATAATTCATTGAAATTACAATTTTTATAATCTTACTAAATTTTTATGAATTTTTTAGTTTAAGGCATTAAAAAAAGTAAAATTCATAAAAAAAAATTAACAAAATCATGAAAATTTACTTTCAAATGGATTATTGTATCTACATAATATGGACTTCAAATAAATTTGGTTTCAGGAAAAAAAAGATGTAAAAGTAAAAATAAGTCAGTTGACTGAAATTAAAATGAATTGGCCTTTAGTATTAAAACGAAACGTTTTTAATAGGTTTAGGACTAAAACAAAATATTTAATAGGTTAGGGACTAAAAGGAAACAATGATTAAAGGTTATAGATCATTCACGAAATTTACTCGTGATAGTTGATGACCAGGATGCTCCATCAAAACCCCATATAAAGTAATATTTGATAAGTTAGAAAATTATAATATGATAGATGATAGATATGACAATGAAATCTAAATTGTTGAAAATGTAAAATCAACGTTGAGTTTCAAATTTGAATGACTCATATAATTGGGATCCTAAGTTTTTGGGAAGTATGGTCATGGCAAAAGAAACATAGCCAGATACTTGTCAAATCCACAATGTTTTAATTGGATAATGTTTAAATTTTGACTTATGTAAAAAGTTTCTTATCTTGACCACTAAATTGTTGCTTTGGTAGGCCATAGTGGAGTGTAAAATAGACTTTAATTGTTTGAGGACTTTACACAAATATGGAAAGTTGAGTTGTTATCTTGTGAGAAAAAACAATGTTTCCATTCAATGGTTATGGCGCTTGAATTAGTAATGTGTTACGTTTATAGTTCTAAGAATTAGACTTTGTCGGCGGAAACATTTTCTGGAACCATGATTTCGTTGAGATTTTGTTATCTGTGTTGATTTATTTTGCTTTCTTATGGCTCAATGTGTGTGTACGGGTACGCGTTTTCTAAATCTGCTTAATCATCTTTTAGTTATTCTTTGCAAAGTGCAGACATAATTTAGAGCTATAGCAGGCTCCTCAATTATCCCAACAAGGCCGATAGGGCTCTGCATGATCCCAAACAGGAAAAAAAGTTATCAGTGTGAGTGATCTACTTTGCAAGTCCCCCCATATACACAGACAAGGAAACAATCAAGAACCAGCCTAGCAATCATGTGAACTATCAAATTAAGTGACCAAGAAAGCAAGAATAAACATAGTATCTTCTGCTACATTTTATAAAATGAAATAAGGAACTGAATTCTGAACCTTTGATAATTTGAAAGCTTTAACCAATAACACAATAGCTCAGTTATCAGTAAAATCTGGTATAATGAAACCTTACTACAACGTTTAACATATAACCAACTTGCCATTTTTAAAGGGTTAATTACACAAATTAACCCTAACGTTTTAACTTTATTCATGTTCTAACATCAACTTGCATTTTGTTCATAACGTATCCCAACCTCAATTAAATGTTTCATTTTGTCCCTGTTTTTGGGATGGAAGTCATTATGTTTGATAGAAAATGACACCTCAGCATAAAATTGTTGGGAAAAAAGCTAATTTTAACCCTTAAAAAAAATTTTCCTTTCCAAAGAATACTTAAAACTTTAATTCTAACAAATAAATTCCTTCAAAATGCTTAGACCTTCCGGCTTCTTTATGCTCAGCTATTCTCGCCCTCCCTCTTTGGCCGATCCTCTCTCTCATCTCTTGCCACCAATCTCCACCCTCCGATGACCCCCCGTCTTCCGTCCCATCCACTCTCCTCTCTCCACCCCTGCCATAATTTTAATTGGCCAAATTCACTTAGGCATTTCATCAAACATATCATAGGTAGAACTTAATTTGAAGTGAGAACGGTGTCTAATGGTAATCTTTCATCACCAGCATTTTCACTTGCTATAGAAGCAACAAATTCACATAAACAATAGAACCCAAACTCCTTGTATAACAATAAATCAACAAGCTATAAATCTCTGTGAAGAGAGATCATCGGTGACGTCGTGCCGTTCCTTAATCTCACCCTCTTCTTAGTGCCCATTGGCCGCGGAAGCTATCTACCTTTTATCCTCTATCTATTTGATCAAAGAAACGTAAACCCCCTTTTGTATTTTGCAGATTCAGAAGTACAACAAACAACAAAATTTTAGCTTGCCTGACTAGAAAAATGAGCCAAAACAATCGGACGAGTTTACCCATAGGGTAGCTCGTATGGTGCAACCAAGGAAAGTGGGTAGATGTCGGAGCGCGCCCTGGACACCGCGTGCTGGCTGTTGATAGCAAGTCTAGTGGGTAGCTCGGCGAGCATGTCATTGGAAGCGGAGGTTTTGGCTTAACATTTGTCCTTACAATTCTATGCTGAGTTGACATTTTCCAGCAAATATAACAACTTCTGTAAAAAAAATGTCAGAATAAAATATTTTATTGAAATAATGATACATTACAAACATAATACAAGTTGGGTTTAGAAAGGATCAAAATTAAAAGGTTATGATCAACACGTGTAATTAACCTCATTTTTGTACTTATAGTATCCCACTTTCACACAATTCACAGGGATCAACAAGCGATCAGGCTATTTAACTCTCTCACCTGGAAAAAACCTCAACGAAAAACCACAATATGCCGTTCATGGTATCTATATTTAGACTTATACAACTACCAACAAAACTCGAAGAATACATTTTGATGACGACGACTGTAATTTTACAGAATTGATATTAAAACAAGTGTCAGCTGTTAAGCTAAATCAGACGTATTCGGAAAAAATCGTAGAGTAAAAAAAAATGCTAACATTCTAATGTTACAACTTACAACAACAAATCGGATGTTGTCCCCAGGAATTATCAGAAAAAGTAGACAACATGCCACCTTATGATCAGATCACTAGCAATTCATCATCCAAGGGTATACGATAAGAACAAGATGCTACAGTTGCCAAGGTCGAGTAGCTACTTAGTCATCTGCCCCTTTCTCTTTCGACTCTGAAGCATTTGGTCCGTCATAAGCAGCAAGAAAGAAGTTGCTTTGGTTCTTCTGCAAAAACCTGCAATGTGTAAAATATAGTCCTATAAAAAGAATTATCAAAAGCCAGTCAGGCATTCCATCAATCATTCTCACACAATTGAGATGGTTAAAGCATAATGACCTGGCTATAGTCCAAGTACTATGGGTGTATGTCAGAAATATTCTACAAGATACACATTGCTACTTGAGACGGAGAGAACCAATAGCGCTACTTCAGCAGCATAGTCCTAGATAATTATATCATATATCAACAAAGAAAACAAAGAGAAATACCTCAACAATAGCCAATGCATAAGTTTAGTTATCCTCATTTGCAAATTTCTCGAGGAAAACAAACTGAACGATGGAGAATTCAGTCTGAAAAGACTTCTAGCAGACATTATCAATGAACATAAAACATAATAAAGAATCATCACCACAAAAAGATTATGACAACTTATGTGGAACTATTAGCTGTCATGCTTCATGCATCTTAAATTCAAGTTCAACAAAAATCCAAGACTTGCCAGAATTATGAAAAAATTTGGCTCATGATCTAAAGAAAGAATTTGTAAATCTGTTGATGAAACCAAAAACTTGCAAGGGCAAACATTGCAGAGTTACGCCAACCATTCTTTGGGTAAATGAGTAAAACAACATAATGAAACAAAGCTATCAGAAAATTTGAAAGGCACAAACTTACTACAAGTTAGAAACCTAAAAAACGTAAGTACAAACACAACAGCACAAGTAAATAGCCAAGTTTAGTACTTGAGAAAATCCTGTAATTTCTGCTGCAAATGGTTCAGTGTCTCCTCTTCAATATTCACATATGCCAATAGCTCAGGCAACTTAACTGCAATCATGGCAACAGATCCTTAAGGATGAATGTTAAACAGAAGAAAACAGTATAGTCCAGACATTTCGTAATGATCGAGCAGAAAATTAACACAACTATCAACAAGGACAATGTAGCAGTGACCCATGCTAAATATTTTCAACCAGGAAAAAGCATGTCTTAAACGTTGGCTTCTTTGAGAGCTATCATTATTAAATTATTAAAGCCATGACGGGAGATTGACAAAACATGACGCCTAATTCAACTTCTGAATGCTTAACTCATGTCCATGTGCCAAGGCAATCAATTGAATACGTTTGGCACTTGATGTCAACTTTAGACACTTTGCCAGTGCACGTCTCAAGCTCATGCTTAACTCCTGTTCCACTTGATGTCCAAATGAATCTCAGCAAGTTGGAGGTTGCCACCATTAACATGAGGGCAGGAACTAAAATTTGAGTATCTCATGATGAAAGAAGAGGCAGTTTTGCGTATAACAAAACTCCATTGCTAGATGAAGACAATGCAGAGTTTGGAAAGAAATAAAATAAAAATACAAAGCTCACAGAACTCAACTTTAGCAGCGGTACATTTAAATTATTACCCTGTGCAAGTCCACACTTTGAAAACACGTCCCATATCCTGACCCATTCAATTTTGATAACCGAGATACTTGGATCCAAGTAAGTGCCCAACATCCATAATGGAGATCAAATTGCAGTGTGTTTGATGTGGATTCTAGGTTCACTTCCAAAACAAGACTCACAAATTAAAAACAAAATAAGCTTTTTCTGCAGGTTCCTAATCATTCCAAGGACTAAGGCCATACCAAAGAGGCGTAGCAGATGCTCAGCACCATATATAGTTGATGGGGAAACATCATCAGCAACAGCATCCTTAAACTGTTGCCGCTCTTTTTTTATCAGAAGCAGCATAGGCAAAGCCTTATCAAAGTAGCAACGAATTCCCTTCAAGATTTCTCCAACTGCATCAGTTATTCTGGCTCCAAGAAAACCAGGATCCATGTCATGATGGGGTAACAGATTTGTTTAAGAGCGAATTTCCTAGACTACACACATAATATTCAAAGCCTTGGTGCAGTGTACTCAAATGTGTGTTTCTGTTTGGTCGGCATGTAGAAAAGCAAAGCTATCACTTTATGAAGTAGATAGCTACCAAAAACAAAGCAAAACAAAAAACAAAAAACAAAAAAAGCAACACGTTTTTCCTGTTATTCCTGTTTGGGCATATTTCTAGCTAACACTAAACTGCTTCAATTGCAAGTTTAAAGATCAATGGTAAGGACATTTTTTCCAAATTAAGGAAAAAATCTTCCAATAAAAAACCTGCTCCAAAGAATTATGATGAGGAAAATTAAACACCAGATATGCATTAGAAAACTGGAAAGGGAAATTTCATTCAATGATTGACAACTTAACCTCAAACATTAGTTACATGAAGTCAACCATGAATCAAACAAGCAAGAAGCAACTCAGAGGAGATATAGAAGTAAAACTCACATGCCATCCTTTTTTGATCTGTAGTCCAAGTACTTTGTCAAAATTTCATCAACATTTGGTGAGCATGGTAGCTTAACAAGCTGTGTAAAAATGGATTTTCCTTCTATCAATGTTCTATTGCAGACATTTTTTATAAAAATGTACTATAAACTAAAAAACATGACTAGCAAGTATAAATCAAAAGAAAAAAAGAATTAAAGCCACATTTCAACACAATGCTTGTACCAGATGAGCTGCATTCATTCTAAAGATTTCAGTCGACAATTTCATAGGAATTATACAATGCAAAAAAAATATGCACTTTAAAGTTGGAAATCTATACATTTTTTTGGTGCAGTTGAACATATATACGTTACTAAAAAATTTTATCTGCTTCAAGAAGCCAACAATTATACAGCATGGAGTTTTTCTCCTCAGCAAACATCAAACCTTATCCTGTTGGTTAACCAACTCCCAATCGTCAACTAGTTGTTTCTTCAGTGATAATGGCATTTGAATCTTGATGAGCTTTTCCACAGATGAGCTCTCCTTCTAACATGTACATATGATTATCAAGAGGAAAGAAAATCAATGCTGTATTCAAACACAATATGAAAATGTATCAAATTTGGAAATATTCAGCACTGAAGAGGAAAATAGAAATAAAAGTTATGAAACACTTGCACATATTTCAAACTTGAGTTGAAGAACAGAGAGAAAAGGTCCAAAAAGATATAGGAGCGAAAAAAAAGTCTGGAGAGCAAAAAAAATTAGAGAAGCATTATATAACATCCAAACCTCAATAGCAGAGTCACCCTTCCGTTTCTTCCCCTTTGCCACTGCAATAAATTCAATAGTTTACAAAACCGAGCAAGCAGTTCTCATGATAGTTTATCATATGATTTAGTTGAATCTAATTTAGTTCACCCTGTATACGAATTTCCTTGAAACAGCTAGCATTTGCCTGATCTCACACTACTTACATAGGTTAGGCAGTCCAATATTTGAATGAAAGCACACTGCAAACATTCAGAGATGGTGTCTACTGTGACACTATATTATGAAACATTTGAAGATTAAAAACACCAGACAGACCACAATGCATGAATGCAAGCATGCCAGCCAATCAACCTCTTCACATAAATTAAATGGAACAGTGTTCCACGTGGGCATCCCAAATAACATGACTAAAAAAAAAGTTTCATATTGAAGCAAACATAAGATTGACACAGTGAACTATGGCTAAAAAGCAAATTTTTGGCACCAATAGAATTGGTACTAGGAAATTCAAGGACAGGAAGAATATCTGGAAGGGTTGGACTTTAGCTTTACTTCAATTAGGTATAATCGAGATTAAACTACCTACTAATAGAATGAAATGAATCACCCTAAAATTTGAGGGATCTGGAAGCACCAAAGATAAATGACATGCTTACCATTGTTTTTGAGATCCTCCTTGTCAGTTCTAGCATCTATAAATATGAAAATAAAGAGAAGTTATAAGTGTGAATGCTTTCAAATAGTAATAATGCTAATAAAGTTAACTGGCCAGCAGTTGCACTAATAAAATGCTGGAAAAGAATGAAAAGAAGACAGCAATCTCCATTTAAATGCTGCACAACTTTCCCATGGAATCTGGCAAACTAAATCCAATCCCATATGCATATACACTTACATCCACATAGAGATAGAATATCAAAGAGACAGAACCAACCAGCTGAACCTTTTGACTTAGTCGAACGTCCAGACTTTAAATTTTTGTCGACTCCTTGCTTTTTCTCAAGGGCTTGTTGTTTTGCGACATTCTCCTCAGTATGTTTCAGCAGCCTGTCAGTGCCTACCCATTCGTCCCAACTGTTGACAAGATATCCAATTCAGAGTAATATTTTCTGTATCCCATGATCAGAAAGAGGCTATAACCAATGAAAGAGTATTCTTCAGAGGTGACTTGTTATATTGTTACTGTTACTTATTGCCACTCATTATTAGCAGAAAAAAGGTCCAAAAAAGAAGACACTATGTAAATACAAGTCAAATGGCTTTGACTTGTGTGCAATTTCTCAGCTGCGTATCCACTTTAGCAAACCATAAATTTGTCTAAATAACTCATTATTGAATGCATTCTTTTCATTTTTACTACTTTTTTTTCTAGAACTAATACCATTTGTATGCTAATAATCTATGAATAATTTTTTTTAGAAAATAATAAATTATTTATGATTTTTTTTCCATACACAACTTGAGTATAAAATTTTTCTTAAAAAATTCTTAATTTTTTCCAAAATTATTTTAAGAATGCTTTTTTGGGCTTCTTAAATTGTAGAGTCTCAATTGGTATACAAGTTGAGTGAGAAATCAACAAAATTAAGAATAATGCATTAAATAAATCATTATTTGATCTTTCCCAAAAAGAGCAGATTCAAGACTCTGAAAGGCAAAAACAAGGCAGCCAACATGGAGATTTTTTACCAAAAGAAAAAGAATAACTTTCATTACTAAAAATTAGATCTAGTAGCAGATTGTAATCAAAAGAACAAATCTGTCACAATATCAGTATGAGTTGAAGGAAGAAAAATTGAAGAAATGGTCTTCCAGTAGCCAAAATTTGAAGTTCATACATGAGTATCAATGCACACGATGAAGATGAACTCACTTTTTATTCCATCCCTGAAAAAAATATAAACAAAAAAAAATCTCTTAGTGGCTAATTTGTAAATAATATAATTAGTCATAACATCTGTAAAGTATAAGGCATAACATGATTGTGCCCAAGTGACCCAACTTTCTAGCAACTTAAGGAAGGAACCAACTCATGGTTCAAAGGGCTAGCCTGAGTTGCAGCTAGCTGGTACTTGCTCAAGCTAAGGAAGCTTAATCAACTTACCATGAATGCCATAATGAAGTAGGTGTCATATCGAACCATAGCAAGCAGGTTAATCATACATATGTATTACTCAAATAAGAAAAGAAGTACAAGAACATAGGGAACTGGATTATAAGCTTACAAGGTAGTGCACAAAGTATCTCCATTCTTTTTTCCGAAGTTCAGCCCTTTGAACCTAAAACATTAAACCAGGAAGCATCAGTGTGCAGAACAAAAGCATCAAATGATCAATTGAATGCTGGAATTGGTATGATGTATTCAGTTTCATAACATGAATAAAGTGAGACTGTTAGTTAAAGAATGAAATTTCACGTTTGGAACATATATTTGAAGATTGAGTAACTGTAGAGGGTTGAAACAATCACCATGAAATCACAAAAAGTATACTGTCTTCACGAGAGCAGAGAAGTGCAAAAAAAAAAAAAAAAAAGGGAACAACACGATGCAGAATCTTCATCCACTCTCCACTAGTCCATCATCCAAAACTTGAAAAAGCACAAATAGTGAAGGAGCCACGAAAATATACACTGATCAAGCATGGCTATCCCCAGTGTGTTTCCCATTCGTGGATTTAACCCCAATTGTAACACAGACGAACTGAAGCGATACATAAACCACAAAAACTACAATGCAAGTGAAAAGGGACAATCTGGTGAACAATTATTGCAATGACAAAACACGAAAAGAACAGAAACTAGATTAATATCAATGCCAGTAAACAAGAATAAACAAGACAAAACCCTAATTCAAGCAACAGAAACTAATATCATCCACTATAGTCTCCAGTGAGCTGAAGCAACCGTTAATTTAATCCCAACCAGCCCAGTAATTACCAAAATCTAAACAAGCGACATAACGCAGAGTGGAGAACCAAGATGTATCAAGAAATGTGAAAGCAAAACGATGTAGCTAACTACAAGAAACAAAGAAACAACAAGAAAGAAATCGAACAATTGGGTGCAAAAGTACAAGGAAATAGAAACATAAGAAAGGGCGAGGCGAGGGAGTACCTTGGCTTCGTAGATACGAGGGCCGTGATAGGCGAGGACACGCTCTCCTTCGGAGAAGAGGCAGGAATTGGACGGAGGCGTGCCGCCGCTGGACGTGTCGGCGTCCGTCGCCGTCTCTTCCTTGGACGAACTTCCCATTTTCTGATCTTCTCGTAGAGTTTGAGAGAGAGCACAGAACTGAGCAGATCTCACTCTCTCCCCAAAAGCCTCGCAGGCGCAAAACTACTGTCACCCCGTGGCCCGTGGTCCGGGTGGTTTACTGGTTTTTTTTTTTTTTTTGCACGTTTTCGCGGAAGTTTGAAATCGTTGGGAAGTGATCATATTCTAGCTTTTAGCCCTCCATCTATCTCGAAATCGACGATGAAGCTTAAATTGTAGGCCCTAAAAAAAGAGAAAACACTTTTAGATTAAGTTTGTTAGGTTCGGGATCCTACCCAAAATCATTTTTCATTATACAAGATCAGATCGTAGATCATAAGATCTTATTAAAAGCTCACAATTTCTTATCTAAATAATATAATTCATACAAAAGACTAATTATATTAGAAAGTCAAGTAAAGTTTAAGTGTAATAGCAATGGTATGACACAATTATTGGTACAATATAAGTAAAGTTCAAGCTTTCAATATTGAGTATATATAAACATGACCAACACAATAATCAACACAAGTCTAAAAAAAAATTATAAACAAACACATCATTGATAAATAAAGGAGAGTATCCATAATTTTTCCTTAACCTATTGAAAGTTATATTTTGGTCTTAAACTTATTAAAATTATTTTGCTTTGATCCTCAAAATATGAAATCCATTATCTCAAAATAATTGTTTGACATAAGCATTAGAAATTCTAATTCTAATATTCGGTAATTAACTTTTAGTAAATTTAAAATATATAATAACTTTTTACAGTTAATAAATAATTTAAATTAGTGGTTTCTTCTTCTTGAATGAAATAAGTTCAACTTACAAAGAGAAAAAACTTGTAATTTAAATGTCCATTAAATGTAAAAATAATTATTATACATATTAAATTTACTATAAGTCAATTACCAGATAATTTCAAATATGCTCTAAAAAGTTGTTATCAGACAGTTACACTAAGTTGACAAATTTCGTTCAATTGGAGACAAAAATAAAATATTTTTAATAGATTTAGAACCAAAATAGAACATGTTTAATATATTTAGGATCAAAACAAAACATTTAATAGACTATGGATGAAAACGGAATGATAACTAAAGGTTAAGGATCATTCATGCAACTTATTCCTAACAAAAATTAATATCCGAATAGGGTCTATAGGATCCTTTGATCTTACGATCATAGTCGTTATCCTACCACAATCCTATCACGATCTTACTATGCTTTCATTTTTACAACATTTTGATAATGTTTTCTAGATAAGGATCATAAGATCTTATGATCTTACGATCAATATCATAATTTTAACAACCGTGCCTTAGATTGTGTTCATGGGTTATTAGATTCAGTTTTAGAAAAGCTAGATTGGTCAGCCAGTGGATTGTCAATTGACTGTCAAATGAATGGCAGATTGACCAAGGAGATTGACCTCTTGGCTGTTGATTGACATTCCCGAATTCGCTTTCAAGAATGCCAGATTCTCGAAGTTAGATGGGTCGCCACCCCCGCACTTTTCGAATAAGGAAATCAGCAGCTACCTCTAACTTTCTCATTATCGCCAAAGACGCCTCCAATTTCTCGCTTCTCTGGCTGGTTACACTCCTGGAGCCATACTTGCACATGCTCTGGCCAGTCCCGTTTTATTTCCTGACTACACCATCCCATCCCTCAAAGTCTCTACCTCTAACCTTACCTCTTTCTCCACCCTTATCTCCACTATCAACATCAACATCGGCAACAAAATCATCAATCAAAATGTCATATTTACCTTAACCTCCTCACTATTATTGCAACCGTCATTGTCTTTGTTGGGATTCATTCACGAGGGCTACTGGGTTTAGATTGGCATATTCTGTCATTAACGGAACAGGTGGTGCTTGTGGGTTTGCTTGGCGGCTGTCTGAGAATTGCATATTCTTGTTGTTCTTCACCCTGGAGATGAAAGAAAAGGGAAAATAATTTGTTTTAAATTGGGAATTCACGTGGGGCATTTCTGTTTACTACTAGGTTTGCTTTATAGTGGTGCAGCAACTCTCGGGTGTAGGCTATTTGAAGTGGCTTGTGTTTTGTCAGGAAATATGGGTGTCGTTGACTAGTCGAAGGTGGTGAGGTGGTAGGTGTTCCGCTGTAGTGGCGAGGGTTAATGGGAAGTGCCTAATTTGTTAGATGTAGAAGTTGACGGCAAAATTTCAATGGAAGAAGACTAAAAGAATAAAAAAGAGTTTTTTTTTTATCTTAACAGTTATTAGTGAAGTTAAATCTTGAGGGATAAATGTAGGTACTTGAAACAATTGGGACAAAAGTATAGGTTCACCTATATCTCAAATGGGTTTTAGTAATTTTCTCTTATCTTTAAAAGCCACCACAAGCCAATTCATTTTTAATAACATTATAAAACTTTTACTTTTAATGTATTATTATATCTACATAATATTAACTTTCAGATAAAGTTGATATTGAAAAAAATGTAAAAAATAAAAAAAGATATTTTGTATTAAATTAACTTGAGTTAAAATAAACTAGGCGTAACTAAAACTTCACTCATCCAAAGGCTCTAGTTACACAACTAGGTGTTAGTGAAGAAGATAAGAGTGAGTAATCTAAATATATATATATATATATATATATATATATATATATATATATATATATATATATATATATATATATATATATATATAAAGTAGGATACATCTAAGGGTGTTTTTATCTTTTCCTTAATAAAAGTGATTATGGAGCTGACATGTGACACACTTTCCCTTATTAATAAGTTAACCACAAACTTTTACACATGGTTTACCACATTTATCCTCAACCCTCTGATCAAATATGGTGGTGACATGTAGCAGTCAAAGTCGTAATTATTGACTTACATCTAAATTTTAAATTTTGACAGATAAATACAAAATTAAACTCAGATTTATCCCGATTTTACAAAATCCTTAGTTTTGAACTAATGTGGTCATAAATAATCAAATTAATTTCCTTAAAAATATTTTATCATGAAAATTAATTATGTTAATATTATATTAATTTATCAGCACTCCCATCCAAATTCCCTTTACCAGTTTTATCTTTATAAAAAGATAAAGATACTATTTGTGCAACGATACATGATTTATAATTTCTATATGTGATTTATCATTCTTTTGGATTCCAACTCCCAATTCCAAATTGGCACACCCATCCAAATCTATTTTACCGATTTTTTTTTTGAAATGATTATAGAGATATCATTTGATACAAAAGTTTGAATACAAAATTATCCAATATTAACTTTATTGAAAATTTTAGTGACATAAGGAAAATAATGCAACCAAGTATATACCTAATTGCAAACAAAATTAATTTTATTTTTTGGTATACATAATGAGATATTACAAGGTGTTAATGTTTAAGAATTAAGAAAAAGGGAGATGGGGATGCTCGAATTTAAATTAAGGGTATGGAAGAGCCTATATTTTTCAGCATGTTGTCACTCATGCTGATGTCCCTGATCTGTACACTAAATTACATATCTATCATTGTCATCTCAATGGATCTCATCTTGAAATGTTTCAATAATATACTAAGAGGTAGCATCCATAATCGTGTATAGGAAAACCAAAACATGAAAAGAACTCGAAAAAATTAACAAATTATTGAAACTAACATAACCTAATGTTTAGTTTCAAATTCTAAAAATTTTTACGATTACATAACCTAATTAATCTAAATATTCCGATTACATAAAATTTAGATTTAAATATTTTAACCAAAAAATGAATATTGCTGAGATAAATGCCGAATTTAAAATTCACAAATTTGAAATATTCCCATAACATATATGTGCTGAGTAAGATAATTGTTGAATTTTTAAATTAAGATTTACCACCAACTTAGAAAATCACAGATTTTAAAGAACAACATAACCAAATATTTAGATTCAAATGTTCCGATAAGATAAATTTTATATTTAAATATTTTAGCTACAAAAAATTAATACTAAGATAAGTGTCAAAATTCCATAAACAAATAAGTGCTGAATAAGATAATTGTCGAACTAGAAATTCAAAAAATTTTAATATTTCAATAAACAGATAAGTTACTACTTAGCATCTAAGCAAATTGAATAAAGCCAAACATTCAAATATATAGATACTTTAGGGATAAAAATGCATCGTACTTTAATTTGGGTGAGTTCAAAAACAATATATCTTGATCATACTTTCATCCAAAATTCAAAATTCATGACAATTTTATCTAATAAAAAAAATAAAAAATAATTATCTAACTATATATTTCTTTTAAAAAAAATCAATAATCATAACCTATATAAACTGAAAATTCATTTCCTAAAACAATTCATTCATCAAAGTGATGGTCGAGCCACCCTTTCTGTTGTCAATACTAGCATCATCTCTAGGAATGAATAAGATAAAGACTTGGGCATGACCACTTCATCCGAAGAGCTTCTTCAATTTTATAGAGGAGAAGGGGTTGGCCACTTACTTGCTTGGTGTAAGTAGTCTATCCTAGGCATTGTCGTCAGGAGTCAAGGCTGCAAGGGCATTTCCCCATAAGACTATCGATAAAATATTTTCATTACCCATTTACAACATCAACTTTCCAATTTATTTTTATTATTAATAACTTTTCAACGTAATTTTTTTAGGGTGATAGAATTGGTAACATCAACTTCCTCGTAGTCATATTTTATGAGGCTACCCCTTATAACTTTACTCCTATTATTTGTCTATTGCTATCTGTCGTTTCTTGGTTCTGTATATTGCATATTTTCAAAATCCCATTTAGTTTCCTTTTAAAATTTTTATTTTTAAGGTTGCACAGTGCAGATCAAGTTGGGTGGCTACTTCATTGATAGAGTTCTAATTTTGGTCTTCTAAGAGAATGTTTCTAATTCATTGTTCTGTTTGGTGCAGTTTATACTATTCAATATAAAGCTTGTCATGTTATCTCCATCAAACAGGGCCTTATATTAGGTGCTTTTGTATAGATTGATATGACTCTAGACATCTTGAATTTGCATTTCTAATTCCTTATTTTGCAGTTCTTAGATTTTCTTAGAATTTCAATAATGTTAATGAATTATTGATCTTTTTCATTTGACTTTATTAAATCCCGTAGTAACGCTAAGTATATAAACTAGGATTAATTAAACTAGCATATAAATGCCGAGTAAAATATTAATTAAATAACATTAAAATATTAAAATATACTATATTAGTAAAAAATAAGATATGAAAGACAAAATAAATTTAAAATATAATTGAGCATATGTTTAGATAATTATCTTTTTAAAAAATAAATTTTCTTTGTAAAATAATACTATAAAATTTGGAAAATTAAATATAGTAAATTAAAAAATTAAAAAATTAAATAAATCAAAATTTTTGTCATAAACTTTTATTACACAATATTTAGCAATTTAAGTAATTATTATTATTATTATTATTATTATTATTATTATGTAGATGGAGTATTAACTTCTAGATGCTATTAATTCTACTTGGAATGAAAGTGAAAATATTGCAATTTAAAAGTTTCTTCTTTTTGTTTTTATTTTATTATTATTATTATTTATTATATATAAAATTTTAATACTTTGACAATTAGGTCACCTCAAATCATAGTACAGGAATGAAAATGTCCGAGTTATTATAATTTGATGGACCAAAAGTATATTGTAGTAGTATATTATAGTATGTTTGATATGAAATGTTATAAACCTTTTATTGAATTTCATATAATATATTATAGTACATTATAGTAATTATTAATATAGAATATAAGTTTCTATGGATTTTTTTATTATTAATTGTGCTACATTACTTTATATCATAATGAATCAAGGAAAAAAATAATTAAAAAAACTTATTCTAATAGTTTATATCAATCTGATTAATATATTACTGCTTGGTTATCAAGATAAATACCTTTTCCTGTTTGCTATATGTAGGGTTGATATTCATAGAAATTACTTAATTTTGTGCAGGTGGCAGGAAACATTTATATGATTACAATGATTTTGTTGGCAAGTCAAGCTTAATTCCAATAGACACATGATTTCATTATTCTAATAAACTTAAAGTTGTCTTATTTTTATTTAAGATAACTTTCATCAATTGGACCCAGTTATCTATATTTTTGTTAACACAACTCAGATTATTTTTTCATTTCAAGAGAATTTTAAATGGGCTAATTGAGTTTTATTTAAATTTAGGTTCACTTATTTGGTTTATTATGATAAAAATGTTTTAGTGAATTTGATAACATAATATTGCAAATTTTGTTGCATATATAATATAAGTTTGTATAGACTATTTTTTTGTCTAGATTATTGTATATCATTATTAAGAATATAAAAAACAAAAACCTATTGATAATTTTTTTTCAAAAGATTTATATCAATCATATTAACTTAGGCAAGTTGGCGGGATAAGAAGTTTGTCATTCCGACTATCCTAATACATGTATTCTGGGATTGCACTTTAAAAATCTTGAACTCAAATTTAACATTCTTTTGGTTCATGTTATTATTTACTAGTTTTTAAAATAAAAAAATTGTTGTAAGTTTTTTTTGTTAATATTTTAGACTTTTTGGATCTCATGGCAACAACGGATATTAAACTAACTTGTCATATAAACTGATGGGAAAGAAAGGTAATTAAGGCATTTTTTCTCAAAAGGCGGCAAAATGGGATAATATCATATGGTAGAATAAAATAATAACAAGGTTTATATGTCATGCGCAATGCAACAGTTTAATCTGTGGCATCATTTTATGTAAATATAGCAAAATAATCATTAAATAATAAAGTATGGGTATGAAAAGCGGAAATATTATAATTCTAGCAATCTGGGTTTAACCATTGATAGAAAAGAATTCTATTAACTAAAAAACTAAGATTTGAAGTTGATATAAAATTAGGATATAATGACTCTAATCTTTTTACAATAATTTTTTAGGATTAATAGGGTAAATAGTAGGATTCGTTAGCTATTAAAAGTAGTATTTAACCTTTGACAAAAAAAAAGTAATAAAAATGATACGAATTGGGGATTTAAATAAAAAATTCCAAACAAAGTCTCGGAGCAGTCCAAGTTATAGTCAAAATTAGGCAAACAATAGCAATCAATTTTTTTTCTATAAAAGATAAAAAAATAACATTCTTGCAAAAAATGATGTTTATATTTGGCAGAAAAATACCAAAAAGGACAAAAAGTGGTGAAAGTCATTGTACTCTTTATCTTTGATAGATGCAATCTCCAAACTTACAGATTTATTGGCCTCATCACTACCCTCATACTTTCTCTCAAGAACTGAATATTAATAATCAGACAAAATAGTTTAGGGACCAAAATGGAAGAAAGGAAATTTGTAATGGGCTAGAAGGGGGTTAGACCATTACCTAAGAAAAAGCTTTAAAAAAATTACTGTTTATAAACAGTAACCCCAAGTCAACAATTAATATATAGTTATAACAAGGTTATGTCAGTCCGTAGATTGTAGAGGGTATTTTTTACAACAAATTTAGCATTAGGAAAATCTTAATAACTAATTAAAAAATTCCCATTCATAAATTTATTCAAACCAATGAAAATTTTTTTTATTTTAATTTTGAGATTCATGTTATGTTTTATTATTAAAATAATTAGTTATGATCATAACATGGAATTATGAAACAAAACATAATACTTGTTTCAAAATCATGGATTTTTTTATTAAAAATAATTAACTAAAAAAAATCATCGCTCATCAACTCACACTCTAATTCTTAATATTAAGGAGAAATTTATTTAGAATAATTCACTTTCAGTTTTAGCAATCATGGACCAAATTGATGTATTAAACCATAGAACTTTTGAAGTAAATAACTCATGCTACAAAACTCAATCATTAATAAAAAAATGATATAACCTAAACATAATATTGTGTTTAATTTATGTTAATAAATTAACTACTTAACCATTAACTTAGTAAATACAAAAAAAAACAAAAAATAATAAATTGACCAAAGCCGAATTATTAGAACCATACACAACAATGGAAAAATCATAGTAACTAAAGTTTTGTTTGAGAAAACAATAATGAAGGAAAGGAGTAAAAATAGTTTAGGAAGCAAGAGAGGAAATGGAAAAAAACTTTAGATATTAAGGGTTTAATAATTGACTTAATAAGAGAGAGAGAGAGAGATGGTTTTGCTAAAAAACAAACAAACCATGGTGACCAAGTTTTGCTTTAGAAGATAATACATAAAAAAACAAGATTAAAAAAGTTTGGGGACCAAAAAAGCAAAAAGAAAGATTATAATTAAGTAATTATTACGTTTGGGACTAAAACGTCAAACAGATCAAACATAGGGTAACCAAAATGAGAAGTAAAAGCAATTCAACGATTCAAAACGTGTTTTAGCATAAATGAAATGTGAAACAAAATGAAAATGGAGAAATAGCAACATAAGCTCTCAAGAATACTATTGTCTTTCAAAAAGATGACCAATCTTCCAAAAGAAGCAATTGCATCTAAAAAAAAATGGGGAGCAAAAGTAACACACTATTTATCACTTTAGATGATTCAAAACGTGTTTCAGCAAAAACGAAACGTTAAATAAAATGAAAATGGAAAAATTGCAACACAAGCCTCAAGAATATTATTGGCTTTCAAAAGATGACCGATCGTCCCAAAGATGCAATTGTGTCTCAAAAGAAAATAGGAAAACAAAAGAGTAGCACACATTGTTTCTCACTATAGATGAATAGTGCATGCCTCAGCTTGGACCAAGTTCGCTGTTGTATGTGTAATTTATTGGTGTTGTATGAATAGTATCCTCTTTTGGCAAAGTTTGGGGACCAAAATGAAAAAAAAAATAAAATTAAAAAGGCTAAAAGAAAGTTGGACCATTACCCTGAAAAAAGCAGAGAGAGAGAGTTGCACACTGCTCATAAACAGTCACCGTTGTCGACAATTAATATATAATATAATACAAGATTTGGGTCTAGTATAGAGAAGTGGCTAGTTTAGGCTAAAAAATTTGTTGCTATTCATATACAGTAAATTTTGTTCATCTTTAGAATATAGTTATAATATGCATCAGAATGCGTTATGGGCATAATGAGCATAGGCAGGAAGCAGAATGAATTATAAGATCAAAGGAAGTAACAAATTCAACGTGACAATTAATAAAATTTCTCCCACCCACTTTAGCAAAATGGAGCAAAGGAAAAATGGGCTCCCTCATTTTTCCATACAATGCTTATGCTATAGGATATTTTTTTATCCTAATTAAACTTGTAAAGATGTTTATGTGTACAAAAAAAAATTGGCAAAAAGTTCATCTGTTATAATGGAAAGGGATAATTACAATTTGTCATTTGAGGTTTAGGTGAAATTATACTTTGCCCCCTCATGTTTCAGAAATATACACTTTGACCCATATCTTTTTAATGCAGTTCGACAATAATTTCTAAAATCTTAATTTAGACATTGCGGTAGCCATCTTCTAGTAATTTCATTATGTGTGGTATTTTTTGTACAGTTAATACACATTTTAAATTATCAGTTTTTTCTTTTTGTATTTCTTTCTATTTTTTAAAATATTATTTTTTAAATATCAATTAATTATAAAAAAATACTATACATATTGAAATTGCTTGAAAATGATAACTGCACAGTCTGAATTAAGATTTTGGAAGTTGATATTGAACTGTATTAAAAAATAAGAGTAAAGTGTATATTTTTTAAATAAGAAAGAACAAAGTGTAATTTCACCTAAACCTAGGGGATAAATTGTAATTATCTCTAATAGAAAGCGAAACATATTTATAGATGAGATGAGATCACATCACTTTTCTTGAACTCTTAATATGAACAGTAATAAAATATGTGTAATGAGTTTGAGTTCCAAATCAGTCGGAAATGTTTGAGTCCACCAAATTAAGATTTCTTAAAACATTTGGAAATGTTTGGCAAAAAGAGGTGTGTTTACAAGTCTAAGTAGGAGAAGGGATATTTTAAAATGTATGTAAGGAGGTAAATGCATGTTTTTTCGGGATTCACAAGACACTCAAATTAACTTTAAACGGTATTGTATGGGAAAGTGAAGGAAGTCAAGAGCTTGACTTTTCTTGGTGTCCCTTTACCACTTTTGCTGGAGTATCTGGGACTTAAACCAATTGCTTTGCAATACCAGAAAATAATTTTCTTTCCCCCGAATTTCGGTATGCAGTGTGGCTTAAAGCTAAAACAACTATAGGCAATAAACTTGCAACAAACTAACAAGTAATAAATAAATATGAAATAATCAAATGAAACCCAAACTGAACATGATGTCTGACCACCATCAGATGCAAAGAAAATTTCTACATGTCGGTGGAACAAAACACACCGACCATGGAACAAGCCCGGAAGAGATATTTCTTTTTCACTAGACGTTTTAGAAAACAGCTCCTCTTGCGTACCCTTGTCTTCGGAAACTTGACAAGGCCAGCTAACAATCATACCGAAGAACAAAAGAGCAAAGAAAAACAAAGTGATGGTTACATATAGAAATGCAAAGTTGGATGGCCAAAAGGCAAGTTTCACTGAGGCTTCTATTTTCTTGGCAACAGAAAAGATAAATGCTTCTTTTACTTCAACAGAAAGGATATATAATATTACTCACTGACTAGACTTTAATAAGGTGATCTGCCAGCCGGCACATTTATATATGCGCGTGTAGTTAGAAAATGACTTTAGCTAGGAGTACGAGGTAATTTGGATGACAAGAGTATAAGTAGTCATGATAACTAGCTAATTAATTAGGAATTATAGTAGTAGTAGTAGTAGTATGACGAAATTAACCTAGCTAGGTAGCATTGGAAGCAATCTACAGACGGTCAAAATGTTTCATCATTACCCCAGTCAAGGCATACTCAATTTTTTTTTTCTTTTTTCAATGGCAAGTAATGTTGGTGGCAAAGATATTGACAGTGGTGGAATAAGCTTGGAGCAAGTACTACCTTCTACCGCTGAAACTGTTGGCAATGAAGATGCTACGGGTGAGCCAAGCAAGAAAAAGATGAAGCCAAGTGAGAGTGTAGGTGGTAAGAGAGCCAACTATTAAACTCAATTCAAGTTTGTTGAAAGCAACAACTAAAAGAAATGTGAGTGCATCCATATTTGATGCAATTCAACATATTTGATACTTGAAACAATCTTGAAATTTGAAAGGTCATTTGTTGCATTTGAGGATCATGATCCTTTTTATATTCATAAACTTTTATAAGGTGAAGGCTTAGGGAAACCTGAGAACGATGATTGAGACAAAGTAAGATATATTACTTAGTTGCTTAAAGTCTTTTAATATCTTACTTTGCAAGTATCTTGTTCTTTTTATGTCACTGTAAATACTTACTTTACTACAAGAGAAATTGGTTATAGTGACTAGTTATTCCGTGGCCAAATTGTGGTTAATTTACTTTTGAATGACTGAAAAATACGGTAGCTAAAAGGTGGTCAAAATCTTGGTCACCAAGGGCTAGCAATCATCAATTTCAGTTGCTCCAGTAACCATTCGTTTCGGTCATTCCTAGCAACCACTTTGTTTAGTCGCTCCACCATTTTATAAAATTATTAATTTATTTTTGTTCTTTTGAAAATTTTAATTTCTATTTATAAAATATTTTAATTTTCATTTATTTTTAATCCAACTTTTCATTTCCTCCCATGGCCTCTAGGAAATTAGAGAATAGCAAAAGAGTAGGTAAATCCCTTTCTTGTACTCTATGCCCAATCGTGATCATCCTTTGCCATTAAAACCACCACTAAACCCTTCAAGCTTTCTTTCTTGGCACTAAATCTCGCTGGCTACTTTCTCCAAGTGCACACCCAAATTTCACAAAGTTTTGATTCCAATTTCTTACTCTTATATTGACTTAGAAATGTTGCTTCTTAAGAATCCTCCAAGAATTAAGACTATTTATGGGGTAAAAGATTGGTGAATTGCTCCAATCATATGAGAGAAACAATAGAGCTCTTATCTTTCTAGAAATAAACATCATAGAGGAGAATTTATGGGCAAAAAAAGAGTAGGGAAGTAGTAATTGAGACATCAAGAAATGCACATGAAATGGTGGAAGAACATGAAGACAATATTAAAAAAGTGTTTGAGATTCTAAGTTTTTGAATTGAGAGTAAGAGATGAAAAAATAAATAGCTTTAGTGAGCTTCAAATGACGACTTAAAAGTTTGGTTCGTGATGAGTAAAGTGATTTGGTAAGTTGGGTCCAAAAGCTTGGCAAACGGTAGATCATAGTCTTAAGCCTAAAGACAATGTTAGAGCCTTGGGATATGTTCCTAGGGGAAAATCCTCCGATGCTCAAGTTAACTTTTCAGTGAGAAGTAGCAGGGAGAAAGAGAGGAAAGCTAGAATGTTGTATCTCGTGATTGTTAAGGGGTTTGTATAGTTAAGGTGTGCTTTAAGTAATGTGTCTTTGGGATAAGAATCCTGCAGCTTATCCTATATTTACGGGATGCAATTTCTTTTTAAGAAGGAGTTTCTTTGGGGTCTGTTTGAGCCCCCATGAACAGCCTAGTCCTAAGACTTCCAGATTTGGGCCATTTGTGCCCATTGCCTATCAATAAGTCTCCCATTATTAGGGAATGTGGGCCGAGGGCCTTACGTTCGCAGGTGCGTTAGCACACTTCTTCCAAAGAGGATGCACGGAACCCTTCTCCCTTGTTGTTCTATTGGTGCATTTAATCGACATCACTTAAGGTGAAGGTGCGATCCCCACTCCCCATTTGCTTCCTGGTGAAGTTGGGCAAACATCATTGTTTTAAATCTCTTCCCCGCCACTTCTATGTAGTTATAACACGTGGCAAACGTGTTAGTTGAAGAGAAGATGAGGTCACGTTCATTAAATGTTCTTCAAGAAAGTGATAGGGCGTAACTATCTTGACGGTTGTTAGTGGTCACACGTCCTTCGGTAATTTGCTCATTATTTGTAGCTGTGGTTTCCAAGAGAAAACCCAAGGGTCGTAGGTTTCCCTATATATATCGTAAGAGTTTCTGCCTCGCATTTTCACTATTTAGCTTGTTATGTTGTTTTTCCTGTGATTTTGTGCTCCTTACTTCTTGTTGGCACTGAAGTTCTCTAGAGATTTTTCCTCTAAAATTCCTTTTCTTGTTGTTGTGTTCGTTCTTTTTCATCACATTCGTGTAGTAGGTTCTTGGCTGTTAGGACCATTAGATACTTGGCTTAGGCCAAGAATAAAAAGAAACACCAATTTAAAACATGAGGGACTTGATTGAAAGTAAGGATAAGGATGTAAATGAAATTATGGGAACTTGAAGGGTGAAAATGCACCATGCAAATAAGTGCATGGACAAAGGTGGAATTAGACCAATTTTGGTTGACAAAAACAAATTCGCCGGTCAAGAATTGCGGCTTCTTCCAAATTAATTTGGTCATGGGTTAATTACTACTTTGGGCTATATTAATGAAAGTTTGGCAATTTGAGCCATGAGTTAAGAATAGAGCCGAAATAATCCTACATTTTAATGGCTAAAGTGTGCACATGGAAACCTAAGGGGGGAAAGTGTCATATTTAGAGTATTTAGGGACCAATGTTGACATTGATCCAAAATATTGAATAGGTGTACAATTTCATTTAATGCGCCAGAAATCCTTTGCTCTTTGCTGCTTGTTGAACGAAAACGTCTGCCATTCCTCATTAATGCGTTGAACAAATGAAAATCGTTTGTCTTGCGCCCATTAATGCGCCAGGAGCCATTTATACGCCTAGCCTTCGTTATTTGCTTGGGTTGGCTGAAAACGAAATCAGACAAAAAAAAAAAAAAATGAAACAGAGCTCCCGCATTTCCTCTGGTGCGAAAAGGCTACCTGGCCGAAAAAGGAAGAGAAACGAAAGAAAAGAGAAGAGAAAAGAGTTCGGCTCTTACGCATTAGGCTAATTGGCCGAGAAAATAAAAAGGGGTTCAAAGCTTGTTGGAAGGAAAGTTGGAGTTCTTGCCGTGGTATTGTTGAAGTTGAAGCTTGGAAGAGAAATCAAGCTTGGATTAAGGAGGCATATATATTTGAGCTACGGCCTTAGTTACTCGAGCAACCGAGAGCTCAAGCTTTGATTGTGAGGTAGGGTTCACTAACTACTTGACTGCTTGGTAGTATACCATGATTCAAGTGTTTAGAGTAGCTAAGTGATGGTTAAATTTGCCAAATGACCTTAGTTACTTGATGGGCTATTGAGATTGATTCGGTTATGGTCGTTAATTAGCTAATTGACTATGGACATGTGCTAGAAATGCTAGTAAATGTGGCCATTTTGCTAGACATTTCGGAGCTCTAGAGGGAGTGGAGTTTATGGTGGAGTTTTGTGTGCTAAAGTGCACAATGGCACATGTTATGGTACTTGGCCAATGGTCTTTGTGGTGTGTGTGTGTGTCCATTGTATGCTTGAGTGATTCTTTGTGCATGCTAATCCGTATATTGATGATTATATGTATTGGTATATTTTTTTTTTGTGTTTTCCATGTTTTCATGTCTTTCTTGCAGGATAAGTAAGATTGTGGAGGTTAAGTCATTGGACTTAACTAAATCGACCTTATATGGTCATTTGTGAAACCCTACTGAGTAATTGTTACTCATTGCCCATACATTTTGTTTCAGGAAAAGACATACAGCTTGAGTAGTTGCTTGAGTTGCTAGTTGTGTGCTAGTTAGTACACTATTTGCTCGAGGTATGTGCCAACTGAATCTTGGCTTGAATACTTATATTACAAGTCTTATGGTTTAAGGCTGAAACTTATGTTCTAAGTTTGCAGGCTTTTGTAGTTGTGGGATCGGTCTAGGTACAGGAAGGATGTGTGGATTTGGACCCGGGTTACGGTTTGTATGTTTGGGTTGGTTTTGTGAGTGTGCTGCTGTTCTGTACACTTAGGTTTCTTTTAAGAAACTAGGGTATATGGTTTGTAACCTTAACCTTGGCTACTTTGGGTTATAGCATCCTTGGATTGTATCCAAGCTAGTGATGCTGGACATTAGGCTACTTTGAGCGTATATATATACAGCCTTGTTTGTACATGGTTTGTATGTACATATGGTGGATGTTATGTGCCAAGTTATGTTAAGATTATGAGCTTATGATTATGTTTCAAGAAGCAGTCTCTTGAGTACTTATTATTGGCTGAATGTACATGTGTATGGAAACTTGATTTTTCAAATTACAGAGATGTGGGCTTCTTGGTTGTCATTCATGAAAGTAGCACACTTGATAAGCACACATCCTAGACACTTAACAGATAAAAGTGTATGCCTTGCTCGTATTGCAAGTTATTGATTTATACCCTTGCCTTGTGTTGCAAGTTAGGGGTAGGGCCTACTTAAGCTGCAGGTTGCCGTTCTAAAAAAAAAATTCCTAAGCCTCTTGGGACATATCCCAGCTCTCAGTTTAAGAAAATAAGGTTTAAACAATAGGGAGTTATTAACACCTGGTCTTAGGTGAAATCAATTGAATCTTGGGTAATTTTGGTGAGTATTACTGAGAGTGCACAGGCTGGGGCCTGTGTGGGATGTGACATTGGCCCTTTTCTTATACATGTTTTTGTTTTTTTAGGTTCTGGGCTTTCTTGGGTTTTGGGTTTTTTTTTTGTTCCTACCTTTTTCTTACCTTGTTGTAGTGGTGGCAACCTTGATGAGTTCCCTGTTGGTTTTTTCAGATGGCTTCCTTGAAATCGTCATCCAGGGTTGCTGCTGATGGGGGTGATTCTTTCAAGGCACCTTTTCTTTCTGAACATTGGGGCGATGAAGGGGATTGTGTCTTAGCATAATGAAGGGACACTAGTGATGAATCTTGCCATATATTTTTGGCCTAACGACATTGTTGCCGCCTTATCTCATGTGAAGGCTTTCAAGGATAGGGGTTTAGAAGGGAGAAGTAAAAGAAAAAATGTCTTTTTTGTGTTTATGGACCAACTCCAGGTGGGGCTCTGCTTCCCCCTGCATCTACTAGTAGAGCAGATCTATGAGCACTGTTTGATTTCACCCTCATAATTGATGCCGAACTTATTTTTCTACATCACCGGCTTCCATCTATTGTAAGTTGGTGAGGGTGTCTCCCTTGATGAAAGTCTTTCTCGAGTTTTACATACTGGACCTGAAAAAAGACGTCAGCTTCTTTCACATCGCCCTCACCAACTGAGACAGGAATAAATCCTTTGTTTTTGTGTAATGCAAGGATTTGTGGTTGGGGTGGAAGGAATGTTTCTTCTTCACACTGAGGGAGCAGTCATGGGGGTTCTTTTGTGATTTTGCAAACACTCCCTAACATGCCCTGGTCGGGATAGTGCCTATGTACGAGGGATTGGAGAGCTATCCGCTATCCATTACTTCTTGTGTTGGTCCGTTGGCTAGAGGAAGTGGTAAGGAACAATAATTTTTTAGAGTTATTCCCTATTCATTACACAAAAATGGATAATACCACTCTTAGGCAGCCAAGGATTAACAAGGCCCACCGATCATATCTAAGAGTAAGGAACCCTTGTAATTGGGCGAAGGGTCAGGAAGCAAGGCTGGTCGAAGCTTATAGGGTTACCGCTAGGGCCCAGTGGGGTTTTCCGCCAAAGAGTTGTGTCCCAGCCGTTACATTTTCCTTATTTTTTCATGCATGGTTATGATATCTAATCGAGTTCTACTTTTTGTAGAAATGAACAGTTGTGGCAAAGAGTTTTTGAAGAGGCATAAGGGCATTGCTGATGCCTTAGCAGATGCTCGTAAGGCCAACATACTTCTTGCCAGTGCAGTACATGTTGTGAGGGCCCCATCGTTTAAGTTACTATCTGAAGTGGTGGAATTTCCCGAGCCCCCTTTGGAGGCCCAACTAGTCCACAAGAAGATGAGGCCCACGGGCCCCTTAGAGATGGTGCCTCTCATGATGGAGGTAGTGGTAGGGCATCATTTGAGCATTTTTCTATACTGATTTTATAGATTTATGGTCATTTTGTGCTAATTGTGAGTGTTTCCATCCAATGGCTTCAGAGAAGTGCGAGAGGTGGCACTGAGGCCTTTGAAGGATGCACCTTCCACTTTGCCTCCTCCTTTCGCTCAGGGGGGGAGGGGGGCTAAGTTGAAGCTAGAGGAGCGCTTCCAGCCGCTCAACTTGATCCTTGCATGAAGTCAGGCACAAAAAAAGGAATTAGCGCTGAAAAAAATTGCACCTGATCAAGTCTTTGACCTTTTGTGGAAGGTAAGGGTTGGCAAGTCGATCTTTGAGGATTTATTCGACATCTACCATCACATCCTAAAGGGGTTGAGGATCCCCAGGGATCTACAGTTTCTAGCTCATCCCTCTTAAATGGAAGGGGACCAGTTGATGAGCATGGGTTGCAACCTTTTTTAGGTATACTCCTTTGCTTATTTTTAGTGCTTGAGATGTTTTTTCTTACTAACAAATCTGAGTTTAGCTGGAGTTCATCATCGTCTATGATTTTGGAGAATGATGGGTGGCTCGGGAAAAGGCCTTTTAATATGAGCTTGAGGCCATGCATACGTTCGAGGAAGACAATGTAAGGCATTTGGATTAACAAATTTGCACCATTATTAGATTGATTTATTTAATGAAGTGTTGGATATACAACGTTGTGAACTTGATAGTCATTTCAAAGAGGTTAATATGAGTTACTTCTTTATGTCAGTTGTTTAAATTCTTCATATTCATTCAGTGCATTTGATCAGGAGAAATTGTTAAAGATGGTTGAATTCTATTCACACAAATGGATGATCTTTCTAAGAAGATAGTGGAGACCAAGAAACATATGATTTATCCACATGTTTACTTGCTTCTTAATTTGGCATGATTCTATTAGTTGTTATAGCGACTGTCCAACGAGCCTTTTTCCACAATAAAGTTAATAAAAAGTAAATAGTAAAATAAGATGAGTGATGAATGGTTAAATAATTGTTTGATTACATATATTGAAATGAACTTATTTGATAGTATTAGTAATGATGTGATCATGAAATACTTTCAAAAAATGAAGTATTGCTGAGGTGAATTGTAAATTTTATTTCCAGTTTATGGATGATTAAACAAACATTTCTTTGTATTTGGATGTTTAATTTTTTTTTTTTTGCAAATTTATAACTTTATTGGACCTTATAGTAAAAAGTTACCAAATCTGCCAATATGCCTAACATGTAAAATGTTCTTTTGCTTGTATATAATGTATGCATATTTTCTACTACTAAAAAAAATGGTTTTAGCGTTAGCCTTTAACGACGGCTAACCTTCGCTATATTCAACTTTGCAATGGTTGGTCATTGTTAATAAGGTCGCATCTAAAATTGTTACACCCCTAGTTATGTTGGCATGTAAATTGTGAGTTAAATTATTTTGAATGTGTTTTGGACGTGTGCGTGGGAGTTACATGCATCAAAATTGTTAAAACAGTATATTTAACTCATTTGGCTGTGCATGATAGTTTTTATACTGTTTAATTTATTTGGAATAATCAATTGGTGTTGGATGAACTTACAAATTCTCAACTTAAACAGCATCACAGTTTAAGAGCTAAAATTCTTGAAAGTTTCATTAGCCCTCAGGAAACATAAACTAGTTTTGCCCTAAAACTTTCTTGCACTTGTTTTGGTCATGCTCTAGCAAGTTTACTAGGGGGTGGGTAGTAAGGGTTGTGACAAAATTGCTCACCGTTAATAAGTTAGGGATGGTTATTTGTCGCTAACTAGCAATAGTAAGCCTTCACAATGTTGGCGGTCACTAAGTTTCCATTGTTAGAAAGTTTGTGATGATTTACCATTTTTAATTTAGTGAAGGCCAGGTGCCATTAAGTTTATCGAAGGTTCACAGTTGCTAATATTAGTAAAGGTCAATTGTTGCTACTTTCCTGAAGGTTGTCTATCACTAGAAGGCTACATATCACTAGGATATTCAGTTTAGCGATGCTATATAGTCACTAACTCTAGCTATTTTAGTGAAGGCTAGTTGTCGCCAAGTTAGTGAAGGCTTTATGTTGTTAATTTAGTGACAGCTGATGATTACTAATTTAGCAACGGTTGGCCATAACTAATTTAGCAATAGTTGACTATCACTAATTTAGCAACGATTTGCCTTCACTAATTTAGTTATGATCAACTGTCACTAGTTTGTGACAATAAGCCTTCACTAGTTTCTGCCAACATTTCTTCATCAACTCACTTACTTTATTTCCTTCCTATGTGCATTACAATATTGTCATCCATTTAGCATAATTCCAATAGTCATAAAATAGAAGCACTTTTCAAATATCCATAAATGGAATTGACAGAAAAATACATGAAAAGCTTGACTCTCTTTAATTTGTACACCTATCCACTATTTCATATATACTAGAAAAGATTCTCTATGTTAAAGGAAGACAATTTTTGTCATGGAAAATTAGCAAGGGCAGGGAATCGCTAGAGCTTAAGCATCTAGCGAGGGCAAGTCATCTTTAAAATTGGACACATTTTAGTGACAGTTAGTTGTAGCTATTCCTTGGGGTTTTTAGTGGCAACAAGCCATCATTAACCACACCAAAACACAACGACTAGTAACCGTCATTAAACTATTGATGGTTGGTTATCATTAGTTCTCACCGAAACTTTGAGACATTTTGTTGCCACTAAATTAGTGAAGGATGGTTGTTGCTAACTGTTAGTGATGCTCTGCCAGTGTTAAATTTCTGCTGGACTTTTTAGTGAAGGTTTGTTATTGTTACTTATTGACGATTTTTTGCTATTACTAATTTAACTGTCGTTAAATGACCTTTTTCTAGTAGTGTTCTTACAAAAAAAATAACAAAAAAAAAATAGTTATACTTAAACTTTTCAAACATGTGTAAACATCTATGCATCAATGCATGATGGTGTTGAGTAATTAAATCACCCTTGCATAAATATTTAGCCAAGTCAAACCAGGTAACTTCATAAATGTACAAGGATTATGTACCAAATTTAACATTGAAAAGTATTGAAAAACTAAATTTACTATCAAACTTTCAAAAGTATCAAATTTTACTTTTGAGACTAAATTTACTACCGACATTACAAAAAATACCAAATTTACCATTCCCTATTTAAGTAACTATCAAATTGAATGTGAAAATAATAGTTTTCACCCTTGGCTTTTCATGTTTCTTCTACAAGTGCCCTAACTTTTTCTATTTAATGATCATACCATCTTGGCCATGAATGGAGGCACTGATGAAAATCCAAGGTCTGAGATTCCTTCTCGGCAGAAATCAAGATGCTAGGCTCGATCCAACATAAGAACATTGTCTGGTTTCTAGGTTGTTGCTAGAATCAGACTATGAGATTGTCCATTCCTCCAACATTATCGCTTGTTTTTATGGAATTATCGTTCTCTTATTCGTTACCTTAGTCTAGAGTTCTTCTTCTTCTTCTTCTGTTAGTAGTCTTTGTCATTGTTCCTATTCCTGGATAATATTTCTTTACTCCTCCTAGCTATTCATTTTTTAAATCAGGTTTTTTTATCTATGGTCTAATGTGCTGGATGCTCTTTGATTCTTGCTAGTAATTCCATAAATTTAGTTTTTCTTGGTTTTTTTTTATACATCTAGGTTATTCTGGATTTCTTCAGGAAGGAGGATGTGAGAATTTTGAACTTTATTTTCTAGAATTCATTGTTTTTAGTTAGATCTTGGGTGATTTCTGTCTATTCTCTATGGAACGGAGAATTGGCGGAGGAGTTGAGCTTGCAGAGAATGAGAATGAAGAGAACGTCGGGCAATTGGTTGAAGAAGATTATATGATCGTCAGATAGGCAATGTTAGGGCAACAGTAGAAGACATGAAGAATAAGGACTAAAATTGTTATTTTTCACCTTCAATTTCACGGTCATTTAACAATGGAATGACAAATTTGGTATTTTTTATATTGTCGGTGGTAAACTTGGTTTCAAAAATAAAGTTCATATTAAATTTAATACTTCTGAAAGTTTGATGGCAAATTTGGTCATTTTGACATTTTTCTATGGTAAATTTGGTATTTAATCAAGTGTACAATAACACATACCAGCTCCATCAAGTAAAGAAAAAAAAAAAACATGTAGCAGCGTTGAAATTGGATATTACTTTAAATCGTTTTTCATAAAACATGTTCTTAAACAATTAGTGTCTGACTCTTTCTTGGCATTTCCTTGTATTGATATGGATTTCATGTACTCAAATTGGTCCCCAAACGCTAGCTCGGTTGGCATAAGGGGACACCATTCACGGCGTTAACTAAGGTTTAATTTTTCCTCCCCTTTCTCAATCCTACAAAATGTTATTTGATCTAGTTTTCTTGTCTTCCAGGTGCATAACAATATATTCTTTAAATCCTGTACTTGCATACCTGATTTTGAATACGAAAAATGTATTCACATTGGATTTTTTTTTTTCATATTTACTTTTCATGAAATCATCCCATATATTCATTTCGGGTTCCACCACAATGTTTTCCTTAGTACGACAGCATGATGAGTATAGCCTATACAATAACAAAAAAAAGTTTCTAGCCTCCCAATGCAAAGGTTAAGCAAACTCTATGAAAGGCCAAGGTTTGAACATTGATCTCCTGTTTCCCCCACATAATACTTTAATGTTGGTTCATTTGTCTTTTGAGTTGAAAATAAGTGGACATCTATTTCTTTCTTTAAATATGAACTCTTATACCTTGTATTGATGTTTTTGTTGACAAAAAAAATATTACAACAAAGTTGATTTCGCAAGGAAAAATAATGCGAAAAGAATTGGAATTTCCCTATATATCCATTAGATGATGCATTCCCATACATGAATACAATTTTACGTGACTTCTGTAACAAACAAATGAAAGAACCTTGTATAAGGTATATGGTAAACAATAATCGACAAATAAACAAATAAAAAGAAGTGTGAAAAAAATCAAATGTTGTATAGAGCAGAAAGGAAAAAATAAAAAGAGAGGGAGCATATTCAGTGCCCAACGCCAGGGCTTGGACCGGAGTCCTTTATTCCACCAAATGTCTGTGAGTTGCTGAACCCGTGTCCCCCGGCAGGGCTAGGACCCGAGTCCTTCATGCCACCAAGGGTACTAGCATCGCCGAACCCATGTCCCCCTGAAGGGCTTGGACCAGAGTCCTTCACGCTACCGAGGGTCTTTGCATCAGTGGACCCATGTCCACCGGAAGGGCTCGGACCAGAGTCCTTCATGCCACCAAGGGTATTGGCATCGGCGAACCCATGTCCCCCGGAAGGGCTGGGACCAGAGTCCTTCATGCTGCCGAGGGTCTCTGCATCAGTGGACACATGTCCACCGGAAGGGCTCGGACCAGAATCCTTCATGCCACCGAGGGTCTTCGCATCAGTGAACTCATGTCCCCCGGAAGGACTTGGACCCGTGTGCTTCATGCCATCAAGTGTATCCGCAACACTGAACCGGTGACCCCTACCTGGGCTCGGACCAGCGCCCTTAACCCCGTCCAAGGTGTGTCCGTCGGCGAACTTGTGGCCCTCGCCAGGGCTCGGACCCGCTTGCTTGATCGCCCCCAAATTGACGCTCAGGGACTCTAGCCCATCAAAGAACCCTCCCAGTCCATATCCATCGCAGTTTCTGCCTTTCATTATGTTGAACGGACGAGCTTCCGTGTGGAGAAAAATGGAAGCTAAGATTAGGACAAGAGAAAAGAGGGCAATTTTCAGAGATCCCATTTTATGTGCCTGAAAAGACAGAGAGGTCTCACTTATAATTTAAAGTTAAACAGATCGACTAAGAGGCTTTTTGAACTAATATCCTTTTTAATGGAAACAAGTTTGAGCTAATCTTTAAGTGTGATTCGATATGGGAGATGAGAATCTAGGCGGTGCCATTTATAGTGGAAGCTAGCGCAGACAGAGGTTGTTTCTTTGACTGGGATTTTCTTGGGTCACACACTTCAAATAAAACAGCGTCCGTGGTCCTCGTACTTTATTCATAATTTCTTATTAATCCTCAACGTTTAATTTATATTTTCTGAAATTCAGGGCTGATAATGTATAAGTTCTAGTGCATTTAACACTTTTGCCCAAAAAACTGAGACCCAAATTGAAGATTCATCATCCCAGTCGTCATGCCCGTTCAAACAAACGTGGGATATTGGAATCTGCAGGAAATTTTCCGGGAAATGGTGCCCAATTCAGTTCTGTTTCAGGCAAGGAAACAACGACGGAAAGTTCTCGATTTAATGAGAATGGGAGGAAGAAACGAAGTCAGATTATAGATGCAGAGATTGCGAGTCCAAGTGTCCAAGTCGGAAGTCGGGAAAGGGTGTTGTTGGTGACTTGGTGTGAAGAAAAAAAAGGGTTGAGTTTTGGCCCCTTGATCAGTCATCAACATGCGGAGGGGACCAAAGACCATGAACGAGAACAAATTAATTCCAAGGGACGGGATTATTGGAAAAACTTTGGGCCGGGAACTCATTTTCTTTGCAGAATCAGATCCAACGGCCTACAAGAGTTTGACTGGTCCGTTCTTCAAATGTATCTTTTAGGTGGCGTTTTATATTTTTGCATACGCTCGATTTATTATATTATTCTTTAAGTTATTATTTTAGTATTTATTTTTTTATTTTTTTTAAGTACATGTAAAATGTAAAGAATAAAAGTGAGAATAAAATATAACTTTTTCCTTTTCTTAATGTCCGTATCTAACTCAAATATTTTAAGCACAATAATTTATTGAAAGACTCAATAAGTATGGTATTTTTTTTCTTTTTCTTATAAGTAGTCTCGATATTTCAGCAGCCTGTAGGATGTAACACATATATGATTAACATATAAATCCACAAAAATATTTGACTGGGAGCATGATCATGGAGTAAAATTCATTTGTGGTTCTTAACCTTTTTGCACTGTCTTAAGTAGACCTCTAACCTCCATTTTGTTTACTTAATGCTCCTAACCTGTCAAATTTTGTCTCAATTATAGTCATTATGTCAATTTTACAGTTAAAGTTAATGAAATATTGATGGAAAATACCACTTCCATTGTACTTTTCTTCTTCTCACTTAAATCACTCACAAGCTAGAAAATTTAATACTTCACTACATTCTTCAGTTCTTTTCCTTTTTCACCACTTCCGACCCGTCCAGTTGTTTGGCGGCATCAATGACGCCAATGCATGCACAAACTATAAAATCCTAGCTGATAGGGAAAGCGATAAGGTAAGCTAAGCCCAAGAACTTGGTGAAACAGCAGATCAAAATCCTACATGTAAAAACAATGTTAGAGCCTTAGGATGTGCTCTTGAGAGAAACCCTCCGATGATTAAGTTAGTTTTCTAGCAAAGAATAGTAGGGAGCAGGAGAGGGTAGCCAGGATCCTTTGTCTTAGAGTTGGTAAGGGGTTTATATAGTCAAGGTGTGCTTCGGGTAGTTCGCTCTAGGGATAGAAATTTCGTAGCTTATCTCGTATTTGTAGAATACAGCTTCCTTTTGGGAAGGAATTCCTTTTGGAGCCTATCTAGGCTTCTAGGGATGGCCCAGCCTTTATATGTTCGGATTTGGGCCCTTAGGCCCGTTTGCTAGCAATGTGAGGTAAGGGATCCTGACTCTCCTTTCTTACTCCTTGCTATTCTTTGTCGAAAACCTAACTTAAGTATCAAAGGGTTTCCCTCGCGAGCACATCCCTGAGCTCTGACGCTGTCTTTACTCACAGGATTCTAATATGGTCTTCACTAAGCTCTTAGGCCTAGCTTACCCTATCACTTTCCCTATCAACTTGACGCCATCTATGGGAACCCAATATGATGAACATGCGAAGATCACGAATGGAGAACTAGGACCTATAGGAGACTAAGCAAGAAAGCCATCACCCTGAAAGGTCCATAGGGCCCGTAGGTGAAGAAACACATCGAGAAGACAACCTAGAGAATCTCATGGGCTTTAAAAGGACCTCCGTAAGGGCAAGGCCTTATATTCCTGAATGACGAACAGTTCCATGCATTACAGCATGCCCTGTTTGAGCAATTAAGGGTGACAGTCCAACAAGAAATCTTAAAGGCCTTACCTAAGGCTCCATGAAGAGGCCGCTAAGAGTCACCCTACGAAGGGGCCTTATCTAGCCTCTTCATAAGGTTGGCCCTCGAAGGCAAAGGTTTATGAGAGACAAACATTCCTGGACCACCGTCTTAGCGAGAACAACATGATCCTGTAGAGACTTGACCAGATGGAGTAGCGCATGTGGGCCTCAGAGTGGTTGAAGGAGCACTCTACAATAGGCATAGATGTGGAGTACCTATGACTCCAACCTTTCTCAAAAGAAATAATTAACGCTTGAGAAGTTCTGCATGCCAAAGATTGATTTATACGACGGCCTCATGGAGCCCGTAAACTATCAACAGAGGTATATTACCTTAATGTGACTTGAAAATGCCTCTGATGCCATCATGTGCATAGCCTTTAGGTCTACATTAACAGGAACCACTACTTCTTGGTTTGGGACCAACCAGAGGCACTGTTTCACCTCATTTAGGGATCTTTCTTAGGTGTTCCTAAGACACTTCCTGGGAAGCCTGCTGACTACAAAGACGGTGGCCTATTTACTCAAAATTCGGTAAGGCAGCGAGAAGCCCTTCAGGGACCACGTCTGGAGGTTCAATGCTAAGGTAGTACAAGTGCAAGGGCTATTTCCAAAGCTACACCTAGTAGCCATCACCCAAGGGCTAGCTAAAGATTCGAGACTCGCTTAGGACGTCTATGAGAATCCCATGAGGGACCTGGAGGAATTCCTTGACTGAGCCATAAGATACATGTATGTTGAGGAGCTTAATCACCTAATGGTTCCTAAGGGCCACCCCGGAGCCATGGAAAGCAGATTTCGGAAGAGGGGTAGAGGGAACTCCCGAACAGAGCCCATCCTCTCGCCCTTGAAAGAAACAAGGTCAAACATCCTTTACACCTTCAAAAAGAAGAACCAAATCCTCAGGACAAAAAACACCTAAAAAATACTACATATTCCATAAAGACAAAGGGCATGAAATCGAAGAATGTTGGCAACTAAAGAAGCTATTTGAGGAATGGTCAAGGAAGGCAAATTGAAAGAGCACCTATTCAGGCAAACATCTCCTGTCATAGGCAAAAAGAGAGGCCCGTAGAAGAAATAACAAGGGCGACAATGGCAGAGGCCGAAGGCTAAAGAGGCCTTGCTCTCCAAGGGACTACTGAAACCCTGGACCTAGTAAGGATGGTCTATATGATCATCAAAGAAGAGACCTTAATGGCTTGAAAGAGACAAGAACGTGAAATCATGTAACTCGAGGTAGTTGACGTAGGAACAGTCATAACCAATGGAGATCGATCCCAGATAGTGGTCCCACACTTGGACCCACTCATCTTTAAGGTGCACATCAACAACTTCGACGTAGAAAGAGTCTACCTAGATACGGAGGCCAACATCAACGTCATTTTCGTTAACTTGTTGTAAAAGATAAAGGTGAAAAGATCCTTTTTATCGCCTATTAGTGGTCCCACCTTTAGGATAGGCAATGAAAAATTCCCAACTATCGAGACCATTAGGGTCCCATTGATGCTGGTAGGAAGATATCACAATAGGGAACTTGCTTGCGACTCACACAATGTGAAATTTCTTGTCCCCGATGTCCAGTTTCCCTATAATGCCATATTGGGCTAGTAGGCTAGGTGTAATTCCACATTCGGGCCAACGTCAAAAGCCTAGTAATGCTTTTTGTGGCCTCTATTAGAGATACAATGATGTTTGTCAACCAAGCAATGACACGTCGAGGTTACGTGGAAATATTATGAAGGCACAGATAGAATGCCCCCATATCAGCGGAGTCCAAAAGGCATAAAGAAGCCCTCCAAGAAAATAAGGATAGCATGACTTTGCCTTGGGACACGAAGCTGGTAGAAGTGGTCATTGGGAAGGTGATCAAGATTAGCAAGAACCTCCCCTTCTAAGGTAAGACAAATGTCCATCCAATTTCTTAAAGCAAATATAGATGTATTTGCCCAATCCCCTAGTGAGATGCCTGGGATAGACCGAGAGGTCATTACTCACAGCTTGCAAGTAGATCCTTTCGCCCTACCAGTACAGTAGAAAAAGCATATTATGGCACCCGAGAGATGTGAGTTTGTCAAAAGAGAGGTTGAAAGGCTATTGAGGGCCGGAATCATTCGGGAAGTATGATACCCTAAATGGTTCGGCAACGTGGTATTAGTAAAAAAGGATTCATGTGCGTCAACTATACTAATCTCAATGACGTATGCCCAAAGGATCCATATCCTTTGCTATTGATAGACCAATTGGTCAATGCCACATCCAGATTCAAAGTACTATTATTTTTTGGCATTTTCAGTGGCTTTCACCAAATTCGGATGTGCCCTAAAGATGAAGAGAAAACAGCCTTCACAACAAGCAAGACTGTCTATTACTATCAACAAATGCCATTCGGCCTAAAAAAATGCCGAAGTTACCTATCAAGGGTTGATGAACCACGTTTTCATAGATCAGATAGGGATAAACATGGAAGTTTAAGTGGATGGCATGATCATTAAAAGTAAAATAATAAAGTAGCATTTTGATGACTTTCGAGAAACCTTCCAAAAGATACATTGATATAACATAAAATTGAACCAAAAAAAGTGCAACTTCAAGGTACGGGCTGGCAAATTTCTTGGTTACATGGTTTTTGAAAGAGGAATCGATGCCAACCCCGACAAGATCGAGGCCATCCTTATGATGCTTGACCCTCAGAGTAAAAAAGATGTCCAAAAGCTCACTAGAAGGCCAATCATGCAAGGTTGTTTCGTCTCATGGTTTGGCTATAGATGTAAGCCATTCTTTCGAATACTAAAAAAAGAAGTAGTCTTTGACTAAATTGAAAAATGCCAAAAAGTATTCTAGTAGGTAAAAGATTATCTGTGACACCTCCTTTTATTAAAACAATCAAGGCCTAAAGAGCCATTGGTACTCTACTTGGCCGTCACCAAAGGCTTATGGCCTTCCGAAAACTACAACCGTACTTCCAGACCCATCATATCATTGTCAGAATAAAGTTACCTTTACAAGATATCTTACAGAAATTGGATAAATCCTACATACTCATTAAATGCTGCATTGAATTAGGGAATATGACATCTATTATGAGCCCCGAATGACTATTAGAGAATAAGCACTAGTAGATTTGGTGGCTGAGATGATGCCAGGTGTGGAAACCCATGAAGGGCAAAGCACAACACCAACTTGGGAAATGTACGTGCACGAGGCCTTAAGCCCTGAATGCTAGAGAGCAGATATCGTACTAAAAGGCCCATTCAACTTAGAGGCCATACTCAGAATCATATTTTATTTCCTCATAACTAACATTGTCGCAAAATATGAAGCCTTTTTCGCTGGGCTACAGATGGCTAGTTAGGTGGGGGTGCGAAGGATACAGATATACAGTGAATTTCAGCTAATAGTGAATCAAGTCACAAAAATAAAACGCATGAAAGAGCCTACCCTTTACAAATATCTTAACACAACGAGAGAGCTAATGAAGACATTTGACCTTTTGTAGGTTTAAAAGATCCCTGGGAGCTAGAATACTAAGGTTGAGGTACTCTTAAAAGAGCAAAAGAAAGCAATGATGAAAATACTTACAAAGCCCTCGGTCCACTTGATACATGCTATGATACCTGAAAATGATTGGAGAGAGGCAATCAAAGTTTACCTTGAAAATGGTACATTGAATGGAACTCCTGAGGAAAAGAAAAGAATCAAGATTTGGGCAGGATATTTTCTTATCATCAGTAGAAAGCTATATAGAAGAGGGTTTGCCTTCCTCTTGCAATGATGCCTAAGCTTGTTTGAAATGGTATCACATTCTTAAAGAGATTCACTAGGGAGACTGTGGAGCATATATCGGTGCCAATGCCTTAGCCTTCAAAGCCTTGAGACAATGTTACTTTTGGCTTACCATCAAAGGGAATGCCAAGGAGTTCGTTCGAACATGCCATAATTGCCAGATTAACTCAAGAATACAAAAGCTGCCCTCCACTAGCTTTGGCCATTTGCTATGTAGGGATTATATTTGATTGGAGCTCTCCCTATGAGGCAAGTCAAGTACTGTATTGTGAAGTAGATTACTTCATGAAGTAGGCAGAAAGTGGAATCCTTAGCCTTTATCACGGCCCCCCAAATCACTAAGTTCCTATGAAAAAATATCATTTGCCATTTTGGATGCCTTTAAAGCCATCGTGGCCAGCAATGGAAAGAAGTTTGACAATCAGCAAGTTCAATGATTTGCTTAAGACAAAGGTATCTGCTTATACTTTGCCCTCGTCTTTTATCCCTAATCAAACGAGTAAGTAAAGGTCACCAATAGAATGATAAAGGACGGTCTAGAAAAAAGGTTGGGTGAGGCTAAAGGCAGGTGGGTAGAAGAGCTGCCAAGTGCCCTATGGGATTATCACACAACTCCCTGATAGCCTACGAGAGAACCACATTTCACAATGGCTTATTGAGCCAATGCTCTTATACTTGTGCAGATCTCTTGCCCTATTTTATGAACCTAAGCCTACAATTTTACTTAGAACAAAAAAGCCCTTGAGGGAAATCTGGATCTGCTAGAAGAATTTAAGGAGGATGCAAGGATTAGCATAAGGGTCTTTAGGTAATGAATTACCTTAACACATGACTGAAGGATGAAAGGTAAGAACATTCGAGTAGGGGGTTTGGCCTTTATCAAAGCTGAACTAACTGGCACCCAAGGCATGGGATGCTAGGGCTAAATTGGGACGGACCTTACCTAGTCATGAAGAAGCTTATAAAAGGAGTTTATGAGTTAGAAACTTCGGAAAGGAAAAAGCTGCCTAAGAATTATCATTTGGATGATTTGTCTCATTGCTTTGCTTAGATTATCATAAAGATGATTATTTTACATTATGTATTTTGAATTGCTTACAAATGAAGAGTCACTCCTCTAACGCTTAACGCTCTCATCACATAAGGCTTCATAAAAATTTTGAGCATTTAAGAACAGTAATGAAGCCCGACTACGAGGTGTCCCTACTTGTTCCAAACACCATAATGATTCATTAAACATTGCAGGCATATGAAAATGTAAAAGCAAAAGGCATTGCAAAAATAAACTTCTCATTAAAAGAAAATTTCTTCACAAAAGAATTGTTACAGTAAGTGAATGAGGGTCCTAAGCAAACAAAAGAAAAATAAGATGAGGGCTAATTATAGAGGCTCCTAAAACTTGTCAAAAAAATGGTCCTCATCAAGATTCATCATCGACGTGTCCTAATCGAAGGTAGGAATCTTAGCCTTCCCCTCATTCGGCTAAGACTTATAGTCTGAACGTAGATCTTCATAATCTGAAAAAAATAAAAGATCAAGATTTGGATTCACTTACTAGACCTAAAAATGGCAGGAAAGAAAGCCTTCCTTGAATTCTAGGAAGATAGTCCTTCCAAACCTTTTTTTCGCCCTCAGAACAAGTAAAACAAGCTCATTCACGTGAGCCTTAGCCTTGGACCAAAGGCACTAGTACTCTAGATAGCCCTTGTATCTAATGAAGCCAACTCACTCGATGTACTCTACAAAGGGCATTGTAGAGGCAAGCAAACTTGAGCTAGCCTCGCCCACAACGGTTCTTGAGCCTAGGATAACATGCTTGTCTATTGACAGAGTAACCTCGATAGCATCTATTTTGGACTTTGCCACCTTTAGTAAGGCCTCTGAGCAATCAGCCTCCTTACAAGCCTCGACTTCCTTATCCAAATATTGCTTTAAAGCCTTATGCAGCTCCACCACCTTCAACTTCAACTTCTTGGTGACACCTTTTTTTTCCTCAGCTTCTTTCTCTAGCTTAAGGTCATTCATGAGTGCCTCATTCACAATTCATTCACCGTTGAACTCTAGTTGAAGGGAGCTAGCATTCTTGTGAAAGAGCCTCAAGCTCAGAATAGAAGGCCTTTTCCTGAGCTGACCATTGCTCCTTTAAGCTATGGGCAACAATGGCCTCCTACCAAAACTCAAACTTGTTAATAAAGGGAAAACGTTTCAAAAACTAAAAATAAATAATAAAAAAAAATACCTGGAGAAAGCTGCAGCTCATGCTTAGTAGCTGACTCCCTTCCGATTGAGAGGGATGGGCCATAAACTATCGATCCCTAAGGGTCCTCAACCTTTCTAGGACCCTGAAGGCAAATGTTGGACCGATCCTCAAGGATTGGTTCACCGATGCCCGCCACCCACACGAGGTCAAAGACTTGACTAGGCATAATCCCTTTTAGAGCCAAATCCCTCTTCTATGCTTGACTCTACCCAAGTATCAGGTTGTGCGGCTGGTAGTGCTTATCTAGTTTCAGCTCGAGTGGCCCACCCCCTTCGGGCAAATGGGGCATTCTCAAGGATGATCCCTGTTGGAACCTATGGTAGGAGAGGAGGCAGTGTAGAAGGCGCGTCCTTCGAAGGCCTCAAGGCCACATTTTATTTTTGCAACACCACTGGGTCATCAACAGGAAGTTTATCAGAGGACCTCGTGCGCTTCTTCGAAGTTGCTAGATGAAAACATCCACAATTAGCACAAAATGACCCTAAGTCTATAAACTAAGCATGGAAAAAATGCTCAGATAATGCTCTACCACTACCTCCATCATAGAAGGCACTATCTTCAGGAGGGCCAACAGGCCTTGCCCTATTGTGGACTAGTTGCTCCTACAGAGTAGATTGAGGAAACTCCACCACTTCAAATAGAGGCTTGGACAAAGGGGCGTCATAGCGTGAGCAGCACTGACAAGAAGAATGTTGGCCATACAGGCGTTTGCCAATGCATTAACGATGCCCTTATGTCTCTTCAAGAAATCTTTGGTGCGACTGTTTACTTCTGCAGAAAGAAGAACATGATTAGATACCATAACGTTGAGCAATAAAGTAAGGGAAATATGATGGTTGGAATACAATTCTTTGGCAGGGGGCCCTAGCAACAACCTCGTAGGTTTCCACTAGTATTCCTTCCTGAACCTCCTCCCAATTATAGGAGTCCCTTACCCCTGAATATGACTGGTGGGCCCTGTTGATCCCTGCCCACCTTAGGGTAGTTTCCTCTATATCTGTGGAATGAATGGTGAATAACTCAAAAAATTTTTTGTTCCTCACTATTCCCTCCAGCCAGCAGACTAACCCGAGCAATAAGTGATGGCCTTCCAAGCCCTCATAGATGGGCAACATCCTGACTGAAGCATATTGAAGGGTGTTCATGAACTCATAGGGGAACCCCCATGCTTTGCTCCTTCATCGTGAAGAAAAACCGTGAAGAAAAAGTGCTTCTTCCACCTCGACCATAGGTCCTTACAGGAAAAAAAACAAAAGACTTATTCCTACCTCGGTTAACGGAGGCAATGTAGAAAAAGCTAGTGCCTTTCTTTAGGTCCAGCATATAAAATTGAAGGAAAACCTCCAGTAAGAAAGACACCCTTGCCAACTTGCAGCAGATGATGAAGCTGTTGATGTAAACAAATGAGTTTGGCATCAGCTGTGACAATAAAATCTGATAGTGCTCACAAATCTACTTTACCAATGGATGAAGGGGGAAGCAGAGCCCCACCTGGAGCTGGTCTGTAAACACAGCCAACATGTTTTTTTGTTTGCTTCCCCTTACTAGGCCATCATCCTCAAGGGCTTGTGCACAAGAAAGGGCAGCAGCAATACTGTTAGGCCAAAAATATCTAGCGAAGTTTGTCACCAGCATGCCTTTGTTGTGTTAAGTCACAACTCCCTTTATCACCCCAACATTGGGAAAGAAATGTATCTTCAAAGAATCATTTACATCAGCGGTAGTCCCAGATGATGATTTTGCAGAAGCCACCTGAAAAAAACTAGTAAGACACGTTAAGGCTGCCTCCAATGCAGTGAGGCGGTGGAAAGACAGAAACCTAGAAAAACCCAAAACAAAAGATGAAGAACACACTAACTAAATGCGCTGAAGAAGAATGGACACTACAAGAAGAAGAGAAAGTTCGAGAGAAAATCTCTAAAGAACTAGCGTTAACAATAAAAAAATCACAAAGAAAGTAGTAGAACAAGCCAAATAGTGAAAAGGACAGAGAAGAAACCCTTACGACATATATAGAAAAACCTGTGACTTTTTGGGTTTCCCCTTAGAAATTGCCACTGCAAATAATAATCCAATCATCGAAAGACACGTTGCCACCAGCAGTCGCCAAGATAGCCATGTCTTGTCACTTCTCTGAAGAGCATTTAATGAACGTCTCCTCAAATTCCTTTCAACTAACACGCTTGACACATGTTATAACTGCATAAGAATGGCGAGAAAAAAGACTCGAAAAAGTAACGTTTGCCCAACTTCCCCCAGGAAGTTAACAAAAAAGGGAGTTCACACCTTTACCTTGAAAATGACATCACGTGAAAACAACAAAGGAAATAAGGGGATTGCACCTCTACCCCCTAGAAGACGTCGCCTAGATGCAGTCAGGAATATAGGGCCCTCAACCCACATTCCTTTATAGGAGGGACCCATTGGTAACAAATGGGCCCAAGGGCCTAAATCCAGACATATAAAGGCTGGGCTGTTCCTAGAAGTTCAAATACACCCCAAAAGGAATTCTTTCCCAGAAGAAAACTGTATCCTACAAATATGGGATAAACTACAGGATTTCTATCTCCACAGCGAATAGCCCGAAGCACGTCTTGACTATATAAACCCACCACCAACCCCGAGGGAAGGGAACCTGGCTCTCATTTCCTACTCCCTACTATTTCTTTTCGGAAAACTAACTTAAACATTGGAGGGTTTCCTTCGAAAACACATCCCGGGGCTTTGACGTTGTCTTTGCATGCAGGATTTTGATCTGCTGTTCACCAAGTTCTTGGACCTAGCTTACCTTATTGTTTTCCCTATCACCAGTAGTAATTGAAAATTCAATACTAGTGGTCTAAAATTGAGCACCTGCTTTTGGAAAGCTTGTTTGTTCATTGTGTAAAGAAACTACAGTATAATCTCATCTCGGCTTTTGTTCTTCAGCTCAACCGTAAAAGTACTAAAGGTCAAGCCTGCACCGTCATGGCTACAAATTTAGTTTCAGTTAGGGAAGTGATTTAGGTATCATTAATCCCCATAAATAGAGAAACCCATATCCATTCCTCTCCTAAAATTTCAACTTTAAGCTCTCAAAGCCTAACAATAGCGGCAGATATTGTCATCATTACCACCATTATGGTCATCAGCATTAGCTTAGTCATCACTTCCACGATCACCCTCTTATCACCCCTACACACAATCTCCATCACTTCGATAATTAGTTAGGCCATAAACTTAATTAGTCACACCATCTCCGTGTCTTCTTTTCCATCATAGCTGCTGCAACCACCAAAAACATTTTGCTGAAGCACGTGACAAGGTCCAACTTCGAGTCGGCATTAGCAGAGATCTGGTCTTTAATTCAGGCAGCAGATTTCATGGCTGTTCTTGACATTCTTGTTTCTTTCCTACTTCTATTTTTTGAGAAAAAAAATTAACATATGGATAAGGCACGGTTCTTTGATCTTGATAGGCACTTCATCTTCTATAGAGCATCACAGCAACCCAGTTAACATTTTGATCCATACCTTCTTCATCTAGCTAATTTTCTTCTCTGCTCTAGATTTCTAATCAATTTGAATGAACGAAGGTAAATTTTTGATCGATTCGAATGAATAAGGGCTAACTTAATTGTATTTGTAATTGATTCGAACGAACCCAAATGATTTGCCCAAATCTCTTTCCAGTTGCACAAGGGATTCGAACGAACCCAACGAATATACCGAATAGGAGCCTTAGGGTGGCAAAAAGGATTGGGTTGAGGCAGAGCTATGCGCACTAGCCGCGGCTATAAGCTGCAGGGTTCGATTAATTAAGGACCAGAAGGAAAGAAAAGGTTGATGATGACAAGGATGGTGGGGTGCGATGGCGGAAGTCGACATCGACAAATAGTGGGCTTTCAGAAAGAGGAGAGAGACTACGAAAGTTATAATGATGAGTATGAGTAACTAGAGTATGAAAATGGTGATTTATAACTTTGAGGGTGTTTTGAGTGAAAGGAAGAAATTGCAGGGATCAAAGTTGGGATTTTTGACAAGATTCCGTTAACTTTAACTGTAAAATTGATGAAAGCATCACGATTAGGACAAAATTTAGCATATTAGGGACATTAAAAGAATAAAATAAAAGTTAAAAATTTACTTAAGAAAACGTAAAAAGATTAGGGACCACAAATTATTTTTACTCCATAATCATGTGAGGCCCAAACATAAAAAACTGAGATCCAAGGTGATTCTCACAACGTCGGCAAAGTATGGTCAAACACAAGTTGGGGGTAAACCACGAAAATGCGACCAAGTGATGAATCTGGATTGGACAAATTCTATGTAATATCTGTACCGAAAAAAAAATCTATGCAATATTTCTTTCATCTCAGAATGAATAAAATATTTTATTTAATAGATGAAGTTTCTTTGGTTCAGAGAGCAATACTTATGTGCGTAATTTAAATTATTGTTTTTATTTTTACCCCTGAAATTTTAATTAGAAAAAATTCCTTTCTAGGTTTTATCTAATGAGTTAAATGGTTAAAAAAAGAAAAAGAAATTATTTATTGATTTTATGTATTGAAATTTTAAATAAATGCAGGAATATAAATTAAATGTTAAAAATTTCTAAATACAAAAATAATTCAATTTTTTTAAAAAACAAATATGTCATTAGTGTTGGCTAACTTTGATTAAATATGCTACTATTGTACGTGGTTGCTCATTTAACGCTTAAAATGAAGCGTATTAATGTCACTGAAAGTAATGCCATGGCCATGATGTCAAAAGGTGAGAATATTCCGTTGGGTACATGCTTGTGTGGCAAGTGCAGATTATAAGGATATTCGGTTTAGAACCTGCGTTTGAATATAACAATTCAATTATTTGAATTACGTTTCAAAGCCAATCTAAATTTGATTTTGGTTTATTCAGTTTTCAATTTATTCGGTTTGTCTTTCTAATAGTTGGACACATAGTAAATGAAAAAAATAAGATAAATATTTAAAATTTTACATCTCATATCCAAAATTAACAAAGAATTAGCAACATATACTTCAAAGTTAGTAAGAATTAGTTTTATATATGTTGGATCAATATGTATGATGATAAAATATTTATTATTATTTAAGTTAGTCGGTTTATTTGATTTCAAATGTATGATTAAATAACCGGACACAAAATTCAGTTTTGATCGGAACTAACTAAACTAGAAAAACAATTAAACCATTTTATCCAAAATGTATATTTTTTTTCATATGTTTTTTGGTTGTCCAAACAATGTTCACTCCTGACATTGGTGAGACTGGTTCTTTGTTCGATGGCGGAGTTGGTGGCATAGATTTTTTTCTTTTTCTTTTGAGGGAAAATAAAAATTTAATTAAACCAATTAAAAAAGTACAAAAAATTTAGTCACCAACATACCCATGCTTAAATTAGATTCCTAATATTTTCATCAAATCACTCTGCTTGGAAGCTTCATACTTCTCGCTTGTTCAATCATGAACCACAATATCTCTTGCTAAAGTAACAAAATTCCTCTTCGAATTTTCAGCCAATGTCGCACACAACCCTAGACATCTATTGAATATGAACAAGCAAAACACAGGTGTTAAATTGACACCTCATTTTTCTTGCATAAATAGTAGTTGTTTCGCAAGGCTATCCCCCATAGTTTTAGCTTGTTTTTTTCGGGAGTCGCCACCAATCGGTTTTCGCTCAGGTCGATTGGATACCTTAAAATATGGTCTGCGAGAGTTCGGGGATCGGGAGTACGGTTACGCTAAAACAATATTGTTATAGCGCCCAAAATTGGCACCTTAGTTGATTTTAATTTTATTTTACTTTGCTTTAAAAAAAATTCAGTTAATTTTCAAACTAGAAATTTTAACTGAATTAGTCGAAAATGTTGATTTTGGTAAATTAATTAATTTGTATGAAATTTTATACTTCCGAACCATGGACTCTGCCGAGTCATTTGGACACGGAAGATTTTGATTCCGAACCATGGACTCTGCCGAGTCATCTGGACACGGAATTTGGTGAACTTTTAAATAATTTAATCTATATTGTAAATATGGATTTTTATCTTTGTATTTATTTAATTTATTTAGTAAAAAAAAGTTTTCCAAACCGTAGATCCTGCCGGATCATCCGGATATGGAAATTAATAAAATTTAATTTAATTATTGAATTTTTGTAGCATCAATATTTTAAAGTCTACGGTTAACTAAAATAATTTGATCCATAATTTCTAAAATTTAGAGCAATTCTTTAGATAAAATTTTTATTGATAAAAAAATTAGAGTTTAATAAGAGATGAAAAATTTTAATAAATTATTATTTTTTTATAACGAAGAAAATATGTATAAGTTCAAAGCACATATAATTTTTTTAATAATATAACGTAAAGAAAAATCCAACTCAAAATTAAAATAAAATAAAAATTTTTATTACTTATAATAAAAATTTATTTTAATGCTAGATTTATGTAATTAGATTCCTGCAATAACATATGGTTCACGTAAAGGTAGAGTGAGCAAAACAAACAAATAAGAAAATAAAATAAAAAAATAATATATTAATAGACCAGACATAGTGCAGCAAGATAATTAGTTACCAAAATTGGTTAATCACAATTTGTCCCATAATAATTAGATAAAATTACATTTTTACCCTCATATTTCAGAAATATAAACTTTATCTCTTTGCTTTTTAAGACAACTGATAGTAACTTTTTTTAAAAAAATTTTAATTTTAAGGTTACGGTAGCTATATTTTTTAATTTCAATCAATTTTTAGTTAAGGGATATTTCAAATTATTAATTTTTTTTAATATGAAAACTACAGTATTATTGTTTATGTCAATTAACCAAAAAATACCACAAAGATTGAAATTAACTGAAAATAGATAATACAATCTAAATTAAAATTTTAGAGGTTGTTATCAAAATGTATTAAAAAGATTTAGCGGCAAACTATATATTTTTAAAATAAGAGGGGAGAAAATGTAATTTTACATAAAACCTTAAGAATAAATTGTAATTACTGCAATAAAATATGTACAAGAACAAAAAAAAAAATATTATATAGATATTTACAATTATAGCCTTATCAATATTTAGTTACTAAAAATCACATATGGAAAGATTTCACCACGCAGTTCTTTTGATGTATAAGTATATTGCAATGTACGTATGTAGATGGTCCATATTAGTATACAAGTATGTATGTTTCACAACAATATAAATATTTATTTATTTATTTATTTTGATATTCTGAATCATCCAAGTTTATAAAGAGAGATATTTTTTTATTTATATCAATGCTGATAGCATTCCAGTCATGCATTAAAACCATATAAAAATAATTCCGATTATTAGAGGATCGAAACAAACCAAGGATAAACAAAGAAAGGGCAAACAATAAATATAAAAAAAAAAAAAAAAACTTGCTGTCCATGCTTAATCTGCAAAGAAAACAACGATAGTGACTTGGATGGATAAAATAAGAAAGATCAAGGATTAAACGAGGGTTTTACCCAAAAACAAATTTTGACTTCGGTAAAAAAAAAACGAAAAACGCGTAAACGCGTCTGTGTTTTTTTTTTCAGTCGTCTTCGTCTTCAACTTCGTTTCTGGGTTCGAATCCTCCGGCGTCGGGAGGCGTGGCGAGCTGGCTGGTGAGCGACGCGACGGCGAGGAGGGGGAAGACGGCGAGGCGGCGTGACGGTGAGGCGAGGAGACGGTGGTGTATCGGCAGGGGCTGGAGCGACATCGGAGGGAGGGCTAGGCATGGTGGCTGAGCGGCTGGACAAAGGAAGGAGGTGTGCACGATGGACTCGGAGCGACGCGACGGTGAGAGGTCGCGATGGAAGCGGGCGACCAGAGATGGAGGCCTGGGTTTGAGAGGAGAGAGAGAGAGCCGAGAGCTGGGAGTCCGAAGGAGAGGAGAGAGAGCGAGGGCTGAGAGAGATAGAGGGAGTGGGAGAGCTCGTGATTCTTGAGAGAGAGAGAGGCCGGGAGCTGGGAGAGTTGAGGCGAGAGAGAGGTGAAGAGGAAGAGCAAGGGAGAGCTTCTGTTGTGAGCTCTCTCCCTCAGAGAGTGGGATCGAGAGCAGATAAGAAGGGGGGAGAGAGGCTTCTGGAGAGGGCGAGAAGAGAGAGGCGTGTGGGAGTGAAATATGTAAATAATTAATTTTAATTAATGATTTTTTTAATAATGGGATAAGAAGATGCTAGAACCCATTTTTTATTATTTTATTTTTATTATTTATTATTTATTTATATATTATTATTATTATTATTTTATTTTATTTTATTTTATTATTATTTTCTTTTTTTTTTTTTAAACAAAAAAAATGCCACCCTCCTAAGCTAATTGTTATCAATATATATATAATATATTTTCTTAGTTTTTTTAATTTAATAAATTTTTAATTAATTTATTATTATTATTAATGAAAGTCGGACGAAATTAGGTGTCAACAGCTGCCCCCCTTTGCATGCTTCATGGGACATGATGTATGCAAAGTAGTTACCAAATTTCGTCCGTCTTAGCTAGCCATTGAGAACCTTCTCGCCGCCTAAACTATGTGGTTAAGGAAAATTTTTTTAGAGCCTCTGCGATAAGAACTCTCCTATTGTTGAAGGGAAAATTTGATAATTTTAAGGTTAAGGGTCCTACCTTAGAACCTCGACAATAGGAACTCTTCTATCGTTTGAAGGAAAATTGATTATTTTGAGGTTAAGGGTCCTACCTTAGAACCTTGACGATAGGAACTCTCCTATCGTTTGAAGGAAAATTGTTTGAATGAGGTTAAGGGTCCTACCTTAGAACCTCGACGATAGGAACTCTCCTATCGTTTGAAGTAAAATTGATTGTTTTTGAGGTTAAGGGTCCTACCTTAGAACCTCGACGATAGGAACTCTCCTATCGTTTGAAGGAAAATTGATGATTTTGAGGTTAAGGGTCCTACCTTAGAACCTCGACGATAAAAAATTGATTGTTTTCGAGGCAAAGGTTCCATCCGTAAAACCCCGACGATGAAAATTGATTATTTTCGAGGCAAAGGTTCCATCCTTAAAACCCCGATGATGAAAATTGATTATTTTCGAGGCAAAGGTTCCATCCTTAAAACCCCGATTGATTGATTGATGTCGAGGTAAAGGTTCCATCCTTAAAACCACGAATTGATTGATTGATGCCGAGGCAAAGGTTCCATCCTTAAAACCTCGGATTGATTAATTGATTGTTTTCGAGGCAAAGGTTCCATCCTTAAAACCCCGATGATGAAAATTGATTTTGAGGCTAAGGAGCTTTCCTTAGGACCTCTAACGATAGGAAAGGTTCTATCGTTGTAAGATGGACTGAATGATTGATTGTTTGTTTGTTTGAGGTTAAGGAAAAGTCCTTAGAACCTCTAACGATAGGAAAGGTTCTATCGTTGTAAGATGGACTGAATGATTGATTGTTTGTTTGAGGTTTAAGGAAAGGTCCTTAGAACCTCTAACGATAGGAAAGGTTCTATCGTTGTAAGATGGACTGAATAATTGATTGTTTGTTTGAGGATTAAGGAAAGGTCCTTAGAACCTCTAACGATAGGAAAGGTTCTATCGTTGTAAGATGGACTGAATGATTGATTGTTTGTTTGAGGTTTAAGAAAAGGTCCTTAGAACCTCTAACGATAGGAAAGGTTCTATCGTTGTAAGATGGACTGAATGATTGATTGTTTGTTTGAGGTTTAAGGAAAGGTCCTTAGAACCTCTAACGATAGGAAAGGTTCTATCGTTGTAAGATGGACTGAATGATTGATTGTTTGTTTGAGGTTTAAGGAAAGGTCCTTAGAACCTCTAACGATAGGAAAGCTTCTATCGTTGTAAGATGGACTGAATGATTGATTGTTTGTTTGAGGTTAAGGAAAGGTACTTAGAACCTCTAACGATAGGAAAGCTTCTATCGTTGTAAGATGGACTGAATGATTGATTGTTTGTTTGAGGTTAAGGAAAGGTCCTTAGAACCTCTAACGATAGGAAAGGTTCTATCGTTGTAAGATGGACTGAATGATTGATTGTTTGTTTAAGGTTTAAGGAAAGGTCCTTAGAACCTCTAACGATAGGAAAGGTTCTATCGTTGTAAGATGGACTGAATGATTGATTGTTTGTTTGAGGCTAAGGAAAGATCCTTAGAACCTCTAACGATAGGAAAGGTTCTATTGTTGTAAGATGGACTGAATGATTGATTGTTTGTTTGAGGTTTAAGGAAAGGTCCTTAGAACCTCTAACGATAGGAAAGGTTCTATCGTTGTAAGATGGACTGAATGATTGATTGTTTGTTTGAGGTTTAAGGAAAGGTCCTTAGAACCTCTAACGATAGGAAATGTTCTATCGTTGTAAGATGGACTGAATGATTGATTGTTTGTTTGAGGTTTAAGGAAAGATGGTTAGAACCTCTAACGATAGGAAAGATTCTATCGTTGTAAGATGGACTGAATGATTGATTGTTTGTTTGAGGTTTAAGGAAAGATCCTTAGAACCTCTAACGATAGGAAAGGTTCTATCGTTGTAAGATGGACTGAATGATTGATTGTTTGTTTGAGGTTTAAGGAAAGGTCCTTAGAACCTCTAACGATAGGAAAGGTTCTATCGTTGTAAGATGGACTGAATGATTGATTGTTTGTTTGAGGTTAAGGAAAGGTCCTTAGAACCTTTAACGATAGGAAAGGTTCTATCGTTGTAAGATGGACTGAATGATTGATTGTTTGTTTGAGTTTTAAGGAAAGGTCCTTAGAACCTCTAACGATAGGAAAGGTTCTATCGTTGTAAGATGGACTGAATGATTGATTGTTTGTTTGAGGTTTAAGGAAAGATCCTTAGAACCTCTAACGATAGGAAAGGTTCTATCGTTGTAAGATGGACTGAATGATTGATTGTTTGTTTGAGGTTTAAGGAAAGGTCCTTAGAACCTCTAACGATAGGAAAGGTTCTATCGTTGTAAGATGGACTGAATGATTGATTGTTTGTTTGAGGTTAAGGAAAGGTCCTTAGAACCTCTAACGATAGGAAAGGTTCTATCGTTGTAAGATGGACTGAATGATTGATTGTTTGTTTGAGGTTTAAGGAAAGGTCCTTAGAACCTCTAACGATAGGAAATTGTCTATCGTTGTAAGATGGACTGAATGATTGATTGTTTGTTTGAGGTTAAGGAAAGGTCCTTAGAACCTCTAACGATAGGAAAGGTTCTATCGTTGTAAGATGGACTTAATGATTGATTGTTTGTTTGAGGTTTAAGGAAAGGTCCTTAGAACCTCTAACGATAGGAAATGTTCTATCGTTGTAAGATGGACTGAATGATTGATTGTTTGTTTGAGGTTAAGGAAAGGTCCTTAGAACCTCTAACGATAGGAAAGGTTCTATCGTTGTAAGATGGACTGAATGATTGATTGTTTGTTTGAGGTTTAAGGAAAGGTCCTTAGAACCTCTAACGATAGGAAAGGTTCTATCGTTGTAAGATGGACTGAATGATTGATTGTTTGTTTGAGGTTTAAGGAAAGATCCTTAGAACCTCTAACGATAGGAAAGGTTCTATCGTTGTAAGATGGACTGAATGATTGATTGTTTGTTTGAGGTTTAAGGAAAGGTCCTTAGAACCTCTAACGATAGGAAAGGTTCTATCGTTGTAAGATGGACTGAATGATTGATTGTTTGTTTGAGGTTAAGGAAAGGTCCTTAGAACCTCTAACGATAGGAAAGGTTCTATCGTTGTAAGATGGACTGAATGATTGATTGTTTGTTTGAGGTTTAAGGAAAGGTCCTTAGAACCTCTAACGATAGGAAAGGTTCTATCGTTGTAAGATGGACTGAATGATTGATTGTTTGTTTGAGGTTTAAGGAAAGATCCTTAGAACCTCTAACGATAGGAAAGGTTCTATCGTTGTAAGATGGAGTGAATGATTGATTGTTTGTTTGAGGTTTAAGGAAAGGTCCTTAGAACCTCTAACGATAGGAAAGGTTCTATCGTTGTAAGATGGACTGAATGATTGATTGTTTGTTTGAGGTTAAGGAAAGGTCCTTAGAACCTCTAACGATAGGAAAGGTTCTATCGTTGTAAGATGGACTGAATGATTGATTGTTTGTTTGAGGTTTAAGGAAAGGTCCTTAGAACCTCTAACGATAGGAAATGTTCTATCGTTGTAAGATGGACTGAATGATTGATTGTTTGTTTGAGGTTAAGGAAAGGTCCTTAGAACCTCTAACGATAGGAAATCTTCTATCGTTGTAAGATGGACTGAATGATTGATTGTTTGTTTGAGGTTAAGGAAAGGTACTTAGAACCTCTAACGATAGAAAAGCTTCTATCGTTGTAAGATGGACTGAATGATTGATTGTTTGTTTGAGGTTAAGGAAAGGTCCTTAGAACCTCTAACGATAGGAAAGGTTCTATCGTTGTAAGATGGACTGAATGATTGATTTCGAGGCAAAGGTTCCATCCTTAAAACCCCGATGATGAAAATTGATTATTTTCGAGGCAAAGGTTCCATCCTTAAAACCCCGATGATGAAAATTGATTGTTTTCGAGGCAAAGGTTCCATCCTTAAAACCCCGATGATGAAAATTGATTGTTTTCGAGGCAAAGGTTCCATCCTTAAAACCCCGATGATGAAAATTGATTGTTTTCGAGGCAAAGGTTCCATCCTTAAAACCCCGATGATGAAAATTGATTATTTTCGAGGCAAAGGTTCCATCCTTAAAAGCCCGATGATGAAAATTGATTGTTTTCGAGGCAAAGGTTCCATCCTTGAAACCCCGATGATGAAAATTGATTGTTTTCGAGGCAAAGGTTCCATCGTTAAAACCCTGATGATGAAAATTGATTTTGAGGCTAAGGAGCTTTCCTTAAGACCTCGAGCAAAATTTATATGAAAGCAATTGAAATTGGAATAATTTTTTTCGAAAGTGTGAATTTTCATAATAGGCGAGCACAAAGAATTAGGCTTCGATAAAACGAGTGAATCTTGATGATGATAATAACACTGACAAATTATGTAAAGGGAACGGATGTTTGGAATCAATATTCAAGGTTCATCTAATATTTTCTTCAGTAAATATAGATTCCCTTGTGAGATATGTCATCCGAATCAGGTTAAAGCTTAACTACCCCAAAATGTTATGCCTAGTAGACCTAATAGGATGCGTTTCAAGAGTAACAAAAATTACTCTTTACTCAGCCATTCCAACCTAAAGGCATTGTCTTATGGTTTTAATATCAGCATGGACGAAACTATCTTATAAGATAACGAAATTCCCTGAAAAGAAAAACTGAAATACGAAAGAAAATGCTGATAATTAAAACTAAAGGACAAGAAAAACAGATCAGATTGCTTCTTCTTCCACAATACTTCAACAGGGTGAGTAGAGGACCATTATGGGAATGAACTGGTCGAGAAAGACTGTCGTGTCCAGTCTATCTGAATCATTGCTGGATCTGGTTCAGGAACAAAAGCTTGCATTTTATCTAGCAATTCTTCAGCAGTTGTTGCGGATATTATGATTCGTCGTGCCACCTCAGGGATAAACTTTTGCTTCACAGCACGATTCATAAAAGATAATAGGCCTGCGAAGAAATAGTTAACATTTAACAGCCCAATGGGTTTTTGATGCAAATTAAGTTGGGCCATGGAAGCGATTTGGAAGACTTCTCCTAATGTGCCAAAGCCACCTGGTAGAGCGATAAAAGCATCAGCATTAAAAAACATTTGTAACAAACGCTATTGCAGATTTTTAACCACTAGCTCTTCTCCAATCGTGCCCCCAGAAACCGATTTCAGAGATGCAGGGATAATACCCAGAACCTGGCTTCCTCCTAAAGATGCTGCTGATGCTACAGCTCCCATTAATCCGACACTACCTCCTCCATAAACTAAGTGTATTTTTCGCTCAGCTAATACACTACCCAAATGGTTGGCTGCCTTTAAGTACTCTTCATCTTCTTCAGGAAAAGCCCCAGAAAATACACAAATACTTCGGGGTTTACGAGTAGAGGTTTTCTCCATTCCTATCCTTACCCATGTGAGAAAAGAAGAAAAGAGAATATATTTATAGAGATGAAAAGATAAAGTAATAATTTTATTCTCAAGAGTGGATACATTATTGCCAGCTATACACAGTAGTCACGACTATGGCTCAGGTCGGGAGTGGGTACATTATCGTCAAAAGAGGAGGAAAATTTCAAAAGCAACTAAAATATACAGTAGTCGCGATTGTAGCTTATGTCAGGAGTAGGTACGTGATTGTCGGAAGTGAAGGAAAATTTCAAAAGTGGCAGCTATATACAGTAGTCCGTGTCAGGAGTGGGTACATTATTGCCAAAGAAGGAGGAAAATTTCAAAAGCGACAGCTAGCATGTACAGTGTCGTGACTATGGCTCATGTCTTCCACTGGCTTTGCGTCCAGTAATGGCTTCAATGCTTTCTATGAATCGGTGATTTGCATCTCATCTAGCTTTCTCACAAACTGGCAAACAGGGTCGTTTAGGGTCAGATTCCCAAGACTGTAGCGATCTCGTTCTTTTTGGAAAATTATCCATAATCCAACAACCTCAAATTGCACTATTCCGCAAGAATGCGCTTCAAGAACCTCTCGAATATTTTCTAGAGATTCCTTACGCAAGCCATTCTTAATGAATCTTATTCTATCACTACGATTTCTGGTGATCACTCCTGGAGAACGACATTTATTGCCGCAAATCCACCATCCACAATTATGACAAACGCCTAGCCTCTTTGCTCTTCTTTTTTTGGCATAAGCGCTTTTACCAAAGCCGGGCATACGGGGAAAGAACGCTTCTGGAACTTCACCAGCTGAACGAACCTTAGCTTCAATTAGCCACCGCACATTATCAGGAATGCCTTTGTGCATAAATACTCTGAATCGTTCACATCTAGCTTGATAAATCTTTTTAAGAACATTTATTGGGAAGGAAGGAAAATACTTTCGTAGGGCGGAAAGAGAAGACTCCATTGATGAAGGAGGCAAAGAAAGAAATTAGTGATTGTAGGAAACGAAAATAACTAACACATATTTATAGTGATGAAAGGGATAATGCGTTAATTACACTTACAGAAGCAAGTACATTATTGTCAAAAGAAAAGCCAAATGACAGCTTATATGTACAGGAATCATGATCGTGGCTATCATCTTCCACTGATTTATGTCCAGTAATGGCTTCAATGCTTTCTATAAGTCGGGGATTTGCTTCCCATCCAGTTTTCTTACAAACTGACAAACAGGGTCGTTTAAAGTCACATTCCCAAGACTGTAACGGTTTCGTTCTTTATGGTAAGTCCTCCATAAACCGATAATTTCACCTTGCACTTTTCCACAAGAATGCGTTTCAAGAGTCTCTCAGATATCTTCCAGAGATTCCTTACGCAGGCCATTCTTAATGAATTTTCTTTTATCTTCATGATTTATGGAGATGTATCCTAAAGAGCGACATTTAGTATTACAATTCCATCGCCCACATTTATAACACACGCCTAGTCTCTTTGCTCTTCGCCTTTTGGCATAACGGCTTTTACCTAAACCGGGCATGCGGGGCATAAATGCATCTGGAACTTCACCCGCCAAACGGACCTTAGCTTCAATTATCCACTGCACATTATCGGGAATGCCTTTGCGTGTAAAAAACTCTGATTCTTTCACATCTAGCAAGGTAGATCTTTTTAAGGACTTTTATTGGAAGAGAAGGAAAGTATTTTCGCAGGGTAGAAAGAGTAGAATCCATTGATGAGAGAAGAATTTGAGAGATGATGGAAAGGAATTAGTTATTGAAGGAAACTTAGATAACCGACTGGAAGAACATGCATTTATAGCGATGAAATGGATAACGTGTCGATTACACTTACGGGAGTAAATACATTATTAAAAGAAAAATGGAAAATTTTAAATATGATAAATTGTATGTACAGTGATTGTGACTGTGGCTCACATCTTCCACTGGTTTTACGTCCAGTAACGGGATTAACGGCTTCTATGAGTCGAGGATTTGCTTCCCATCCAGTTTTCTTACAAGCTGACAAACAGGGTCGTTTAACGTCAGATTCCCAGGACTGTATCATTCTCGTTCTTCATGAAAAATGCTCCACAAACCAAGTAGTTCACGTTGCACAGATCCACAAGAATGCATCTCAAGAGTCAATTGGATATCATCCAACGAGTCCTTACTCAGGCCATTATTAATGAATCGTATTTTATCTTCTCGATTATCAGAAATCATCCCTAAAGAACGACATTTAGTATTACAAGTCCACCGTCCACATTTATGGCAGACTTGTAACCTTTTCGCTCTTCGCTTTTTGGCATAAGAGCTTTTGCCTATACCAGGCATGTGAGACACAAATGCCTCTGGGATTTCACCTGCCAGACGAACCTTAGCTTCAATTAACCACCGCACATCTTCAGGGATTCCTTTATGCATCAGAGCTTTTAATCGTTCACAGCGAACTTGGTAGATCTTTTTGAGGATGTTCATTGGGAGAGAAGGAAAATATTTTCGCAAGGCAGAAAAAGTAGGATCCATTTTCTAGGAGAAAGTAAAATAAAGGAGGGAGGAAAGGATCAGTTATTATGGGCAACTGAGAGAACCGACTTGAGAGTCACGGAATACCGTATCCGCCGCTTAACCGGAAAAGTGGATCCTACTTTATTTTGGTATCATAGATATTTCTTATCTTTGATATCTCGTCAGGCATGACATTGATCCAGTCCTTGATTATTGAATCCACTGTCTGCTTTCGACGACAATATTTCTCGATATCCGTGCTTATCTTTGACCATAGCTATTTCTTATCTTGGATACCGCTAAGCTGGCGTCAATTCTGTCCATCCAGGTGTAGCCTCGATTATTGAATCGATTGCCAGGCTTTTGACATATTGTCTACCTTATCCTTGAATTCTTGATGCGGGTTGGTCCCGCATATTAGCTGTGTATCCAGTGATAGATTGGTAAGAGCTGATGACATTGAGATCTCAGCTTATACTGCTGAAACTGTGCCGTGGATGTGCTTCCCATTTGATTCCTATCATGTAAAAGTCATGCATGCATGATGTGAAATGCATGAATGCAAAGCATGTGTAATTGATGGTTCTTTTTTTTATTTTTATTTTTATTTTTATTTTATTTTTTTATTTTTGGATTGATCTAGTTCTTCATATCTTTGCTTTACTGGATCCTCTTTATAATTGCCTTCTTGGACTATCATTGAATCTCTTTATGCTTTCCAGCTTTTGTTCACTGCCTCAAAAGCCCAACTCTTTTCAAAATCCCCTTTCTTTGACTTGTTCTTGAATTTTGGCCTCAATTTCTTTAAAGTTGGCCCGCATCATAATTTATATCTCTTTCGGGTACTCATCCATTGTCATGGATTTGATACCATCAAAGGCTTTACTTTCAATGTCTGCTTTGCCCATTTTCTTGTGGCCGTGCCGACACTTGTTTACCCCCATGTTATAGTCCGAATGATTGCTCTTCCTTAGACTCAGGTTCTGATCCATAAGACTTGCTCCCTTGTCTATTGAACTTCTTTGTTGGCAGTACTCCTCTTACGCTTCGTAGAGACTACTTTGCCCCCCCCTGAATATGGTATTTATGTGGATAAAAGGTATCACCTCGCCTTTAACAGAAGGTCGAGCATTTCTAGACCTTTGTGATGGCACTTGATCGTAAATTTCTCTTACAAGAACCACATCTTATTAAAGAAAGACTCAAGCTATCTCCTCACTTTTAAGTCTACATACATTAATGAATAATGGTTTGGCCTTAAAGAAAAACTTTCATCAATTTGCAAAGCTTGACAAAGTAATTTACGGTCTTTGTTTTTAATTAAAATATCCTGCCATTCTTCCCTTTCCAACTCGAAGACATAAACTGTGCAAGGCAATAAGGTATAAACATGATTCACAAGGATAGCCTTTTAGCTGAATGAGGATGATATCGAGAGGTAATTGTTAGGTGTGAGGGAAGTTAAGTTTGAATGTTTTTTTTTTTTGTGGCAGTCTTTTAGCTGAATGAGAATAATATTAAGAGGTAAATATTAGGTCTGAGTAAAGTTAAGTTTGAGTGGTGTGAAAGAAGGGTCTTTTAATACTACTCGTGAGCAGTATTAAATAAGGTAGAAACATGGTTCGCAATGATAGTCTTTTAACTGAATGAGGATGTTTGGTCTGAGGAAAGTTAAGTTTAAGTGGTGTGGGAGAAGGGTCTTTTAATACTACTCGTGAGCAGTATTAAATAAGGTAGAAGCATGATTCACAATGATAGTCTTTTAACTGAATGAGGATGTTCAGTCTGAGGAAAGTTAAGTTTAAGTGGTGTAGGAGAAGAGTCTTTTAATACTACTCGTGAGCAAATTTGATTATGGTGAAAAACTCAATAGTGATGACCTCAACTTGCCACTCTTTCCAGAAAGTTAGACCTCATCTGTTGCCCCCCAACTATTGTGATCTTTATGCATGCTTGGTTTGAGGGTTGCTTTTGTGTTCTAAACCGCCTTTGCAAGTTTTCAGTCTAGAATCCATAGCTCACTTTTTTTTTTTTCTAGTTTGAGCCCTTTTTCCTCTTTTTTTTTTTTGTTTTTATTTGTTTCCTTTTTTTTTTTTTTTGTGAGCTATGGTGATGACATACTTGATAACTCTCTTGAAGTGAGATGACTCAAGTGGCCTTGCTTGCTCGTGCTTGTTCTCAGTCCTTTTTGGTTTTGAATTTTTCCTTGTTGTCTTTTGATGGAAGGGATGAATTTCTCTTTTCGGAGTTTGTGTTGCAAATAGAGATGTTCAGTGGGCCGGTCCTGACACGGCCCGGCTCGGGACCGGCTCGCTTGGAGCACGGCCCAAGCACGTCCAAGACCGGCACGGCCTAGGACCGCGTCAAGCCCGGCTGCATGTGGGCCGTATATGGGCCTGGAGGAGGGGGGGAGGGAGGTGGGCTCGGCACGGCCCAGGGACGGGTTGGGCTCGGCTCGGCACGGCTCGGCACGGGACCGGCACGGGACCGGTGCGGCGCAACGGCAGGGACAAGTCCAACGGCCAGAATTTTCAAAAAAAAAGGGCAAATGACAACTTAGGTCCTTTTAACGGTTGGCAGCATTTTCTGGACCCCAGAATTTACATTTTTGCCCCCTCCAACAATTATTTTCTAAGGGTATTTTAGGCCAAAAAAAATAAGGCCTTCCCCTATAAATAGGGAGGCCATTTGCACCATTTCTTCACACCAATCTTAGCAATCTCTCCTTCTCTACTCATATATTCTCTCATTTCTTTCAAGCAGTCAATATTATTTTCTCCATTCTCACTCAATTCTCAATTACTTTCGAAACTTGTGTTTTGCTCAATTTTGCCTCACACAAATGGCATCAAGAGGAAAGGGAAAAGCCTCAAGCTCTTCATCCCGCACCGGTTTGAGGTCATTTTTTCGTGGCCTTTCTCGACCGGCGACCCGTGGGACTCATATCCAACAAACTGACGATGACGAGCAATTCGATATGAGTCAATACGACTTGGGCCTCGATGATCAACTTTCTGATGACGACGTTGAGGAGGTGGAGGCAACGGCAGCAGGGAATGTTGGTGGAGGAGATGGTTCTGAACAAACCCCGACAAGCCATCAAGCCGAACTTCCGGCAGAAGGTAAGACGGCGAGGCGCACCGCATGGGTTTGGGAGCATTTTGACCAAGTTTTTGAGAATGATAGTCATGGAAACAATGCGAGGTTCGCACAGTGCAAACACTGCAAGCAAAAGCTCTCGCATAAGAAGAACGCTGGCACAGGAACACTGAGACATCACATGGAATCAAAGCATCCGACTTTATGTCCAGATGCAGCTACGAGTACCGGCGGTCAGACACAGCTTGCAAGCACTGCCGGTGGATCAGGTATTTTTAAATTTAATCAAAAAGATTGTAGAGAAGGCATGATAGAATGGATGATGTTAACTGAAAAACCATTTACACAATCGGAAGATAGACACATGGAAAAATGGATTACAACACACTTAAACCCTGCTTTTAAAAAAACATCTAGAACCACTGCTAGAAGGGAGACATTTAAAAGTTATGAAGCTGGTAAATCAAACTTACAAGCATGCTTCTCTGCTTTAGATCACTCTATCTCATTTACTAGTGACATGTGGACTTCACCACTAGGACAAGATTATTATTGTATAACTGTACATTGGATTGATGATAGTTGGGTTATTCAAAAACGTATCATTGCATTTAAGTGGATGGAGGTCGATCATACTGGTTGGAACATATTCAATGTAATTTCAGAATGTTTTAAAGAATATTTTTGTCATGACAAGGTTTTTAGCATAACATTTGATAATGCATCAAACAACGATGTCGCGGCTGAGACATTGAAGGAATCACTACAACCTGTCCGTGATGCCGCATTTTTTCATATTAGGTGTATATGTCATATTTTAAACTTAGCTGTCCAAAAAGGTCTTCAAGTTTTGAGTAATGAAATTACTCCAATTAGGTGGGCACTCCACTATTTAAAGTCAAGGCCGAAAGTTTCTAAAGAATTTAAGCAATATTGTCTGGAAAATGGCCTCGAATTTAGTTGGAAACGTTTTAAACTTGATTGCCCTACCCGATGGAACTCCACTTTTGAGATGTTGATAGATGCCATGCCATTTGCTGCATACATGACATGTTTTATAAATGTCAGAGAAAAGAACACGATTTTGAAACAAGAGATGTGGGATAAACTGTCAAAATTGGCTGCTGTGCTGCGATATTTTTATGATGCCACTGTTTTTTGCTCCGGTGTATACTATCCCACATCGCACAAAGTTTTAATGCATATGGTCAACATTGCATGGGTTTTGAACCAATACAAAGATGACGAGTTCTTAAAAGACACAATTAAGGCCATGAAAGATAAATGGATTTCATATTTCAGTACTATACCCCCAATCTACTTAGTTGCAGCTACACTAGACCCGACCGTAAGAATCACAGGTACGCAACAGCTACTTGAGGGTTATTATAGTTTCTTAGAAATTACACATATTTCTGTTCATCCTATAATTGCCTCTATTGATGAGCACTTGCGAGAGTTATTTAAGATATATGCCAGTCGGCATAAGGATAAGGTTGCAAACACTACTTCATCTACCATCGCATCTTCATCGGCCTCATTGTCATTCAATCCGGCTGAACAACTCCTCAAACGGCCACGTGCTGCCGCATCCGGTCTTACTGAAGTGGACGCATACCTTAACCTTGTTTTGGAGAATAGTGAGACCGAGATTCTAGACTGGTGGAAAGCAAGAAGTAACAAATTTCCAATACTCTCCATCATTGCCAAAGAAGTTCTAGCTGTTCCCGTCTCAACCGTTGCATCGGAATCCGCTTTCAGCGCTGGAAAGCGTGTCATTTCAGAGAGACGCGCAAGGCTATCACCAGATTCAGTTGAAGTTTGTATATGCAACCGTGATTGGGGTCTTGCAGCTTGCAGATTACAAGACCACAAGAGTTCTGACGAAGAAAACCCCGATGAGGTAGATGCTTAAATCCACCACTTGATCATCATTTACTTACTTTGTATTTGATTTGATTTTGCTGTGTAGCACAGATCGTACTTTTTATTTTGCATTTAATTTTATGGAACGTTTGGCTATTGAGTAATGTAAAGCCCGTTCCATGGTATGTAAGTGCCGTTTGGCTTTAATATTAATAAAAGTTCACACCGGTGGTGGTGTTTTGCTCTTAAAACAAGTAATTATACAAAATATAAAGATAACCTTAGAATAAATATTTATCTAGTTTTTTTGTCATTATTTTATTTACTGTCTTGTAAAGTAAAATCTTGGTAATCATGGTTTGTTTATTTAACATAAAGAAATAACAAAAAATGGTTTAACTCAAAATCAAATATATCAAAGTTTCCAAACTTTTTGGTCAATTTCTTACCTTTAACGTTTGATTAATTTAAAAGTCTAGTAGAATTGAAGATGAAGTGGAATTTAAGATAAACTAGATTATAAAATATCACTTATAAAAAAACTCTTAGACTCTTGTTTTTATTAAGTTATTTAAAAGTGAAGACTAAAAAGTGGAGACTAAAAATTAAAAATAAAAACTAAAACTTAAAATTAAAATTAAAATTACAATTTTAAAAATTAAAATTTTTCGGGCCAGCTCGGGTTCGGCCCGGGACCGGCACGGGACCGGGTCAGGACCGGCACGTGTAAACACGGGCTGTGCCCGGGCCCAAATTAGTTAGGCCCAGGACCGGCCGGTCCGGTCCGGTCCCGGTCCGGGCAGCCCGTTTGAACATCTGTAGTTGCAAAGAACTGAGATCATAGCCCTCTTGAAGTGAAATGATTCAAGTGGCCTTAGTTGCTTGTGTTTGCTCTTAGTCTCTTTTTTTTTTTGTTTTGGATTTTCCCTTTAATGGCTTTTGATGGAAGGGATGAACTTCTTTCCTTTGTTGGAATTTGTGTTGCGGAAAACTGAGAATCTTTTTTTTTTTTTTGTATTGAGCATTTATGAGAATTGGGAGGCCACTGAAGTCATTTAATATGAGAGCTACCTTGTTTGGAAACTAACCCCAAACTTCTTGCAAGGATGTTGATAACCACTATGAATTCTTTTTTTTTAGAGTTGGGGTGCAACATATGAAATCCTTCTTACTAGATTTGACAGCACTTTCAAGATCGCCACTATTAAATCTCCCTTAATTTTTTATTTTCACCCACGAGTAGTATCGTTTTCAAAGTAAAGTGTGATAGCAATAATGGATAGTATAATGGAAAGGAGTGAGAGATGGATATAAAAACAGAATTTTTGGTAAGAAGTGGTAGAATGTGTAGGTGTAATAATTGAATTTTTGGTAAAAATTGGTAGAATGTGTAAATGTAATAATGGAATTAAAAAGTGGTTGAATGCACACATAACATCTTTTTGTTGGAGAACAAAAAGAATTACCGGTTGTCGAAAAGTAAAGTGTGATAGCAATAATGGATAGTACAATGGCAAAGAGTGTAAAAATGGAAAGTAGTAGAATGCACACATTACATCTTTTTGTTGTACCAGAAAAAGAATGGCAGGTGTCCATTTAACAAAGACTACACCCTAGATTCTGGACTAAATCTAGGAGATTTTTACTATTCGATTACTTTTGCAAGCTTTCAAAGATACAAGTTTATTCAAAGGATTCCCTGTCATTCAAAAGTGTGTGCGGACTATTAGGTCAGATCTGACTTGGAGCCCTTCCAAAATTAATGTAATTCCAGCTCAAAATCTTCACTTTCAATTACCAATCACATCATGGCCTAGCAACTTAGACTCGACCAACTGTTGGACCTTGAGTTTCAATATGACAGAATTTTCAGTTGAATGTCCAACTGAACCTTTTTGATAATCATATTTGGCATTTGGGTCATTCCAACTTGGAAGATGAGGCTACTTGGTCTTTGCTACCGTTGATATAGGTGATAGCAGAATGCTTTCTTCAGCCAAAACTGTGATTAACTTTCTGTCAATAATGAATTTCATTTTTTGGTGTAATGAGGAGGGAATTGCTCCGGCCATATTTTCTATCTTGGACTCAATATTTGTGAGGCATCCTTCGGTTTGCTCTGCCATTAGTCTTGTTTGGAGCCGAGTTGGATATTGGTGTTGAGATCCAATTTTACCTTTTTAAAGTGAGATTCATTTTATTAGATTTTACATGTATGTGATTGATGCAATGAATGCATGCATGCAATGTGAGATTATGTTTTTATCAGACTTTATATGTACGTGATTAATGTAATGCATGCATGCGATGAGTGAGTTTGCTTATCCATTATCGTGGAACTTCAAAACTTTTAGTTGTCATTATAAAGACCAAAAAGTTAGCATAATTTGATGCGTGGTTTTGATGCATGAAAAATAATTGCACAAGAAAGATAAGGTTATTAATAAGTTAAATAGCAATTAACAACTCATGAAGTATTATGGATAAATAAGTTAAAACCATACGAAGAAAAGTGTAGAGTAACAACACAGCATAACAAGGATATGCTTATGGTGTTGGTAAAAATGGTAGAAATTCTATGGTCAATTCTATGGTTAAGTGGGAAGTTCTATATGCAGAAGGTGGTTTATCAAAAAGGCAAGGGATAGTTCCCGAATCCCGCCACTAAATCATAGTGACGGCCCGATTCCTTACCCTCTAGGGTTAATGTAAGGAATGGATTAATTCGAGTCGTAGCTTTTCGTGGGCCCATGCAGAGACTAACCGTCTCAGAAGGCAATACACTACTTTGCTACTTTGAAACCGGTGAAGGCTTGGAGACCGTGGCCTCACAAGGACAGCAACACCAATTCCGCTTAGAAAGAATCATGTTTGATTTAAGGAAGCTCGGGTATAGAGCTTCATTTTGTGAATGCATTATGCATGTTTACTTAAGTATATAAATCCACATAATAGTAAACAAAACAGAACAAAATAAATCAACTTTTAGGCTTGACTCACTAACCAGGGTCCCCAGTGGAGTCGCCAAGCTGTGGCAACGTGCGGGTCTTTTTCGGGAGTCGCCACCAATCGGTTTTCACTCAGGTCGATTGGATACCTTAAAATATGGTCTGCGAGAGTTCGGGGATCGGGAGTACGGTTACGCTAAAACAATATTGTTATAGCGCCCAAAATTGGCACCTTAGTTGATTTTAATTTTATTTTACTTTGCTTTAAAAAAAATTCAGTTAATTTTCAAACTAGAAATTTTAACTGAATTAGTCGAAAATGTTGATTTTGGTAAATTAATTAATTTGTATGAAATTTTATACTTCCGAACCATGGACTCTGCCGAGTCATTTGGACACGGAAGATTTTGATTCCGAACCATGGACTCTGCCGAGTCATCTGGACACGGAATTTGGTGAACTTTTAAATAATTTAATCTATATTGTAAATATGGATTTTTATCTTTGTATTTATTTAATTTATTTAGTAAAAAAAAGTTTTCCAAACCGTAGATCCTGCCGGATCATCCGGATATGGAAATTAATAAAATTTAATTTAATTATTGAATTTTTGTAGCATCAATATTTTAAAGTCTACGGTTAACTAAAATAATTTGATCCATAATTTCTAAAATTTAGAGCAATTCTTTAGATAAAATTTTTATTGATAAAAAAATTAGAGTTTAATAAGAGATGAAAAATTTTAATAAATTATTATTTTTTTATAACGAAGAAAATATGTATAAGTTCAAAGCACATATAATTTTTTTAATAATATAACGTAAAGAAAAATCCAACTCAAAATTAAAATAAAATAAAAATTTTTATTACTTATAATAAAAATTTATTTTAATGCTAGATTTATGTAATTAGATTCCTGCAATAACATATGGTTCACGTAAAGGTAGAGTGAGCAAAACAAACAAATAAGAAAATAAAATAAAAAAATAATATATTAATAGACCAGACATAGTGCAGCAAGATAATTAGTTACCAAAATTGGTTAATCACAATTTGTCCCATAATAATTAGATAAAATTACATTTTTACCCTCATATTTCAGAAATATAAACTTTATCTCTTTGCTTTTTAAGACAACTGATAGTAACTTTTTTTAAAAAAATTTTAATTTTAAGGTTACGGTAGCTATATTTTTTAATTTCAATCAATTTTTAGTTAAGGGATATTTCAAATTATTAATTTTTTTTAATATGAAAACTACAGTATTATTGTTTATGTCAATTAACCAAAAAATACCACAAAGATTGAAATTAACTGAAAATAGATAATACAATCTAAATTAAAATTTTAGAGGTTGTTATCAAAATGTATTAAAAAGATTTAGCGGCAAACTATATATTTTTAAAATAAGAGGGGAGAAAATGTAATTTTACATAAAACCTTAAGAATAAATTGTAATTACTGCAATAAAATATGTACAAGAACAAAAAAAAAATATTATATAGATATTTACAATTATAGCCTTATCAATATTTAGTTACTAAAAATCACATATGGAAAGATTTCACCACGCAGTTCTTTTGATGTATAAGTATATTGCAATGTACGTATGTAGATGGTCCATATTAGTATACAAGTATGTATGTTTCACAACAATATAAATATTTATTTATTTATTTATTTTGATATTCTGAATCATCCAAGTTTATAAAGAGAGATATTTTTTTATTTATATCAATGCTGATAGCATTCCAGTCATGCATTAAAACCATATAAAAATAATTCCGATTATTAGAGGATCGAAACAAACCAAGGATAAACAAAGAAAGGGCAAACAATAAATATAAAAAAAAAAAAAAAAAAACTTGCTGTCCATGCTTAATCTGCAAAGAAAACAACGATAGTGACTTGGATGGATAAAATAAGAAAGATCAAGGATTAAACGAGGGTTTTACCCAAAAACAAATTTTGACTTCGGTCAAAAAAAAAAAGAAAAACGCGTAAACGCGTCTGTGTTTTTTTTTTCAGTCGTCTTCGTCTTCAACTTCGTTTCTGGGTTCGAATCCTCCGGCGTCGGGAGGTGTGGCGAGCTGGCTGGTGAGCGACGCGACGGCGAGGAGGGGGAAGACGGCGAGGCGGCGTGACGGTGAGGCGAGGAGACGGTGGTGTATCGGCAGGGGCTGGAGCGACATCGGAGGGAGGGCTAGGCACGGTGGCTGAGCGGCTGGACAAAGGAAGGAGGTGTGCACGATGGACTCGGAGCGACGCGACGGTGAGAGGTCGCGATGGAAGCGGGCGACCAGAGATGGAGGCCTGGGTTTGAGAGGAGAGAGAGAGAGCCGAGAGCTGGGAGTCCGAAGGAGAGGAGAGAGAGCGAGGGCTGAGAGAGATAGAGGGAGTGGGAGAGCTCGTGATTCTTGAGAGAGAGAGAGGCCGGGAGCTGGGAGAGTTGAGGCGAGAGAGAGGTGAAGAGGAAGAGCAAGGGAGAGCTTCTGTTGTGAGCTCTCTCCCTCAGAGAGTGGGATCGAGAGCAGATAAGAAGGGGGGAGAGAGGCTTCTGGAGAGAGCGAGAAGAGAGAGGCGTGTGGGAGTGAAATATGTAAATAATTAATTTTAATTTTAATTTTAATTAATAATTTTTTTAATAATGGGATAAGAAGATGCTAGAACCCCATTTTTTATTATTTTATTTTTATTATTTATTATTTATTTATCTATTATTATTATCATTATTTTATTTTATTTTATTTTATTATTATTATTTTTTTTTAAACAAAAAAAATGCCACCCTCCTAAGCTAATTGTTATCAACATATATATAATATATTTTCTTAGTTTTTTTAATTTAATAAATTTTTAATTAATTAATTATTATTATTAATGAAAGTCGGACGAAATTGGGTGTCAACACACAAGTTATGAAATAATGTGTATAGTTTAATATTTAAAGAATTGAAGTCTAATATGCGTGTGAAATAACGTTATGAAAATATTCAATATGCATATAGTTAAATATATCAATAATAATTTTCAAAATTTTATTTGTGCATAGGTCTTTCAAGATTTATACATATTTCTCATTTCTAATTGTATCTCTCATTTTATTTATATACATATTTGTCTCTAATTCATATATATCTTTGATTTTGGTGAGACACATATTTTGATATGTTCACAACTAATTTTTGGATGAAAAATTGAACTCGTACATGCAATTGAATATATCTGTACTATATCTCTAATATCATTTGTACATATGTTTCACATATTTGTACAAATCCCTATCTTGCTTTATATATTGAGTTTCATATATATATGTCATTCAATTTATACATATCTCAAATTTTGACGTGAAGTAGGATTTGATGCATTTACACCTGTTTTTTATGGGATGTTGAATTTGTACATACTATTAAAAATATCAGTAACATATCTGCAACATCATTTGTATATATGTCATATATTATTTGTATAGATCCATCACCTTCTATATACGTCGAGTCTATACATATCTAATGTCTGAGTTGTACATATCTCTATTTTATGAAACACAAGATTTGATGTATTTATATTTATTTTATTTTATTTTATAAAGGGCAAAACTAAAAAATAAATATATATGAATATAAAGGGTAGTGGCCTAGTTAGGGGGGTGCTAATAGTTTTGAAAAACATAAATTATAGAGTACAAAAAAATCAACTAATATTATCAAAGTAGTTTATTTTGTTTCTTAACATTTATATAGAAAACATTTTTATTTTAACAATCTTGGAGTAATTTACTTGTAAAATACTAAGTCAAGGTAGAAATTCAGAAAAGTTCATAATTTCTAAAACTTTTTCTAGTTTCCTATACTCCTTTTTTGTGTAGAATAGAATATCCCCAAACAAATTTTTTGGAACATAAAAGTGGCCTTAATGAACATACTATTTTTACTACTCAAATGTTAAATCCATTTCTTGATTAATAGAAAACATATAAGGTAAATCTTTTGAACCGTATTGTATGTTTTTCGCTTAGATTTTTAAAACATTTCTAGGCCATAATTTATTATTACATTCTTCTGATATTAGTACATTTCTGATTAGCAAAAAAAGTTTTAAGTGGTTGTAATTATTTTTCTAATTACAGACAATGAAAAAAACATTACCACAAATTTTATTATTATTCTAATGATGTAAAATTACCGTACGTTATTACCAAGTAAATTGCACCAAAAGTCAATAACCTTCATTTCTTGTTGTAAATCCATGTCAAACATATTTGTCGTGTACTTGATAATTCTCAACTTTTGCTAAGAATTGTAAATTGGGTTTTTAGTTATATTTCACCAAATTTTTAAGAAATTTCATCATTGTCCTATACTTTGCTGATTTCTTTATAAATTTAACTATTAGTTTTTTTTTTCTATATAGATAAGACCTCTATATAGTTAACTTATATGTAGTGAAAATTTTATTAAAATTCTCATCGGATATGATGGCAAAAAATGATAAAAAAAAACTTAATAAAGTTTGAAAATGGTTGAAAATTATCAAGTAATGAATAAAAAATTAAGAGCCGATTTTGCACCATGATTCCAAATTCCTAGCTACACCACTAATAAAGGATAGAATGTACATTAGACTTACCCCACCATATCAGGGCTAATTTAGCTTGTCACTTCACAAGCTGATGGCTGGGCCGGCCTGAAATACTAACATTTGTGGCACACTGGGCCAAGTTAAAATAGTGATAGAATATTTATTTTAGTTGGCTGATATTGATGATTATTTGCTATTCCTACCTAATATGTATATTCTTCTAACTAATTATCATAGTATATTATATATTATAATTATCTTCTAAAAGATGAGGGTTTTTGTTGTTTTTCACATGGATAGTGCCTTCTTTTTTCTAGATACGGTCAAAGTTTGGTATTTTTTTACAAGTGAGTCACTTTTTTTAGGGCATGTGTTGCTATTCCACAGTTTTAGCTTGTTTCACATTTCATTTAGTTAAAATGTTTTTTCAGTTCCTAAATTTCTACTCTTTCCCATTTAGTCCCTAAATTGGATCATTGTGCCATTTTGGTCCCCCAACTTAAAAACTACTTAACTTGAGTTTTTGTATTTGTTCTCTTGGTCTGTTTTCTTGTTTTTAATATAGTATATTCTAAATAAAAACATTGATTATTATGATATGTTTATTTTTTAACCAAACCATTTCTCTTTTTTCTTTAACTTATATTAAGTCAATTGTGAAACTCTTCTTGCCTTTATTAAGTTAATGATTAAACCTTAATTGATTAACATAAATTAAACACAATTTTGTGTTTTAGTAATATCATTTCATTATTGATTATTGAATTTTGTAGCATGAGTTATTTACTTCAAAAGCTCTTTGGTTTAATAAAGTAATTGCTAAAATTGAAAGTAAATTTTTCTAAATAAATTTCTCATCAACATTAAAAATTAAAATTTGAGTTGATAAGAAATGAATTTTTTTTGTGAATTATTTATTAATGACAAAAATAATATCCATCTTTTCCAAACATGTACAATGTTATATCTCAATCAAAACTAATCATTTTAATGAAAAAAAAATAACATAAAACGACTTATAGGCTAAAAGGGACTTTTATCTTTTACATTTTATACAACATGATTATTCTCCTATAGAATAATATGATTCTATATAAAGAGCTCTAGTACTACAATTGCAATACAGATTACACTACTAAAAAAACCATTTTTCCAACGGCCATTTCCAACGGCTTCACGTTGGAAATTTTAAAATTTCCAACGCAAAGTCGTTGGAAATAAGACGTTGGAAAACCAACCGTTGGAAGTCCATTTTCCAACGGTCAAAGTGAGGGCCTGGTTTCCAACTGCCAAGGCTGTTGGAAAGTAGGTTTTTTGATATTTTGTATATTCCCGTTCTATTTCCAATGCGTTTCTTTAAACGTCAAACGGCTTAGGCGGTTCAAATTTATTGTATCGTATGTAATCACATTCTGAACGGGTGCACGTGCATATATGCAGTTGTAAATATCAATGAAAACATACACAATTGATAATACAGAATCATGTCATAAATATAGTTATAACATGCACATAAAAGTATACACAATTGAAATTACAATATCATGACACAAATATAGTTACAATCCACATAAAAACATATATAATTGAAATTACATAGTTCCATTCTCCTAAAAAGTGTTTGTTTGTTGATGAACACAGAAAGTAAAGTGATATACCTGATCTAGTCGTCATCGGATCCCGAGGCATCAATATCATTGTCTGGGGGCGCGGGCGGAGGAATTCCAACTCATTGACATATGTACTCCAGCTCCGCTCATTGTCTCCTCTTCAGTCGCTTCAACTTCCGCTCATAATATGATGCTTGTTGTGCTGTATGCTCCACAACCATTCGCTCAACTTGTGCAGTGAACTCCGGCATCTGAGTGACATCAACATGTGCTGCAGGAGTATTCCCTGGTCGTCGTCGTCCAAGCACAACATGTTGTTATGATCCAAGACCAAATACACGCCCTTTCTTCCTTCTACCCGCAGCTGCACTCATTATCGCTGCCTCATCAATGTCATGTGCGATGCCTTCCTCTTCCATTTGCTGTGTTTGTTCCTCGATCTCAGCAGTTACCTTTGCCTTCATAAGGGTACAACTTCATTTATTAGTAAGTCGATACTTATTGGTATGTAAAAAGGTAATTTTATATAACATGATTATTACCGCCACTTCTTCAATACGCTTGTTGACGTATTCCCCGCTCTTTTTCTTATAAGTTTGCTGCATAACCTTGAACAAGCCAGGGTCCCTCTTCTTCGGATCTTTTTCATGCTACATTGGTTGTTAGTAAGAATAAAGTTATTACACAATAAATAAGTTGAATTATGTGTAAAAGAGGTTCATAATGTTTACCATTCGCTCTCGGTGTTCAGTAATTGAAACAGAGCCTCCTGCATAAGTAGCACTGCATCCACCAGTAGAGTTAGACGACTATGATGATGATGCTCGTATTGTCTTACCCCGCAACGATTTCTCATGAAACTCCGGTGTAGCCCACCATTCCTCCATTTCTGCATACTGTGCGTCGGTCATAAATGATGCCCGTGAGTCATCCAACCTAACAACATCCCATAAGCCGGGAAGTCATTGATGGTCCACAAAACTGAAGCACAGAGCTGAAAATTCTATTTAAGTGATACATCCCATGTTTGGACACCATCTTCCCACAACTGGTTCAATTCATGAATAAGAGGTTGTAAATAGACATCAATGTTCTGACATGGACTCCGAGGGCCCGGTATCAATGAAGTCAAAAACATATATGGTTCCTTCATACACATCCACGGTGGCAAATTATACGGCGTAACGATGACCGGCCAACATGAATATTGTTTACCAGAGTTTCCAAACGGAACGAAACCATCAGAACATACACCAAGGCGAACATTTCGGGGCTCTGCGGCAAACCATAGGTAAGTGGAATCAAAATGTTTCCATGCTTCCCCATCTGAAGGATGTTTTAAAACATTTGGCTCGGATCGATGCTCACTGTGCCACCTCATGTGCTCTGCAGTTAAAAGTCAAGCATATAGTCGCTAAAGACGATGAGTTAATGGTAAATGGTGCATGGTCTTTCTTGCTCTATCTTTACCCCGTCCACATTTTCTCGACTTAAACTGCGATTTACCACAAAACTTGCAGTGTGTAGCATCTTTATCATTATTCCAGAACAACGTGTAGTCGTTAACACAAACATCAATTTTTAGATGCGCAAGACCAAGTTGTGAAACTAATTTCTTCGTCTCATACCAATTCGACGGCATCTTGCTGTCACTTGGCTGTGTTTCTTTCATCAAGACCGCAATACCATCATAATACCCTCTTGGTATAAGATATTCTGCTTTAAGGTTTAACAAACGAACTGCAGCAGATAGCTCAAAATGTGTCTCACATCCATCCCAAAGAGGTGTAGTCGCCAAGTACAATAAATCAGAAAACCGTCTAAAACCTTCATTAGATTGTTCATGGACTTCAGTAAAATTCTGATGGAAACTTGGTCTAACTGCATCAAATATCATTCGAGCATATGGGTTTACATGTGAACTACCCTCAGAATGCTCATACGAACCACAATTATCAAACGGCTGATCAAACGGGTCCTTAAACGGCTCCCCATGAGCTATCCAGTTAATGTAATAAGGCATGAATCCGCACTTATATAAATGCACTCTAACGTCATCACAATCCTTAAACCTTAAATTTTTACATCTCCTACATGGGCAACGTATTTTGTTCCCATCCATATGGCCTGGATTACTACAAGCAAATGTTATGAACTGCTCAACCCCTGTCTCCCACTCCTCCTTGTACCCAAATCGCCCAGGTAAATAACGACTACTATACATCCAACTGTGTTCTTGTTCCATGGAGTCCTACCAATGGAAATTATATATTAATAGCCAACATATTATAATTAATGCCATGCATTAATATTTCACTCAATAAAAATTAATATTTTTCTACTACTCATCTATAGTTCTAAGAACTATCATCTAGGTACCTCTAACACAGTTATAGTGGTTTACTTCTGTATGGCTTGACCATACTTCTTTTACTTGATTTACTCTATTATTCATGAGGCTAAGACCTGGGAGGGTATGTCCACTTATTAACCCTCAAATTACTTGCATTTCAAGGACAAGCTGATGAGGTTACATGCAACAACAGCAAGGCATAGGCACTTTTATACTTAAGTGTTTAGGGTGTGTGAGTTCAATAAGTGCGGCATTCTAATGCATGTCAATCAAAAAGCCCATATCTTTCAAATTTTGCAAACATAGTTTTTCATGTCTCATGCTGATTATGCACATCAAATCCGAGAGCAAATTCAACACCAAATATTAATAAATCCAAAATATACAAAGCATAAGAAGGCTTTCCATCCATAGTATAGATAATTATTATTATAATTATTACTACTCTGGTTGGGTTTATTATTATTGATATTATTATTATTATTCTTATTATTAATATTATTATTGTCTTACTTCTCTTCAAACCATACATAATTATTTAAATTATTATTATTATAATTATTATCATAGTAATCTAAGTTTCATAATAATTATTTTAATTATTATTATTATGATTATTGTTATTATTATTATTATTAGTACCACTCTTAGTATAATAGTAATTATTTTAATAATAATAATAATAATAATTATTATTATTATTATTTTCATACTTCTCTTCAAATACTAGTAATTATTTAAATTATTATTAGTATTATTATTATTACTTTTATTATTAAACTTGTACTATAATAATAATAATTATTTTAATTATTATTATTATTATTATATTACTACTCTTAGTATAATAATTACTAATTTACTTATTAGTATTATTATTATTACTGAAATTATTATTAAGTACTACTCTTACAATAGTTCAACTTACTTAAATTATTATTATTATTATTACTTTAATTAATATCATTATTCTTATTATTTTAGCTCGTACCTTTGTACAATAATTATTATTTTAATTATTATTTTTACATAGTATTATTAATATTACCATTACTATTATTATTATTATGATTATTATTATTATTATTCTACTACTACTCTTAGTATAATAATAATTATTTTTATTACTGTTATTACTATTATTATTATTCTTAATACTATTATTATTATTATTATTGTTATTAATATTATTATTATTGACAGATATTTTATTAAAGGTAAATTTTAATCAAACAAATTTACTTAACTACTAGTTATGTTTCTATTAATTCCAAAACTTAAAACATTATAAAAATAATCCCAGTTAAACATTATTAATTAAACTAACACTGTACTATTTGCAATTTAACACAAAAATAATAAAAAAATTAACAAAATGGGAAAAAATTAAAAATTCTAATGGGCTACGTGCAAATCTTCACATCCAACCATCAACCACTTCAAATCACATAAGAAAGATTTAAAGCATTTTTCAGATAAATAATTTAGAAAATACGTATTAAACGAAAATACCTCAAATCTTTCCTTCAAATATGTTTATTCTTCCTTCCAATCTGCTAGAACAAGTCAAAAATTCCACCCATTACAGTTATTAAACAAAAAACCATGAAAATTGAAAAAAAAAAATTACATCCGAAACGAACAAAAGGGAAAATCCATAAACTTACCTACAGATCGACGAGTTAGAGCACCAGATCCAACAAATCAGGCTCTGATCGACATTAATCCGACCCTGGGAGACTTGAGGAAGGTGCTGTGTGTGCGTGTGGAGATTTGCAGCAGAGGACGCGAGCAGAGAGAGAAGATCTGAAACTCACCAAGACGACGAAGTGGCGAGCGGAGGGAAATTTATTTTTCAACTTCCATTTTCCAACGGCTTAGGCTATTGGAAATAATTTTCAAAATTTTCAAAATTACTGAAAACGTTGATTTAACTAACTTCATTTTCTAACGGCTTAGGCCGTTGGAAATAATTTTCAAAATTTTCAAATTTTCAAATTTACAATTTTCAAAATTACTGGAAATAATTTTTAAAGCTCACATACTTAATTCCAACGGCACTTGCCGTTGGAAATCCAGATTGTTTTCAATTTATTAATTTTTCCAACGGGAAAACCGTTGAAAATTTTTTTTCCCTTTCTCCAACGGTCAGCCCGTTGGAAGATAGGCCATTGGAAAAGTTGGTTTTTCTAGTAGTGTTATTCCTACTTTTATCAACAAAATGCAGAGATTTTTCTCTCTTCTAAGGCTTTGATTATCTTTTCAAGAGCGATTAATTTGTTTCATGAACTCTAGCTTTGTTGTGTACAGGCCAGTTTATTTTTCACACTCCACTAGTGCATTAAGTGGTATCAGGGCAAGATCTCCTAAATCTGATGGTGAGAATATGTTGGAAAATAACCAAACCTTTGATGGAGCTCAGAGGTTTCAATACTTGAAGCAATTGATGGCAGAAGTGTTAAAAAGTACAAACTGAAGCAATAGTAGCTTAGCAAGAACAACATGCACCATTGCAAAAACATATGCTTGCATAACATGACAACAAGCAACACAATATGAGTGTTCCAATAGAATGCAAAGGTTAATATATGACTTGTTGGAAAGTATGAACAAGTTTCCAACAAGACGGAGATTAAGAGAAAAAATTAGGAGAAGAATTGAAAATTGAGCAAGTTGTTCTTGTAGATATTGACTAGAATATTGAAGGACTCTTAAGTGATGATGGTCATCAAATGAGAAAATAGATGAACTATTGGCGGAGATTGAGCATGTTGATTTCCATGATGACCAGAATTTTTAAAAAGAAGAAATCACAAATAGTTAAAGAGAACATTTAAATATTTGTTTTCAGATAATTGAAAGACAAATTTCATCTTCGAGGTTTTTCTTGAAGTTGAAAAGGTCTTATCAAATCAAAACAATTTGATTTGTGCTTATATAAATTTAGGACTTGAAGAACATCAACATGCTTCGACATCAGAAAGCATGGTGGGATTTTGTTGTTTTCAGAGTATTTATTTGTGTGAAATAGACAAGTTTAATTTCAACTAAGAAACTCGAGAATGAGTTTTTTTCCAAAGAGGAGGAGACTGATGCAAACCAGGAAATCAATATTTCTCTATTTCATTTTAATTATCATAATTATATTTAGGGAAAATTTACTTCCTTAGTTTAAGAGTTATTTAAGGGTCTTATTAGGTGAAATAGAGTCATAGTTAATTGTATATTAAATAGGGCTTCTAATGTCAAAGTAGGATTCTAAGACTTCTTTCCCATGTTTGAATTTTATTTCTAGTATTAAATCCGTAGGAGAATTGACTAGGCTTAGAAGTTAGAACTCCAATTTCTCTTATGATTCAGTTAATTACTTTTACTAGGATTCTAGCTAAGGGTTGGTGGCCAAGATTCCATATAGAAAGTTCTTTCACTACAATTAATTGGAATATAGACTATTCCTACTTCTAATAACAAAATTCAAAGATTTTTCCGTCTTTTTAAGCTTTGCCTATTTTTTCAAGAGCAATTAATTTGTTTCTTGAACTCTAGCTTCTTTTTTGTTTATTATAGAAACTAGTTTATCTTGTACACTTGCCATGGTGCATCAAAATCAATGAGCAAAAAAGAAATTAATCTCCGAGTTGCTTGTGTATATTTAAATAGATGAAATAACTCCCATATAATAGTATCACAACGAAAGGCTTTGTTTGAAATTAGTTTTTTGTAATCAGTAATGAGAACTTTATGAATTGTGAACATCACATATCCCAACCTTTAATAGTGCTAGAACTTACACTCTAGAGGGATTATTTTTGTTTTCTGTTTTTTTTTTGTTTTACATTCACCACTAATCACTAACATTATTAGAAAATAGATCGTATAAAACACTATTAGCAAATGGATTCATTTGCTTGTCCAAGGGAAGGTATAAAAAAAGTATTAGCTTGAATTACACTGCAGGTTCAACTATACCCTTTGTTTCAAAGTGATTCCTGGACAATTAATTAATTGTATGAGTGCTCCTTTTGTCTCTTTTTCTCTATGAGCCATCAAGTGACAATGTACAAGTTTGTATTTAACATATTTAGAAGATATTTTATTTAAAAAATATTAAATTAAAAAATTTACTAAAAATTATTTTATATAACAAATTTAATCATCATATTAAATACTGAAAAGATGAATAGCCAATATAACAAGTAGATTTGAATATTTAAGAAGTAAATAAATTTATTATCTAACTAACTTTGTTTCTTTTCATTTCTACACAGCCGTCCTCTGTTTCAACTTTTTACATATGTCTCCCTCAACCTAACGAAGGGAATGAGACCAGACGAACCAATTGTTGATGAATAGTTTAGAGACCACTTCACAATATTTATTAGCTAGGAGATAATTGTGATAAAGAAGTTGAGGGATCAGAGGTGCAATTAATTAGCTAAATACACAAAAAAGAAGACTGAGGTTGCGTGGTGCCTGCTACTTGCTACAACTTATAGACGTCTCAACTTGAACTATAGAGAATTAAACTCTTTTAAAACTGAGAATTTTAAGTACGCTTTATTGGTTGCCACTGAAAGAGAATCGAGAATACCTATAATTCAAATTGCTTTCTCGCTCTCCGTTTCCACCTTCCATTTGACATCCCTAATTTGGAATCCCTTCCAAACTCCGCCCTCTGGCCTCTGTTTCTTGGTGCTTTCAGACTCCCACACTATTGTAGAAATTTTTTTTGTTTTTTTTCAAAGAATTTTATTTTAAGAAAGTCTAAATGTGAGTTCCTATTTCCACACCAACTAATCATTTCCATCAAATAAAATCATTTTGAGGGTAAGGGTATGTCACTATCTTAGAGTTAAATTATTCCAGCATTTTAACCCTAGTTGCTCCTCCCCACCTGTTTTTTCTACATTGCCTTCTTCCTCTCTTATCTGCAACTCTGGTCAGATTTAGATTTCAATTCAAGTCTGAATAGTTAATTTATTATCTTTATTTCACCCAATCAATTATTATCATTTTTTTTCTCCGTTTCTTCTTCGTCATTCTCCTTTACAAAACTCGTTTATTACCACTAACATAAGTGTTCATTTGGTTCTTCCAACGATCCATAGCATACACTTTTGGATGATTTGTTTTCAATGTTAATGGGTTAGGCTGGAAGATGAAAAATCGCAGGTAAAGCATTCTCAAGTGATGGATCATGCATGTAAGTGTATCAATTTCTTTTTATCTATTCATTATAGTAGTACCGTCATAGATTGTGTACTAATGCTTGATTGCAAGGTAGAAGAAATGGTTTGCAAGTACTTTAAATCGAACAATCAATTCATTAACTGGCTGAGTACATTCTTGTTGGCTCATGCCAAGGAAATTTCACAAATAAGAACTTAGAAGAGTCCAAGGCATGATAATACCTCAAGATTGTTAATCTTAGGCAAACCTATAGATTTTTTAAGGGTAAAATACCAAAACCCCTTGAGGTTTGGGTGACCTACATTTATGTCCCATATTTTTCAAATACCTACATTTATCCCCTTACAAAATTAACACCGTAATTTACTGTTACAATAGAAAAGAGTAATTACCTATTTTTGTCCTCCTAACCTTGTCCCTTAGAATCTTTGTCCCCCAACTTATGCATCAATATAATTATACAAGTCACTTATTGTTCTTTTCTCTTCTCTTTCTCTCTCTTACTCTATTCGATTCTCCTTTTCTCTCCCTTTGGAAACTCAATCTTCTTAACAACTTCAAATGTTTATGCATATCCCTCATTTTTATGCTCTGGACAACAACTGCAACCCAAAAACTATAGAACCTCCATCATCAATTGCCACTAAAAAGAATAAAATCAATTTACCTTGTGCTCATTGAGTCATTGGTACTAAAATCAGTAAAGTTGGCAAGGAAGTAGTAAGACCCAGGTTCCTGGGAAATGGTGGATTGGATCTAGGCTAGGGATAGTAGTTGGGTGGGCAAAATCCATGATTTGCGGATATCTGCCCATGATGGATGGGTAAACAGATGGGGTGAATATGAGTAACAAATCATATTCATCTTGCGGATAGAGGGTATTCATTACAGGTAAATTCGCCCTACTTACCTACAAAACCTGCTAGTATGAATTTTTTATTTATTAATTACAATTAGATGTAACACCTATACTTAATATTTTATACTAATTCTCAATGAATATTTTCTTGTATGTATGTTATAATTTTGAGTATTTTATGATTTTATAGTATTATACGTGGACATGAACTTTGTGTGTGTATGTGTTTCATATTTTATTTTTATGAAATTAAAAAAATATATAGTTTAAACCGTGAGTTACCTACTAGTACGGATTACCTACGGGTCATTAGCACGGGTAAGATTTTTTACTTACTTGCAGATACCCATGAAATCATGGGTATAAAAAAACCACGGGCATGGATGATGGGTAGGGGATATCTGCACTCGGTCCACCATGTTGCTATCCCTAATCTAGGTGATGGGATCAACAACAGAGTGACGGAACATAACTCAAGCGTTCGACAATGGAACAAGATGCAAGCGTCAAACCCCAACATCACAACCCTAGGCTTGTCGATGGACTTGGTTGGCCCTAGATCCAATGGCTGATTCGCTCACCTACCTGGCAATGCACGATTGTTTTCATGGTTGCCTGCTTCGATTTCATCTACCTTTGACTCGAAAACTGCCTTCTATGAAGCCAATTGCTCTGTTCTCTCCTTCGTGATAGGGGATTTGGTTCAATTGGCTGGAACCTTTGAAGCCAATTGTGCCTTTCTCTCCTTCACCAACCTCAAATCCCCTGTTTAATCAGCCGCTGTCCCGCTCTAAATCAATGCCCTCATCGCGATTCCATTCAAAGTCAATCCCTTATCACCCATTCTCTCTTTTGTTCGTTTGTTTGGCCGTCGTTTGTTTTCTTCGTTGTTTGATTTTCAAACTCAAATTCGCTCATTGGTACCGGAATTGGAGGAAGAGCAAACCTTTGGGCCTTAACAGATGAGCGAATGATGATGTTGATGAGGTGGTATGGGGAGGCGGATAGTGGCAGAAGGGGCAGAGGTGGAGGTGGAGGCAGAGGCGGAAGAGGGGAAGGATGGAGGGACACAGGGCTTAGCTTGCTAGATGTAGAAGTTGGTGGTGGAAAATTTTTAGGAAAAAAAGCTAGGAGCGCTACAATAGGTATTTTTTTCTTAACGGTGGATGACGGAGTTAATTTTCTAAGGGGTAAGTATAGGCATTTGAAAAAAGGGGACACAAATATAGATTTGCCCAAACCTCAAGGGAGGAGGGCTAGTTAATTTTCCCATTTTTGTATAAAAAGGAAAGGAACCCAAAAAGTGTCGCATTAAAAAATACTACTTGGGGTGGTCAAAGTAAAAGGTGTGCTAGGGAAGGGAAGGTCCCATATGGCAGGAAAGCGAGTCCACACCGTCCTTTACTCGGCCAACCCAAAACCATCCCTTATTGAAATGCCGGTACCTCATTCCATGGAGATCCTAAGCCCTTCTCTCTTTACAGCTCCACTCTCCGTTCAGGAATATTTCTTGAGCAAGATTTACCATTCATTACCATTCAACAATTATATAAACTTTTCAATCCCGAAACACCGAGACAATTAAACTAGTCTTGCACACAAAACACATTCGCCATAATGAGACGGGCCTTGTGCTTGGCTCTTCTGCTGCTGCTCATTCTTTCTTCTGAGCTCCCAAGTCCTGTCCATTGCAGGCCTCTCCAGTCACCACAACCCGGTCACGAAGCTTCGTTGTCGACGACGAATTCGGGCATTGATGGTGTTAAAAAAGAGAGTGCCCCGCAGGACTTCACTTTGGCTGCTGGACCTAGCAGGAAGGGCTCTGGTCATTAGGCGTGTCTCTGTTTCCGGTTCTGTGTCTTGTTTTTCATCTGGTCAGGAGCTAGCTAGATAGTATACTATCCACTTTGTACATATGCAATACTTAAGCGCTTATGTATTTACATAGTGCTAGAATATGGATATTAGAAGTGGGTTATTCTTTGTAGAGAAATTTGTTGATTTTGCTTGCCCCAGCAGGGTTTAAGAAACCTACAATTCCAAACAGGGCATTAAGAATTTGTTTTTGTACTTTTGTGTAAATCTAGGGAGAGTCGACGGGATTTCACAATTGAACTACATAGAAACAATCATTTGGCTGAACTTTTCTTGTGACGGTTTGTTGTTGTAATGAAGATGAAATTTAAGTAATTATCTATAGGAGTACTTGTTAACTTGCGTTCTAGCAACCACTTCTCGGGGGTTTCTTTTTGTTAGGATGAAAAAAGCTAATCCCCTCTAAAAATGTAAAGACTGCTAGATCACTTAAATATGAAATTTTGGACCAAAAGAGTAACATTTTCAAATCCACAAAGGTGGTTCTATTGTGTGCCTCACCTTATATGCGTCTTACTCCTGTAATTACAATTCTACACCCTCATTAAAACATAATAATACCTAGCGTGTCCCTGCTAAGGTTATTAAAATCGGATTTCTACCTTAAGTCATTTTGAATTTTTAAAGTTGTAAAGTCGTAAAATCGTAAAACTCTATTAAAAAGACAAAAAAAAAACTTGGAGAAAAATTATAAAAAAAAGTTATAACCATTTATATATCTTAAGAAATTCATTCGCAATATTATCATTTATTAGAACTCCAAAAATACCATAAACAAAGAGTCATATTATCATTCATGCATGAACATACAAATTAGGAAACCAAGTTTTACAATCAAGCATCCATGCATTTCCACTGCTTGGTGTTGGTGAGATTGAGAAAAGATTTGGAAGATGAATGACAGAATATAAGAAGCAACTATAATAGATGAAAAAACAAAAGAGAATGGTCAAGTGGGTCATTGTGCGTGAAAGAGAGCTAATGCGAGGAGAGAGACTAAGAGAGTTTTTTTAATTTTTTTTGGGTATGGCAACTTGGGCCAGCCACCTTGGCCCAAAAAATGTGGAAGATTCTTAGCTTCATTCAGTTTTGAACTTAAATAACTTAATAAGGTAAAGTCTTAAAGTTTGAACGTTTTTACATTTCTAAAACTAGAATCACATTTCCATATGTTTCTACCTATCTTACGTTTTTACTGTGTTTCAACTTGGTTTTCATCTTTAAAGTCATAAACATACGTTTTTATGACTCAAAACGCGTTTTTAAGAACTATGGTCCTTACCATCTTATCATCATCTTAACACCTCCCTAGCCACCACCAGCTACCTCTTCTTCTCTGGCTAGAATACGAACCATGCCCATCAGGTTCTCCCCATCGTGGCTAGTGTCGCTCATGGAGTCGAGCGTAAAGGTGGGGGGCAGTTTTGTGCCGGGGGTGAAACTTAGTGGTGGAGATGGCAATAAAAGATAAATAATACCTTGTGTATCCCTGCCATCCTGTTATTGTTTCAACTCCTCCTTGGCTGCCACCATCTACCTCTTCTTCTTTGCCTAGAATGTGAGCCATGCCCATTAGGTTCTCCTCGTCATGGCTAGTGTCACTCATAGAGTCAACGATGTCAGGGCTAGGGGCATCTTTGTGTTGAGGGTGAGATGTAGTGGTGGAGATGAAGGGGGGATTGAAATCAGTGATTGGAGGTAGGCTATGGTTGTGAGTGTTAAGGTTTTGACAAAAAAAAAAAGGATTTGGAGTCAATCTCTTTGTTATCCCTCATTTTCTTTTTTACTTTTTTCAGTTAAGTCTCTAATGTTTTTTAAAATGTATATGTATATAAGTAGTAAATAATTCTTATAGAATCATAAAATTATATGTATCTACAAAAATATAGGAACAATTTTAATATGAAATTATAGCATATATAAATACATAAATATAATTATAAAAACACATACTCATATATGTAGAAAACAGTAAACTCATTTGTACAAATAATCTTATAAACCGATGATGCATGTTCAATATATAATAATAAAATTAGCAAGTGTTGCATAAATATTCAAACAATTGAACTCGAACATATAATTGAATATAACTGTAACAATTTTCATAATTTCATTTATACATATGTCTTACATGTTTGTACATTTCCTTCACTTTTTTTGCACATTGGATTAATATATATCTGTTATTTGATTTCTACATATCTTAGCTTAGGCTAATGAGTGTTCGGGCATGTTCGCATTTGTTTTCTTTTTTTAGAAATAATTTTGTGATCTTATTTATACATATGTCTTACACAAGTGGTACATATCTCTAACCTTATTTGTATATCGAGTTCATACGGATATATCATCAGATTTATACATATCAATATTATGTTACTACTAATCAAATTTTTTATTGTGTTTTTTAAACCTAATTTTTATTTCATTTACAAAAATTTAAATTTATGAAAATATAAATAATATGTTCAAATAAACATAAATTTATGTACATATAATAAAAATTATTTGGATAATGAAATAACGCATGTGAAAATGTTTAAAGGATCAAAGTCATATGTATTATTGAATGTATCAATGTCCTTGCCTTCCTAGTAAGGCTGATAGTAGAAAACATATCCTAGACAACAAACTCAGGTTTGAGTGCTGACACACTCTCTACAAGAATCAAGCAATCCAAAATTATTCAAATTATAGCTCGAGCCCTACAGGTTTCATCCGACAGACACTTCATCGCCCAAGTTTTCCAATATTAGATTATCATACCTTGTACTTTTAATTATTCTAAATACAAAAAATAAAAGAAAAAAATATACCAACAATAACCTTTAAGGTTCATTAATGCATAGGTCTCACAAGACTTGTGTATATCTATCACTGTGTTTTCCTTCTATTTTTCTATGGTATCATTATATATTAAATTCACAAATACTTGTTATTCAACTTATACATATATTTGATTTTGTTGGGAAACGTGTTTTGATATGTTCACACTTATTTTTAGGATGAGTGAGTAAACTCTTACATATAATTAAATAGATCTTTAATATTTCTTTGATTTCATTTATACATATATCTTACATGATTTTTATATATCCTTCACATTCTTTGTTCATCAAGTTTCGTGTATCATGTTTTGTCTTCTAAAATTGTTGACTATTGTGTTTCTAGATTTCAATCCTTTATATTCTTAGCATTGCCGTAACCTTCCACGTGTTTTAACCACAATCAGATCCAAATGACGTATCAAGAAAGGTTGAGACCGTTACACTAGTAAGTCTAAGCCCTTATCGACGTCAAATATGGAGAAGTAACCACATCTCCATGTACAACTATTGAATCACAACAAATTTTCTAGTTGTTAATCTCGTAGCATTGCCTCCATTGCTGAATCCTGATCAAGATCAGTGGTTAGCATCATATATGATTTCAGGCTATGGGATGCTGATTCCACCACCAAATTCTTGAAAATCGAGAAATCGATAATGAATCGGAGGCCTGTCATGCCCGAAACCAAGCTAAAATTCAATTGGGACGCGTTTAGATATGTGTCTGAAGGGCTACAAAGATGTGACTATAGAGATATCCAGATGCATGTTAAGGACTATAGAGATGTGTTTAAAGGATTATAGAGATGTGAAAATAGCCAATGACCTGAACCGCACATTCTTTCATATACGTTTATATATTCCCTTTGTCCGAAAAATGATGACACATATATTTTCTTATTTGGCCGGCCCAAAAGGGATGAATTGTTTCCTTTTTTTAGAAAATTTTTATGTCCAATTTACTTTAATACCATCATTTAAACTTTCACCACACAAATCTAAAAAAAAAAAATTTATTTTTTTAATCTTCATTAAAACTTTCACACAAAACCCTAATAGAATATTTTTTTAAAATTATCATTTAGAGTCTAACTACTCATAATCAAAAAGGCATTTTTTTTAATTTTAATTTCAGGGGACACACACTTTAATCTCTGTGCTAGAGAAATGTATCATCCTTTATGGGACGGAGAAAGTAGTTGTTGATAGGTGTTAATTTTGTATTTAAATATGTTGATTTTTTGTCAACTTTGACCATCATTTTCTACTTTACCACTCAACATTGTTTACCAATTCTTACTTTGTTCTTTCATTTTGTAGGTTAGAGAAGTAGACCAAAGTATCAAAATGGCACCAGGACAAGCAGAACGGAAAACAGGTATGCGGAAGTTAAAGCTGGATTATAATTATGAGGCCTAGGCCCCAGGAATGGCGCTTAGGCATCACAGTACAAAATGCTACTACTTGAAATTATGTCTTTTAGTGTTTAGGTGTCAGGCGATGCCTAGGCTCCAGGCATCAGGAGCATAGGTACCAATTCTAGACCTGCACCTGAGAAAAATGATCCATCACCTCTAATTTGAATATAAGCATGTTATTGCCTAAGAGATTCTATCCAAATGAATAGTGAATGAAAGACACACCTTGAAGGCTTAGAAAAATCTAAAACCAAGTCTAGAGACATTCATTTTTCTTCATCTTCCCAACTTAGACTTAGGTTTTTATTTCGACATCTTGCATTTTTCTTTATCTTCTTTAGGAGCACTTGTGGATTTTTACTTGGAGAAGACTTTGAGGACTTGAAGACTTGTGTAAGCCTTAAGGAATCAAGTATCTAAAGTTTATTGGGTTCCTTCTTTATTTCATTCTTTTTGTATTTAGACATTAATGCACTTTTATGTATATTCATTGTTATGTTTTATTTGAGAATAGAGTAATAATCTTGATACTTTCTATGGTTGTAACTACTTAGATTGGTTAAGTTATTTGAATCTATGGCTATGTGATATTAATTTTCATTTTATTACTTATTTTTCCTTCTTTTGTGCTTGTTGTGTGTTAGCTAATTGATAGCCACAATTGGTTACACTTTAGATCGATTTTAAACACTTGGAAAAGATTAAAAGTAATTTGACCTAGGAGAGGGAGTTAATGGCAATGGGTTCGTTGGAAAACTAGTCTAAGTCATTAAGTAAAGGTAAATTGAGCACTAATGCGTCTTTATAATTTTGTAATCAGATGAGAATTATTATTAAGCTTGGAATAAAGAGAGTCAATCATTTTACTTGGGAAAGTAAGGATTGAATTAGTTAACTTCACCATAAGGAATGAAAACCAAATCACTGGCCTAAATTCATTAACTACCCAATCTAAGTAATGAACTCATAGGAAGTGTACTTTCATAATTTGATTAAAAAAACATAAATTTACATTGAATTCTTGCATTCTAAGTTAATAGCATTTCACTTAGCTAAGTTTTGTTTTTTTGTTTGACTTGCTCAAATTTTCATTCAACTTTGATTGTTTAGCTAAAGTTATCTTAGAGTAGTAGCACTTGACAAGCAATTCAACCAATCCTCGTAGGAATGATACTTTTTCTTACCTAACTACAGCGTCCACCGTGAGCTTGTGGTTAGGGTTAAAAATTATCAACTTTTGTCAAGACACTTTTACATATTTATTTACACAATTTGACTTATTATTTTAGACACTTTTAAATTTGAAGATAATAAATGTTCTGCATATTATTGCAGTCACTTTTATATATTACGTCAAACATTTTTGCATATTTATTTAGAACACTTTTGTTTATTACTTCAGATGTTTTAATTTTTTAAGATCATTAATTATTTACATATCACTTCAAATACTTTTACATATTTATTCAAACATTTTTGCACTTTTACATATCATCTTGTAAAAGAACAAATGGTTGGCATATTGTTAGAAGAGAACAAGTTGTCTGTATATTGTTTCAGACACTTATTCATTCTTGTTTGGGCACTTTTATATATTGTGTCAAAAGATTTTACATATTTACTTAGAATACTTTTGTTTATTACTTCAAACGCTTTAATTTGTTAAGGTAATTAATTATTTATATATTACTTTAGACATTTTTATATATCTCTGTAGACATTTTAACATATTTATTCAAACACTTTTACATTTTTACATATCATTTTAGAAGAGAACAAATGATTTGCATACCATCAGAAGAGAACAAGTTGTTTGTATATTATTTTAGATGCTTATCCATTCTTATTTGGACAATTTTGCAAATTGTTTTAAACACTTTCTATCTTTATATTTGACACTTATGTAGATAGTTTTTCTATACAATTTGATGGTAGAGATGAGAAAGGCACAGTATAGCGGTGGCCTAGAAGCATGATAATGACTGAGATGAATGGGTGGTGAAAATCGGCACAATCTTCAGGTGGTAATTGACGGATCTTAAGTGACGATGTCATGATCCAGAGACAAGCAATGACAACAAGATCCGAAGATGAGCAGCAATCAGTGAAATTCGCAGGTGCATTGCAACTATGAGATCTGAAAGGGGCGCACAATGATATGATTTGAAGGAGAATGATGACGACGATGTAGGGTTTCAGGAGCCATAGAACACCATGGAAATTAATTGAAACTCTCTAGATTCAAGTAAAAAGAGATAAATTAGGTGTTGAAAAATTTTACGCCTAGAAAGGTTGGGATCTTTCACTTAACTGTTAAACCGAATCACAAAATTTGAACAGTTACCTTGTTCAAGATTCTCTATGATATCCACACAAACCACTTGGATCACCATGTCTCCATGATGCCCTGGCAGGTGCATTCCTCTTGTACTCACAGTGTTAGTTTGCGTCCTCCAAGGAATAACAAGAAAAAAGTGTGGTTGAAACTTTCAAAAATTTTCTGAATTTTGTCCAAAAGAGACAAGGTAAAAAATAACACTATATATATATAGTAATGCAAAACTCCCAAGTCTAATATGTTTCATAACCCTAATGCAATTAGGCCTAATTTCAGGCTCCATAATGGCTCAACTTTTGGACCAATAATTAATCCAAAATTATAATGAAACCAAAACCAACAATTTGACCCATGCACTCAAAGTAATCCAATTGGCTCTAAGTGTGTGACCTATAGGCTCCTATCATGCTGACAATAATCATAAATCATATTTATGATCATAAACAATGAACAGTGCATAGCAACTTATCATTGTTACCCAAGTGACAAGATAGCCGGTGATTCGACTAAATCTCTGTGATCATTATTCGTACATGCCATTATCCTTTTGTCCAAGGATATCAAGACCGAGTATGAGACATGGAGTGTGTTAGTTTTATAGTAATGTATTACTTTTATATAGCTCAATCTATGGTTTCTTGATTCCCAGGTAGACTAACTTAAATTGATGACATTGATATCTTATATCAACTCATCAGAGTATGACTATGCATTTCCTCAGTCTAACTCAATTAAAGGGCCCAAAGATATAATTTTCATTATATAGGAGAGATAAATCCCATTTTGATCATATAAATTCATCCACATGATATGTGACATACCTAATGATCACCGTTATGTTTATTCAGTTACGAGTAATAATGGAAAATATCAAAGCACATAACTCATATGTAGGGAACTTTGATGACTTCAGGTCAAAGAACTGCATATACTATGATCATTATGAGAATCACTTATGACACTCATATAATGATTCATGTAGCATTCTCATCGTGGGTCGTTCCAGTACATAAGTTTTCTAACTTGTACCCATATGTAGACTATATATCTCATATTAGTCCCCACATATACTAGTCTCTGTGTATTATTGTAACTCACTCTATAATAATACTAGATCAGAGATGTTTCAGAATACTATTATTCTAAAGTTGTAATTATGTTTGATTATGTTGTGCAGAAATAAACAATCAATATAATTATTGGAATAATGTCTCAATAAAAATATCATGACTCAATGTGCAAGATACAATCATCTCATAATTGACTTTTGGGCACAACACTAATAGACAAAATATTGAGCTGATGGCGGCAGTGCAATTTGGAATAGAGTGGTGTTGTCAAGAACTGGAGGTATGTGGCCATGGTGCTATCTAGGGGTGAGCAATGATGGAAGATCCAAAGAAAATGATCGATCGGAGAGCGTGTGATCTGAAGGTGATGATGATCCAGTAGTGGTAGTTGCAGCTGTGAGAATAAAATAGGGTTTGTGAAGGAGGAGATGGAGTTTTGTCAAGGGCAATCCTTTCAATTTAGGATGGAAGTGAATTATGTATGAAGAATTAGTAGTGAGTTAGTATGCTAATTAAATAGATGTGTATAATATAATAGCTAAATAGAACTCAATTGCCTTAAGGATGCGCGCATTCTCCTTTTGACTTGTAATGCTATAAAGGTGTGGTTGAGGACATGTGCTCATAATTTGCTTCACATTAGTATAAAATCTCACACGTATAATGACTATATATAAATAATGAGTAATACTAAATGTACTCAATTCTTTTTATAGAATTGAACTAAATATTGCTTATTACTAACAAATTTTTGAAAAAAGCAAACGAGATCAGCTGACATATTTGTATCTAATCATATACTATACCTAGGATTTGATATAAATTTTGTATAGTTTTTAATATGTTTAGAAAAATTTATAATTAATTGGGTAAATGCCACATTAGCAGCCATATCATTTTTCCGTCCATCTGTAATGGCTGTGATGGGTAACAGGATTATTAAGCAACACTGAATATAGTTTAGGGATAATTAAGTAACATTTGATAGATTATGAACGAATAAGTAACATTATATATAGTTTAGGGACGATCGGTGGAGTTTACCCTAATTCATTCTTTCACACAGAATGCACACGTCAAAAAAGAAAAAAAAAAAAAAAGGTAAATGGCACATGTCGTCTATGAACTAATACATATGTTGTGGATTCTTACTGAAACTACAAAATGTTATATTGTTCGTCCTCTAAGTATGAAAATATTACACTATTTGTCCTATTGTTAATTATAACCATTAAAATAGATGAAAAAAATGTGAAAAACTAGTTTTAACCCCTAAAAAACTTTCCATTTACCTTAAAAACCTCAAAACTTTTACATCTTATAACCAAACTATTTTTTCCTAACTGCCCTCCTTCCTATTAATTTTTATTTTTTATTTTTTTAATCTAGGATCAATTCCATTTCCTAGCCAATCTCTTCCTTTTGCCTTCCTCAACCTATTTCTTCCCTTTCCCCTCATCGGTCGTCCATTATTATTCGCCTACCTCTACTGTCCTCCCCTTTTTCTCCTTTGAAGTTGTCGATTTGGTTGCACAACCAGGTCAAATAGAAGAGAAACGGTGACGAAGGAAAAGGGACGAGATCGGAGCTCTACAGGATGATGTCAAAGCACGAAGGGTCGACAATAAAGGATGAGATCGGAGCGCGAAAGGACAAGATCAAAGCTTGTTGGGAGTCAACAAGAAGATCGGGCATTAGGAGTCAGGCGTTGGTAAGGAGATCGAGTGTTGGCAAGGACATTTCTTGGTGTTGTTGCAATGAACACCGAGGAAAGAGGAGCGAATTGAGGCAACGAAGGCAGTAGGCGGTAGTAGACGGCCGATCCTTTCAATTCTTCTTCGCCACTTGAATTTTCAAACTGGTTGAATTAGATTGATGATTTAAGGTTTCTATGGTGACGGATCAACCTGAGTTACGTGTCTAGTGTCCCATAAAATAATTTGTATATGGTTTAGAACTGAATTAGAAAATAGTAAAGTTTAATTACTCAAATAAAAAATTTTATTAAGTTTTAGGATTAATTGTACATTTCTCCCCTCATTCTGTTACTTTTTAACATCCCTATCTAATGGCAAGACATGATTAAAACAATTTTAATGGTTGGAGAACCAACGGTGTAATATTTTATAGTTTCAAGATAAATTCACGACATAAATTTTAGTTCAAGGATAATAAGTGCCATTAAAAAAAAAAAAAAACCTCATATATGGTTCATTTTTTCAATATAAAAGAAGAATTTTCGTATATGGTGGTGTTAACTCAGTTTTGACGACGGGTCGGGCTATTCCGTTGTCTATCACTTGCGCAACTTTTGAAACGAACCGATTCGTCTTCCAATTATCAGCAGCTGGATTTCTGGATAGAAGCGGATTGCGGAAAGCCAACTGATTTATATGCTGCGAGTCGTACAACCGACGGATGTATGTCCAGTTAATGGAACTTGCTGATGGGCGATTGATATTGACCGTTAAATGGGCGATTCTTCTTCCTTTAGAAGCCAAGCCAGAGCCACTTTTTTTTCACTTTCAGAGGTTTTGTAGTATTCTCTTCCACGCATTTTATCGAACATGTAAACAGCAACATGTAGGCTAGTACAATACAATGAAATTGGCTGTAGTTTATAGGCTACATGGGGCTGAAACTTTTAATAGACTCATTTATTGGTTTGCTTTCAATAGGTCCCCTTATTACTGTTACTCAGCAGTATCTTTAAAAAAAGTGGAGGTTTAAAACCAGCACTGTAAAGCAAGCAACCCATTTACCTGGCAGCATCACCAGTTTGAAGCTGGGAGAATACTTCACTTCCTGATGCAAGTAATAAATCGGCTGTCAAACTTGGCATGTTATCCACTGAAGAATTTGTCAGGCCAATGGAAGGGAGGCGCTGTACATTGGGGAAGGGTGAAGCATCCGTTGTACTGTCCTCATGTGGCTCTCTTTTGACTGCCGTTTTCTGCAGCTGCAAAGAGTACTGCAAATCCCACAGTACATCACCCATTTTAGGCCTCTCTGCAGCATCTTCCTGCAAACATTTCTCTGCTGTGTCTACGAATTTCCTTAACGAGTTTGTGTTGATCTGATGCTTTATTTTGGGATCCACAATCAGCTCAAGCATCCCTTGTTGTTTACAGCGCATACCCCATTCGGCTAGGTTTACTTGCTCTCGTGGGAGTGAGGGGGCTATAGCTGGTCTTGCACATAGGACTTCAAGCATAAGCACACCAAATGAGTAGACATCAGATTTCTCGGTCAGTTGCTGTGTCCTGAAGTATTCAGGATCTAGATAGCCAAAAGTACCCTTGACATTCGTGCTGACATGTGTGTCATTGGTAGGGCCAGACCTTGAGAGGCCAAAGTCAGCGACTTTTGCTACAAGGTTTTCATCAAGTAAGATGTTTGTGGATTTGACATCTCGGTGAATGATTCCCCCCGCTGAGCCCTTGTGGAGATAATGAAGGCCATCAGCAGCTCCAATGCAAATTTCCAGCCTTTGCTTCCAGGACAAGCATGGTAAGTTTGTGTTGTATAAATGATCTCTCAGAGTGCCTTTTTCCATGAATTCGTAGACTAGTATCATCTCAAACCTTTCATCGCAATAGCCTATCAAGGCAACAAGGTAGCGATGGCGAATCTTGGATAGAACCATGATCTCAGTCTGAAATTCTGGCAAGCCTTGGCCTGATCCAGGTTCGCTCCTCTTCACAGCTACTTTTGTTCCATTTCTGAGAGTTCCTCGGTAGACATTCCCAAATCCGCCCTTACCTATCAACATCCTGTTGTTGAAGTTTTGAGTTGCTGACTGAATTTCAGCAAAAGAGATTTTTAAGCCCAAGTTCAAATTAGTAACAGGAGAAGCATTGGGATTTCCCTCACTGAACTTACTGCCAGAACTAACTGCTTCATTTACTGTTATCTGACACCATTCCGAGGTCTGGGTAGGCTTAGGCTTCCTACATTTTAGTACTAAACCTAGTACAACTGCTGAGATGCAGAGAATAGCTAGGCCTCCAGCACCTGAACCAACTATAACAGGAACACGATTGGTCTTCTTGTTAGAGATCTTAGCTAAAGGATCAAAACCCGTTGATTCCATGATCTGCATTACCTCCAAGCCATTAAGAAATGCAGTTTTTGTGATCGAGTCATTAAGGGTGCTAACGGTGACATTTATGAGTCCTGAATCATCTGAGTCCATCACAAAATTAATTAAAAAGGGAGTTGCCGGCTTAACATTTATGCTATAGGGGTCAATTACCATAATGGACTTTCCATTTATATTGAGATTGAACCGAAGAACATTCTCCGCAATGCTGATAATGTCACAGAAATGAAGACGAACCAAGTGCTTAGAATTCCCGGTCACAGAATAGCTCCAGGTTATGTTAAGGTTGCTTGATAGGCTGCTATTTTCTGTTCTCACCTCTTTTGCAGTTTTATACACATAATCCGGCGCAATGTACTGGCTTACTCCATCTGGGTAATTGAGCCTAGCAGTGTATAATTGGGCATTCTCAGCAGATTGTGGATTGTCCAGATAACTGTCATCAGGAACCCAAGTCCTCCCCAAGGTGTCATTTTCCGGTGTCAGTGTTCTTCCACCAACATTAATTCTGTGAACCGTGTGCAATGCGCGAGAGAGCAAACCCTTGTAACTGCTGTCACTTCCGTTTGAAGTAACATGCTCCATCTCATCCTTTGTGAAGTTTTCTGGTAGCGGGAAAACCTCTAAGGCATTGATGAATGCGAAAGAGGAGCCGGAAGGAATGAAGGAGACCAAGAACTCACCTGTGGGAACACTAAGCATGTACTCCTTTATCACAGGAAAGATGGTGTTGTTCTGGAGAGTGAAATTAGGCAATAACGAAAACCCAGAAGCCCAAACATCGAAAACAGCTGCAGAGAGATCAGTGGAGCCGTAGAAGTGGAAACGTACCATGTAGAAGCCATTGCTGCTGATCTCAAACTGGTAAGAAGATGGCTGTCGGAAGAGCCTTGCTGTCTGATACAAAGGCGAAGCATTTGATGGGTTGATGTTATCTACTGTAGAGCTGCCTTGTTTTGTGTAGGAGACAGAATCGGAACTCATGTCCCCAACAAAGTGCCAATTGGCTAAGCTCCAACTGTCCTTTGAGCCACAGTTAATGAAGTACTTGTCTGGAGCTGTGTAAGCTGAAGAGGAAAGTTGGAGAGAAGAGAGAAGAAGGATAAAGAACAGCAGAGCTGGAGAGTTTTGGTTGCCCTGATGATGGAATTTCCCCATTGAAAGCCTTCAGACAGAACAGAACCATTGGGAATCTGAATAATTTGAGCTCAAGGATTGATGATAAGTCACAAGTCAACATTTGTAGTCATCGGGGACTTTACCATCCATCGTTTATCAGTGTCTGCAAGTTGCGCCTATGAAAATTCTGAGCATTGCTCTTGGGGGACCCTTTTGCTTATTAACTTTTCCACATGTGAGAACTTTTTTTGTTTTTGTTTTGGGTTGTTCTTCAAGAAGATGCCTTTTACTGGACCCGTTAGATGATGTTCTTTTATTGGACATGTGGGACATGCAGTTGTTTCATATCTACTTGTTTTATTCTGCGGCATTGACTATTTGCCTTGATAATATCTTAAAATAGCAAATTGCATAAATGGTCCATAACCTTTAATTACTATTTATTTTTAGCCCCTAATCTATTGAATATTCTGTTTTGGTCTTAAATCTATTAAAATTGTTTCATTTTAATCCTTTATAAGATAAAATTCATTAACTCAGAATAAATGTCTGACAGAAGCATTTCAGATTATGGGGCAGTTCGTTTCAATTTAATCCAATTAATAGCAGATCGGGTCGGGTTTTAACACGGGTTTAGGTAATCTATTGCAATTTAGTCACAGTTTTAGTATTATTTACAAAGTGCGCCACTGCCACTCAACTTTCGAAGGTTTCTCCCCGCCAACGCCCACACAACCCTCATCGCGATGCAAAGATGGCTTCAAAGAGCCACCAGTTGGAGAACACTGTCTACGGTTGGGAATCGGAGAACACCCACAACAACCCACACAATGCCCCTCACCTCGGATGCGATCCTGCGCTTCTATGGCTGGGAATCGGAGAACACCATCGAGGATGCTTGCGCGACGAATGCCAGCATCATCGGTACTCTGCCCCAGATTCACCGGTAAATTTGCTTCCTAGCCCAGCAGTAGGGACCAACAAATAGATGAGAGGATGACTCACAGGCATCAGATCTACTGTCCACGTGACGAAGAAAGACGAGCGAAGCCGGAGAGGTTGGAATAGCATAAGCTACAACCGTGAAGGGGGAAAATGCCTTAGATTCGGCACCCAGCTACCGGAACTCACGCAAATACTTACCGCTGGAGAATGGGATGGCTGCACAATTTGCGGCGCTCGTTCCCTAGTGATCGAAATGGCTTCTCTCTCTCCAAACAAAATTCTTTTCCAAATGGCACACCCGTAATTTTCACCAACTTAGTATCCCATCTACCCACCCATGTGACCCCACCCATCCCAACAGATGAATAATGGGATTAAATTAATTAGATTAAACGTATCCGAACCCCCCTATAATTTAAGTATTCGGTAACTGTTTTCTGGTAAGTTTAAACAGTTTAATTTTTTTTACAGTAAATAGACAATTTAAATTAATAGTTTTTTTATGAATGAAATAAATTTAATTTATAGAGAGAAAAAAAGTAATTTAATTTTTTTATTAATTATAAAAAAATTATTATACAAATTAAATTTATTATAAGACAGTTACCAGGTAGTTTAAATTATAATCTAAAAATTTGTTATCAAATAAATATTTTGATTTAACAAATTTCATCAAATTATGACCAAAATGAAATATTTTCAATATATTTAGGACTAGAACGAAACATTTTAATAAATTTAGGACTAAAACAAAATATTCAATATATTAGGGATTAAAAAGAAACAATAACTAAAAGGTTAGGGACTATTCATAAAATTTACTCTATATTAAAATATCTCTATTTTTAGTGGTTTTTGAGAGGCAATGTTAACGCATGGAATTCATTACTCCCTCCTTAACACGCACCTTTTTTTTTTTTTTCAATCTCAAAATATATGTTATTAGTTTTGTAATTTCATGTATCTACTTTTAAATGTACTTTGCTCTTTATTAAAGCCCATAAATACTCCTTATTATAATTACAGTATTTAATTTCAGAAAATCAATCTCAATATGCTTATTATGAGACAAATACTGAATTTTAGAACTCTTAATGGTGGTTAGATTTTGATTTCCCATATCAACAGTTAAAGAAAAAATTTATACAAATATTGTAGGAAAAACTTCGTTAATGCAGGGTACATACATATATAGGTCCCATTTTTCTGAGAAGAAAAATAAAAATATGCAACTTGTCCCAGAATGGATAATATTTGTGGGTGTATAAGGTGGACATAAGGGAAAGTATTCTGAACTTATCCTTTGACCTTAAGTTTTTAAACAGCAAATATGTTGTTACGTGTCTACGATGAAACTCATGAAAGCTAGTAACGAAAGTGTGAAATATTTACTACCAAACATGTTTATTGTCTTTTGTATTTTCATAACATCACTGATGAACGTGTAATTAAAATATTTACTCCAAACTGTTCTTTAAGTTCGATGTTCCAACAAAATCAAATAGTGTTGAGCGGCACCAGCATTGGAATCCTAGACAAAAGAAAACCTTGAGATGGCGAAAGATTCATTTAGAAATTAATGCTAAGGAACACGTGAGTTCCTCTCAATCAAATCAGGAAAAAAGCCTATTAATCCTCATTATTTTGAGAGGGTTAAAATTCAGTCAAAAGATTGTCTTTTAGATGAGATGCTTGTTGAAGATTGTTTTCAATAAACATATTTTTTCATGGATGAATATGAAGTTGAGGACATTCCATGGTGTGATCAATTTTTAGTTGAGTTGAAGTTCTTTGAAGAAAAGCATCTTGATGAGTGGTCTAAACATCAGTAAATTTCTACAAGTGTTCTAAGACATGTTCCTTCTCCACCATATTTTAAAGACATTCTTTTCCAAGTAGTGAAGAAACACTTTCACCAAGCTTCACAATCCATCGCTAGTCAAGTTGATCAATCAAGACCAGCTAGATTTGAAAGTGGCATAAAAAGCCTCAAAGGCCAGTTGGAAGAGTTCCAATAAGAACATGAGGTTAAGATGACAGAGGCTAAGAATCTCATCAAAGAAATGGAAAAACAGAATATGAGTGTGTTATAAAAGTTAACTGAAACCAAGGAGCATTCTCTTCAAGTTGGAACCTTAGAAAAATAGTTGCAAAAGTTAAAGGAAAGGAACTAAACTCTTTTGCAATAAATAAATGATTTTCACGGTGAGTCCATTCCAATTACAACTTCCCTCTCACAAAGCTCAAAAACACCAAACTCCTTGGAATCTATTAGCACCTCAAAGTTATTACAAGCTAGTAGGTTGGGAGTTTATGTCCTTCTTATGATAATGTTGGGCATTGGTTGATCTTTAGATGTGAAAAGAAACATGCCACTTGTATCAAGTGTAGAAATCCTTTACACAAAGGCTCTAAATATGGGTTCCCAAATCCAATTTTCCTAAAGATCCCAAAGGAGTAGCTTTGGTATGTTCAAGGGTTGTCTTCAAGATTGGATGAAAATAAGCATATCTATCAACCTTCTAATAAACAAAAAAACCAGCAACCTACAGTTCCTATTCCCAAATGAGGCCCTTTAAAGATGGTCTTAGATCAGCCTACGACTCAGCTTTTATGTCAAGGAAAAAGGAAGCTGCATAATCTTGTTATTTCCATAAAGGACGAGCAATTAGGCACTGTTAATCAGCTTATTGTCTTATCCAAAATTGTTAAAGACTATCTTTGTGACGGCTCTCCTAGTTGACTAATCAAGTAAGTATTTATTTTACTTTGTTGAAGTGTTTCATTAAATTAAGTACCTCAAGTTAGCACCTTGTTAAGCAAGAAAGGTAAGCTTAATTAAGTAAGTGAGTTCCCAAGTGTGATTTGGCATAGTTAAATCAAGACCATTAGTTATCCTAGCTATTAGAACCATCTTTGAAGGTTTTGAGTAATTGTGGCACTAAGTGTTCATTTAGGCCATTTAGAATTTAAGTGGCTTAAGTGTCCAAGAAAATCAAGTGTGAAAAGCTTTTTAGCATCCTTTAGAGCAAAGGAAAGTGAGTGTTGAGTGAGAGTTAGTGACCAAATTAAAGCATTTGAGAGTTTGTGGGCTAAAGAGCAAAAGAGGGAGAAGTTGCTAAGGAAGGGGAAAGATAGTATAAGTTTGTTAAGTCTTCTTCTTCCCTTAGTCATTTTGTTCAACTCCATTTTCGTAGCTCCTTTCCCTTCACCAAATTAGTAGCCCAAAGCTCCAATTCTCTGCAATTCTTCATCAATTTGAGGAGGCCCAAGGTGTTGGTAGGAATCCTCAAGCTTATTTGTTGGTGTTCTAGCTCCAATTTGCTCTTTAATGCTTGGTTGGACTCAAATTTCGTGGGTAAGCTTCTTGGGTTCTTTTAGGTTGGTTCTAAGTTGTTTCCATAGCTAGAAATGGTCTTGGTTTGAAGTATTTGGTGCCATATCACATTGGTTTTAGGTGAGGAACTCAAAGGGAGCTTGATTGAGCTAAGGTGGTTATGTTTCAATACTTGCTTTGTAGCTAAATTGAGGTAAGGGTTCAAGTTAATTAAGCTCAAATAATGCATAGAAATGTAATCTTTTATGTAGGAATGAGTTAGAAACAAGACCCAAGTGATTTGAGTTTGGGATGAGAAAGTTTGAGCAGTTTTCGTGCAAGGTCGCACGCTGTCGCGCAACGCTGGAAAGCGTTGGCGACGCGTCGCCGAGAAACGAAAAATTTCTCCGAACACTGATGCCTTTGGCGACGCGTCGCCAATGGCGCCGCGACGACATTTTTCCCCTAAGCTCCGGGCATCCTAAGAGTGTCTCAAACTCTCGGTTTTCATCCCTAGGCTAAGTTAAGACATTCCGTAGCCTCGGTTTGGTCTAGAACTCCTTCCTAAGTCGGGAATTATGCATTATTTAAGTGGTAGTTAAGTTGTGTGGTGAAGAAAGAGTATGAATTGGTGGCTAAGAAAATCAAAACGCTTAAGCTTCTAAATGAGCACTAAGGGGATTAAGTGGGTTTTTAGACTCTTTTTTTGGCCAAGTAGGACGTCATTTACCTATGGTCAATGAAGAGAAAAACCTAAGTTGATCCTGACCGAACCATTTGGTTTGGTAAGTAAGCCACAACGAATGCTCTAAGTTAAACCTTAAGGGTTTGGCTAGTTAAACCACATAGGATGGCTACCTTGTGCAATAAGTTAAGGGTAAAGGCGGGTAAGTTTGAGAGGGGTGACGACCTACTCTAGAACCCGTAGGTGGGACTTAAGGGAGGTAAAGTACCCGGGATACGAGGGCCAGTATCTCAAGTACCTCCGCCATTTGAGCTCACGGCAAGTTTTATGGCACCTAGAGTGCAGGAAGTCCCAAGTGCATGCATTATATGCATTTCATATCATACATTCATGCATTGCATATCTTATATATATGTTTGTTGATTGTTTGAGTTGTTTGTTGGTTGATCCACTTGTTTGGTTGCTTGTTTGCCATGGTTGCATCTTGGTTGCTGCTATCTTCTTGCAAGTATTCAAGGGACCCTTACTGAATACTTTTAAGTACTCACTCCCTTAAGTTTATTATGCAGGTTCTAACTCCGGGCCTAGTCACTAGTTGACAGCTGAGGCCTAAGCTTTCTATTTTGCAGGTACTTTTCTTGAGAATCCTTGTGATTCTAGGTTGCTTGTGGTGTAAGTTATGTGCTAACCAAGTTGTGCCTTTACAGTGTAGAGGCTAAGAGGGCACAAGAACAAGAGTTAAGGAAGGGCTTGCACTTGGAGCTTGGATAGCTCAAGGTGGGGCTCAAGTAGATGATCTTAGTTAGTTAGTTTTTGTCTCTTGTATATAGTACCTTGTGTACTAAGAAAGTTGCCTCTAATAGGATACATTGTGATGTAAATCCATCTTGTTACTTTTGGGTGCATGCTAGAAGTATATTGTATGCACAAACTATTACTTGTAGTCAAAGTAACTAGTATTTCAATGTCTTGGCACGTTTTAAGTATGTTTTAATAGAAATGCTCGAGCAACGTTTTTAACCAATGATCTATTTATTCTTTTGCATTGCCAGGACAAAAGCATGCATATCTCTTGAACTAAGTAGGCTAAGAAACTAGTTGCATATAAATTGTTTAAATTTATATTGACAAGTAATAGTTAGCCAATAGTAACTTAGAGGGATTCATAATCCCTAAGAGCCTACAAGATTATGGGGCACTAGGGCCTCGTTCCGCGACAATCTTGGCTTTGTTGCTCCACAGGTCATCAAAACCCCAATGACAAGGTGTGCCAAATCATTTGATGAGGCAACATCATCATCCATGGTTCGTCCCATTGTGAGTAGTAAAAGAGCATGTTTAAAGGAAAACAGATTATTTGCCAACAGGCATCAAGCTCCCTTGACAGATGTCTCACTTGAAGATATTGATTTTTCTAAACTTTCTAGAAGTCAAACTAGATTTAATATTAAATTTCTTGGTAATGTTTTGAAATGGACTCAAATTGGCCACTAAATTTTTTTTTGGTCAAAATCTGTCACTAATATTTTAAAATGGACTCAAATATGCCACTAATAAGTTTATATTTATTATATTTATTATATTTATTTTTCTCATATTTAATATGTTTTAATATGTTTTGAATCTTAAAGATATATTTTGAGTATCTTTTGTAGCTTAGAGCATATTTGGACTCAATTGATTGAAAGTGGATTTAATTTGCCATTTTACAAGTTTTAATTTAGTTGTGTTCTTTCAGGATTTTAAAAGATTGGTGATATTCCAGTAGAAAAATCATATCTTGAGCTACAAAAATTAGAATTGAGTGATTCTTGATTCATTGGAAAGCTAACATCCGGAGCTATAATCATATGCAGATCATAAGACCCAGTTTTCACGTTCAGGGGGTCAAATGTACCTTCAAAGTCGCAATTTGCGAGTCATCACTGGTTCACAAGCAGTTGCGGTATTTTGGGCATATCTTTAGCTGTAGATATCCATTTAATGTGATTCAGGTGTCGTTTCGAAGCTAAGAAAGAACTTTGCATCATTCATGCTTTGAGTTTTGAGAAATAATAACTACATTAAGGTCGAATCTTAGCTTGAAGTTGCTACTACTGTTCTGGAGCATTACTTGGCTCACAACCTTGAAACCTTCTAGTTAGTTTGAATTTTTTTATTTGCTTGGGGTACTTTTGTAATAATATAGAAATTTTAGGGGCATTTTGTGCATTTAGCAGACTAGGTTGCTTTTTTTTAGGTATTTTTAGGGCGGCTGCAAACCCACACACACTCTCTCCCTCTCACAGGGGGCTCCCCCCCTCTCTCTCTTACCCAACTCTCTCTTTTTCTCTTCTTGTTTGTTTTCTTTTATTTTTAGTAGTCTTTTTATTCTTAGTTGAAGGAGACTGAAACCCTGAATTCTTCAGGACTATGAGATCAAAGTTGTTTTTATCCATTCAATTAATATTTTGAGTATTAGATGTTCTTCTATGATTAATTTCATGATTGTTTTGTTTATATGCTAGGATGCCTACTAGTTGTTATTCGAATTCAGTCAACTGCTGGGTGAGAAATCAAATTCATAATTGTTTGGTTTCTCTAATCTGTGAAGAAACTGAGGTTTATTGATTTGCTGCGTCAAAAATCATTAGATCTTATGAAGAACATTCAACTACATTAAATGCAGCCGCTTATGTTTATGTTATTTAGTTTCATCGATCTCTCTAATTTTTAACACAATTATTAAATTAAATCAAAGCGCTTGTCTTAAGTTGTTTAACAGTTAGGGTTAATTAGAGCGCTTGTTTTATGATTAACTAAGACTAAAGAGAAGTAGAAAGATAGCTCCAACGATGAATATTCAAAGTCTTAATTGATCTATCTATGCATCGATGATCAGTTGTAGGAATTTGATGGTGGATGTTGACTGATACCAAGGTTTAAATTCTTGACTTTTTTTTTGTTGGTTTCTTATTTGATAGGTTTCTTAATTTTTGTTCTATAATCAATTTTTTTTTAATTTCATTTCATTTTTTTATTGCAAACAATCTCCCCAATCTTTTATTGTAAGTTTTCTGTAATGAAGCTTTCATATAGAAATTTCTTTTGGGATTTAACCTGGTTTCCACTATCATACTACAAATTTATTTATTTTGAGTTGTTAGTGATATTAGAATTATTTTTAGCGGTTTCAACAATCGATAAAAAATTTTGCACTGTTGCGGGGGAAATTTCTGTTAAAGTTTCTTATTTCTTTTTTTTTTTCTCTAGTTTTATTTTTCAAGTTTTTTTTATTCTCACAATTGGTTTTCTTGGTTAGCAATACTTTTTCAGGCTGAAAGAGAAGCGAAACATAGGGGTAACAAGCTAAAGTCTAGTTCCTGGCTGCAAATCACCACGAAAGCAATCTTCAGAGTAGTACCATTTCTTTTACCCATTCGTGTTTTTACTGTGAACATTGAGTATAATGTTCAATTTAAGTGTGAGGGAGTGAGTAGCTTGGACCCTAATTTTTTTGGTTTTCAAAATTTTTGAACTAAAATTATTCGATTCATAAGTTTGAGCATCGATATGAATTGTTAGAATAATTTCACTTTTTTGGTTCTTGAATACTTAACTTGAGCATTAAGTTAGTAATTTATTAGTCTTTATGTAACTCTCAAATTTTATTTTTAAATTATTTTTACAATTTTTGATCAAGTTAGTTGATGGTTATCTTGAAAAACTAATTTTTGCATCAAATTTGTGTGCTTGGTACATTGATGTAAACCATGTTAGATTATGAGCTTGTTAAGTTGATTATGTGGTTTGTTCGGTTGATGGATGATTTGAACCACTTGAGAAGAAAAAAAATAATAAATAAATTTTGCTACTTCATTGTTTTAGGTATTGAACTAGGTTTGGGTCTTCTCTTAAGGCAAAAGTCGATCACTGCTAAAAAAAGTACTAGGAACATGAATATGGTTAAAGACTACTTTGAAGTTGTGTCAAGTTAGTAGCTTGGGCATGGCAGAGCCCCTGTTATACACTTACTAAACAGTGAAACATAAGAAAAAGACAAAATGAAAAAAAAATTAAAGAAAAAAAATCAAGTAAAATCAGAAAAAAAAGAGTAAATTCTCAACTGATTTCTTATTTCCCATGGGATTGTGGTAAGACTGGTTGTGCTTTTTGAGTTCTTATCTACTTGGTTTGTTCTCTTTACTTCGTACAAAAGTTTGATGTTTTTCTCAGATTTTTAATTGCGGTTGTTGCTAGCTTGAGAAAAAATTGTTTTCAAGGACTTATTTCATTTTGAATTGCTATTGCCAAGTAGATTGCATGTTTAATTCCTCTTGTTAAATTTTTCAAGACCCTTAGATGTGAAATTATCTTAATTTTTTTAGCTCAAAAGATAGCTCCAACAATGAATATTTAAAGTTTTGATTAATCTATTTATGCATTGATAATCAGTTGTAGGAATTCGGTGGTGGATGTTGACTGATGCTAAGGTTTGAATTCTTGATTGTTTTGTTGGTTTCTTGCTTGATATGTTTCTTAATTTTTGTTCTCTGATCAATTCTTTTTATTTTATTTCATTTTTTTATTGCAAACAATCCCCCCAATCTTTTCTGTGATGAAGTTTTCAGATAGAAATTTCTCTTAGGATTCAACCTGGTTTCTATTGTCATACTATAAATTTATTTATTTTGAGTTGTTAGTAATACCAGAATTATTTTTTACGGTTTCGACAATCGACCAGCCAGGCAGCCACTAAAGTTTCAAATTGAAGGCGGATATGTCATTGCCTATTAAAAGGCTATCATAAATGTATAAAGTAATAGGTTTTAAAATTTCAGGTTAACAATGTAATTTTTAACAAATTTCAATAGCCTTAAGTAATTAATTATGAGAAATCACAGGCAGACAGACAGGCACACCAATGGCTATCATTGGCCATTATCAGGAGGTTTTCTGATCACTGTCCGCAACGATTGACGAAAAAAATAAATGTTAATGATTTTTTTTATTTTTAGATTTCTCACGGTCTCCTCTTCAAACTTTTTAAAAACAACATTTTTAAATTTATTGTCTTCTCTTCAAACTTTTTAAAAATCATATTTTCAAATTTCTACCAGATTTATGTAGATTTAGGTTCAAAGTTAAAGAAAAAACCTGAACTTTTGTTCAATTTTTGGGTTTTTGTTGTTTTATTTTTTGATTTATCCTTTTGAGTGTTTAGTTTTCAGCATGAGGCCAAGCTTTGGCTTCAACGGACGGAGGTGTCTCATTTGCCGGTGGCAGCATAGAAGTTCGTACACTTCTTTTGGTGACAAACAAACAAAATCTCTCAAGCAGAATCAGTAGTGGAGTTGTTGCGCGACGATTGGGACGAACTGTTGGAAGCCTTTTTTTGACTAGGCTCATATGTAGTGGTGCATGAGCAACATGATTTCTAGCATCACGAAGGAATGGTAGAACTACAAGTGGGGGTTGGGTGACTGGTAAAGTTCAAAAAGATATATAAAATTTCTGATACTTTTTAAAAGATATATAATCACATCAAGATTTCAAAATCTAATATTTTTACAATTTGCTGTTATTTTTCAATGGGCTGTGGTATATTTAAGCCCATTTTAAAACATTAGTAGTAGATTTAGATAAAAAGTAACCTTGGTGGCCAATTTAGTAGTCACACATATCAGTACTAAATGGTTTAAGAGTACCAGCGCAAGTTATGAAACAAAACACACATTAGAAACCAGCTTAGTTCATCTGCCAGCATCAATCCACGTTTGGGAGAAGACAGCAGTATCAGAATCATAACAAGCTGTCACTGTGGAATCATCTTGCCCACCTTGAATCGTTCTGGAATCCAGATTGAACTCCAGCGCCGATTTCATGGCACTGTCTTCATGTGGTTGCCGTTGCATTCGAGTTTGTTGTAGCTGCAGTGCGTATTCCAAGTCCCAGCAGATATCAAGCATGGTAGGCCTGTCTGTTCCATCTTCCTTCAGACATTTCTCCACAACCTCAGTGAATTTTCTCAAAGAATTCTGGTCGAGTTGTCCCACAAGCAAAGGATCAATGATCTTTTCCACTTCCCCTTTCTGCAGCCAAAACAGACCCCAGTCTGCTAAATTGATCTCTTCTCTATTAGCTGAGTTGATGATAGCCGGTCTAGCACAAAGAACTTCAAGAAGTACAACACCGAAAGAGTAAACGTCGGATTTCTCTGTGAACTGAAAGCTTCTGAGGTACTCAGGATCAAGATAACCGAAGCTACCTTTCACACCTGTGCTTAATTCATCCGGATCAGGGAGGCCTGATCTCGATAGACCGAAATCAGCAACCTTAGCAGTGTAATCTTCATCAAGCAAGATGTTTGTGGACTTCACATCGCGGTGGATGATTCCCCCATCAGAGCCAGTGTGAAGGTAATGAAGCCCCTTGGCTGAACCTATGCAAATCTCTAGCCTTTGCTTCCAAGTCAAGGCAGGCTTCGCAGATGATCCTAACGAGCCTTCGTTGTTGAAGTTGTAGAGATGCTCCCTCAGAGTCCCTTTCTCCATAAATTCATAAACAAGAACCATCTCAGACTTCTCATCACAATATCCAATCAAAGAAACAAGGTGACGGTGACGGATCTTCGACAAGACGATGACCTCAGTTTGGAATTCTGGAAGGCCTTGGCCATGTTTAGAATCACTTCTTTTAACCGCGACTTTCATACCATTCCTGAGAGTTCCTCTGTAGACTTTACCGAACCCACCATTTCCAATCAGCAACTTGGTATCAAAGTTATTAGTACCGTCAAGAATCTCAGCAAAAGGCATTTTCAATTTAAGGTTCAGATTAGGAAAATTGGGGAAGTTTCTAGTTCTTGTACTTGCTCCATTATAAGGGCTCCCTCCTACGTAAGGAACTCTGTCATACGAGGCAACAGTTTCAAGACTCTTTCTTTTCCTGTACCTAAACCCTATGAACAATAGACCCACTATAAAAATCAAGCAAATAACCACCCCACAAACCGAACCAATGATGAGAAATTTGGGTCTCCTTTTCGGCTCACTTTCGATGTGAACAACGCCTGGCTCTTGGATGAACTTCATGATCTCAATTCCATTCAAGTAGGCAATCTTTGCCCCATAATCGTCAGGAATTACACTGACACTAATGAATCCCGAATCATCTGACAAGACAACAAAATCCGAAAAGAATGGAACCGCCGTGTCAATGAGGTCATACTGATTATAAGGATCAACTAACTGCCTGAACTGGTTATAGATGTGTATATAGAACTTGGTTATGTTAGGGGATGGACTAGCTATGTCACAAAAATGAGCTCGAACGAGATGCAGAGAATTCTTCTTCACATTGAAGCGCCATGAAATGTTAGGAAATTTTGATTCTTGGCTGTCACTGACCTGCAATTTGATGCAAGTCCTGTAGACTGAATCCGGCACAATGTTTTCATATGTATTTGTGATTTCAAACTTTAGCTCACCAGTATAGTAAGAACATGGCTCTGAAGAATTCCCACTAAATGATCGGTAGCCATCATCTCTTTCCCAATCCACTGCTGCAGTTGCTCTTGTTGCTGATGTTTCATTGATGGGTTGGCCTCCAATATTGATCCTCAGAACTTTTTGCAAGACCTTGCGGTGCAAATCAGCGTAGTTCCCTTTACTTCCAGAAGAACTAACGTCGGGAACTTCATCCTGCATGTAGTAATCTTGGGGAACAAGAAAAATTTCTATTGCATTCACGAAAGCCAGAGAGGTTTCACCAACAGGAACAAAATAAATTCGAAATTTTCCAGTACTAATAGGTACCAGGAACTCCATAACCAGAGGAGGATCATCAGTTCTCACACTGAAATTGGACAACAGAGTCAAATCGGAAGCGCAGACATTGAACACAGCCTCTGAGAGATTGGCTTTCCCCGAAACAAAACCGAAGAAATGGAGGCGAAGGACATACAAGCCAGTATCACTAATGTGAAGAAGATCATAGGAAGAAGTGTGTCTGAAAAGTGTAGCTGTTTGGTACAGAGGAGATGTGTCTGCCTGTGGGTTGCTGTCTTTGATTGCTTCTCCATTTCTTGCAGACGAAAGGCCTGACTTCAAGCCACCCAGGAAGGTTTTGCTTCCAATATTGGTATCGGAATTTGAGCCACAGTTGATGAAGTATCTGTCTGGGACAGTGTAAGCTGATGAGTTTGCAGAAGAGAATTGAAGAAGAAGAAGGGACAGCATAATGTTAAGAACATACTGGAAATTTTCCATGGAAGCTGATGATTTTGGATGGAGAAAGAATACTTGGGTGGACTGACTGCTTTGGCGTGGGAGTTATTGAAATGGTGAGTAGAAGAAAATATCTAAGCATGTCAATTTCTGGCTCACAAGAGTTTGTATGTTTGTTGCTTCTGGAGATTATAAAAGGCAGACTTCTTTTGACTTTTCTTTGGTGGGTGCCAGAAATCCAGTGCGTCCAAACTTTGGTTTTTTCTTCAATTTTGAGCTTTCTTAGCATATGTAATGTAATTGGCTAAACATGTGAAAAAGTGTATAAAAATTTTATTGAAGTCTCGGTGGAACACATGAACCAATATAAGAACGTTAAAACTTACTTTCTTCCGTAGAAACCAATCAGACTTTGATATATATGATTTTGTAAAATTTTTTATTGTGCATATAATGCTACTATTTTACTCAACAAGATACAAGAAATTTTTTAGATAACTTTCATTTTGTAAGAAAGAGGGAAAAAATGAAAGAAAAGGGAAGAAGAATCTCAAAAGTGTTACCATCTGGATATTAGTTTCTCTCCTTCCTTCTTAAGATCCTATTCATGAGCATTTTTTTTTCTTTGAAGGTATTAATGATACATTCAAGTCAAAGCTTAACAAGTTCCTATTCATAAGAGCACTTTGTAGCATATGAATTTGCCTTCATATTAAAGATTAATCAAATGCCTATCTTAACAGGCTCATTATAGATGTTAGTTTGAATTGGATAAAACTAAAATTTAATTTGAATCATTTCTATTATATTGGTTTGAGTTTGGTAATAACCAGAAGTAGTTTGTGAGTTTGTTTCACTACTAAAAAATCCATTGGTTTGTATCGGTAAAATTAACAGCAGAGCCAAAGCAAAGATATATGCTTAAACATATTATGGATTTATCTTGGGGTTACCAACATTATGTGCACTCGAAAGTTTGCTGCTAAGGCCAAACGTTAAAGCCAAATTGTTACTTTAAGCTTCAACTTCATCCTCTTTCAACCTCCCCTACACAAATCTAACAGAAGGCCTAATGATAAATTCGATCTCTGAATTTAAAACCTACAAAAAAAAAAATACAGATTTGGTCATTAAATTACGTCCAGAAAAATCTTTTAGTGAATGACTATATCAAAACACAATCAAATTATTAGAATTATCTTTTGATAGTAAAAAAAAAAATAAGAATATAACTAGCGTTATTTCTAGTAACTCTTACTGGGTTAATGGAGCAAAATGTATCATTTGTTATCAAGGGAAAAGTTTGCTGCTTTTTAGTTCAGACTTCAGAGGACAAATTCTTGTTGAAGTAGGAAATCTAAAGTTTATGATTTGGGCCAAAAGGCCCAGTTAACTCTTGACAAAGCAGAAGAACAGCCTAAGCATATAAATACATTTGAGTAAAAGAGAATGGGCTTCACACAAAATCATCGGAGCTAATAACCAGTAGTTGCCAAGAAAAATAGAAAATTGGGTACGTCAAATACAGTAAATATTACAAGTTAAACTAACCAAAATGCAAACACATGCATGCCACGTATCACAAGCCTGCCATTATACTAACAAAATTACTTAAGTACTGTGATTTCTTACTTCCCATGTGCAACATATGCCACCAAACCAATTGCTTGCTTACAATAACTTCACTGAATATTCTTCCAGATGTACAGTTGTACAATGTAGATATAAGTTTCTGATAGATTATCAATAATAATAATAAGTTTCTGATGGGCCGTCAAAAAAATCTTCCAGCCGATGCTCGACCAAATATTTTTGCCTTTGATCTAAAGAATCACATTTATATTTGTACAATATCTAAAGAATTATGAGACATGACACTTTTATAAATGATATTCATATTGGATTAGATATTGCTATATGGTTTACTGCTATTGGCACGTACTGATCAGACAAACATGAGCCCCATCCTTTTCCTTAATGAACATGGTTGATTGTATGATTCAGTGAAAGGAATGAAGAACCCAATTTGTTATTTTTTTCTTCTTCTTATGCTATATATTCAGTGCAAGCGTAATTTGATAAAAAAAAAAAAGTTACCTCACAAATGACAAGAATTTTTGTAACTTTAGATCTACGGTATAAAAAAAAATTAACTTACATCATTTTATCCCCTAAAGAAAATAGCAATTTTAGCTTATAGTTGTCATGTTACTATTTGTTTCACAAATTGCCTTAGATTGCATTAGGCTCTAAAGAACCCCTTTAATTAGTGTACATCGTAAAAGATTTTTTTAGGATAATGACTAAAATTCATAAGGTTGAGATTGCTCCGCTCGAAACAATAAAGCCATTTTATTTTTTTATTCAAAATTGCAGAACTAGAACTTTATGCAGAGCAAATGATTAGTTGTTTTTTATCTTCTCTTTTATCTTTATTTTGGTCCTCATATAAAAAAAATAGGGGCATAAGGGGCTTTGTAAACTTTAATCAACCATGAATCTCAGATAAATAGTTTTTATAGCAACCGAAATTGTTTTTATAATAAGGTGTTGTAGAACAATTATTCTTTCCCGCAAAATTTTCAATTATCAAACTTAGAAGCAATTTGACGGGCACCGCACATAGCCACCAACGGCTCAAGCTTCCGCATGGTGAGTCCTCCTTCTGCCTCCGTCATATCAACCTCCTTCTTGCCCTCCCTCTCCCACTCAAAGCACTGAATCAGCGAACCCAACGCCAATCCCAGCACACGGTTCGCAAGCCCCATCCCCGGGCAGGCCCTTCTCCCGATGCCGAACACCATCAGCTTCTGAGCGTCGCCAGCCTTATTCCCTTCGAACCTCTCCGGCCAGAAAATCTCCGGCTGGTCCCACACGGCTGGGTCCCGGTGTATGGCCCAGGCGTTCACCATCACGATGGTCTCCGGTGGGATGTCGTAGCCGTTGACCGTGCAGTGGCCGGAAGACATGTGCGGAACCAGTAGAGGGCCAGCAGGGTACAGCCGGAAGGTTTCTGAGATTATGTTTTGTAGGAACTGAAACTTGGGGACGTCGGTTTCTTGTACTATTTGGTCGGGGCCAAGTTGGGAGTCTATTTCAGCTCTTGCTTTCTCCAAAACTTTGGGATTGTTCAGCAAACTTGCCATTGCCCATTCTAAGGTTGCCGCTGTTGTATCGGTTCCGGCCGTTATGATCGTCTGTGAAGAAGGAAATCAAATAACTTAGATTAATTATAATACAAAACAATAAAAGCAACTTTGGGACACCAATTAAGGCCCGCAAGCATGAAAAAGATTTATTGAACTAAACCAATTTTTTCTGTTGAAACATTGCAAAAAATTAAGTCAACTAAAGCGTGCTTTTGTAAGGAGAACCTTTTGAGAAGTAGTTCGAACATGTGACTTTGTTTGCTTGTGACTTTTAAAAATAGAGCATTAGTAAATGCTAATATATTTTCTATTTAACTAGATGACGTATTTTATTATTTGAATTATTGACTACATATATGGTTACGCATATATATCCCAATAATACGTAGATACATACATACAATGGCCTAATCAAACCCATGAAGATGAACATAACATATTAACAATAAGTATATATATTTTTTGCTTTTAGTACTATTTGGACGAAACATAGGCTTCTTTTAGGAATTGCGTGTTAGCGTTTAATATTGGAGGAGGTAGGAAAAATTATGTAACAGCAACTTTTATTATTAAAGATTTGAAAAAGCTATAACAATAATTGATAAATTATTCTAATCTGTAATGCAAATTTTAAAATTTATTCTCAAATGAAAGCCATAATTTCGTTCAAACTAACTTTTACTATAACATAGCCGTTTATTTTTATAAAAAATGCTTGTACCTATAGGAGTATTATTTATTTACATTTGTATACAGAGACGAGTAGACGACAATCACTGCATTTCAAACAAAAATATTGATAACCATAAGTTTCTTCACAAAAGCAAAATTACCTTTTTTTATTTATTCTAACTTTTACTTTTCATAGATTTTATTAATATAATAAGTTATCATAACATGCATGTCAAGCATGATTGGACAGTTTGTTGGTGACACTGACATGACAATTCTATTTTTTTTGTGCGATTCATGCACCGACTCGAAAGTTAAATACTTTTTAAAACTTTTTATTACCAAAACATGGTGGAAACGTGGAAGCAGCTCTTGCGTAAACCTGATTTACGTATGTGCCTTTGTTCTATTTTAAGTTTTATTTGTTTTTTTTTTATATTTATTTTTTAATCAATTTATTTTTTTGTTGTTCTTGTTCTTTTAACAGGTTTATTCTTTTACGAATACTATTTATTTTTTTTATTTTTTATTTTTTATTTTATCAGGTTTGTTCTTTTTTTTATATTTTAGATTTATCTTTTTTAAAAAAATTATGTTTGAATACTCTTTTTTTCATATATAAAAACCTAAAAAAAGAAACACATAAGAATGGATGGAAACGTTTGCTCGCCTTGTTAGAAATTTTAACGAAGAGAAAGTTTATTAAAAGAATAGAAAAAACTTAAATATACTCATAAAAAACAAATAAATAACAATAAAAGAATAAGAAAATAAATAGTTTATTAAAACTGATACAAAACATATAAAACTGATAAAAAGCATATAAGAATAAAAGAATAAAACACATAAAAATTGATAAATACAAAACTGACAAAAGAACAAAAAACTATGCATGAGTTTGTTAAAACTGATAACAATCTGTAGGTTTCTTTCTTTTTTTTTTTCACATATAGAAGTTAACATAAAATATATGACATCAATAAGTTTACTGTTTTATTGTACCTATTTATTTTTTAGAGTAACTAACTCTAATAGGAACTGACTGTCTTGTCGTTTTTAAACAAAGTGTTTTTTTATTGGAAAGAAAATGAATCCAGGGTAAAAGTAAAAGTAAAACACTGACCGACGCTAGGCCTTTAATGATCTCATCGGTGTAATAATCAGGCTGCGACTGTTGCAGAGAAAGTAAATGATCAATCAACGTGGTGCTGTTCCCAGAATCGTCCTTTTGCTTCTTCTTCCTGTGCTCGTCCACCAAACCTTGAAGAAAAGTGTCGACGTCTTTCGCAACCCGCCTGGCTCTCTTCATGTACCCGTTATAGTCCACCCACGTCAACACCGGGAAAAAATCTCCCGCGTACGACGACACCGCTAACGCGAAGAACTCCTCGATCACCTTCCGGAACTTCCGAGCCTCCTCGGACCCGCTCGCTTCGTCTCCGTAGTATCTTTTCCCGGCCACCATCCTCATGATTATGTTAAATGATAGCTCCATGAAGAGGGTTTTGAGTTCCACCTTGGCGAAGCCCCGGGATGAGAGGCCGTAAAGTTGACGGAGGAGGAGGTGGATCTCGTCTCGCCGGATTCCAGTATAGGTGTTCAGGCGGGTCGAGGAGAAGAGGTCGAGGGTGGCAAGGCGGCGGAGGTTGCGCCAGTGGTCACCGTAGGGTGCCAGGGATATTGTGGTGTAGTTGTAACCGACGTACTTGCCTAGGACGAGCTTGGGGCGGTTGGCCAAAATGACGTCGTTTTTGGTGTTGAAGCATTCTTCTGCCGCTGTCTGGGACGAGACCACAACCATGAGGCGGGGACCGAGGCGGAGGGAGAAGACCGGGCCGAGGTTCTTGGAGAGGGAGAGGAGGGTCCGGTGGAGGGGCTCTTTGAGGAGGTAGAGATGGCCGATGATAGGGAGGAGAGGTGAAGGGCTCGGGGGCAGATTTTCGTATTTGTTTCTCGATCTTAGCAACAACTTGATGATCAAAATACTGGAAATAAGTGAAAGAAAATAATAGAGGAAGCTTGAGTTCTCCATACTGAGTGTGGACTGTGGAAAAGTAGCATACAAGTGGAAGGTTGGGTTGTGAAATTTGAAATGTTTTGCTTACTTATAGCGACATCTAGATGACCAATTCAAGATGTTTTGCGTCTTCGTTTGACTTTTACAACAGGCAGGTTTGCTTGTATCTTTTGATTATTCAAATTAGGTAGTGGTTGTTTACTTTTACTTGGTGAAATGACACCTAATCATTTTTTTTTTCTTTGATTTTCAGAAGCATTTATATAAATATTAAGGGAACGACATTTATTATGCTAGGAGATAAGGGTTCTGGTCTGCAAATAATTAATTAAGTTCGTCGGGCATTAACTAGCCGATAGTTGTCTTAGGGCTTAAATTCCCAAAACGACCATCTGACTTTGAAGATATACCTAATAAGTAATAACATATCAAATTATTTTTCATGCCCATCCACCTATCAAACTTCTTATAATAAGTTACCACTTGCATGTTAGCACCTTAATTTTCTAAATTAAGGGGTACATTACCAAAAAAAAAAAAGAAGAGTTAATATCTTATCCACACTCTGTAAAAATTCGTAACACAAAAGTTTTGTTAGTGTGAAAGTTAAATCAAACACCATTATGTTGATGGGAAGATAACTATGGTTATCAAAACAAGCTGCTGATGAAATTTTTTTTTTCCACTGCTAATGAATAAGGTATTAATAAAAAAAAATCTCAAGGCTTGAGTAGGCTTTGCCTCCTATATTTAAAATCATATTGTGGCCATATCAGGCCGAAAAGGCCGAATAGGTCCACAGTGGCCCAAAGGCCAAGAAGCCTATAACAACATGCATCTCACATTCACACAACAGGAAAGAAATCAAGGCCACACTAGAAAATCCCTTGCTCGCAAGGATACGATTACTCCTTCATACTATAGCTATGAGATACCTTACCATAAGGAATGGAGCTTTGTCTATATAAGGGGAAAACAAGCATATTAATTGTGAGGTATGCAATCCTGACTGTCTCATTCTCATCACTTAAAGGCGCTTTAATAACCAGATTAATTTGAGTACTATAAATCCCTATTTAGACTTATAATTTAGGGGCCCTTAACTCTTGTTTTTACTCACAGGTCTATATGTTTCTTAGTTCCACTTGACACCACTCCCACTTTGATTTAGCAAATGCAAAATTAGACCCAACCCAATCTATCTAAACTCGAGCCCAACCTGACAACATAAACCCAATTGCACTTAACCCAACCTGAACTTAGACATGAATTAATTGAAAGCTAATAAAATTTGAACCTGAAATTACATGAACCTAACTTGCCCAAACTTGAATAGCACAAACCCAAAATAACCTAATGTCTAAACCTTATAAAACCCAACTTTAACCCAAATAAATCCAGAGGGTCAACCCGAATCTAACTTGAAACCTAAATAACCAAATATGAAGTCATCCGAAACTAAAATTGACCCAAATTACATTAAACCCGAACCCAAATAAATCTGATATAACCTAACCCGAACCTAAAAATTCACTCAACCTGAAATTAATGCGAATCCAAATAACTAGATTTAAACTGTACACGAATCCAAATTCATGATAAGTTAATTAAACTCAAACCTAAATTATCTGACCCATACTTAACCCAACTTGTCCAATTTTCTTCCCTAGTTTGATTACCACAACTAAGGGAAGCAATTTAGGCCTGTTAAGGCCCTAATTTAAACCTTAAAATATCCATATTCTAGTGAATTTGCCGTGTTAAGGCCCTAATTTAAACCTTAAAATATTCATCTTCTTGTGAATTCAAATTGTCAAATAATAGTTGGACGGTTAAAAGTTTAAATCATTAATTTTTTGTCTATAGTTTGACAGTTCGTAATATTCAAATTAATTGTTGTACAATATAAATCTTCTAGTGAATTCAAATCAATAGTTTGACGGTTAACAATTTAAATTATAAAAAAATTTCAATTAGTGTTTTTCCTTGGCTTAGGGCCAAGATGTGGGACTGTGAAATAAAATAGAGGAAGTTATTGTTATACGTTTCTTTAGTTAGCCCCATCGTGATCCAAGTTGTTATAGCTTTTAATGTAATTTATTGTTACCGGGGAAAGACAGTTTTAATGTTTTTTGTATATATCGATTCAATTGGTCAGTGTTTGGAGGGCAGTGCTTGCCTTGTTACTCGAATTTTCATGTATGCGATGCTCAATAAGAAAATTAACACTTCCATTCGATTATCACAATGGTGACAAGAAAACCGATGGATCCTGAAATTAAGGATGGGAATTAAAGAGAACTTTGATCATAAACAGGGCCTTGAAGGTAGTTGAGCGAGCACAGGACGTGCCCTGAACAGAGCAACCAAAGGCTGCAATTTGGGCGTGGTAAGGCCTTGCACTTCATCCATATCAATCTCTTGCTCACTCACCCTCTTCCACTCAAAGCATCGAATCAAGGTCCCCAGCGCCACCCCGAGCACATGGTGCGCAAGCCCCATTCCTGGACAAGCCCTTCTCCCCAGCCCAAATGCCATCATCTTATTATTCTGCTTCTCATCTGCTTCCATTTTTCTAAACCTTTTTGGCTTGAAACGAATCGGCTCCTTCCACAACCTGACATCCCTCTGAATCGCCCATGCATTGACCATCACAAGGGCTCCAGCAGGGATATCGAATCCTTCAATAACACTATTCTTAGATGACGTGTGAGGCAGAAGAAGGGAAGCTGCTAGGTACAAGCGATGGGTTTCAGAGATTACGTCTTGTTGGTATTGGAGCTTGGAGAGGTCTTGTTCTTTGAGTACTAATTAGACACTGGAGACGTCCATGTGAGCATCTACTTCTTGTCTGGCCCTCTCCAACACTTCAGGGTGGTTTAGCAAATTAGACAGTGCAGTTGAGGCTCGGTACAGTTTCCGAACCAAAGACTCTATTTCCTCCCGACGGATCGAAGAAGACAAGTTCGGGCAAGACAAGGAGAAAGTGCCAACTGCGGCGAGGCATAGGAGGTTGCGCCGATGGTCTCCATAAGGGGCGGTGCTGAGAGTGGAGTGATCGTAACTTATGTACTTACCGAGAACGAAGTGGGGGCGGTTGGCCCAGACCACATCATTATTTGTAAAGCATTCGGCGATGGCAGAGGGCGAGGAGACGACGACCATGGGGTGGCATCCGAGACGAAGAGAGAAAACAAGGCCGAGCTTTTGGGAGAATGAGAAGAGCGTTCGGTGTAAAGGCTCTTTAAGGAGGTGGAGATGGCCGATGATTGGAAGCTGGAAAGGGCATGGAGGTAGCTTTCTGGGTTTTGTTCTGGTTTTGAAAAATAGCTTCATGGCGACGAGGAGGAAGATGAGTGAGAGCAATGAGCTGAGCAGCATGATTTCCTCCATGGTTTTTTGCAGTCAAAGTCACATGTGTGGGTCTTGATTCTTGAATAGCGCTTTGGAGAGATTGAAGTAGCAAATCTATATCTATATGGGAAAAGTATAAAAAAAAGTAATTGAACTTATAGCTCCAGACACATTTAGTCAAATATTTTTTTAAATTGTGCCAAATGCATCAATGAAGACAGCTTTTGGTGCCAATTCATACATCAATAATATTTTGAAATGGGATGAAATAGGTGACCAAGTTAACTGATGGTTGAAAATTTCTGTCAAATTGTAGAGTATTCTGTCAGGCTTAGATTATGTAGCAGTTAAAGGAAGATGTCATGGCAACAAAGGATGTAACGACATAACATATAGGCTAAATGACAGGCTTATGTACTAAGAATTTTTTTTTTTTGTCCTGTTCAATATTTCACAAACACTCACATGTACTAAGAGTTTCTATTCTGATAATTTGAAACACATTATCTTATCACTTATAATAGTACTCATATGACAACTTTTTCTAAACATAATATTCATCTTGTACTTATAGGTTATGAACCAATTTTTAAGGTTATAAAATAATAAATTCAAGTTTCATTATTGATAATCTCTATTATCAATTTAATTTTATTCAATATAACATTTAGATATATTCTCATGATATCTTATACTAATGAGAATCATATATTACACAGACTTATCATGACATCTTTATATAATTCCTTTACATATATCACCATAGATGTAGTATAAGTTTACTTAATTCACATACCCAAAAGTATATGTCATTAATTTATGACTTATTATCTAATAATAATTGACTTTATGGGCATGTTCCTCATAAAGCCATCAAGCAACGACTTCTTGAGCAAGCATCCGATGCAGAATAGGGCGAGCTCTGCACATAGCAACCAAAGGTTGCAACTTGGGCATGCTGAGCCCTTGCCCTTCGGCCATATCAATCTCTTCGTCGCTCACCTTCTTCCACTCAAAGCACCGGATCAATGATCCCAGCGCCACCCCGAGCACACGGTTCGCGAGCCCCATCCCGGGACATGCCCTTCTCCCCAACCCGAAAGCCATCATGTTAACACTACCCTCATGATCTTCTACAGACCTAAACCGCTCTGGCTTGAAGCAAGTCGGGTCCTCCCATACCGTAGCATCTCTGTGAATGGCCCATGCGTTTGCCAGCAAAGTAGCTCCACTAGGAATGTCAAATCCTCCTATGTTGCAATCCGCGGATGCTTCGTGTGGCACGAGAAGCGGAGCTGCTGGGTGCAGTCTAAGCGTCTCCGAGATTATGTCTTGTAGGTATTGGAGTTTTGGGAGGTCTGCTTCTTCAACTAGCCGGTCGGAGTCGATTTGTGCATCGATTTCTTCTTTGGCTTTTTCTAACACTTCTGGATGGTTCAGCAGATTAGACAACGCCCATTCTAGAGTCAGTGATGTTGTGTCCGTTCCTGCAGCTATCATGGTCTGCAATTTTCAACGTTTCCAGACGAATAATTAGTCAAATATCATCATCATCTTTTCCGAAGAAATCATGTGGTGTGTGTCTACACTACACGCACTCCCGTGACGTCACAAGAGGGCTAATTACAACATTAGTCCTCCAAACTTTGTACAATCACATTTACGGTAACAAAAAACTACATTATTTCCATCAATATCCAACCCCGCGTTAAACATTGAATCAGAACCGAGAATTAGGATTTTTGACTAACCATGATGTGGCCTTTGATTATCTCGTCAGTGTAGTATTCTGGCTCAGATTCTTGAAGAAACATTAAATGCCCTATCATCGAATTACTGAACTCATTCCCGGCTTCAGCCTTATTTTTCCGGTGCTCGTCGATCAAAGATTGCCAGAGAGCGTCTAATTGCACGCTGAGTGTCTTCACTCTCTTCAAAAATCCGCTGTAATCGAACCATTTCAGGAACGGGAAAAAATCTCCTGGATAAGACGAAACTGACAATTCGAACATCTCCTGTATCAGCTCCCTGAATCGCTTCCCTTCCTCCGAACCCACCTCGCCGTCGAAGGCGCACCTCTTCCCGGCGATCGTCCTCAACATGATGTTCAGTGTCAGCTCCGAGAACGCCGATTTAAGCTCGACTTGGGCAAAATTTCTAGCTGAGACAAGGAACAGTCTCCGAAGCAGAGCGTGAACTTCGTCTCGCCGGATCCAGGATGACAAGTTAAGGCGAAACGACGACAGGGTCTCAACGGTGGCCAGGCGGCGGAGGTTGCGCCAGTGGTCCCCGTACGACGAGTTTCCGACGGTGGAGCAGTTGTATGCGAAGTACTTGCCGATGGTGGAGCGGGGCCGATTGGCGAAGATGACGTCGTTGTGAGTGAAGCACTCCGCGGCGGCAGCGGGAGAGGAGACGACAACCATCAAGCGGGAGCCGAGCTGGAGAGAGAAAATTGGGCCGTGCTTTTGGGAGAGAGAGAAAAGCGTACGGTGTAAGGGCTCCCTGAGGAGATGGACATGGCCGATGATCGGAAGCGGGATGGGGCTCGGCGGGAGGTTTCTACGCTTTCTTCTGGTTATGAGAAATAACTTGACGGCGAGGAGGAGAGAGAGAAGGGAGACGAGCGAAGCGAGCAAGACTTCCATCGTTCGATTCGGCCAATGGCATGGGTGCTCCCGAATGATAAATACTACCCTGTTCATGATTCTTTAAAAAAAATATTATAGAAATGTTGACTTTTTTATAAATACTACTTTCTTTATGTTGACTTTAAACTCCTAATTTATAAATATAACTTTTAAGAAATTTTTATAATATAAATTAATATAAATATATTTAAGTTAAATTTTAGTGAAAAGAAAAAATGCAAAAGGCTATCCTTTGCGACGACAAAAGGAGTAGTAATTTTTGCGATCAAAGTTCATTTTCCTTTTAACTTATCATATAAATGAAATGTACGTTTAGTCCTCTAACTTTCAAAATTCGTGCGAGCTAGTCATTTATTATTGACTTAGTGCAACTAAGTCCTCTAACTTTCTAGATTAAGCATCTTAATCTCTCAACTTTGTAAAGTAAACGAATTAGTCCAATGTGGGATGGAAAGCATCCATATATGAACATGTGACTCAAAAGCCGTTTCCGAGATGCTTAGGTAGATTGAAAGTGGGTCATGTGGTTGAGTTAAGGGAAACTTTCAAAATCCTCAAAATGGTGAGAGCTTTGTATTCTGTAAATTTGAAAGCAATTTTGGACGGAGGCAACCCAAGGATCCATCATGTTTGTTGTTTTAGTGGAGTCCCAATAGAGTGAAGACAAGAAATCGAGGACAAATGCAGCAATGATGGAGATTTACTATTGTGATTTGTAGGTGAAGGTTTACACAACGTGAAGAGACACAAGGAATATGGAAAGCCGTCGCCACCCCTGGTGTTTTCCTCTACTTCCCGCGCCTCCAGCCCTCTGCCCGCCGCTCCAGCCACTGTCAGCCACACCGCCACCGTGCCCAGGTGCTCGCCACCAAGCCGCGCAGCTGCCCTAAGCGTCACCTGTCGCCGCCGACGCAGGATCCAGGAGGATTCTCGATCGCGTCCTCCCCCAACCCGCTGTCCTCGACGCCATCGGCCACCATACAGCTCACCATGAGGTCGCCAGCCACCAAGGAAGGGAGCCCAAGCCGCCGATTGCCGATCTCCACGGTTGTTGAAGAGAATCGAGACAAAACCGAAGTGAATCGGAGTCAGACCCGCCAACTCTACCCGTTTCCAGCTTCATCCGACCCGGTCAACCTTCTTTGTTGGTAAAACTCTTGATTAGCTCCCTGATCTTTTTATTTCGTATATTAAGTCACAAATTTTCTTCTCCTTTGCATATTAATCACTGATAGCAAGCTTTTTATGTTTATTTCTTTTTTTTTATTTTTTCTCTCTTTCTTTGTTTTCTTTATTTATTTGTTTGTTTGTCCATACGTTAAATTCAACCATTAAATTAACATAAGGATATAACTTAGGATCTTTATTTTTATTTTTTATTCATTTATCCCTTTGTTTATCTTTTATTTTCTTTTAATTTTTAGGATAGCTTGATTTTGCTTTTATTTTAAATCTCATAATGCATCTCAAAAATCAAATATAGGAAAATTCAATTCCGTGTGGGTTTAATAAAACCCTAAGATGAATTTAGGATAACAATAATTTTAATATCCATATCTATATGATTTAATAGAATTTATGGTTTGGATTGATAATCAACTAAAATGCTTAAAAGAAAAACAGATAAAATAAAAATTGATTCAGTTTTTAGGTTCCACATTCGGGTTGTCCGATAGAATTCATGGTTTGGAAATACTAAAATTTCATTAAAAAAAAATCAAATAATAAGTTTTAGAAGTCCATATCCGACTGGTTCAATTAGAATCTATGGTTTAGAAAATTAATCAAATTATTTAAAGCAACCAAACCAAAATTTAAATCAAAGTAAGGTGTCAATTCTTGGGCCCTCAAATAAAGTTGTTTTAGTGTAATCGTACTTCCGAACCTCTTGAACTCTCATAGACCATTTTAAGGCATCCAATTAACCTAGGTGCAACCAATTGATAACGACTCCCAAAAAAACACATTGCTATAAGTGTGGGGGAATGGATTTTTTTTCAGCTCTTTTCCATTATTTTTATTTTTAAATTTATCTTTTTGGTGATTTTTTTTGAAAATTTTTAAATTTTTGGAGCTTAATTATTTTTGAATCATTTTATTGAGGATGTGCTTATTAGAGCGTGACTTTTAATTTAATATCTTGAGTTTTTAACTTTAAGACCAAGTAAGTAATTTCCAGTCTTTGACTTCTTATGCCTAAATTTTTTTCTAAAATGTATTTGCAATTCATTAGCAAGCTAATGAAAGATGATCTTAAGAAACTATTTTTACATCAAGTTTTTGTGGTTAGTACACTATTCAAAGTATACTAAGTTTGGAGTTTATGTGTTGGATTGATGGAAAGTTTGGTTGAAGGATTTGTGGTTGATTATTGCATAAGTAAAGTGAATATTTGCTACTCCACTATTTATGGTGTTGAAGTAGGTTAGGATCTTCTTTTAAGAGAAGAGTCAATCACAGCTCAAAAAAATGCTAAGAGCATAAGAATAATCAAAAGATTATCTTGGATTGTGTTGAGAAGTAACTTGGGTATAGACAAAGCTCTTGTAGTGTACATGCAAATGTTTTTGACACATGATAAAAATTGGTTGAAAAGAAAAGAAAAAGAAATTTTTTTTTGAAAAGTCAATTAATCATCCAATTCATAGTTTGTGGTTTGAATGGTTGTGCATAGTTAACTCCAGTTTAATGTGGTTTGTGCTTTTTACTTTGTATAAAAATTTGATGTTATCCTTATGGTTTCGAGAAATACGGGCTGCTAGCTTGAGAATGAGTTGTTATCATTAAAATTATTTTTTTTTGGAAGTGTTGGATAGAAGGAGTGGCATCCTTGGTGGTTTTTTTTTAATTTCTCAAGATAATTAGAATCTCAATTCTCTCTATATCTCATTGCTCAAGGAAATGATTCTACATTCTATGTTCTAATTTTTTTGAAGGTTTTAGGAAAATTTTCAGATTTTCTTCTCTTGATTTTTGCTTGGGAGCAAACAAAAGTTTAAGTGTAGAGGAAAAATATGATATACTTATATTAGTTATGTTTTTTATAGGTTTTTTCCCTGGTATTTACTTGTCTCTTGATATGTTTTTACTAGGATATGGTGCTTAATTGGTTCATATTTTGTTTTTAAGTCATATTTCAGCTTTATGTTAGTTAAGAATGATTTTTGCAAAGTTTTGAAGCTGAATTGCAAGTTTTTGTGAAGTTTTGGAGCTTATACGCCCTTATACACGCCCATGTAGTGCCTTGTATGCCCATGTTCCAAATTGTATTGAATTAAGTGAGATTTTAAGTTCTAGATGAGCAATACAGTCATGTATCAACTTGTGGCCTAAATTTTAGGGTTTCTTATGCTATTTCAAAAAGAAGAGAGACATAAGTGAGGAGATGAAAAAAAAAACATAGAAAAAAGGGAGTTTTTTTATGGCGAAAGGCTGCTGGAGACAATTTTGATGATTAACATCGTTTTCATGAGCATTAGATTAAAAATTTCTTGAAGAAGAATAAATTCAACCATGGATCATTTTTTTCTTAGTTTTCTTTTTATTCTTTGATGTTTATTTTATGAAACTATAAGCTGAACTTTTCTTATTCATGCTTAAAGTATATGAACCTTAGGATAATTTTGTAATTGTGATTATTTCTGGTTTAATTTGATTATGTAGTTTTCTTTCCATTTATCCAATGTGCTTTGTTGCGTTGGTTAATAGTAGCTAGCCTATTAATTCAATGTGGGATGATGAACATGCGTAAGGTAATATCTGGTATGTTTGTTGTGGATCATCGTTGGATAAAAAGGATATTATTGTAACCGAGAGTAATAGATGTGATATAATATCTCCGGATTATGGTGAAACTTAGTAGTGAGTCATAGAACTTAATGCATTCTTAGGAAGTGCGACTTAAGAATAGGATTAATGTAACAAAAATAATAGGAAGTTAATCTATCTTAGGTTCTACTCTATGGTTCAAGTTAATCACAATCCGATTAAACTAAAGTAAAAGCAATATAATTAAAGTTCTAGGGAGATTCAATTCTAAATATGAGGTTTGTTACTGTTGATTGTTTTAGTTGTTTTTCCACTACTTGCCCATAGTTAGTAGTTTATTTTACTACATTAGTTAATTTAGTTAGTTCATAGTAGTTAGTTAAACAAAACCCCTTAATTGCAGGTTTGATAATAGGAAGATATTAAGTACAGTAGACAACTTCCATTCATTAGGAAAAACAATCTTGGTACTTGTCATCGCTATACTTTGATGATAAATGTGTTTTTCTTTGAGTTCACATGTTTTTTTAGTATAGAGAGATTTGATACATCCACATTGTTACTAATGTAGTAGGAAAAGTTTGTTGTGAACTACGAACACTCCAGTACCAAAGATAGATTTTTCAAATATGGATGAGAAGAGTTATGAGACGTGTGTAATGCAGGTGCGGCTAGGCATTTCGGCGGTTGCATGAAAGATGAGGGTAGGGGTGCGGGTGTGGCCAATCCTTTCGGGCTAGCGGCAGCATAAAGGGTGGATGGCACAAATGTGACCGAAGAAGAAAAGAAAGGGCTAGTGGATGGAAAAATCGACATTGGCTAGTGGCCTAGTGGCTTAGATGCACCATTGGTGGAGAGGGGTGGGGTTAATTGCGATGAAGGCTGATGATGAGGGTAGGGTTAATAGTGAAGTGTCAAATATCATAATTTGAGGGTGCTTTGAATAAGAGAAAGAAAATAGGGATTAAAGTTGGCATGATCTGCCTAAATCCTATTAAAGTTAACTATGAAAGTGCCGCTAAGGCTACACTTGGGACAAAAGTATTAAGGTTAGGGACTTTAAGATGATAAAATAAAGGTTAAAGATCCTGTTTAGGATAACGTCCCTAAAAATAAATTTTACCCTATTATAGTGCTGATTTTGAATTGAAAAAAGGCCTAAATCCCTATTTCACCCCCAAAGTTTGTTCATTTGGACACTTTACCCCTTTAACTATGTCTCAGGCTAACTTAGCCCTCAAACTTTATTAACTAGAACACATAACCCCCTTGTTGATCATGTGTTATGATTTCATCAAGGAAATTCTATTTTGGTTTTATAAAGACTTGAATGAAGATAATATTGAAAAGGAAGACTGAACTTGGTGTTTGTCATATAAGGCACCTTTCTCGTTTGTCCTAGCCCCCAATAATATAGCCTCTACAGTGCCACAACCCCTTTCTTCGTCGCCTCCCTCGACGACTTCAACAACTTCTCTGTTATGCCTGCCACACACCTTGCATCCTCACTCATAGTAGCTCGACCCTCACTACTCCTTAAAACTATTCCTAATAGCTTCATCTTATTCTTGTGGTTTTCGCTCATATCATTGTTGATGGCACTCAAGAGGACTCCAATGATGCCATTTTAAACTATTTGCGAGATAACAGAACCTGTAACCAATATCTTGGCCAACAAAGATGTCACGACATCATTGGGTGAGTGCCGCATGAGAGATTTTGAGATTGGGCGATCCTCCATCTTAATTCGGTTTGCAATTGATTCCAAATGTTGTATCGATTCGATTTTCACCTTGAGGCCTCCATTTTTTATAATCGAATTAATCGATTATAAGCAATCAAATCGGTGTCGATTGTGAATGATTCCAAGACCTCAACCTTCTCACTCTTCTACCTTAGAACAGCAGGAACTACCTTGAGAAAGCCATTGAAGCCGGTTATATATCTACGGTTATTGTCACAACAACTCGATCAAAACCACCGGAGCTTTGAAATGAGAAAGAAAATTTGGAGGCTTCAATTCCAAGCCCAAGACCATACTTATTGCTTTTGGGATTGCTAATAATCTCGTTCATGTCATTGATGAGCAAGTTCAAACACAGTTCCTTATGTGGCAAATGCCAAGTTCAGCCTCCCTTTTCAGTATTATTTTTATTTTAGTCCCTATGAAACCAAATGAACATTTCCGTAACGGAGTTATAGCATGTGACCCATGATCGCATGTGATAAGTAGAGTGGGCTATGTGTTCCAGTTAACAAAGTTTAGGTGCTAAGTTACCCCAAGTCATAGTTAAAGGTGTTGAGTGTTGAAGTGAACAAAGTTTGGGGATGAATTATTGGTTTAGGCCTTGAAAAAAATACATTGTGGGAGGCCCAGGATTCAACACTGGCCCACCCAAACTAGGGGTGAGCATGAGTCGGGTTGATTTGGTTTTATGGTGGAACCGAACCAACCCAATATGGCCTCGGTTCCAAAATTTTTCTACCCAACCCAAAACCGAGAACTGAACAGAACCAGAACCATGGTTCTGGGTTTCTCGGTTCTGGTTCTCAGGTTTTTCGGTTTATACCATATACCTATAACAACACTAAAATTCAATAAATCTACATCCATAATCAGTTTTATGACATATTCAACATAATATACAATTAAATTAATATTTAAATATATGTACTTAGATACATTCAAAAGAGTTTAAAATATTGTTCTTACAAAAATGATTCAAAAGAGTTACTTGTAGGGCATCTTTTATTTCAACTAGTTTATTTCATTCTAGTAATTCCAATATTGGTATGACATTCAATATAGAAAATTGAGCCTTTAAGATCATCTTTTTCAGTATCAAAACCTAAAATATGTCGATGCCATAAATTTTTAATTTGCATGACTCAAATGAAAAAAACATCATAATTGTGTCATAAAGAGTAGTCTAAAATAAAAGATCGAAAGCAAAATGACTTAGAAGTGGTAGGTTTATAAAGTAAAGTGATTTAAGTGAATATGGAGAAATTTCGTAAATGATCACACAACTTCCATACTGTTTTAATTTGGAACATCAGTTTAAGAGTTTAATATAAAAATACAAAATAACCATCATAATACTTTAAAGAAATATGTGTGTGTATAGATATATTAGTAATACTATAATTTTTATTATATATATATATATATATATATATCGGGTTCGGTTCCACCTCGGGTTAGTTCCATATGGAACCAGAACCAACCAAAAAACCGTCGGTTCTCCTATATGTGGAACCAACCCGAGAACCATGATCAATTTTTACCCAACCCAACCCAACCCAATAGAAATGGTTCAGTTTCGATTTCAGGTTTACCCAACCCATGCTCACCCCTAACCCAAACACTACATCTCTCTCTTTGTCCGACCAGCGCGTCTCCCATCTAGCCAGAACCACACGGCCCAGACAGTTCCAGTGGCCGCCGACCCTCGTCTACGGATCCGGTTCTCTGGCGCCGGATCCACCATTTTCGAACTTCCCATCCCAGCTGGGTGCGCATTTGGGTTCAACCATTGCAGGGTCATCCAACGGCGATCTCATAGTGGCTTTTCATTGTTTACTGCATATTGTTCAAGCTCAGGCTGCGTCTCCATCCTCAATTTAGGCTACCGTTGGCTTGATTGCATATAGGAATCAAGCTTGGGTTTGATTCGAAGTTGACTTGCTGTGATAATTCAGGTGACCATATTTTCGTTTCTGTTACACCTATGGCGCGAAGGTTTTATTCATCATGTTTCTCTATATTGGAATTCTATAAGTAAGTGAATTTGTTGATGCTTTCCCTCATTTCCTAATCCCTTGTGCCGGCGGATGGTGGAGATTAGCTTTAAGTTGTGTATGTTTTATCGAATACTCAATTGATTTGCAGCAAAGTGAAAATGCTAAGTTCGGTTTAACCCATGCACTGGAAGGTCTAGTTATATTAACTGCCTCGCCGGGCGGCAATCCGACGAAGAAATGGCTAGATGGTCGCATGGTTGGCGTGTGTGAGAGAAAGGTGCTCGGACAAGGAGGGTTGGGTAAAGTTCAGAGGGGGTGAAGGGGATGTAAATAACTCAAACTTAGGGGAGAGGACTTCTGACCCGTTTGATATACGCGAATGATATGGTCCCATTGAGTCGCTTTAAGTCCAACTAGAGTTTGACGCGGTCAAGGGAACCTCAGGATTCTAAGACATACTGTAACCCAGTGCCACTAATATACTCCCCCCACTACCAAATTAGTTGTCCAAATTTCTATTTTGGGATGTTCCAATTTTGTTGTCCACTTTCTTAATTACAGAATCCAATTTAGTATTTTGATTATTTTATACTTAACATAATATCTTCAAAAAATTTAATCATAAAAGCATAAAGATATTAAATAGGGGTAAGATTGGTACAATGCTCATTGTGACCAATAAAAACTGCATTTATTATTCATAAATCATGCATTTTTCTCTGGTAGACAAATGAGTTGGGACAGAGGGAGTATTTTTCGCTGGCACAACATCCTTAAATTTTCTAGAAGCTGAAAAAAAAAAGTTGTCATTTTTCTTCTTTTAAGGTTGAGACGTGGTTGATCTGTATCATTTGTACCTTATCTAGTTTTTAGCTTGAGATTCTTTCCATCAATAAAACATGGTATACTACTTTTTGATTTTTGTTTCTTGCTATTGTTGTAATACCAACTGACTAGGTCCAAAGTGTTTGGTAAAATTACTAAATGAGCTCATGTTTTTAGGTCATTGTTTGCAGGAGATGGAATTTCTTTTGCTTATGGTTGCGTTGTTTATAGCCTGGGTAGCCTCATTGTGCCGACTTTTTGTCGCATCAAACTCTCAATCCAAGGATATATTTTTTAAGGATGGTGCGTTAACACCCTGTCAGTGTATTCTGTTAGTGTGCTCCTGCTTGTTGGTTCTGAAGTTAGTTCAATTTGCTAAATTTTTAACTAAAATCTAATGCAGGTATATATAAGAGGAATGTTCTGCTTGTCTTAGCTCACCCTGACGATGAGTCTATGTGAGTTTTGATCATTGGTTTCCCTTGTACCCATTTCATTACAGCTTCAAGTATGACGTGGGTTCTTTATCACAGTGCATATGGTCTTTTTCCAAGCAGTTGTCTGTAGAGTGGAAAATAGTCACATATTCCATACAGTTGGTCTTTCTTGGGGTTGCTGGCTACCTGTATCTTTGCATTAGATTGTTGTACTATTTAAACTGCAGTTTTTGTACCTAATAGAATTCATATGCAGGTTCTTTTCTCCAACAATAAGCTATCTGACTTCAAGAGGACATAATATTCACCTGTTGTGCTTGTCAGTTGGTAACCTACTTTCATTTTGTTATATGATACTTAAAATTCAATTCTTCTTCTTCTTCTTCTTCTTCTTCTTGTTTTTCTTTTTTCCTTTTTTTTTGTAGGGGTCATTAGTTTTTTCTTCTTGAGGTCATTAGACTAGATGCAGGATACTTGTTCAATTATTTGATGGTTGTGGAACTCTGTTGCTATTAAAATAATGACCTTGATAACAATCTATTTTCTTCTCTTTCTGTTTGGACCTTGAGTTTTTGAAACAATAGCAATTAAAAATAGTAAAATTAGTATAGGTTAGCTATTGTTGGACAAAGTAAAAATTGTTTTCTTTCAATAAATTTTGTCCTCTATATCTTTCATTTCAAAAGGTTGGGTACAGCACTTCACTTTCCAATTGTCATGCTTTCATAAGTCTCAAGTGCAGCCTTTTACTTATAGCTTCTTACAATTAATGAACTTGGTACATTATTTTATACAATCTTTCACTTATAGTTTCTTGTAACCATTCAACTTGGGATACTATTTTATCTTTTGGATATCTTTTGCTGGACTTTGAAGTTTGAAGGTTTATTCAGTAACAAGTTGAATAAACCTTCATTGAGAAATGGTAAAACTAGTATAGGTGAGCTGTTGTTGGATGAAGAGAAAATTGTTTTTTATTCAGCAACAAGTTGAATAAACCTTCATTGAGAAATGGTAAAACTAGTATAGGTGAGCTGTTGTTGGATGAAGAGAAAATTGTTTTCTTTCAACAAGTCTTTGCCTCTATCGTTTCAAAAGATTATGTACAGTACTTCCGTTTCCAATTGTCATGCTTTTATAAGTCTTGAGTACCAATCTTTTACTTATGGCTTCTTACAATTAATCAACTTGGCACATTATCTTATACAATCTTTTACTTATAGTTTCTTATAACCATTCAGCTTTGGTTTCAATTTTATCCTTTGTATATCTTTTGCTGGAATTTGAAGTTTGAAGGTTTATACAAACTTTTCCTTATAGTTTCTTACAACCGTTCAACTTTAGTACTATTTCCTCTTTTGGATGTCAAGAAAAGGAAGAGATGGCATCTGTCGTAAATGTGTGGTGAAATTAATTCATGCAATAAGTGAATCTCTTCTTACTTGCAGAACATTGTTATTACTTCTTTGTTTTACATCCCCCGTGTAGGCAATGCAGATGGCCATGGGGAAGCTAGAAGAGAGGAACTTTATCGTGCTTGCAAAGTTCATAAGGTGATCTTTTTTGCATGAATTATATTTAAGGTGTACAATTGATATACTTCTGTGTTAACCGCTTGGTGATCAAATGTTTATAAGATAATATTAGCTTTGTTTTTTACTTTATTTGTGGTTTTCTCTTCCAATTCTACATATTTCAGGTGTATGAGCCATTCAAATTTGCCATCTTTACTTCGTTGGTTTGGTGTGGATGGCTTGATGATCAGAAATTTTACTAGTTTAATCATAGCCTTTTACTACGATGAGTTGTTTTAATTTGTATGCCCGAGGTGTATAAGCAATTGAAGTTTTAAACCTGAAGTTCACTGTTCACAATTGATTAGCGTCTTAAGTTTCTGTGTGTGAAAACAAATTGAGATTAAGATAGGAGGAAGCTGAAGGAGATGGGGAGTGGGGGTAAGAAACACATAAAACGTGTAGCCACTGTTTATATATTTTTTCCCAAAAGTTGTACCACCCTCTAACTTGAAATATGTCAAATGCAGGTTAAGCTTCAACAAGTGAAGGTTATAGACCATCCTGATCTCCAGGTGATAAAGTGGTCCTTATTATTTGATCTAGAAATTCTTCACCTGTAGGCCCTTGGGGAAATAAAATCTTCTTGGGCAAATTTTGGTGCAGCAGGCATGGAGTGAGATTCAGTTCTTTCATGTTAGAGAACTTCACCATTGTGACAATGTCGTTAACCCTTGTCCTGAAATCCAAGAGTGTACAAAAATTTTCCACTGCTTTCATGAATAAATAAGCATGATCTTGCTTGCTCATCTACAAGGGAGATTGTGAATGCTCATTTAGTCTAATGTGATATGCTGTTTATTTACAAATTGCCCCATACAATCAATTTGCCTAGTCAGAAGAAAGCACTTGTGCTCATGTTCACAAAGTAGAGAATCTAATTTATCAAATCTGCAGTGCAATTTGATTTTAGCCCTCTCATCGTTGTCAGGATGGATTTGGCCGTGCATGGAACCATGATTTAGTGGCACAGATCATCAAGGAGGAAGTAATGACTCATGGAATTGACTTGGTAACTCTCATCTAAATCTTATATCATTCATTACTAGGTGTTACCTTGATTCTTTTACTTTTGAAGACCTAGGATATGGTTTAATTGTTTGGCGAGTGCTTTGATTGTCCTGCATGATGAAGCACCCTTTTTCGAAATGTAAATTTTTGTTTCTGCCAAGATGTTTCTCTCAATATGCTGGTGTCACACCCATCTTGTTATTCACATGTCATACCTTCCTTTTGTGATGCTTTCTAGATTATCACATTTGATAAGAATGGTGTCTCTGGCCATTGCAATCATCGTGATACCCACAGTGGGGTGTGGTAAGTTAAATTGTGGGATAATTAATTTTTAGTTCATTTTACATCATGGGCAGGTGTTAATATCTTTATCCACAAGAATAAGAAATAGATGTTTTTCATTTTTGCTTATTTTCTTCACCAGGATGTTCTTAAATGAGACTTCACAGAGAAGTATTGAGACCTGGGAACTTGTAAGTTTGTCTCTGACCTTTGGTGTTTCATATACAAATTGAGTATGAACTCATCCAAACACTCACTTTTGCATGGAATGTTTGGTGTTGCGTGGGTGGGTGTTTGCTTTTGTTTTGTTTTGTTTGTTTGTTTGTTTTGGGGTACATGGGAGAGAGGCCTAGGGGGCAGTGGGGGATTGATTGAACCTTGGACCTCCCTGTAACAAACACAAACCTTAACCACCTGACAAGGCTTTGGTTGTTTGTGTCCATGTGTGTCATCCATGGAGGCTGAGCATCTGACTAGGATAGGACATCTGGGGGGACAATTCAGTAGTTCAGATTGGCAATTTTAGCTGCGTTTGAGACTAGATTATGTAACTTTCAAGTTTGTTTGCTTTGCAGCAACATATCCTGACATGTATTTTATGGACTCTTATGCAGAACGTGGAATGACTTCCACTCACTCTGTTGTCATTTCAGGTCAGTATCAACTTATTACGCAAGTACAGTGGGCCATTTGACATATGGATGTCCAGTTTATGTCATATGCAATATCCTAAGGACTCAATTGATTGCTTGGTCAGTGAACATCCGCAAAAGAGCTTCCTTGCAATGGCACAACATTCCAGCCAATGGGTTTGGTATGTGTTCATCCAAAGAGAACACTCATAATAAGTGGCAGAACATCTCCTTTAAATCGGCTTCTGAAATAGCTTCCCCTTGAAGTCATTACTCTAATTTAGAGGAACAACAGCGACCAATCCATTCAAATTCTGTTTCTAAGCTGCTAATACTGATACGTCCCCTTCCCTTCATGACCATTCTGTGCTACTGTCATGTTTTTAAATGGTAATTTTCTTTTTGCAGGTTTCGCAAACTTTTCGTGACATTTTCCAGTTATACATACATGAACACAGTGAGAAGAATCAAGTGACTGCTGTACGAGAATGTTGTTATTTTTGTCATGGAACAGAGTGTGGTGGGCTGGTGGAAGTGGTTCTGCTATTCCGAATCCTGGGAATTTTGTTCAACACCATGAATATACATACAGCTCGACAGAGCCGGCAAAGCCTCAAGCGGGGCCCGACCTAACCCCAAATTCCAGCATCTCCTATTGAGTGCCGTGTACGGCATCCTTAGTTGTGCACGCATAGTTTTCCCATTAAAATCTTCGATGGCTGTGAATTCCTGTCTCTTTTTCTTGTATCGTCTAATTTCTATTTTATTGAAGCTCCTAGAGCCCCGCTTTTTCAGGTTGATCTTGATCTTTTAGGGACATGAATTCATAGACTTCGAGTTTGTAGAAAATCTTGTTGGTTTAGAACATTTATAAAATATGCAATTGGAAATGAAATGTTAGTTGATTAACTACTCAATGGCGGTATTAGGTCTTAGCTAACTTCAAAGGCGTTGATTTGATGGAATCCACTACTTAAAAGAGTATTAACTTCAGTTGCTTCTCTCTTGAACTCTCCTTATTCTTCTACCCAGCACATAATATTCAGTGCTTTGAGTGGGAGAGGGAGAGCGGGGAGGTGGACATGATGGAGGCACAGAGAGGGCTCTCCATGGGGAAGCTTGAGCCTTTGGTCGCTATGTGTAGGACCTGTCAAATTGCTTCTAAGTTTGATAATATATTAAGACCATTAGGGCCAGTCAATTGTGACGGTTCAGTGCGGGCTGGGTAAGCGGCATGTGGTGGCATTATTAGGGATGAGCAAGGAAGGTTTATCTCGGGCTTTATTGGCAAACGAAGTTTATACATGTCACACTTTGCGACAGTTAGTATCATTTTATGTAAATATAAAAAAATAATTAAATAATAAAGTTTGAGGATGAAGAGGAAAATCAAAGTTCTAGCAATCTAAGTTTAACAATTGATTGAAAAGAACTCCATAAAAAATTGAGATTTGGAGTTGACATAAAAACAGGATTTAATGAATCTAATCTCTTTACAATAAATTTTTAGGATTAATAGGATGAATTGTATGATTTGTTAGCAATTAAAGTGGTGTTTAACTATTGACATAAAATAAAACAAAAAAATGGTACAAACTGGGCATTTATACCGAAAATTCCAAACAAAGTCTGAGAGCAATCCAATTGATGGCCAAAATTAGACAAAAAAGGATAAATTTTTTTCATAGAAAATAGAAATAACTTTCCTATAAAAACTGATGTTTGTCTTTCGCAGAAAAAATGTCAAAAAGGACAACAAGTAGATAAAATCCTTGTAGTCTTTATCTTTGGTAGATATAGTCTCCAAAGTTGCAAATTTATTGATCTTGTTACTGCCCTCATCATACTGTCTCTTAAGGCCTAATTGTCAAATGAAATAATTTACAGACCAAAACAGAAGAAAGGAAATCTGTATAGAGCTAGAAGGAGATTAGACCATTATTTAATGAAAAAATAAAAAAAAAAACCCTTATTACTGCCCTCACAGTGTCTCTCAAAACCTAATTATCAGAAGAAATAGTTTAGGGACCAAAATGGAAGAAAGGAAATCTGTAGAGGGCTAGAAGGAGGTTAGACCATTACTTTTAAAAAACAGTGTTTATGAACAGTAATCCCAAGTCGCCAATTAATATATAATTATAATAACTAAAATAACACACAAATAACAGTTTATGCAATTATTACATTACATTCCTTCCCACTCATAATGGCTGTAGCCTGCAAGCAAACCTGTCAGGTGGGAAATCGATAAGCCTCCAATAGTCGAGGACTTTGATGCAACTGTGTAAAATTATCAAGACCATCGATGTCTTTAACCCAATAGTGATATCCAAAAGCTGCTTTACTCTCCAAATTTCCCATCCGCTCATCCAAACCCATGAGAAAGCTCTCATCTCAACGGAAATAAATATTTCCCATTTTGCATGATATCCACACGGCATACAATGAAGCAATGAAGAAAACAAATACTCCAAAACAACAAAGAAAACTACAACTTTACTTGAAAATATATAATAGTCAATAACAAATATACATGACCCTAAACATCCGAAACCAGAAAAAACAAAAAGGATAAATATCATATTAGTGCCCCAACAATGGAACACATGTCCCTGCTGCAGCATTTTAACACCTGATAAATAAACAATCACATTACTCTCCAACCAGCTAACTTTGTGTTTTTTCCATCTGCATGATTGGAAAAATCTGGTGAATATGAGCATCTAGCAAGTAGAGGTTTTCCACCATTCTAAAAAACATGAATACAATATACAAAACATATAGTGATCAAGCCAAAGTAATCCTTGTACGGAAATATTTGAAGAGTCAAAAGATAATGATATAGCAATTACGAGAACAGAGCAAATAATATTTATGAATAAAAATACTTGACAAAAATAGAGCATTTCAGAGTGTAATAACAGGACAAAAATTCAGAGTATGGTAGATGGGGTGATCCTTGTTATTACACTTAAATTGACATAGTACATTCAAATTTAACTAAATATTACTATTGGTCAAGCGCTCAGAAAAACTAGACCTAACAGAATAGAACATAATATGCTATGTGGGAAGTCAAAAACTACACTTTCCAGTAGTATGAGGATAAAACCAACATCCATCAAAATAAATTTAGAATATAAATTTAGAGTATTACAATTGTAAAAAAATTTCAGTACAAAATATCATGATGAAAAATAATATGTACATCAAATAAAGTAGAATTCACAATAAATAAATAAACAAGCAAATAAACAAAATTCTTGGGAAAGAATTTCAGAAAAAAACATATATTTGAAAACTTTTATTTTGATTGGAAATCAATTGAATGAAACATAATACTAAATCGAAATATTAAGTTGAAAAGCTCAACACTTTGAAGAAATAATACATACATAACATCAAAACAATATAAATTTTAGAAATTGCGGACGTTACACCTTCTAATTGCAAATATTCCAGCTTGCATATCAAGCACTAATAACCTATCAATAGCCATATAGAAACAACCTATCAAAAGTTAATTCAAAACTAAAGAAATAACTAATCCTATGTAGCTAAACCGTAACTTCTCCATAATTGGATGGTTTCTGAACAAAATGCAGAACAATAGAGACAAACTTTGTTTCGTAGCCAATTTTTGTTTCGTAGCCAATTGTTCATACCAGCCTCAGTTACAAGGTTTTAAATCTCACACCGGATGGTATATCATTGTTTTAATAGTACGGTACAATATCGGTATGTAACGTATCAACTCTGATATATTGGTTTTAAATATTTTAGGTATGTATGTATGTATGTATAACATATCAACACATTTAACATACCAAAATTTGATATTGTAATTTGTAAGAGTATGAAGTGCTATGTCATATGTATGTAGATTAATTATCTTATATAAATATTCCACTATATATATTAAAACCATAATTTTTAAGATATGAAAGAAAAATGAAAGTAAAAAAATCTTTCAAATAATAGTAAATATTTATTAAAAAAATTAATCAATTATACATACTTACAATATACCTTCCCTAAAAATATAAAAAAACCAAAAAATAATATATATATATATATATGACTGACACCAAGACGGTACGGCTAGTATGGGGTGAAATGACCGGTATAGTCCGGTACAGAAAATAGTCTTTGTTCCAGCTATCCCTTCAACTCGGTAGTGGTACGTACTGGCCAGGATGGTACAAAATAAAAACCATGCTAGGCCATGCTGCATGAGATGACCTAGTTGTAACTTCCTAGAACTTAATACCTCGATGAACAATCATCATAAGTTTAGGGAAATAACTTGTTCTTTAGCCAATTTTTCCTACTATAACCCGCGCATTGTGGCAGTAGTTTTAATCCCCAACGTACCCCACATTGTCGTCCAAAAAGTCAGTAAAGAACTTTGTATCCCTATTTGAGACAGTTGTCCTAGGCATGACATACAAACACACTACTTCTTTGAAAACAAGTCTACCACGTCCAAAGCATCATCAATTTTGTGGCATGAGATGAAATGGACCGTCTTGGAGAATCTGTCCATCACAACAAAAATTGAGTCTCGTGTTTACTACCCTCACCTAAACTCATATTATCTAGTAAAGTGCATCCAAAATCAATCCCAAACTATTCCAAACACTTTGGATTGCTACATTTTTTTAATGGAAGGCTTTTTTTTCATTCACTGTAGGTCATATGACATCTACCAATAAGATACAAATATTAAACTCTATAGAGACAATAAGCTCAACTCATATTATTTATAGCATTCATGTGATACCGTATTATACAGAAAAATTATAAAAAGTACACGGGTCTACCCAGTATTCAAACCTACAAATTGACAGAAAAAAAAATCCGTCAAAACTAAGGGACATAAACCTAACATAATGCTTGGACTAACAAATGGTAACTCTTGATCTATTATGAGAGAGCAGATCGACTGGTTCTACTAAGTGGAACTCTTGGCTACCGCTTCTTCAGTATGCAACTCTACCATTTCATCTATCAGGAAAAAGAAAACTAGATCTGACAAAAGTAAAGAGAAAAGTCCATTGATGAAGTCAATTTTTGAAAAAAAAAAATAACATACAAATTTAGGAATGATAGCAAAATTTGACTGAAAAACTAGCCAAATCTAGCCAATTAAGCCAAGGCTGGAGAGATTTTTTAAGAGTTGGGGAAAAGGGTGGCGGGGCAGCTAAGGTTGGGAGATCTCAAGAGCCAAGAGACTTCAATTGCCACATTCAACTATTTACTTTATTTAAATCCATCAAAACTTATTTAATCAATCAGTGAATCACTCATGATTCCATTTCTCAGCTTGAAACTGGATAATTTCAAGGAGATGAATGATTCCTAGTTAGGAATAAAAAGCAAGAGATGAGTGGAGAAGCAGACAAGGCAAGAATTGCGGAGGAGTAAGGGAGGAGAATGATGCAAAGATCAAGATCGATGGCATTCACGATTACATCAAAATCTGACAACAAAGAGGTCCATTCATCACCATCTTCTAGGTGGAAGAGCTGGTATGTCCCGAGTCCTATCAAAGTTAAGGATGATAATGTGGGGCCTCATTCTCCACCATGATCGGCTTTGATCAGTCCGCTACTACTGTCAAGAATGCCTAGACTCGACATCCTATACGGTGATTGGAGAAAAAGATAGAAAACTTAGGGGATGAGTCTAATTGAGGACATGGCCTAACTCATTAGATGCAAAAGGAGTGCAAAGTTTCTTTGTAAAAAGGCTAGAAGGGTAAAATCAGGTAGTTTTTCTTTTCTATCATAACAGTGAATCATGGAGTTAACATTCAAAGGGTGTAAGTGTCGGTATACAAATTAGTAGGGATGAAAGTGTAGGTTTGACTAAACCTTAGGGGAATTTTGGTAATTTTTCCTCTTATTATTTAACTTTCAAGAAGATAAGAAGAAAGTAAAAACAAAGCGGTAAAAGTTAGATCAGCACCGCACGTGGCGAAGTTCGTGGCAGCCTGGAAACGCAAACCGGCTTGTGTCGGTTCGGTGGGGGGAGTTAGATCAGATCAAAACTGGTTTTTTCATGCTTTAAACGCAAAGTTTAAGTTAAGTCAGAACAATACTGTTTTTCATGCTTTTCAGTGGCAGAGAAGCAGAGCTTTCGAAAATGGGTCAAGGTGAAGAAGTGAAGATCAGACCAGAGCCCCAAGTAGAGATACAGGTCTTTATCTAGGACTCCTTTCTCTATGGAGTAGTATCTGTTTATTTTCAGTCATTTTAATTTTCTTTCTGCAAAAGTTACCACTATCATCTCTTTTTTTTATTCTTTAATAATACAGCAGCAAAAAATACAAGAAATAAAATTAAAATGACTGAAAATAAACAGATACTACTCCATAGAGAAAGGAGTATTTTTTTTTTCTTTAATAATGCAGCCAAACTGGAGTGCTTGAAGTTCAGAATTGCTTTACTGTGTTAGCAATTGTAAGGGTTTTTGGTGGTTTAACTCAAAACAGTTTCCTTTGTAATAATCTTTCTTACTTACAATGATGATGAGTCATTATATTAGGAGCACTAGCAGAAGATTTGGGAAGCAGTTAGTAGTATGTTTCATTCTAGCAGAAACCATCTTTAGCTAGAACTGTAGCGTCAGTTTGCTTTTTTATGTCTGAAATACAGGAAAGAGGGGAGATATTCTTCTTTTACCGGCCCAAAGTTGAGCATGAATCTGCACTTGGTCCTGAAGATGTGCAACGTTTGTACATTATCCTGCGGCCGGAGTCTGGCGAGAAACCAATTGAAGAGAAACAGGATCCAAGCTCTGGCAAGGAAGGTGCCAAGCATGGATCAGGAGCTGCTGGCAAGGATGAAACTGAAGGCGGACGTGGGAAGCAGGTAATCGAACCTTCATTGCGATTCTGGCATGGTGGAGCGACTATTTTGCATCATTTGCATATATATGATCCTCTCTTGGAACGTAAAACGTTTGGTGTAGGAAGTAAATATTCAGGAGGAGCCATTGCTACGGTTGCTTGTGATTGCAAAGAAGAGCCTGCCGGATCCAAGCAAGAAATCTCAACCTTACTGGGGTTTTGTGGAATTGGTTACTACGAAGATAGAAGATATGAAGCAAGCTCTGCAAGCAGGTACTACTGCTTCTAGTCTGAAAACTAAAAAACATATGCTGTTCTTGCTGTGAAATTCATCATGTAAACATACAAAAATGCACACGTTCGGGAAAATGCCGAAGTGAAATGAACATGTCTGCAGAGGAATACGAGACAAAAACACGAGGCAATCGACAAAAACCTGCTGCTAGAGCTCTGGGAGAGGGAGTTTATCGGATTCTAAGGCACAAGTACTCTAACCGAAGGATGCACACTCATTTGATCTGCAAGCTGGAGTTCCCACCTGAAGAAGAGAAAAGGGAGCCTCAAAAATCGCTGAATATCGAGGAAGAAGGATCTTTTGTGATGCAGATTAGAAACCCTGACCAGCAAGGCTCTCCCGGGTTCCGAGGACTGAAAAACAAGCGCAAGGCAGCATTCCCAGCTTACTTGCAAGGGCAGCTGGGGAAGAATCGGTTTCATCTGGTTGACCCACCAGATTTTCTCAACAACGAGGGATGCGAGTTCCTGCTGATAGCTGCTTCCGATGATATAAAAGAAGAGCTAGGATTCGAACTCAAGCCCGAAGGAGAAGGCGATCCATCCTGTTCGGAATTGATCAAGACTTTTGGGGACTCTGCAAAGACTACTCCTCTGTTTGGGGGCACTTGGGATTAAGTGATCACAAGTTTTCTTCTGTTCAAAACATGGTAATGTATGCTTTTGTAGTTTCTGCGCTGCTGTACAAGTTTGTATCGACGTAGGCTTGTAATATGTACTTTTGGTGTACGTGAATAGGAGTGTGTGCTGTGTGGTAGCAGCCAAGACTGGTTCTTTTATTTCTGTCAATCTATTCATTCAGAAGCTTTACCCCTAAAGGACAGAAGGACCCACTTAACCGCTAGATTACCCCAAGAAAAAACCCCTTTCTCTTGTAGATGAAGCTGGAAAAAGCTTATTTCTTAGCATAGAGAACCCTGTCCACAACTGGCCTAGCTCTGCACATTGCTTCCAGCGGCACAGCCTTATGTGCTACGCCACCCCTTGCTTCTGTCAAATCGACTGCCTCCTCGCTAACTCTCTCCCACTCAAAGCATTGGATAAGCGAGCCCAGCACCAAGCCTAGCATCCGCTGAGCCAGAGGCGCACCTGGACAAGCCCTCCTCCCCAGCCCAAAAGGCAACATCTTGTGGCCTTCCTTTTCTTCCTTTTCAAATCTTTCTGGCTTGAAACTTGTAGGGTTCTCCCACAAGTTCGGATCCCTGTGTATGCCCCACGAGTTGACCAACACGATTGTGTCACGTGGCACGTCGTAGCCCCCAATGGTGCAGTCGGTGGAGGGAGTGTGAGGGACCAGGAGTGGAGCTGCTGGGTGTAGTCTGAGGGTCTCGGAGACAATGTTTTGGAGGTAAGGTAGATTGGCGACGTCTGATTCATTTATCAAGGTTTCATGACCGACTATAGCGTCCATTTCTTCTCTGGCTTTCTTTAGGATCTCTGGATTGTTGAGCAGATTTGACATTGCCCACTCTAGCGTTACTGATGTCGTGTCTGTTCCTGCTAGCAATAAAACCTGCCAAGAAAATGATATTGTACTTGCCATCATAAGAGCTGCTCATCGTTTTTTCCATTGAAGAACAATTAATAGCAAGAAAGATTTGGACTTACCATTAAAATTCCTTTAATGATCTTGTCGGAGTAATACTCTGGATCTGATTCTTGCAGAGACAGAAGGTGATCAATCATGGTGTTAGCTCCTCTGTTTCTCCTCTTTTCATCAATCAAACGCTGCATGAACCTATCCAACCCATTGCTGAGCCCTTTCAATTTCTTCTCAAACCCCAACCATTTCACCATCGGCAAGAAGTCCGCCGGATTGCCCGCCCCGCCAGTCTTCACCAACTCCTTTATCAGCCCCTTAAACTCCTCGGCCTCTGCCTTGTCCTTCACCTCGTCGCCGTAGTACCGCTTTCCGGCCACCATCCGCATGATGTTGTTGAAGGTCAAGTCGGTGAACATCGGTTTCAGCTCCACTCTAGCTAACCCACCGCGAGCTCTGGTCGAAAGTCTCAGCAACAACCGCCTGATTTCATCCTCCCTGACACCGAGGAAGGCATTGAGACGGCTGGCGGAGAAGATCTCGATGGCGCCGACGCGGCGAAGGTTCCGCCAGTGGTCGCCGTAGGGTGAGTGCACCATGGTGGTGTAGTCGTAGCCTATGTATTTCCCAAACAGCAGCCTCGGCCGGTTGGCCAGAACTATGTCGTGTTTAGTAAAGCATTCTTCCGCCAGCGCCGCCGAGGAGATGACCACGACTGGCCGGGACCCGAACCGGAGAGAAAGGATCGGGCCATACTTCTGAGAAAGGTTATGGAATAACCCGTGCACTGGTGGCTTGATGAGATGGAGGTGGCCGATGATGGGTAGAGAACGTGGGCCGGGCGGCAAGTTTTTGTGGCGGATTTTTGAACGAAGCAATAGCTTCAGAGCGAGGAGGAGTAGAAGAGCCGAGAAGGAGTAGATGATTGTTGTTTCTTCCATTTCTTACAAGTTGGTCCAGCTGGAGCGAACATGTGGTAGAACCCTCAAACTTCGTCAATTCAAACCAGTTCCGGATAGCGTTTCTAAAATGTAGCTCGCCCTCAAACTTCATCAGTTCAAACGAGTTAGTCCCTGAACTAAAACTAGGGCAGCAAGTGTGGAGATCAATTTAATTCAATGACAGTTTTGGTAAAATTTATTGAAATTAATAGACAGACAAAAGATGACAAATGGTTTTATCTACAATTATTTTACGGAGCTTTTGCTGGTGCTGTGGCATGGTTCTTGGAGTAGAGTTTTCCAAGTGATGTAAGGCCATACATCATATTTCTCGAGATGGCCGGAGAACCAAGTGTTTTTTCTTTATCGGCTTTCTTGGGCACGTGGTTTGAGTTTGACATTTTCTGAATGGAGCCATGTATCCACAGACAAAGATAATGACTAGCAAATGTTAAGTCAGTTTTGTATTAATGATAATGCATTACTCCTATATAAGTATTACTATTTTTTTTGTTTAAAAATTATAAGTTATTAAAATTATTAATTATTGACAGAAGTATAAATAATGATTTTAATAAATTATGCTGTAATTATGTTCTCAAACATATGCCAGGTGTTCAAAATTGTGCCTTAATTGTTCTCCTTCTGCAGCCGAGAGTAAAGTTCAAGGGTGCGAAACGGTGCTTAGCCACTTTATAATATTATATAAATTAGCACAAATTTGAACAATATTATATAAATTAGCACAAATTTCAACAGAGGCAGCTCATTCAAAGTGCAAGGGCAATTGTTTTCCTTGCTCGTTTGTGTTTCATTCTGTAGTGAAGAGCGGACTATTTGATGGGATTTGCAGTTGAAAGTTTGACTTTATCTTCAAAGTAGGATAATTTTCACCTAATCCTCATCTCATTGGTGGATATAAGGATTGAAAAACTGGAAAAGGGATTAAGAGATAATGGAAAAGACTTGGATCTAGAAGCTTACAACATCATCTTTCAGATACAGCACTTCTTAAAAAGAAAAAAAATACAAGTTTTCTAGGTTTATTCATTTTAGCAATTGTGGTGGAAGTTTGTAATTCGAAGATTTCTTCCTGGAGCCTTGGAGATCGAGGCTTAGGAGTTTATTTAGGTTTATCCTCATTTTTCCTTTTATTTTTAACATGTCTGTGTGGCTTCAAAACTTAGATTTGTTTATGTTTTCAATGAGTATGGAGTAGATTTCTCTTCTTTATACAATGTAGCTTATAACTTGTGGGTATGTGCTTGATTGTGGTGTTTGATTTTTTAGCTTAATAATCATACTTTATCTTTGTGCTTGCATGTCAGGTGTGTGAAATTAATAACCTTAGACACTCTCATAAATCTCTTGTTCATCCTTGCGTAAAAGGAAATTATAGGAAGAAAATAGGGTATTGCACGATGGGTTAAAGGGGCAAGAGCTTTGTAACTTAGCCCTTTTAAGAGATGTAGGGTTTAGAGCTTAATCTACCTTAGGTTTGTAAATGTATTATGTCTTACATTCCTAATTATAGAGTGAGGTAGCTAGATCTTGAGAAAGGCTAGTCTAGATGTTTGAATTTTCACCACAATCTATTAGCTAAACTTTGAATCTCACTTAGCTTCACCAACAATTAGAAGTGAAACTTTAGGAAGGCTTAGTAATTGGTGCTTACCCATCCTTTGTTGTTAGTGGTGAATCTAGTTGCATTTGCATTTACCTTTACATTAGTTCATTTCATTTCCTTAGTTAACTTCAGCTCATGTTTACTTTTAAATATCCCTTAGTTTACCTCATAAATTAGTGTATCCTAGCATAAAATAATTTGAGCGCTTCGTACTTAGATGCAATTACGCAATATAGTCATTGTGAGATTGACTTATACTCACCACTCTACAAGAGGCACCTTTGCACTTCTGATTTAGGTTGAGAAATGTATTATATTAAAACTTCTTACATACCATCACAAACACTCAACATATAATGCATGTTCTAGACCCTTAGCTGGAATGGATAACACAACTGGTGATACTTATACCGAAAGGATTTGGGCCTCATAATTTTGTTCGTGCTTGGGCACATTAGGAGCAGAGCACTCAAAAGGCCTTCTAAGCCTATGTATTGGACTAGCACATACAAGCCCAACCACCTTAAAGGATAAAAATGGTGCGGGTTCCATATGGATAGTTGTCCTTAAAATCTAATGGCTCTCGAGCTACAGGAATCAGTAGCCTCATCCAATGGTCCTCATTGCATTATGCTCTTCCCCTATGGCCTATATATAAAGGCTTCATTATTTATAAATGAGGTATTGATTACTTTCCCTTGAGCTCTTTCATTTTAAATATTTACTTGGGTGTCAAAGTATCTTTCATAAGTATCCATGTAGGTGCTCATGGATCAAGGCGCCACATATTGCTAACGAGGTCAACACTCAAGATAGGAAACATCATCATTTAGCGTCCATCGTGGGGACTTGAAAGTTGTTACCATGAGTACCCACTTTTACCCTATCACACCATGAAAGGAATAAAGCAAGTGCCCACTCCTTGATGCACCTAATGGAGACCAATCAATCATTATGCTTTTTACCTTAAGTCTCAAGCTTGGGAGCGGTATATAAGGCCCTGATCTACGAGCACCAACATGGGTACTTGCACAAGATACTTTAGCGCCCAAGTAAAGATTCATGGTGAGAGAGCTCAAAGGGAAAGTAATCAATACCTCATTTATGAACAGTGAGGCCACTATATATATTCTATCAGGAAGAACCTTATACAACTAAGACCATTAGATAAGGTGGTGGATCTATGTAGCTTGAGAGCTATTAGATTTGAAAAACAGTTGTTCGTGTTGAACTTCCTTCATGTTCATCCTTTAAAGCAACCAGGCTTGTACAAGTCAGTCTAGTAGTTAGGCTTTTAGGGCCTTTTGATCCCATTGCTCCAAATAGGCTCAAGCCCAAACAAAAGTATGATGCCCAAATCCTTTGGGTACAGGTATCACCATTAACTATTAGCTGTCTTTTATCATTGTGTATTATCATCTCCAACACAAATGCACTACCCCATCATAGGTGGTAGCTACAACTCAAGGCAATAAAAAGAACTATCTGCATCCAACACTACAAACTCATTCTACTTAGCCCTATTGTACCATGTAGGACTTCAAGGCTTCTGACACACTTCCCATAGGCAACCTTATTCATATGGTTCCATAAAATCCATATTATTGTGACTAACACTACATCCTAAGGAACCTATGATCTCATCAAATTAAGAAAAATTAATAAACAATTCCATCATATTTTCACCTTCATTCTCCCACATAGAAACCAATCGAAGATAATTCAAAACCTATCAAGCAAAAGAATAATTATGCATAACATGCATGTCAGATTCTCCCCTTTCCTGCACAACACGGGCATTTAACTTCAACAACAATCTTACGATACACATGACTAGAATGAGCAGGGAGAACATTTAGGCATAGTTTCCAAGTTAAAGCCTTTAACCTTGCTCAACACTGAAGTGAACCAGACACACTATGTCCTACGGCTTTTTGGTCAAAGGTTGGTCAAAATGTTTCAAGCTATAAGCCATCTTATGCCTAATTTGCACTATAGATGCCATGTGCATAATGGAAAAGTAACATGTCCCCACTTCTCATGAGGTTAACAGCCACTTTTCTTGAGCTAATTGTGTTAAGAGGCTTTTTATCTCACTCTTTTCCATTTGGAACTACAGTAGTAGACTCAATGATACAATGAGTAAAGGCAACTTTGAAACCCTATATAATGTTGGACAAGTCTTAGAATCCAAACCTCAAAGCTCTTTAAACATGGAGAGTTGTTCCTAACAAGCCCAAGTAATGCCTGAATGTTGCATGTTATGGTTCCATTAGAATTTGCTCAACACACCCTAAACCTTCCAACATATCCCACTAGAATTTTAAACACATTCATTGCTTATATAAGAATCAATTGAGCTAATTTTTTAATTGATGATTTTTTTTGTGCATTTTAACAACTTCTTGTGAAGCCATCCATTTTCCATCTTTTTAAATGCTCCTTAATGTATCTGAAAGCTATTGGTTCCTTCTATCAATATTTGATAGGAAACCTAACACCTAATTTGTTTTAATTTAAGTCAATTGGCTGTAAAATGACTTATTTTTATTTTTATGTCTTTTTGTACCTAGAACTAATTTTAATTAAAATCCAATATTAAATAGCTACAATAATCTATTGAAAATACAATTTTTATAATCTTACTAAATTTTTATGAATTTTTCTAGTTTAATGTATTAAAAAATAAAATTCATAAAAATTTAACAATATCTTAAAAATTTACTTTCAAATAGATTATTGCATCAATATAATATTAGCTTTCAAATGAAATTGGTTTTAGGAAAAAAAATATATAATGAAAAATAAGTCAGTTAACTTAAGTTAAAATAAATTGGCTCTAAATATTTTTCCACCTACTTAGCTTCAAATTTTGGTGATATTTATGTTTCTTTTCATGTTCAATAATGTTTTCTTGGCAGATGAAAACACATCTTATTGAGATGCTATTAGTGCTAAAGTAATAAGAATCATGAATTTGGGAATTTGTAACATTTGTTTACTTGTTGCTTAACAAAAACATCAACCATTTCAAACACTTAGTATAGAACTTCATTCAATTCCAATTGAAATTTATAAGTTTAATTTTGGGTTCCTGCAAGTTGATGGCTTTGCCTTGAGTTAATCCCCTATTGTTTTTGCACATTAAACTTATCAATATGTTTATTTGCTAATATTATGGTGGTAAGACATTTAGTCCAAAGTACTCTATGCAATGGCGGCTTTGGAAATTATATCACGTGGGGGCGTTTAGTGCTTTATCTATTTAAAAAATGTTACTCCCTCCGTTTCATATTAGCTGTCCCTTTTGCCTTTTTTTGACTAAAGTTTGACTTAAATATATTTATATTAATATGAATAAAAAAAATTCTAAAAAATGATATTTAAAAACTAGAATCTTTAAAGTTTCATTTTCATGTAAAAAGTTCATATTTTTACGATAAATTTTAAGAGAAATAAAATCATAGATTAATTGCTTTGAAGAGTAAAGAGGACAGCTTTTGTGAGACAGAGGGAGTAATATTTTTAACATAGTTAAGGTTGATTTTTGTTTCAACTTATATCTAAATGACATATAAATACATTAATTATATGCATAAATACAAGCTATATATTTTTTATTTTGATAGCATGAATATTTCTTTTACATGAAAATGCATTGACTCATAATTAAAAGGCTTATTTTTTTTTTTATTTTTTACTTTAATACTGTTAGAAATATGCTTTTTTGCTTCTGATATGTGTTCTAAAATATTTTATTTTATAAGATGTTTATCAATTGTTGACATATTACAATATGAGATAAAAATAATTAATTGGTATCTTTTTTATTTTTTAAGAAATAAAAAAATAAAGAATTGTATATTTATAACCTAAAAAAAAGTAATTGCATGACTTAGGACTTGATAACTAATTATGAGAGCAATGGAGAATATTTTAGTGGTTAGAGTTCTATAACAGAAATATGTCTTTTTTAAATAATAATTATGAAATTAATAAAAAAGTAAATATATTAAGATTTACATATATTAAGTACAAGAAGATTCTTCTTTGTATAGTCACAAAATGATTGACTTAAGTAGGATGAAGTAGGATATACAGTAGACTTACAATATGATTATCTTGTAACCATCTCTTATAATATAATTTTGAGTTAAGAAAACATATGAATGAATTGATAAAGTAACATTAAAAGATTGAACATTAGATAAAAATTAAATAAAAATAAAATTTTAGCATATAAAAATAAATAACAAATAATACAACTAATCTCTAAAAAAACTAAAGAACTATTAAATGGAGAGGTGGGGTAAGAAAACATAAAGTAAATGAATTTGCGAGAAGTGGTGAATTCATTGTGTAACAATGCAATATTTATGGTTGAATTATAAATGATGTCCTTAATTTGCTATATACTCCATTCCTCCCACTTTCTTTGCTCCATTTGACTTTTTTGACTTGAATTTATTCATATTATTGTTTGTTAGAAATACATTATATATATATATATATATATATATATATATATATATATATATATATATATATATATATATATAAAGAGAGAGAGAGAGAGAGAGAGAGAGAAACTATAGGTCTTGATTTATCATTCATATATAAAGATTTTTCATTTATATGCTAAAATGTAAAAAAAAAAAAATAGATTAATTACTAAAAATAGAATGGTTCAGAGAATTTGGGACAGTAGAAGTATTAGTCAATTATAGAATGACTAAATGATATGTTAAGGAACCAAATTTAATGTATGCTTGTGTGAGTATCATATGTTTCTAAAAAGTCCAAAGAATTTGAGAGGGCAAATCATAACTAAAGACTTAAGATTTCCAAGAGTTTGGTGGGGTAAAGTGCCCCTATTGCCCCAACTGTGGAGCCATCCATGACCTTTTTATAGTTTTTCTTGATAGAAAATGATAGATCTTCAAAAAAGAATGAAGTTGTTCAAATTATTTTTGCAACATGTCAGCTTTGATGGCTTTATTTTTTTATTGCGCTTGATAACTATAAGGGTTTGCCTATCTTAGTTGGTCTAAACTTGAAAAAGATAAAAGGCCCAGAGTGTTTTTTTTTTATGGGGTTCAAGAATTCTACTTCCCACTAAAGGGATTATTGGAAATAGAGCGCTTACTAGAAGTAAGCATGATTTGAGTTGATTTGGATTTTTTGTGAAACCAAACCAATTTGAAATAGGCTTAGCTTTAAAAATTTTCTACATAACCTGAGAATCAAGAACCAAATGGAACCAAAAACCAAAATCATGGTTTAAGTTTTTTGGTTCTGATTTTCAAGTTATATCATATACCTATAATAATGCCCAAATTCAATAGAATTACACCCATAACTTTTGTCCGCAATGGTCTGCAAAATTAGGAATTTGTTTGTGAAATGGGATTAGGATAGTTAGGACTTACGATTAGGTTTAGAACTAAAAGATTAAAATTCCTGTAATATGATTTTCAATAAATAATTATATATGTAAAATCATAAATTCTATAATATATTAATTCATAAATCTCGCGTTGGTTCTATATGGAACACCGAAACCAAACTAAAAACTAATGGTTTAACCGAGGTGAAACCAACCGTGGATCATGATCAATTTTTACCTAGCCCAACCTAATCCGCCCCTATTGGTTTGGATAAACCAATAATTCTACCTGGCTATGTTCAACCTTACTTGCAGTCAGCAAAATTCTAAAGAAATTTATAGAAACCCTTGTAGTTTAGCTTAGCTTACACTTTACACTCTCTATTTTTACCTATACTTTGCCTCTAATTTATTTATACTGTCCGATAACTTTTAAAATCCTAACTAAACTGTTTTGTAACAATATTCTAATAATATTAGATAGATTAAAATTACTGAAATATAACTATCATACGATTTAAATTAGGGTTTTAAAATTTTTTGTTAGAAAGTGTAGAAAAAAATAATGACAAAAATGTAAATATTCAAATATATGCGAGACAAAGTATAAGTTAGGCTAAACCAATGTGGTTTCCCAATTCTAAAATGCCTAAATGCATGATTTGTCTTTTAACTTTGCAAACTCGCATGAGTTAATCATTAAACTCTAACTCATAATGACTTAGTCATTTAACTTTGATAAACTTTACGACTTAGTCCCTCAACTTTGAAAAATATAGTGAGTTAGTCTTATTAGGGATAAAAAAAAAAAAGATGTCATTAGGTTTTTTACCGGAATTTTCATCTTTTTTGACGCAAAGAAGGTTGGGAAGGGCAGTTGCCATGGGAAGACAAGAAATCTTGATGAAAATGGTGAAATCTTGATGAAGATGGTGAGAGGGCAAATCTCAATGACGAAGGTGAGAGAGGTAGCCATTGGGCAGATGACGATGAATGATGAAAGCGCATGAAGAGATGGAATTTGAGGCCGGTAAAGGTAGGGAAAAAGTGAGTGGAAAGCGAGACACAAGGATTGGCCATAGGAAAAAGGTCTTCAATTCATAAGCCAAAGGTGTGGAAGGGGCATCAAGGACGGCGGATTGTGGTGGATTTGGGTTCAATGGATGAATTAGGGATATTGGTGGTTTTGGGTTGATCAAGGAATGAAGAACTTGACTTGAAACTGCTGACAGGCTCCATGAAAGTGAGGCTGATGGGAGGTGAGGCCGGTGGGAAATGAGACAAAACCAAGGGAAGTAATGCCTATAAGGGAAGGAATGACAAGGCTGATGAGAGAATAGGTGAGGTGAGGAAAGAGGTTGGTAGGAGAAGGAAGCTTGATGGCACTGGGTGCTGAGGCTGGTGGCATTGGGGAAGAAAGGCTGACAATGAAGGCAAAAAGAAATGGCGTTTCACCTTCTGTACAATGAAGGATTAACTTACTTAATTTTTCAAAATTTGGAGACTAAGTCACACCAAGTCGAAGTTAAAGGACTAACTTGATTGAGTCAACAAAGTTGAGGGATCAAATGTGCACTTTGGCCATTCTAAAACTACGTATGCCATTGCATCACTAGGAAAAGCAACAGCAAAAGCTCCGGTGGCTGTGCGGCACTATTTATCCTGTGTTGATTTTTCTAGAACTGCAATAAATTTCACCGGAAATGGAAAAGAACTCCAATAAATGTTATATGCAAAGTGAATACTAATTCCAGAGTTAAAGAAAACAAAAACTACCTGTACAAAGTAGTTCTATAAATTATTACAAAATTTTGACAAATATAACCCATTAAAATTTAAATTAAAACACAAACTGTTAAGATGCATTTTAGAATACATTAATTTAAAATTTTTTTAATATTCATGCAACTTCATGACATTTAAACAGGGCCTTAAATCCATCAAGAGAAAAAAAGAAAAAACAGGCCCTAAATTACACAGGTAATCAGTTCACCTTTATAGAAATCTTCGTTGCTGGAGCACAATTTGTCTGAATTCAATTTTAGAAACCACATAACCAATCTACTAATCTAGTAGTCTACGAGCTTTAATAATCAAACAAACATCTTGCAATTGTTTAAACAAACCCACCACTGTTTCCCAAGCAAATACACTTTCCAGGAAATTGTGGGGGCCTATATAGACACGACGAGAAACAAATCTTTTTGTACGGTCAACTTGTTGTAAGAAAATGGAGGAAACAACAATCATTTACTCATCTCTCTCGGCTCTCGTCTTCTTCCTCGCTCTAAAGGTTTTGCTTCAGTCAAAAACCAGCCGCAAAAACTTGCCTCCGGGTCCACCTTCTTTGCCGATCATCGGTCACCTCCATCTCATCAAGCCACCAGTCCACCGGTTATTTCATAGCCTTTCTCTGAAGTACGGCCCGATCTTTTCTCTCCGGTTCGGGTCCCGACCTGTCGTGGTCATCTCCTCGGCGGCGCTGGCGGAGGAATGCTTTACTAAACACGACATCGTTCTGGCCAACCGGCCGAGGCTGCTGTTTGGGAAATACATAGGCTACGACTACACCACCATGGTGAACTCCCCGTACGGCGACCACTGGCGGAACCTCCGCCGCATCGGCGCCATAGAAATCTTCTCCGCCAGCCGTCTCAACGCCTTACTCGGCGTCAGGAAGGACGAGATCAGGCTGTTATTGCTGAGACTTTCAACCAACTCGCGCGGTGGGTTCGCTAGAGTGGAGCTGAAATCGATGTTCACCGACTTGACCTTCAATAACATCATGCGGATGGTGGCCGGAAAGCGGTACTATGGGGAGGACGTGAAGGACAAGGCGCAGGCGGAGGAGTTTAAGCGGCTGGTCAAGGAGTTGGTGATGACCGGCGGCGCGGGCAATCCGGCGGATTTCTTGCCGATGGTGAAATGGTTGGGGTTTGAGAAGAAATTGAAAGGGCTGAGCAATCGGTTGGATAGGTTCATGCAGGGTTTGATTGATGAACAGAGGTGCAACAGGGGAGCCAACACCATGATCGATCACCTTCTGTCTCTACAAGAATCAGATCCAGAGTATTACTCCGACAAGATCATTAAAGGAATTATAATGGTAAGAACAAATCTTTCTAGCAGTTAATTTGTTATTTAATAGGAAAAAATGAAGCTCCTAAAAATTAAGTACAATATCGCCTTTTGTTTTTGGCAGGTGTTGTTGCTAGCAGGGACAGACACGACATCAGTAACGCTAGAGTGGGCAATGTCAAATTTGCTTAACAATCCAGAGGTCCTAAAGAAAGCCAGAGAAGAAATGGACGCTATAGTGGGTCAAGAAACCTTGATCGATGAACCAGATGCCGCCAATCTACCCTACCTTGAAAACATTGTAACTGAGACTCTCAGACTACACCCAGCAGCTCCACTCCTGGTCCCGCACACGCCCTCCAGCGACTGCACCATTGGGGGCTACTACGTGCCACGTGACACAATCGTGTTGGTCAACGCATGGGGCATACACAGGGATCCGAACCTGTGGGAGGACCCGACGAGTTTCAAGCCAGAGAGATTTGAGAACGATGAAAAGGAAGGCCACAAGATGTTGCCTTTTGGGCTGGGGAGGAGGGCTTGTCCAGGTGCGCCTCTGGCTCAGCGGATGCTAGGCTTGGTGCTGGGCTCGCTTATCCAATGCTTTGAGTGGGAGAGAGTTAGCGAGGAGGCGATCGATATGGCCGAAGCAAGGGGTGGGATAGCACATAAGGCAGTGCCAGTGGAGGCAATGTGCAGAGCTAGGCCAATTGTGGACAAGGTTCTCCATGCATAGAGATAGGGCAGTGATATTTAAAATGGGCAACTATACGCAACTGCAGCGTGTTGCGCCCGTTGTTTCTTTTTATTTATAAAAATGTCACATTATCTTGAACACTAATTTCTTCATAAATAAATTATATTGTTTTTAATACTAGCACAGCATCTAGAAGAGCATTTCTTATAAGATGAGCAACATTTTACAAAACAGTAAATTTATCTAAATAAGATAATATTTTTTACTTAATAAAATGACATTATTTACAAATAATATTTATTACAAAATGAATGGTATTCTACAGATTATTAAATTTGTATGAATGAAACAATATTTTTTATTTAATAGACCAACATTATTTATGAATAATATTTATTATGGAATAAATAACATTTTACAGAATAATACATTTGTATGAATTGAATAACATTTTATCCTAAAAGAAAAAACATTATTTACGAATAATATTTTACAGAATAATACATTTATATGAATTGGAACAAATTTTTTTTTACTCAATGAAACATTATTTATGAAAGGAAGATCATTTTACAGAATAATAAATTTTTATAAATAAAAAAATGCTTTTTTAATGAACATAATATGGATATAGAGGACCAAAAAAAGGAGGTTCTACTTGGCTCGAAGTTCCCACTTCATGAATAGATTTTTAGTGGCGAATTCTAGAAACACTTCATCAGATTGGTTCACATCTTGGGCTATGCCCGTCATGGTGCTAGGCAGCCATTCCACGGCTAGCTTCTGTTCGAATTTATCAAAGGTTAAATTGCATAAATTCAATTTTTACTAATCTTTAATCATATTCTATTTTAGTCCTTAATCTATTAATTATTCTATTTTTTGTCCTCAATTTATTAAAAATATTTCATTTTAGTCTAAATCTATTAAAAATATTTTATTTTAGTCTACATTAAATGAAATTTGTTAACTCAAAATATTTGTAAGAAGATAACTTGTTAGATCATAATATAAACTTTTTAATAACTAATTTACAATAAATTTAATCTATATAATAATTTTTATAGTTAATAGATAATTCAAATCACCATTTTTTGTCTTTATAAATTGAACTATTTAATTCAGATAAAAAAATTATAATTTAAATTGTCTATTAACTGTAAAAAACTATTACATGGTTTAAATTTATTACAAGATAATTACCACATTTTTAAATTAAAATTTCAAAAGTTTGTATCAGATAGTTATATTAAGTTAATGAATTCCAATTTGTGAGGAACCAAAATAAAATAATTTTAGTAAGGTTAGGGTAAAAACAGAACATTCAATGGGTTTGGACTAAAATAGAAATTAAAGGTTAGGGACTATTTGTGATATTTATCCATTTATCAAACCTTATCATAAAATACTCCTGTTCAAAAATTAACAAAAATGCATTGCAACGTATACGAAAGCAAAGCACTAGTTACATAATCATAAGCCATGATCATATATATAACATATCTTCATGACGAGGGGGCCCTTGTACTTATTTATATTACATATTACATATTACGCACTACTGCGGCATTATTAAAAAAAAAAAAAAAAAAAAAGAAGAAGAAGAAGAAGAAGAAGACATTTGGGGCCTATACTAAATTTAACCAGCAAATACACCATGTCCGTGTACGCTGCATACACTTAATTTTGTAAAGTTACCTAATTAAGAAAGGCTAGTTATTTTCTGCGTTGAAAAGCTTGTCCACAATCGGCCTAGCTTTGCACATTGCCTCCAACGGTATTGCCTTGTGCGCAATACCGACCTTAACTTCAGTTATATCGATTGCCTCCTCACCAAGTCTCTCCCACTCAAAGCATTGAATCAGCGAGCCTAACGCCAAGCTCACCAACCTTTGAGCTAGGGGCGCCCCCGGACAAGCCCTCCTCCCCAACCCAAAAGGCAGCATCTTGTGTCCTTCCTTCTCTTGCTTCTCAAATCTCTCCGGCTTGAAACTTGTTGGGTCTTCCCACAACTTGGGATCCCTATGTATGGCCCATGCGTTGACCAATACAATTGTGCCACATGGCACGTCGTAACCTCCGATGTTGCAATCATTGGAGGGCATATGTGGGACCAGGAGTGGAGCTGCCGGGTGTAGTCTGAGCGTCTCTGAGACAATGTTCTGAAGGTACGGTAGATTGGTGACATCTGGTTCATCAACCAAGGTTTCTTGACCCACTACAGCGTCCATTTCTTCTCTGGCTTTCCTTAGGACATCTGGATGGTTAAGTAGATTTGTCATTGCCCACTCTAGTGTTACCGATGTTGTGTCGGTTCCTGCTATCACCAGCACCTGCCATAAAAATGTTGGCTCACTATATTGAAACAAATTAACCATATTATGGAATAGTAACTTCTAATAATATATATTCTAGGTCGGAATTAACAGTAGTAATTCGGAAATGTGGATTTACCATTACAATTCCTTTAATGATATTGTCGGAGTAATACTCTGGATCCTGTTCTTGCAAGGAGAGAAGGTGATCGATCATGGTGTTGGCTCCCCTTTTCCTCCTCTGTTCATCAATCAAGCCCTGCATGAACCTGTCCATTCTCTTGGCGAGCCCTATCAATTTCTTCTCTAATTTCCCCAACCATTTCACTATCGGCAAGAAATCCGCCGGATTCGCCGCGCCACCGCTCATCAACAGCTCCCTTATCAGCCCCTTGAACTCCGCAGCCTCCGCCTGGTCCTTCAAGTCGTGGGCCTCGTGGCCGTAGTATCGCTTCCCGGCCACCATTCGGATTATATTGTTGAACGTTAAGTCGGTGAGCATCGATTTCAGCTCCACTCTGGCGAAGACACCGCGCGAGTTCGTCGAAAGCCTCAGCAGCAATCGCCTGATCTCGTCCTTCCTGACGTCGAGGAAGGCATTGAGACGGCTTGCCGAGAAGATCTCTATCGCGCCGATGCGGCGGAGGTTCCGCCAGTGGTCTCCGTAGGGGGAGTTCACCATGGTGGTGTAGTTGTAACCCACGTGTTTCCCTGCCAGCAGCCTCGGCCGGTTCGCTAGGGCGATATCGTGTTTGGTGAAGCATTCTTCCGCCAGCGACGCCGAGGAGATGACTACGACGGGCCGGGACCCAAACCGGAGAGAAAAGATCGGGCTGTATTTCTGAGAAATGTTTAGAAGTATCCGGTGGACAGGTGGCCTTACGAGGTGGAGGTGGCCGATGAATGGAAGAGAAGGTGGGCCCGGCGGCAAGTTTTTGCGGCGGGTTTTCGACGGAAGTAAGAGCTTGAGAGCAAGGAGGATTACAAGAGCCGAAAGACACGAGTAAATGAGTGTTGTTTCTTCCATTTTCTACAAGCTCGTGAAGCTGGGTATTCTTTCTTGTCTTGTTAATTTATATTGGTCCCAAATCCAATCCAAATCGCAATAGAGTCCAATTTTTTTCTTGGAAAGTGACATTTGATGTGGAAGACAACTTGCGGTTTGTTTATTAATTAATTCCCAAGATTTGGATAGCCTTCAATTATTTTTTTAATCACTATTCAACTCAACATGATAGATTTCTTTTTGACCATTTGGCTTGACACAATTATCACATGTGTTTACTGTTTACCACGATAATACTATACTCTCTACGGTATATGTATGTGTGTATGTATATACTTTTTTTAGTTTCTACATATAATTTTTTTTAAATTTTTTTAGTGAATAATAGAAATAAATTTAAGTTAAAGAAATTAAAATGAAACAAAGAATTTAGGAAGAAGGTAGTATGATTTTCATACAATTTGTTATTTGACTCCACAAATTTAAAAATTTATATGTTACAGAATTATTAGCTATTACCCTTTCTGGCTGATTTTTCGAGCTCCACACCTTCAACTTGAACCCTCTTTTAATAAAGTTATAAGAAGCTTTGCTAAGTTAGGATGTTGAATTTTCATAAGTGATTAATTATTGAATAAAAGATGATATTATCCTTATAAATGTATCGTATTTAAATAAATGATCATATTTTAAAAAATTCATCACTCAAATACATACATGCATACATTCATTTATACCTGCATACATAAAATTTTTTTTAGAAAAGTTATCAAATAATAATATAAATAAATTTAAATCAAACTTTAATTGGCAAAACTGAAATAAAACAAAAAAAAAAATTGGGATGAAGAGGGTATATTTTTACCAAAAACCACACACGCACATGCATGTATACATATATTATATATGTGTGTGTGTGTATGTATGTATATGGCGTCCAAGCCTTAGTTCAGATTAGTGTATGGATGGTAATTTAGAATTATCCTTGGTTATACTTGTAGAGGAACAGAAGAGGTCGAACGGTCGATCTGAAACTCTTTGTGCAGCTTTTCCAGTGCTTGCATGATATTCGCGACTGGACTTTTCCTAGTGATGTAATGCCATACGAAGTGCTTGTGTGTGTGTGTGTGTGTTTATATATATAGATATATATATATATATATATATATATATATATATTACTTTTGAGCAATGTGCTCACTGCCTGCATCATTAGGACAAAAGTGTTTCCACATAAAGTGATGTAATGCCATACGTGTGTGTGGGAGAGACAATTCAAATTGAAGTATTGTTTCTTCTTAATTTATAGTCTACAGATTTAAGTGTATTTGGGGGGGGGGGGGGGGGGGGGGGCGCTGGAACTAATTAAGAGATTGTGAGAGCCCATGTTTCCTATACTTTCACCAATTAAGCTGATTGTATGGGACCTTTTAAATTGTTTGTACTATAGAACATTACAAATAATTAAACCCAAGATTGTCTACTATATATAATATGTTTTACATTTCACGAGCTTTTTTGTTTTATATATAATTAAACGCAAGAGCTTAATTAGTGCTTACTTGTGCTGAAAGTGCTTAATAGCCTTTTAAACTACGCTTGTAACTTCATAATCAAGTCAAATTTCGTGTGCTAGTTTTGTCTCCCCTTCGGAGAACGTCCTCACGCATGTACCCTCCAACAATAGCTCAAAATCCACGCTCATGCCTTTTTTTTGTCAGATTGCTGGTGTCTTCTCAAGCAACTTCAAGTCAACAGCATCTGGAACATCTACAAGGAGATAGAACCAAGTTGCGAATTATCTACCTAGAATAGGACTGTTGGAAATGGATAATTTTATAACTTATGATCATGTGCCAAACAGGATTGCTCCTTTTGTAACCCTTGATAGATAGGGCATTCAGTTTCCAAGGATGGTTCACAAACCTCCTTAGGCCTTATTTGGATCTTATGCTATAATCTGATTACTTTATATATATGCTTATCCTTCTCCACCAAAAAAAAAAAAGGTTTCATTTTCATCTTTAAACTATAAAATAGCACATTATCAGGGTAATTACCGTATTCTTGGAATTTATGTCTATTTTTAAAAGAAATTTTGCATTTTCATCCCTAAACTATAAATAGTAGATGATTGGTCCTATGTCAAACATAATATTGCAATTTGCGTCCTTTGCTAGAAATTCTCATTTATTACAAGCATAGTGCGGGAGGACGTTCAACATGACACTGTGGCATGAATTAAAAAAATCAATAAGGAAAAAAATTTAACCCTAAACATTTTCTTAAAACCATATTTATTAAGCAATAGATGTTGTTTCCCTTACATGTCTAAGTAAAATATTCAATCATTCAATAGCAAAGTAGAATAACTTCATCAAGCAACACTCACAGTCTTTTTCAATTAGTTGCATTTTGGGGTGATTGCACACCTTCTTGCTATCATACATTGCGGGCGCACTCCATGCTTCATCCCCAAATGTATTTCCATCTGCAGTAAACAAAAAATTTATTATGGGGAAAAGAGCTAGATTGCATGAAGGGGTAAATTTCATGATTAGACCATAATCTTTAATTATTGTTTCAGTTTTAACATCAATCTCCAATTTGCACGTTTAGACTCTCGAACCTTATTTAAATATTTTATTCTGGACCTTTGAGTGGTGAAACTTATTAAATCAGACAGAAAACGCTTCATCAGCATAAAATTGTAGGTAAAAATGTTAACTTTGACACTTGAAAATTTCTTCATTCAACAAAGAATTCTTAAAACATTTAAATCTAACAAAAAACTTCCTCTTCATCTCAGCCTCTGTTAGGACCACCAGTTAGTAGTTGGCTATGGCCAAGAAGAGAATGATGAAGACATGAAATTAAATACAAGAGGGACTTGTTTGAACATGGTCTTAGTGATGAGAATACAAGACTATGTGAATTATGTGTTTTAATTACACATACAAAAGTTCTATGTGAACTATGCCATGAAATAAAGTTCTAGTACCAAACTGGACTGGTAACTAGTGACTAACATGGAACTATGTAATTCTATGGGCCAAATTGCACATACATGTAAAACTATGTATGACTTGGCAAGAAATAAAGTTTGAGGACTCAATTGAAAACTTGGACTAGTGCTGGAATTGAAACTACAAACCAAGGATGGACAAAATCAGCCATGCAATTTTGTGAGATGGCTAAAGTGGAGGTAAGCCAATTTTATGGCTCTTGGTCAATGGGCAGCCATGTATATTAATAAACAAAGGGGAAGTGTTAGTGGAGCTATTAAAATATTGGAAGTTGCCTAGTGGAGCCATTAAAATAAGGTAAACCTTGGACAAAGAAATGAATTGTTTATTCATGGTGGAGTAAGAATGCATTGTTTATTGGTGATGGTGGAAGATGGAATTTATTATTGCTAAAATAATGGTGTGTTGGCCGAATTTTCCATGGTAAAATAATGCAATTATGTCCACATTTTGTGTACTTGGCATGTGGGCCAAGAATTTAAAAAGAAATGCTGAAATTGCATTGGTTTTGGTGGCTAGAATGGAAGTATGGAGACATGGAGAGTTGGAGGAGCCATGCAAATTAGTTGGGGGACTTCTTTGGCATTTAAGCCAACTTTGATTAATCAATTCAAGGCTGGAAGCCTTTGTCCGCCACCCAAAAATGCAGCTGCCATGCTTTGACTAATATATTATATGAAATGGTTTAGTGCTTGGGAGAATATTGCATTGAATAATGCTGAAAATTATTGTTTATTGTGCACTTGAGTGGGCGGCCTTCTTATGCAGCAAACATTCCTTGGAGTTGTCATTTAGTTGCTGCCTTTGTTGGTTTTGGAGAGCACTTGGCCGAAACTACCTTGTTCTTCCATGTTCTTCATTGTTCTTGCTTGTTCTTCACTTGTTCATGTGAATTCATGGCCGAAACTTGAGTGTTCTTGAGTGTACATCCAAATTTCCAGCAAAACTCTTGAAGATATCTTGTTGAGCATCAAGATTAGAGCTTGTTCTTGAAGGAACAAAGCATGGCCGAATATGTTCATGCATGTTCATGAAGTTCTCTTGAAGTTTACTTGGTGTTCTTGGTGTTGCATGTTGATTTGGAGCTTTGTTGTGCAAGTCCAGAATTTTCAGCCTTGTTCTTGAGGTAAAGGCTCAAGATTACTTAAATCCATGGTATGTTTTCCATGAATAAGAGTTATATTGACTAAAGGAAGGCTGTATTGTGTTAGGAAAGCCTTGGATTGAAAGTTTGAAGCTAAACCACCAAAGAACACTAGTTGGCCGAATGGTGTGCATGTTTGTTCTTGAGTGTTCTTGGTGAGTTCATGGTGTTTGGACATGGAAATGATGATTTCATGAGTATACTTGAATGATATGTGAAACTCATGGTGATTGTATTTATGGCCGAAAATAAAAGGTGACTTGGACTTGGAGTTTGAAGCTTGGAATTCAAGCTTGTGTTGATGAACTAGCCAAAACACCATTGAAGTTGAAGTTTCAAACTTGACTTGGAAGAAATCCAACAAGGCCGAATATACTCAAGCTAAAAAGTGTGGTAAGGATTCATGAATTACTTGTTGCTTGGTATTATTTCCATGAATAATGACAAGTAATTGAAGCTACTAATTGATGGTCAAGATTTGCCAAGTGATGTTAGTATGCTTGAAGGGCAATATGGAACTAATGGTTCAATGGATTGATTAGCTAATCAATGAATGGCAAGTGTAAAGTTCTTGGTGGGTTTGGCCAATCCATCAAGCACTTGAGAGCTCGAGGGGAATGGAGATGATTTCATGAAGAAATGGTGTGCAAAATTGTACATGAGCACTTGCTAGTGGCTTTGGCCGAATTGAAGAAGTGGTGTGTGTGTGAGTTTGTGTACTTTTGTTGATCGATTGTGCATGCTAACCAACTTATTATTGATATATGTTGAATATAGGCTTCGGCCAAATTGTATTTTCCTTGTCTTTGTGTCTTTGGATGTAAGTACTAGCTTGATTATGGAGGTTAAGCTTATGCTTAACAATAAGAACTCCTTTGGAGTTGTGTGAATCCTTACTGAGTTTTAAACTCACTGCCCTTATTGGTTGAATTTTCAGGAAAGAGTAAAGAGCTTGAGTAATTGTGCTTCTGTTTGGACTTCTTGGTTTTTGTGTACCAAGTTTACTTACTATCCAAGGTATGTGTGCCAACAAAATCTTGGCTTGAAATGTGCATTTTATTCCATGGTCTTATGTAGGCCGAATTTAATGGATTAAGTTTTGCAGGAGTTTAGCTGTGGGACTTGAGCTAGGAGGTGTTGGTTGAGTGGGCTTTTGGCATTTGAGACTTGGTGGGCTTTGGAGACCAATAACTTGGTCTTTTGGACTTGTACCTATAGTGCACATTTTGTAGTACCCTTTGAGCATTATGGGTAGTTGTGTACATATGGGCTATGTGAGACTTGGGCTGAAAGTTTTGGGCCCATTTGCATCCTTGGCATGTTGCCATGTAGTTGTTGTTAAGTTGTGGACTTAAGCACTTTTGGGCCTATGTTGGATTTATGCATTTTGGGCCTTAGTGGACTTTGGATGTTGGACTTGTTGGCTGTATGTTTGCCAAGTTTCTTTGGACTTTATGACTATCAGCATGATGTTTTGATGTTGGCTTCCTTGTGTACTATACTTGGCCGAATGCTCATCATCATATATGTATGTGTTTTCAAGCTTGAAAATGGATATGGGCTTCTTTGTTGCCATGCATAAGACTAGTACACTTGATTGCACACAAGTTAAGCACTTAAAGGAAAAAGTGCAAGTGCTGCTTGTTTTGCAAGTAATGGGTTGGGCTTGCTTAAGCTGCAAGGTCTTGGTCTAAAATAAGCAGGGACAACCTGGGCCACCTCCCAGGCCCATAAAAAGAATGCCTAATAATCTACTTAATGAAGGTTGGGTAACTAAACTCTGATGATAACTCTTAGAGACCCAAGTGTTCTGGACCTTCAGGGTAGTGGTTGGTGAGAGGCACAGAGTGTGCATGGGCTGGGGCCTGTGTGGGGTGTGACAGCCTCACTGTTTGGCCTCTCCTGCCACCAACCCTCAGCCCTCGTCCCTTGTCCCTAGCCGCCACCACTGCTATTGGTCCAATTGGACCTCCAAGAAATCAACTGAATCGGGCTCCCTTCTCCCCCTTATCTTTTAGCTTATCTTGCTCTCCACCGCCCTTGGAACAGCGGCAAGAAATCAACCCTTATCCCCCTTATGCTGATGTGGCATTTTCTGACTAATATAATGATTTTTGTCACTCAAAGGTTCAAAATGAAATATTTAAACGAGGTTAGGGAGTCTAGACATGTAAATTGGTGGTTGAGGTTAAAACTAGAACAATAATTAAAGGTTAGGGTCTAATAGTGCAATTTACCCTTAGATGTAGGTTATTATCAATTATGCAATGTAACATAATTTAGGTACAAAAGTGCAACTGTTGATATAGTTTTGGGACTTCTTCATGCAATTTAAGCAACTTGCTTTGAGAAAAAAAAAAAAATAAAGGCAAGCATAACAAAAAAATCACTATTATTTGTGTTTCGGCCAAAATATGTCACAATTGGATTTTTCAACTCAAATATACCACTCATGTTTTTAATATGCTAAATTGCCCACTTTTCTGTTGAACTGTGATAATACTTCTGTACATGATGAGTATATTCTGTAAAAAGGCCCTACATGATAATATTCTGAGTGAAATAGGCATGCTTTATTACAAATTAGGGGAAAGTTAGAGATTTATATCTTGTTGAATATGTTATAATTTGAGTAGAAACTAAGTATTAATGTAGAGATTAACTGCAAAAATTAAAAAAATATATATCCTGGAAGTGTTACTTCCGCACATTGGAAGAAATAGTCTAGCATTGAACTAACTACTTGATTTAACTGAGAATAGCTGAATAGGGTGAGCAAGGGTCGATAGACATGTGTTAGATTGAATAAAAATTAATTATAGTTCACGGGTTGATTTCACATTTAAAAAAAGGCCAAAATGCACATATGGTCCTCCAACTTGGCAAACTCGAGCGAGTTAGTCCTTTTTGTTTAACTCAGTGCGAGTTAGTCCTCTAACTTTTCAGATTAAGCATGTTAGTCCCTCAACTTCTCTAAATTAAACGAATTAGTCTGAGGCATGACAGAAAGCGTCTTCCAGGATAACACGGTGTTAAAGCCACGGTGACAGGCGACCCGCCATCTGCCTGAAGAATCATTGAGAGAACCGGTTGTCTGAAACAAAATCACCGGAGATTGTCACCATAATCGGCACCTTCCAAATCGGCAACTACACAGGAGCGTTGAACAATCGAGTGGGCAATCGATGATTTCTGGATCGACAGGAGATTTTTTAATCATCGATGAGACCGATGGATAATGGGACCAATGGGAGGAGATGCGACATCGATGGGAGACGGGAGACGAGATCGACGCGATAGGAGGAGAGGTGAGACCGACGGCAAGGGGAAGAAGGAGCTAGTTAGGAGAAGGAAGTCAACGGCGGTGGGGAAGAGATCGGGCGGCGCTGGCGCAATAAGCAGACGGCAAGGAGCAAAAAAGAAACGCCGTTTATGATTCTGTACATCAAGGGTATAACTCGCTCAATTTTTCAAAGTTGAGGGATTAAGTCACACTGAGTTGAAGTTAAAGGACTAACTCGCTTGAGGCAGTAAAGTTGGAGGACCATATGTGCATTTTGGCCTTAAAAAAACCATCAGTTTTTGGGTTAGTTTCGATTCCTATAGTACCAACATGAAGTATATTAATATATTATAAAATTTATGATTTTACATATATAATTATTTTTAAACAAATTATATGACAAGAGTTTTTAGTCTTTTAGTTCTAAAGTTAATCCTAAGTCCTAGTATCTCATTTCTACTTCACAAGCGCATTCCTAATTTTGCAAACCATTTGTTGGATAAGCACTGTGATTGCAAATTTATTGAATTTTGGTGTTATTATAGATATATGACATAAATTAAAAAACTTGAGTATCCGAAAAACTCATAACAATGATTTTGGTTTTGTTTGATTCTCAGTTCTTGAATTGGGTATGAAATTTTCAGAATTGAGCATATTTTAAGTTAGTTCGGTTTCACTATAAACCCAAACTAACTCATACCATGTTCACCTAACAAAGAGTGGCCAATTTGGTTAATTTAAAAATATGAGTGGTATGTTTTAGCTGAAAAAATAATACTCCCTCTGCCCCATTTTAGTTGAAACATTTATCTGAGCACGGAGATTAAAGTGTGTGCGTAATTTGTGTTATTTTTTTATGTAGTAAAAGTTTAAATAATGATTAAAAAAGAAAAGATTTTTTTTGGGTTTTGTGCAGTGAAAGATTGAGTGGAAATTAAAAAAAGAGTCTTTATTGGGTTTTTTGTAAAATGATAATTTAATTATTTAAATTTGTTCAAAAAAAGAAACGTTTCAACCTTTTGGGACTTCTTCAAAAAGAATACGTTTCAAGTAAAATAGGACAGAGAGAGTAGTAGTCTATACCAAGACACAAAATTTGGTGGTTGTTTTACTATATTTGCCACAAAATACAAATAAATAAAAGAAAAGGACTAAAGCGCCCTTCGACTCACTACCCCTTCTCGGCTTTGGTTCGGCCACCCTCGGTGCCGCGGATTCCGATTCGCCGGTTGCTTATTTTCATTTTCTTTCGTTAAATATCTCAGGACAAATAAATTTTATTTTGCTCGTTTTGTTCTTCTGTAGCCGGTTCAAACTTCAACATGATAGTTTGAGTTTTCTCGAATCGGCGACAGTTCCAACAATGGCGTCCATCACCTCTACCGAATTGAATTACCTCGTCTTTCGTTACCTTCAAGAATCAGGTCCGTGATTTTTTCCTTCACCTTCTCTCGTATTTTCTCGCCAAATTTCAGTTCCAGCCAGTAGCAGCTCGTAGATCCGCAAAAGTAAATTATCTGTTCCTCCTTCTACTATTATTTTTGGTTTTCCCACCGAAACTGCTGCCGTTGGTTAGCCACCCACAGGAAATTCCTCCGCTGAGGGCGACAGTGGTCGCCGGGAGTTGCTGGACCTAGAAAAGCTAGTAGAGAACTGCTTGATTTTGGTTTTTCAATTTGTTAGGGTTTTTTATTAGCGAAAGGCTTGCTATCCATGCGCTTCTCTTATCTTTCGCCTGATTTTAATGTACAGCAATTGGCTTAGGCCTATTTGAATTGGAGAAGCATGACAGGTTGTAAAACGTGGATGGTATTTGGTGAATGCCAGTTCTAGAGATACGGCAATTTATAAGTGTGTATAGTGTTAAGAAAAGCTTCCAATTATATTGGTAATTTGCGTTCAGAAGCGTTGAGTAGCTTATGTGGCACATGTTTTGAACTTATTGAGGATAAAATAATGGTTCGAAACTAAAAAGTGTGGCTTTATCGTTTGAATTTTTTGGGTTTATTCTCCTTCTTCTGAGGATTTTTTTTTTTGGTTCTGTGGGTTTTCTGTTTTCTCTAGGGCTGTTCATGAATTTTTTCTGTTTATGGGATTTTCCCCTTTGGTGTCGTTTATGGGATGTTCCCCTTTGGTGCCCTTTGATGAACTTTTTCTTATAACTTATTTGGTAGCATAAACAGTTTCTAGCGCTTGATTTTTGCCTGAAAATTTTCTTCATTATGCACAAATATCAATTTGTTCTGGACTAGGAATTATGGGAAGGTATCAGTCCTAATGTTTGAGTCTCATATAAAAGCCGCTACTACGTTTACATACAAATCTAGACATATACGTCAGGATAGCAGTTTGGTATTTTGAACTTCATGCCACTAACCCATCACAATTGGGATTGAGGTGCAGTATGATGATAATGAATTTGGCAGTTTGGTTGGAAGGTCTGTTATTGTGTTAGCTCAAACTTCCCCCAAGGTTTGAAGGTTTTAGAAGAGAGAAAGGGAATACTTTTTGGCCTTCATGTATTTTTTACTTTCTATCATTTTGTACTGTTGGATTGGAGTAACCCAGTTAAGAATTTGCTTCATCAGTGTAGTGGATCTCAATATTTTTAAATAGCATTAACTTCTTTTCTTCTTTGCGGCATTTTAGAATGATTTTCTCTAGGGTTATGCTGCTTACTGAGTTACCTTCCTTTTTTTTTCATTGCCATTTTGATCTTTTGGCTTAATGATGTTCTTGAAAAACTATATTTAACTAGGATGCAAGTTTGATGGTTTTGTTTCTGGTGAATACTCCCTCCATTTCTGTTTAGTTTGCTTTTTCACTTTTCATGCAGTTTCACAAATGTCTGTCTGTTAGTGCTTTCGCATATATGAGAAATGGTGAACAGTGCTGTTTTTTTACGTTTTTGGGTAAGAGTGTCAAGTATTTTGAAACTTCCATAGAAGGAATAAAAGGTAAGTAATTTGAAACAAAGGTAGTACATTACATGCAACAAAGAGAACTTTATGAAAAAATCAATGCGATTCTAGTGGAGACCGCTGCCATCAACCCTGGATTTCCTTTTTAAAGTTGAACTATGTACTGTTGTAATAGTTGATTCATTTTGCTGATGGAAATAGTTGTGATTTCTAACAAAGATGATATTTGTAGAAATCATGTTGTTAAATACTCCCCCACCCCCACCTCCACTCCATAAGAAAGAAACAATTAAAAAGGGCCCCTTTCGGAAGATTTCTTTTTTTGAGTTTTTTTGGTTAAGAAAAAAATCTTCCTTATTTTTTCATAAAGCTGCTTGATTTGCATTCTTACCTACTCTTTCTCTCTCTTTTTCTTTTCTTTTTTTTTGAAGGTTTTACACATTCAGCATTTACCTTGGGATATGAAGCTGGAATCCATAAGTGTGCTATAGATGGGAATTTGATTCCTCCTGGCGCTCTTATTACATTTGTTCAGAAAGGACTCCAGTACCTTGAAATGGAAGCAAACTTGAGTAATGTTAGCATGTTTGATTATAATTTCCCCTTTATTTGTTGTTTATCTTGAGGGTTGGAGAGGATAGGGGAAGAAATGCAAGGGGCAGGGGAGGCAAATGTTTACATTAAAGGATCTTATTAACCATTTAAAAGGAATAGCAGGATGATGCAGCCATGGACGAAGATTTCTCCCTCTTGCAACCATTGGATCTTATCACAAAGAGTGTAGATGAACTTCGAGAAGTTATAAGAGAGAGAAAGAAAAGCGTCCAGATCCAGAAGGATCGAGACAAAGAGAAAGAAAAAGATGTTGAGAAGGAAAATGGAGAGCGTAGGCGTGCAAGGGAGAAAGAAAAACATGAAAGGGAAAAAGAACGTGAAAAGGATAAAGAGAAAATGGAATGGGAAAAAGATCAAGAGAAGCAGCCTATTGAGAATGCTGATAAAGAAATGGCTGTTGATCATGAGGATACACCTGCTGTCAAACAAGAAGAAAATGGAATATCTGGAGGTACTTCCCATTTTTGGTGTCTTCATTGTCTAACTTAAAGAAAAGAAAAGGAAAAAGGAAAAGAACACACCCTTCTTTTATTTTGCCCTTGCTGCTCTGTAATGTTTCCTTTATTCTTATGCCCACTTAGATTTTTAGTAGTCCTGAATTTTTATGATATGTGGTGCATTTAGTAGTACCAGAACCAATGGATATTGTTACAACTTCAGCATCAGCTTCTCAAGTTAATGAGATTCCTAGCTCTGATGTGGCAGTATTGGAAGGGCACACTTCTGAGGTTTGAAGCTTTGCTGATTCTGTTTTATGCAATATATGCACCTACCTTCACACGCATGCTGTTCATTTAGCCAGATTTTTTTGAAATTTTTATTTCTTGCAGGTCTGTGCATGTGCATGGAGTCCAGCTGGTTCCCTTCTTGCTTCAGGGTAGGTAATTTGTTTGGTTGAAATATTTCTGTTAACTGCTTTCTTCTTATCTAAGAGAACTCTCTACTTTGTTAACACCGCATGAAATTTACCAGCACTATTACTGTAAAAATATTTGCACAATTTGTACACTGAAAACGTTTTAAACAGCATTTAATAAATTTGTGCAGGGATCACTTGAAAACTTATGACTGAATCATGTGAAAACATTATAAGATCACAACTCAAATTTCAAAATCCTGTTTCTCTGAGCTTTCACCATATGCTTGTCAGAATGCTTCTTATTTTTTGACATTTTTTTTTAATGTTTTTTGACCTTTGCTGATTGGATATGCATGAGTTGGTTTCTTCTTGTGTACTTGATCATATGGCTTCTTATCGATCGTTTTCGAATCTTCTTGTCTGAATCATGTTATTGAGATTTGGTTTTTAGTAACAGAGACACTCCTACCTCTGATCTTGCCAGAGGTTTTTTTCTCATCATTGTATTACAACGTACATTTTCTGTTACTGCTTGTAGATCTGGAGATTCAACAGCTCGAATTTGGACAATAGCAGATGGACCATCAAAATCTAATGCACGTAATACCTTGTTGAATGTCTTGGTTTTGAAGCATGTGAAAGGGAGAACAAATGAGAAGAGCAAAGATGTGACAACACTTGATTGGAATGTAAGTTTTTGTTGTGCTAGGGTAGTATTTCTTTTTAAGGTGAAAAAGAATCTAATTTATTGTTTGCTTTTTGGATCCTTATGCTATATTGCTATTGGTATAAGATTATCGCAAATGTAACCTGGAAACAAATGTTATGAGATAAGAACAATGGCAAGAGCGTGTACCACTACCTTTTTTTCTGGTAGTTGTTTTTAATATGTAAAAAAATATCTTAACAGAGGATATTTGAAGAAATATAAACAGGGCTCAAAGCTGTGGCAAATACTACAGCTTGCATTGAATTTGGTGAGCTTGTGGGGCTGAAATTGAAGTTCCCTTGAAAATTGAGCATAGATTCTTCAGACCAACTCATATGGATTTTGCTACATTACCAATTCTGATGTCTGTTTAGCCACAATCTTAAATCGCAAATCCATTGAGAGCAGGTGGAAGTGGAACTTATCTTCAAGAGTCGTGATCTCTTCTAAACATCTATTTTTCTCTTATAATTTTTGTCATATTGCCTTTTCAGAATTTTCAATCAACTTGGAGTTTGCTGCTAATGATAACTTTAGTTCTTTCTATGAATGTTGATTTAAAAAAAAAAAAACAGAAGGGCACTATGTTTTTATGGTTTCTTATTCTCAGGGTGAAGGTACGATGCTTGCAACTGGTTCATATGATGGGCAAGCTAGAATTTGGACTACAAATGGTAAGTTCCCTTTTTTTATGGTTATTCAACTAATGGCATTTTTCATGGCATGTTTAAGAAAGCATGGCTGGGGAAAAGGTGAACAATTGGCATGGTAGGTTTTGTGTTCTGTTTACCATTTTACAGCTCATTACTGGCATTTGCATCCATAAGCAATATCACCCATTTCGGAAATTGCATTATGTTGACATGTTTCCCTAATGACCCCACAACAATGAACGGCTTTCTGCTGTTACTGGCCTATATCAATGTTCAAAGCTACTGACTGAAGTGTCTATTCTATTATATACTCCTGTGCCTGAGGATTTACCAAGGGCTCACAAGTTTCCCAAAATTTTGCCTCCAGAGAAAGGTCAGGTTTCTATGTTCCATGGACTGTAACTGGAGTTTTGTTATACTTGGCTCTTTTCCTCTGTTCTGTACTTAAATGTGTGCGCCCCCCCCCCCCCCCCCCCCAAAAAAAAAAAAAAAAACTTCAGGGTAGACCAGTAGATGCACTAGTGTGAGAGAGAAGCTAATTATTGGTGACACAAGAGATAAGGAAGACCTAAGTTACATAGAGCGGGTACTGGCATTCATTGCAAGTTGAAAATCATGGATAGCGGGAGCGGCTGAAGAGCATCTATTTGTCTAAAATGTTTTGATGTTTGATATCAAATAGTTAATTATTTTAAAAAGAAAAATGAATCTTATAGTATGCATTTTGACGGGAAAATCTAATAATGGTAATAAAACCAATTAATTGGCCAGTTATTGCTAGCAGGGTGGCACTAGGCTGATGGTTTTGATGGAAAAAGCTAATAACAGCTGTAAATAAATACAATTAATTGACTATGTATTACAAGCAGGTGGCTGTAGCATGATGTCAAAGACTTAATTTGTAGCATGTCAAGGCTGATGTTAGAGGCTCGCATTGCCATTTTTTAGCAAATTATAGAATTCCTGATTTGGGGATTTGTAGAGTGTGAATCATGTGCGCTGCTGCCCTGAATATGCCAATTGCATGATGAGGATGCTCCCAACTTGCCAATCGGCTCACTGAGGAAGAATTCATGATGGTGGATGGTGGATTTATGTAACTTAGGCTAGACCTAAACTTATTTCTGCCTATGATCTTGCGCTATTTTATGGAGGAACTTGCTCTAACTGAGAACTGAGATAGGATTGTTGTATCGATTGCAACTGGTTGCGAGTAATGCCTTGTTGATTGATTTAGTGAAAGAAATAACAAAAGTTGGTGCATTAGGTTGCTTATACTTGTGTCCAGATTACATTATTTGCTTTCAAGTTTATTCACACTTTAGTTTTGAGCACCTACACTGACAGAACATGGTAATGTAGAGGAGTGTGGTGATCCCTCTGCTTCATGGCAGTTTTCTCTTGAGCTGTTCTTAGTTAACCAGTTAAGATGTCTGCACACAAGTCTGTGTTTTCCTGATGCTTGTAGTGTCTTCAGGATTTCATTATTATTGGTGTCTAAAAAATTCCCTTGTTATTTCCTCTAATCTCCCTTTGCTCCCCTTTGCTCCCCTTTCATGATCTAGGTGAGCTGAAAAGTACATTGAGTAAACATAAAGGGCCAATATTCTCTTTGAAGTGGAATAAGAAGGGGGACTATCTCCTTACTGGAAGCTGTGACAAAACTGCAATTGTATGGGATGTTAAGGCGGAGGAATGGAAACAACAGTTTGAATTTCACACAGGTGATGTGTAAATTTTCATTCCATCATGTCTTTCCTTTTTTCTTTGTGGTTTTTTCCCTAGTGCGTGCAACCTGCAACTATCTTTTGTTTGTGTAACACTGCTATTCATCATGGTGTTTGCCTATGTCTATGTTTCAGGTCCAACTCTTGATGTTGATTGGCGCAATAATGTTTCATTTGCTACAAGTTCAACAGATAATATGATATATGTTTGTAAGATTGGAGAAAATCGCCCCATTAAGACTTTTGCGGGTCACCAGGTTCTTTACCATTTCATCGCTTCCAATCTAATCTGCATGTTTTTTAATCTACATCGTATTTCTCAGTGCTTGACAGTTTTTTAAAATATGCTAAATTTAAAGTAGTGCATTATGATTTTTAGTTCAGGCTGTACAAAATAATTCCTTTTGATTGAATTGAGTCTTCTGGCAAACAATTGTCTGAGACTTATGTCTTACTACCAATTTCAGGGTGAAGTAAATTGCGTTAAATGGGATCCAACAGGTTCATTGTTGGCCTCTTGTTCTGATGATATTACTGCGAAGGTTACTATTTTGTCATCAGTGCATAACTGATACTCCTGGTTATGTAAAATCTCTTTTTCTGCTGTTGTGTGTTAGTGATTTTACCTTTTGAAGGAAATTATAACCTGCTCTTCTATCATTTATATGTTTTCAAGGTCCTAGAATATGTTCTGCTGTTTCTTTTGCTATAATTTTATTATTTCCATTTGTGTTTTTTGGTCCATCATAAATTCATGGTGCAGATTTGGAGTATGAAGCAGGACAAGTTTGTCCATGATTTGAGGGAGCATTCTAAGGTATGTCTCAGATCCTTTGCAGGGTCGTATGTGCTTGCACATGCGTCCATGTTGCTGATTTCTTACAAAATTTGACCTTTTTCTTCTCAGGAGATATATACTATCAGATGGAGCCCCACAGGAACTGGAACAAACAATCCTAACCAGCAGTTAGTTCTTGCAAGGTTTGAATACTCAAGTTCCTCATTTGTGCATTTGCTGCTTCCTTTTATTCCTAGTTCCTTTATTTAAATAATGCTTTTAAATTGGCATCCACAATATGATAATTCTTCAGTGCATTTACTGCCCTTTTATCACTCTCTTTTATATCAAGGTGACTTTAATTTTTTTTTTTTTGGTCATGAATATATTTCAGTGCAATTCTTGTTTACTTTCGTCCATTATTTGTTTGTTACATTCTTTAAGATGTTTGCTTTTTATTTCCTGTAGTGCATCATTTGACTCTACGGTTAAGCTATGGGATGTTGAGCAAGGGAAACTTCTCTGCAGCTTGAATGGACACAGGTACAATCTTTCCTTCTTTTGTTGAACAAGACTGTAATTGTTCGAACAGAAACATCTAATCATTCTTTTAAAAGCAGTTACAAAATTCCACTTCTCTTTTGGGTTATTGACAATTGTCTTATAACCAAATTGACAGAGAACCTGTGTATTCCGTTGCATTTAGCCCAAACGGGGAGTTTCTGGCAAGTGGATCTCTTGATAAATCCATGCATATATGGTCACTTAACGAAGGGAAAATTGTGAAGACATATACTGGAAATGGAGGTATATTTGAGGTCTGTTGGAACAAGGAAGGTGACAAGATTGCAGCCTGTTTTGCCAACAACACAGTTTGTGTCCTGGACTTCAGAATGTAATGCCTCAAAGGTACAATCTGGTAATTTCGGCATGGTAAATTTGGGATTCGACTTCAAGAAAATTTTAACTTGGGGGTAGGTACATTGTCCGTTAACCATGTGATGTAGGATTTACGTGACAGTTAGCGCTTCTTTTGGATGCTATAGTTTTGATTATATTTTTTTGGTGACGCTTACGCAATATGTAGCAGATGCACATGTTAACCAACAGTGTATAAAATTTGCCTGCATCAGAAGCTCATGATAATGTTTTATCTTATGTCGTTTTTTTGGCTCGGGAACTTGGTGCGACGTAGTTACTATTTAGTCGTAATCTGGCGTAATAAAATTTGAAAGGTCCTGTGATTTATCTTAGAAAAAGAAAGGCACTGTAATTTTCATATTATTCCCTGTGAAAAATAGTCGGTACCTCTAAATTGATGCTAGCTGAATCTCTACTTTGGTTGTTCACATATTTTGAAGCCGAAGTTCGACGGCAGTCGTCTAGGCGTCTATCGTCTTGGCTAAAATAGACGAGCAGTGAGACTGAGATGCTGAACGCGTCCAACCCGAAAAGGCTTTTTGTTTGTGAAAGTCCCTGTTAGCTGGATTGAGTTGCTTCAGACGCTGATTGGGTGAAACTCTTAAAAAGCATGTTAATGGACTCAAATTCGCGATATTATATAAGTAAGGGGAAAGAGCAGAGCCTTTTTCTATTTAAGTCATAAAATTTTGTGAGTTTTTATTTAAGTCTTAAAACTTTTAAAATGTATAAAGAATTATTTAGTAACTAAAAAATAAATTCATAAAGTTTTAGAACTTAAATAAAAAATTTGTAAAAGATTTAGGTCTGAAAGTGGTCTTTTTCTTGGCTTTTGTTCATTAGCATTTCAAAACCTTGTGAGAAAATGCTAATTTGTCTCACTTTTTTTTCTTCCAAATGCTTTTCAAAATTGATCTTCCATTTTCTTACAGTGAGAAGAACAATTTTTTTTTTTCAATTTTTTCAAAGAAGATATATTTTTTTTATATATTTATGCATCGAATGATAAAAAATCACATTTTGTAAAAGATTTATTGCGGTTATCGTTTAAATTAATGTGATGTTGGCTTGGCTTGGAACAAACATGATATATAAAATTACTTATTAATAACTAAAAATATTTATTTGAAGATGTCACCCTTTAAGATCTTCGAAAAGCATGTTTACTTTTAGTCATCCTTCAAGATCTTCAAAAAATATGTTTACTTTTTCTTTTTTTTTTTAAATTAGCTTTTTTTTCTAAATTTGAAAAACATAAAAATTATAAATAAAAAAAAATTACTAAAATGAAAATTAATAAATTATAAGAAATTTCTTTCAGTCCTAAATCTTTTACAGCTGTGCTATTTAAATCCTAAAAGTTTGCAAATTTCTATTTAAGTTCTAAAACTTGTAAAATGTATACATAGTCCTATAATTAGTGTTAAAGTTAACCTAGACTAGGAGATGGATTTGAGTTGTAGAAAATCATGTGTTGATAGGTGAAGCCCTTTCTTTTTCTTTTATATATAACTCTCCTATATGATTCATTAATATATCAATTTAGAATAATCCTTTCGAGTGTTGATTAAGAATCCACTTCATACAATAGCATGAAATTTTACAAGAATTTGTAGTCGACTGAAATGAAATATTAATCCTGACATTAACGCAGGCTCGTTTAGGATTTTTTTTAAGTGATTATATGAAGTTTGAGTTCCTCGGGTTGGTTTTGTTCCATTTTGTCTTGATTTATTTATTTATGTATTGTTTACAACCACTAGTATTTAAAAGTTAATACAATTTTATAACTAACTTTTTAAAAGTTTATTTTCATTCCAGTTTATAAAAGAAAACTTAATACACGTAATTGTTTCATTTGTCAAAAAAAAAAATTATGAGAGTGCTTTTTGTATTGCGTTTCAGCTTGTGTATAATTGTAAATTGGGAAACTTACAATTATCCCCTATATATGTCATAACCTAAAGTTTACCTTCTATATTTTTAGAAACTTACATTTTGCCTCCTGTGTTTTTTACATTGTCTGATAATAACTTTTGAAACTGTATTTAAACTATACGATAATCATCTTTTAGAAATTTTAATCTCTCAAATATTTTTTTATAGTTAATAGATATTTTAAATTATTTATTTTTCCTTTCTGTAAATGTATTTTTCTACCTGTAAATACATATCAATATTTTTTAAAAGTTGGTTGGTTATGAAAAAATATCAAAAATTTTAAAATTATTGAAACATTATTATTATGCAATTTAAATTGAGGTTTCAGAAGTTGTTATCGGACATTAGAAAGCAAACATGGGATAAAGTGTAGGTTTTTGAAAATAGATAGGACAAGGTGCAGGTTTGACCAAACAACAGGTGGGTTTTTATAAGTTTGCCTTCTAAATAAATCTCCATACTCAAAATGGCAAAAATCATAAAAAAAAAAATCACTTATGTTTCAACTCAGCCCAAATCAACCACTTATGTTTTTTGAGACTCAAAATAAACCATCGACATTAGGTAAATGACTAAATAAACCAATAACGTTATTCAAATGGCCTAATTCACATACTACACTTCGAAATTTAATGAAAAATTACAAAAATCCCCATCATCTTTATGATTTTTGTTATAATTGATACTTCTAGTTTAAAATAGTCCAAATACGTTACTTTAATTATCGCATTGGGAAATATGCTAATATTTTGATTAATCATGGATATCTCTCTTTCCCCCCCCCCCTCTCTCTCTCCTAACTCCAAAGTCGATATCTGAAACCTCATTATTGACCCTTCTTTCTGCTATTGGATATATTATATTTCACATCAACAACAGTATTGGATCTTAAAAAATAAAAAGACAGACTCAAAGTTGAGGCCGTCTCCATAAACAATAGTGGCTATGGAGGACAATAATTTCTCAATTTCAATTAACCAAAGTAGTTATATTATAAGTATCATAACTTTTGTCTTATTTTGGCAAGAGAAGGAATTTATTAAGAATCATTTAAATAGAATATATCATATTTTAACAAAAAAAAATGAACCACTAATTTTATCAATTTTCTTTGTAAAAAAATAAAATAAGCATATAATATTTCCAGTTTTATAAAAAAAATGCTAACCTGGTCTCCATAAAAGGTTGAACAAAATATTAAATTTAACAGAGAATGTGTAATTTGACTCATTTAAAGATCTTAGTAGTTTATTTGGCCCAAAAAGGACTAATTGGGCCAACAAAAATTTTTTTGGTGGTTTATTCATTATTTTTTGCTTTAGAACAAACATAATATCTTATCAAAAAATGAAATATTCCAACAAATTGTTGTCAAGTAGCCGATTTGAGCTAACTCAGTAACTTCAATGGTTTATTTGGCCCCAAAAAAATATTAGTGGCCAAATCAGGTCAAATAGAAACATGAGTGTTTAATTCGTTATTTTTGACTATTCAAAATCATATACACGTAAGTAGGGGTGAGCATCTGAAGCCGAACCACCCCCATTGAGTTGGGCTGGGTTGGGTAAAAATTGATCATGGTTCTCGGGTTGATTCCACATATAAGAGAATCGACAGTTTTTGGGTTGGTTCTGGTTCCATATGGAACCAACCCGAGGTGGAACCGAACTCGAGATATATATATACAATTATATAATAAAAATTATAGTATTACTAATATATCCACACACACACACACACACACATACATATATTTCTTTGAAGTATTATGATGGTTATTTTGTGTTTTTATATTAAACTCTTAAACTGATGTTCCAAATTGAAACAGTATGGAAGTTGTGTGATCATTTATGAAATTTCTCCATATTTACTTAAATCACTTTGCTTCATAGACCCACCACTCCTAAGTCATTTTGCTTTCGATCTTTCATTCCAGACTACTCTTTACGATACAATTATGATATTTTTTTTCATTTGAGTCATGCAAAATTAAAAATTTATGACATCAACATATTTTAGGTTTGGATATTGAAGAAGATGGTCTTAAAGGCTCAATTTTCCATATTGAATGTCATACCAATATTGGAATTACTGAAATGAAGTAAACTAGTTGAGATAAAAGATGCCCCACAAGCAACTCTTTTGAACCATTTTTGTAAGAACAACATTTTAAACTCTTTTGAATGTATCTAAGTACATATATTTAAATATTAATTTAATTGTATATTATGTTGAATATGTCATAAAACTGATTATGGATGTAGATTTATTGAATTTTGGTGTTGTTATAAATATATGGTATAAACTAAAAAACCCGAAAACCAGAACCGAGAAACCCAGAACTATGGTTTTGGTTCTGTTTGGTTCTCGGTTCTGGGTTGAGTAGAAAAATTTTGGAACCGAGACCATTTCGGGTTAATTCAGTTCCACCATAAAATCGAACCAACCCGACCCATACTCACCCCTACACGTAAGAGCCAACAAATGAACACCTTATACTCAAAGTTTGTTTTCATGTGAACAAGGGTATTGATCAAGTACTGCCGGGTCTGGAGAATGGTTTATATGCCAACCATATCTAAAGCACAGAGAACCATTACATCCGATTACAATCAGGTAAAAACTTTTTATTGTGCCTGATCTTTTTGTGTTGTACTACACAAGCCCCTAACCTTCATTTTGTTCTCAATGTGCCCTAATGTCCCCAATGTGCTAGATCGTGCCCTAATCATGTTTTTTTTTTTGTCACTTTCATGGTTAATTTTTCCGGAATTTCGGCAAAAAATGTCAACTTTAATCCCAATTTTCTTGCTCCCACAAAAACACCCTCAAACTATGGGATTTAACACTTCACCATTAACTTTACCCTCTCTCGCCGTCTCTCTTCCAACGCAATGGCTACCTCCTTCCTCAACATCATCTCCCTCTACGGCATCAGCCTTGTCTTTGTCCGGATGAACCTTCAACAACAACTTCCGATACACTTTTCGAACATCTTCCACAGAACAGGTCTTCTCCAACCTTAATATCTCATAGAAATCCTTCTTCTTCCTAAGTTGCCTCATGATCGTGATCTGCTTCTCCATGTATGACATGGAAGAAGAGGACAACGCAGATGACCCATTTACAGGATTCCGCATCCGAATCAAAAGCTAATCAGACGGCTTCAAAGGAACATCAGCGGTGGGTCCATTAGAAGCGTACAGCGCAGATTGATCGCCCGAATCCTTATCAATGGCCGACAAGAGATTGTCAACGGGGAGAGAGGGATCGAGATGTTGAGTTTTGGAAAGAAATGTGAAGGCTTGAGCTCGATCTCCTGCTTTGAGCTCTCCCTTGCCGATTTTCAGGCACTTTACAGCATCTTCCTTTTTGCTCTCCATAAACAAATGAAGAATTTGATTTGATGCTGGTTAAGGAAGAGAATGGGCAAGTAAGCAGTCACTGGCGATGTCGGATTACAGGGAGCGAGCAATATAGGGTTTCATGATTTGGCATATTTGAGGAAATATTTGTGAAATTTATCGACTTGAAGTCGAATTTGGATCGTGATTGGAAGATAAATTCCACTTTAACCTTTATTTCGTAATTCTAGCAAGCAGCACGGCGACGGAAGAAATGAATCATAGCAGGAATGAGGCAGCGGGAGATGAGTCGAGAAAAGGTGATCACGATGAATGCAGCGGCGACCACAACGACCATGGCGATGAGCAGCTGGTTGAAGTCGATGGGCGGCCTCGATGTGGAAAGGGTTTGGCAGGAGGAATTGGAAGAGGAACAGAAACAGGGGGAGGGGGAAGGCCGGAAGGGGATGGAGGAGGGGCCCCGTGGCAGAGATGCACCATCGGTGGAGAGGGGTTGGTGTTTACGGTAGAGCATTACTTAAATCCCATAGCTTGAGGGTGCTTTGAGTTAGAGGAGAAAATATGTACCAAAGTTGGCATTTTCTGCCAAAATTTTGTTGAAGTTAACCATAGAAGTGATGAAAGGATTATAATTGGGCCAGACACGATTTGGCATGTTCGAAACTTTAAGAGAACAAAGTAAAAGTTAGGGACCTATTTAAAATAACGCCAAAAGGTTAGGACGACAACCGATTTTTACCCTATTACAACATTTTAGGCTGAAACTGAATCATCTGCACTTGTTTGGACAAATCCGTGTAAAACTGTTTGATGAGACAAGTCTGGTTAACATCTGACTCAGCATTCCAACACCACGTTAACTTAATCTGGATGAAGCTTCATCATCAAATCACAACTGCTTTTTGTCACATCCAAACGAGTTGTGGGAAGAATGAGCTCTTTATGAAAAAGCAATCACGTTGTATCAGAAAAGAAAGATTCTGAGTCTAAAAATGCGAGAGGTTCCCATCGCGTTTCTCTCGTTGTGCGTAAATTAAAGGACTTTCGTAATGCAACGGAATCAGCATTTCACTCATCAGTTGGTAAAAATAACTTCTGCAAAACATTGTGTGGCTTTAGCACTACCCACGATAATTTGGTTGGTTGGGCTATGTTTTGGTTAGATTATTTAAATTTAGGACTAATTGGGCTAGTTGAATTAAGGTCTAGATCAGACTCAAGTCTAGCTATTTAGGTTCGAGTTAATTTCGGGTTCATGTTGGGTTAGGTCGGATATATTTGGGTTCAGGTTTGATGTAGGTCAGGTCAATTTCAATACCAGATAACTTTAGAACAAGTTTTAGACCAGATTCGGGTTAATTTTCAGGTTCATTTGAGTTACTGGTGCATAAGCCGAAATGATTATGATACTCTAGGACATCCTCTATGTAAGACATGTTAGCCTCCAGAGGAGCTTGTCTTAAACAGTATCTGCAGCAGCATGAAACAAGGGTCAAGGGGCTTCCTAGAGTATTATCGGGCAAAAGACCTCTGATGCCCAAGTTAGTATATAAAAAGGGGAGTATGAGAATAGCAGATAAGGAGGTGTATGACCAAATGTGTTACCTAGGAGCTTCCTCTGAGTATATATAGAACGGTTGCGAAAAGAGCAATTTCGCCTGAGCACGGGGGATTCAGACATGTGGATGGCCTAATTCGGTAGGCCTTCAGTCCGTACGTTAGGAGAGGTGTCTCCAGCTGGACTAGGGCCAATAGGTGGTTATGCTCATATGGCAAATCAAGGGTCGTGTGGGTGGTCTCTGTCAATGGTCTCGAGGGACTACATCTTTGGCCTTTTCCGCCGAGGTCCCTTAGTGTGTTCTGAGGGTATTAACAAGTTCGGACGACTTCTTTGTCTTCCAAGGGTGGTGAGCGTGTTATTCAAGGGTGGTATACTTGCTGTTTGAGGGTGATGGTCAAAACCCCTTCTTCCCGAGGGTCCAATGGGTGATAGCCCTTTGGCTATTAGACTGAATCGATTCAATTTTTTTGTTCAATTTTTTGTTAAAATTTAGATTAAAGAATTTGACTTTTTTGTGATATTTAATTTAAGTTAAAATTTCTTTTCTTAGTATGTTTAATTAAAATTTTCATAATTTTTTTTCAATATAGTTTATTACATATTTATGTTATTTAATATTAACAGTAATACTTTATAATGGCCAAAGGGCCACAACCGTTAGAAACACATCATAGAAATAAGGCAAGTGCGTCACTAGGGAGGCCCATTGGGCACTGAAGTAACATTTTGGGCAAATAGAAGGTGCCTCAGTGAGAAAAAAAGGTACCTTAGGGAGTACCAACTGTCGAGGTGCCTCCCATAAACCGATATAGGCTTTTTGGATGTGAAGGTACATCAGCTAACAAGCCCCAAGGAACTCTGCAAGCCTCTTACAAGACCATTACGACTGCACCACAGAAGGTGTGCGAGGCACCTTCTTGTGCCTATTAGAACAGCTAGTTGCAGAGGTTAGTTAAGATAAGCAGGCCTATAGCTCTAAATCCCAGCTAGACACATGGTTGGGTGATCTAGGGAATTGCCCTTATATTTTCATGCTCTGTATCGTATATAAAGGGTGAGCTTCTCATAACTGAGGTATGTCATCCTTCCCCGCTTCTAAGTATACATTTTCACATATCATTAGCCTAACTTAAGCGTCGAAGGATTTCTCTCTGGAAACACTCCGGCGATCCTTTCACCTTTTTTTCTTGTCTTTCAGGTTTGCATTATTCCAAAAAAAGCCTCCCAATGAGCCCACCATGTTTGTGAAGACTCCGGTGAAAGCCTAGGACACCACTTTATAATACTTGATTGTTTTTCTAGACCCATACTTTTCAGCTATTACTACACAAGCCACTCATACCTTTACCTAACTATCACCTAGAAGCATACTGTGATAAATTTTTATACACATGTTTCGATGAATTTTCTATGAAATTGTTACAAAATGCAATTACATTTCGCCTTTAGTTACCAAAATGAAAAACTTAAAAAATTTTGGGTGAAAATGCAAAGATTTCAAAAGTTTAAGGACCCATGTTATAATTATTATAGTCTACTGAAATTAAATTTTTTAAAATTTAGGTAATTGATTACATTATACTTAACAGTTTATGGATGAATTTTGTAATTTTGACAATTGGTTTCCAAAATCATTAAACCACTAAATATAAAAGTTACTTATTTTGGAAGAATCCAAATATAAGACTTATTAAACATGAAAGTCTCTTTTCCAAATATGAGACTTACTAAGTATAGAAATCCTAAAAAAAATGAAGGTTACTAAATATGAAGATCTTCTCCCAAAATATGAGAATTGCTAAACATGAAAGTCAGAAAAAAATGAAAATATGTTAGTTCTTTTCTCAAATATGAAACTTAATAAATACGGAAGTTGCAAAAAATAAAAGTTACTAATAATAAAAGTCACACCCTTCCCAAATGTAGAACTTACTAAAAATGGAAGTCCCAAAAAATAGAAGTTACTAAATATGTCATATATATGAGACTTACTAAATATGGAAGGTAATGAAAGAGGAAAGTTAGGGTTTAGGGTGGCGGTTAAAATCGGGTCTTGTCAGATCTAGTCATTAGGTTATCTCAGGTTCGGGTCAAGTCAGTCTTCTCAGTTTTAGGTCATTTCATATTCTGGTCAATTCAAGCTCAAGTCATTTTGAGGTTCTGGTATTTTAGGTTTAGGTCATTTGGATTCAGGTTTTTTTAGGTTTCACTTCAATGGATTCAAGTTCAGGTCAGTGTTAGTTATAATCGAGTTTGGGTGGCTTATTTTTTTTTGTCAAATCGAATTAAGTCAGACTTATATTTGTGTGGGTTAGGCTAGGATGTTAAGTCGGATCATATTTTATCATACCTTCTACTAAATAGAAAACGTCAAGAAAATCTTTGCATGTCTTTCACTAGATGCCGTGGAGCTACAGTGACAATTACAAAGCATGTGGTACTTGGGACCATGTCAGAGTTTGATGAAGTTAGGCATCTTATGTTTGTTAGATATGGACTGTGATTAGGAATTGGACAAATCCAATCAAGCATCTTAACTTAAACATGAACCTGTCAATCATGTCTGCCTAAAAGTCTTCTTTACCTCTGTGTTCATGGAACTCTTCTGTTCACTTTTTATTCACAATTACTGTGAGCTAGTGTTCTTGTTGCTCTCTCAGGCTACACATGTGTTGAAAATATGACCAAACTTGGCCCACTTTCTCATTTGCTAGCTATGATTTGACTCTTATATCCCATCATTGTTAGTTAAGCATCCTTCGTCCACATAGAAAGTGGTTCATGCTTGAGCTTCTATCACAACAATCCATCCCGCAAAACAGAATCAAACATTAGGTATTTGATGAAGACATTACAAAAGACTGGTCGGAAAGGACTAGGCAAGAATCCGAAGCAACAATGACATGCCAAACATTACTATACGAGTTGAATAAAATCCTAGTTACTTCCTTCATAGGGCTAAATTCTTCTATATATATATATACTATCCTACTTGACCATTTGCTTTAGAACTTCTCAAGCCTGCTAAGTTTAGAGCCAAACCTCCGCTTTTGTTATGACTTTCCAGGAAGAGGCAAATGAATCAAAAACCGGCAGTGAAAGAGGACTACTTGAAGATGATAACAACAACCCCTTGGGTGATTGGTTAAGCTTAGGCCTAACCAGAAACGATGTTCCTTTCACGGCAAGCAACAAGAACAAAGTTTTCTCATGCAACTTTTGTAGGAGAAGGTTCTATAGCTCACAGGCATTAGGAGGCCATCAGAATGCACACAAAAGAGAAAGGGGAGCTGCCAAGAGGTTAAATTCTCACAGGATGATGCTTCCAACATCCGTTACATCTCCTTTCTATCCGATTTCGGTTCGATCTCTGACAGTTCGGGCACACGCCCTTGTCCATAAGTCTGGTAGAGAACGTTCTAAATTTGGTGATGCCAGTTTTGCAGCTTTTGGGGTAGGATGGGTTCCCCCTAGGATTGAAGAATGTATGGACTTAATCAAATGGCCAGGAAGTTTTAGGCTTGATGAATTTCCTAAGCAACATGAAGAGTTGCATAAGCTTGATTTGAACCTTAAATTGTGAATTTTTATCAGCTTTTTATGTCTATATATTGTGGATTCCTCACTTTGATCTTTCTGTGAGTATATATTTGTCTCTACAATATTGGATCTCCGCAATCCGGCTAATCTTAATCCTCTCTTTTGCATTCAACAAAGTAAAAATTTCTCTTCCATTTTGATTTCCTTTTTAATCCAGCTAACACTGACAATAATTCAATCTGAAAATATCATAAAGTAATAAGCATAAAAGCAGATCAACTTAACCCTTCGCTAAATAATATTATAATAATGATGATGATAGTGACAAACTAACACTGAGAATAAAAATTCCTCTCAAGGTCTCCTCCACAAAACCCAAACCTATTAGTTGAAAATTTTGAGAGAATATGTTATTGTTCAAGGAAAATATTATGGGCTTGGGCTTCTTTTCCTCTCTAGATACCTTGACGCACCTAAACAAGTTTTTAGGATACAGAAATGGGCCAAAGGTGGCTCATATTATATATTATTTCAAAGTTGGGGACCAGTGGCACAAAAGGAATTTACATGACTATGAAGTATGAACTTACAGTTCTTAGGTTCCTCTGGGCCTATCACAGACAACTGCCCGTACAAGTTAAATACTCCATTTAGGCTCCAACATAAAAGGGAAAGTTACAAAACAAAAAAAAATCTAGCTTAAAGTTTGCTTAAGCTTATTGCCCCTCATATTTTAATAAAAATATATTATTAACCCTTAAAATTTTTAAGTATTACAGTTTCACCATGCTCATTTTGGATGTTAAAAACTTGTTAAAATATTTCTAAATTTCCAAAATAAAGTACTGTAAACTAGCAAACTACAGTCAAACATAGATGACTAAGCCGTTATTTTATTAAACACAGTGGGAATCGTACATGAAGATTTACTAAAAATGATCATATTTTCTGATTTAAAAAGAAAACATTTGATTCAGCCATACGTTTACCTAGACGTGTTTTCTGGTTCACACTGTTTCTTATTTGACATTCTAATAACTAATTAACAGGTTTCTAGTGTACAGAATAACGAAGATATTATAAATGTAGATTTTAAATCATTTAAGAAAATAATGATATATGATGATGTACAAACCTTGGTATTGGGCCTTGATATTAGAGTGTGGGTTTTAACACGGGTATGCCTTGCAAGAGGGAGTATAGAAACGTGGAGAAGATTCTCCAAATCTCAGGTCACTAGGAATTCTAGCAAATGTATGGATACCAAGGAAATAATCTCATGTCTAGCATATGAATAGTGAATATCTTTATATATGCTTTTAGGCTTTGGTGACTTATGAGCTTAAGGTTGTTGGAAGAGGCGGCTGCTCTCTGGGGTCTTAGAACCATTAGATTTTATGACATGAGACCATTTGTAGAGGGTTGAAGGTTATTGGGTCCAATTAGGTTTAAAGAACTTAATGGACTCTTATCAACATATAGTGTAGAGTCCAAATCCTTAAATATAGATGTCATTGGTATATTTTCTAAAATACTACTCGTATCTTAAGTTCTCTACACAATTTAAATCAAATTTAAGTTAAAAAATTGAAATAGTGTAAAAAAAAATTGGGACGGAGCTGGTAGGAGATAACAATTAACAAAAGGAGTTGTAATTTTCAAACTAAAATTGATAAGCTTACATCAAATATAAAATAAAATAAAATCGATTGGCTGTGCTATGGTGCAACACCTAAAGCTATCAAATATGAAATTACAGAGTCCTGCTAATTATTCCTGGACCAAGCCACATCCATGTGCTTCTTGGGGGTCTACTTTGACCAAAATCGATTTTCGTCAGATTGATCAGTCTCACAAGCCTCAAGCAGCATCCTAAGCTGTTTTTATTTTCACGTTTTGTTACTATTTTACTTCTCGCTGCTGTAACATGTTCTACTTTCAACAATGTTAAAATTTGCAACATTTTTATGTTTAGTAAATTATGAGGTTCATGGTAAATTTGCATGTTATTACGATTCAATCTGTATCAACATTAAATGTGAATATAAACAATAGTGATCATTGACAAATAAAAAGAGTTTTATAAAAAAAGAAAAAAAAGTATGAACCAGAATAAAAAGGCATGGTAAAGTTTTGGGTCTAAGAGAGCAAAAAAAAAAAAAAAAAGATTCTAAGTATCAAGAGATAATCATGAAAACTAAAATATTGTTTTAGAAAAGAGAAATAATATGAAAAAAATTAATAATATAAGATAAAGAGTAGAATTTCAGTCACCAAAAATAGGGTTTAATGATTAATAATTAAAAAATAACAAAAAAATGGTCTTCAGTGCAGGAGAGTAAATATAAAAATTTTAAGAATTGGAGGCTTAACCATCAACTTAATAAAGGAAAAAAATAAATGAAAAAATTAGATAAACTAAATTAATTTGAACCATACTAAAAAGTAAACAACTCATAGTGACTAAAGTTTAAACAAAATAATAATAAAAAAATAAAAAAAATAAATGAAGTCACTATAGTTTATTAAAAAAATAAGAGAAATAAATCATGATTAACAATATTTTACTTTAGAAGATAATAAATAAATAAATGACAAAAAAAATTAAAGATCAAGAAAACAAATGGAGAGGTTTGGTGACTCGTATATCATAGTAGATATTTTTTGTAATAAATTTTAATAACAATAGTGCGACATAAAACACGTTACGTGCTTCGAAACAATGTATATTTTATTTGTTAATTAAAAACAATTCAACAAAAATTTTCATCTCCTACTAACACAAAATCTAATTTTTAATATCGATGAAAAATTTATCTAGAAAATTTTGCTCTCAAATTTAACAATTATGAACCAAATTACTTTATTAAACTATAGAGCTTGAAGTAAATAATTGATGCTACAAATCTCAATAATCAATAATGATAAAAAAATGAAAAAAATAAAAAACAGTGTTTAATATATATTAATCAATTAACAGTTTAACCATTAACTTAATAAAGATAAAAAGAAAAGAAAGTGAAAAAAAAACTAACTAAAGTAGAATCAACTAGAATCAGGCTAAAAGTAGGAAAATTATAATAATTAAAGCTTCCTTTTAGAAAACAATAATAAAGAAAATCAATAAAAAAAAGTTAGGATCAAGACAAAAAAATGAAAAAACTTTAGATATTAAGGATTTAACAATTGACTTAATGAAGATAAAAATTGGTTTAACTAAAAAATAAACAAATTATTGTTACCAATGTCTTACTTTAGAAGATAGTACATAAAAAATAACAAAAAGAAAAACTTGGGGGCCAAGAGAGCAAACAGAAAAATTAATTAAAAATTTATAAAATTTGGGCACTAAAATGTAACATGGACGTAACTAAAGTACACAAGAGAAAAAATTAGAAAGTTAGGGACTGAAACCACATTTTAACTAAAACAAATGTGAGACAGAATAAAACAAAAAAATTACAACGTAAGCCCTCAAAAAGGCAAGAGTCTTGCTAAATGAGATAAAACTAAAAAAAGAACCAATCACATCCTAAAAAATAATTAAAAAAAACTAAAAAAAAAAAAAGAATGCGAAGCCACTACCCAAAAATCAACCGGGCTCAACAACCCATAACAATGGCACTATTCATCCAATAGTGACCAATGTTGATATTTAGAAGTTATAATAAAAAAATTTAAAAAAAAAGGTTAAATGAAGTCACTATAGTTGGTTAAGAAAAATAATGGAAACAAATCATAGTTATCAATATTTGGCTTTAGAAGACAATAAATAAATAAATGAAAAAAAAAATTACAGACCAAGAGAACAAAATGGAGAGGTTTAGTAACCCGCACATTGTAGTGGATATTTTTTGTAATAAATTTTAATAATGACAGTGCGACACAAAACTCGTTACGTACTTCGAAATAATACATATTTTGTTTGTTAATTAAAAACAATTCAATAAAAATTTTCATCTCCTATTAACACAAATTTTAATTTTTAATATCAGTGAAATATTTATCTAAAAAAATTTACTCTCAAATTTAACAATTATGGACCAAATTAATTTATTAAACTACAAAACTTGAATTAAATAATTGATGCTACAAATCTTAATAATCAATAATAATAATAAATGACAGAAATACAAAACTATGTTTAATATATGTTAATCAATTAATAGTTTAACCATTAACTTAATAAAGATACAAAAAAATAGAAAGTGAAAAAAAAAACTAAAGAAAGTTTTGTTTTAAACTAGAAACAGGCAAAAAGTAGGGAAATTATAATGATTAAAGCTTTATTTTAGAAAACAACAATAAAGAAAATCAATAAAAAAAAGTTAGGATCAAGACAAAAAAAAAAAAGAAAAAAATTTAGGTATTAAGGATTTAACAATTGACTTAATGAAGATAAAAAATGGTTTAACTTAAAAATAAACAAATTATGGTTACTAATATCTTACTTTAGAAGATAGTACATAAAAAACAACAAAAAGAAAAGCTTAGGAGCCAAGAGAGCAAATAGAAGATCTAATTAAATAGTTATAAAATTCGGGGACTAAAATGTAACATGGACGTAACTAAGGTACAAAAGAGAAAAAAAATAGAAAATTAGTGACTGAAACTGCATGTTAACCAAAACAAACATGAGACAAAATAAAATTAAAAAATTGCAACATAGGCTATCAGAAAGGCAAGTGCCTTGCTAAATAAGATAAAACTAAAAAAAGAACCATTCGCACCCTAAAAAAAAAACAAACAAAACAAAAGCAAAAAAAATGCGGAACCACGACCCAAAATCAATTGGGCTCAACCAACCCATAACAATGGCACTATTCATCTAATAGTGACCATTGTTGATCTTTAGAAGTTAGTAGTAATTTTATCATATTACCTTTGATTTATCTTTTTAATATTCACCTTTTTAACTTTCTTAATTTATGTGAAAAAAGTTAAAGGTAAAAGTAAAAATAATATAAATTTTTTTCACTTTCTTAATCTTTTGTATTAAACAAAATGAATCAATAAATATGAAACGAAGGAAATATTTAATTCGCGTATGTGCATGTAAATTAGTAGCCAAACCTATTTGCGTCCAGATACATTTATCTAATCACGAGTTTTAGTAATTAGAGATAGAGGTAAAGTCGATCTCAACAACTCCCCTCATGCTAGAGTGTGGAGCTTCAAAACACTAAGCTTGTTTACTAACTCGTGAAATGTCATGTCCTTAAGGCTTTCATGAATATATCTATTGGCTAAATTTACAATGGGATGTAGGTTATCACAAGCTGTCCTTACTGGATTCACGGTCGGACGAAATGACAATCCATTTCAATGTATTTCATCCTTTCATGGAAGACTGGTTTAGCTCCTATATGTAGTACAGCCCGATTATCACAAAAGAGTTGCATGGTTGTGCATGTTCGACACCTAAATTTTTCAAGAGCACTTGGATCCAAATAAGCTCATTAATAGTTGTTGCCATGGAATTTGTAGTCAATGTCAATTGAGGATTGACTTCTTATTGACCGTTTATTTGTACACCAAGATATGGGCACTTGTCTTAACGTAGTGAAATATTTAGTTAATGACCTTCTACTGTTTGGACATGCTACCCAATCTGCATCATAGTAACCTTTTAGCTGCAAGTTGTTTTCTCTAGGAAATAGTAGTCATTTTCATTGTGTTGACTTAATGTAGCATAGTACCCTATAAGCTGAATCAAGATGCTCAATTATTAGGCTCTGCATCTGTTGAGTCAAAATATTCATGGCATAAGTGATATATACTCATCTAGCTAAAGTGTATAATAACCATTCTATCAAACACTTATACATTGTTGGATCCTTGATGAAAGCACCTTGGACTGTCCAAGAGAATGATTTTGTTCCATGGGCGTGTCTTTGAGGTGAAATTGCATGTGTAGGAAGTCTTCCAAGTGCTTGCATTATTATGGATCATCCCCTGCTACCACCATGTCATCTATATATACAAGTACTACAAGAAAAAATCCATTACTTTGTTGTGCGAATAAAGAATAATTAATATTAGATCAAATAAAGCCATAGTTTTTTAATGCTATGGATAACTTTGCAAACCATTCTCATGAGGCTTTCTTGAGTCCATACAAAGACTTTTTAAGTTTGCAAACTTGTGTATCTCCACTTTTGATGTGGCCTGGTGGTGGTTGCATGTATATCTTCTCATGTTCATCTCTATATAAGAAAGCATTATTTACATCAAATTGATATAACTCCCATTTTTTTTGAAGCAGCAAGGGCAAGAAGACTTTTTATGGTTGTAAGCTTTGTGACAGGTGTGAAAAATAGGTCAATTGTTATCAAGACCATTTACTTGTGTGGATACACCATATACTGCTCCACAGTCCCATCAGACCTATGCTTGATCTTATACACTCATAAAAAAAATAGGTTAATTGTTATTCTTAGTTTGTCTAGCATTGATTTTAAATCCATTTGCGAAAATTGTTCTGTTTGCCCTTTGGCAAAAGCCTCTATACTACTTTTTTCCTCCAATGACAAGTAGTCATCCAGGGGATAAAGGTATAAATGGGATAAAGAAATTTATAATTAAAAGCTAAGTCACTTTATATGCCTTTATATATATATTAAGCTACATTTTCCAATTTTGATAAAAAATATTTCAAGTTTAAAAAGTAAATAAATAGATGAAACCTTATGTTTGTGGGCTTATGTTTAATAGGCATATAAATCAAGGATATGGTTGTTACTAAATTTTAAATTTAGAATTTTCATAGTTTTTTGCCACAAAACTAATAAAAAAACTTAATAGCAAACATAAAAATCAACCACTATTTTTTTTTGTTTTTTCCTTCTAAAATACTAATCTTATTTTTCTAATGTATACTTAAGAGCTTGCCATCACTTTTTTTGTTCTTGTTTCTTCCTTTTCATAATCTTAGTGTTTTAAAATATAATAAATAGGGTCTCATTAAAAGAGAAAAATAACATATAACTTAAGCATAGAAAGATCATCCAACATTTTGACCTTTTCATACCTTTTAAAGATTAAACGTATAATTTTTTTATTTATTTACCATTTTTTAAGTTGGCATTAAGATCTCAGTGTTGTAAGTTTTAAACTTTAATCCCTAAGCACACGGGATATGTGTAAACAGGGTGAATAAGATGTCGTTCCTACAATGATTGATTTGTATTTTTTATGAATTACCACTATCATAAGACTCACTTTAGCTAAACAAACAACAATTGATGATTTACTCACTATGAAAATAACTAAGTTTACAACTCTACTTAAATTAGTACCAAATAAGAACAATAAACACAATGCAAATTAGGAATTTTTTAATGAATTAACAAAACACACTTCTTATGGTTTTCACTATTTGACTTAGTTGGCTAGTGAATTAAGGCTAATCGTTTGGGTTTCCTATTTGTTGATGAAGTTAACTAATTGGGTCATTACTCTCCCAAGTAAAAGAGTAATTCTTCTAAGGTTAAACTACAATGGATTCCCCTCCGAATTGCTAGTTCAAAAAAGGCATTACAAGTTCAATTTACCTTCACCTAGTGTCTTAAACTAGTCTCTTAACAAGCCCATGGTTACTACACTCTTCCCCTAATTCCAATTTCTTTTAATCTTTCCCAAGAGTTTAAAAGAAATCTAAGGTGCAATGGACTAAGGCCCTTAATCAATTAACACAACAATAAGCTCAAGGAAAAGAGTAAACAAGCAAAGAATGAAAATCAATGACAAGTAGCCATTAATCCAACCAACATAACCAATTCAAGTAGCTACAACCATAGAAAGTGTAAAGAAAACTACTCCATAGTGAAACTAAACATAAATATGAAAATACATAAAAGAGCATCCCTATCAAAATATAAGATAAAAAAAAAAGGAAGAAGGAACTCAATAGACTCTAGATGCTTAATTCCTCAAGGCTCTTACAAGTCTTCAAGTCCTCCAAGTCTTCTTCAAGCAAGAATCCACAAGTGCTCCCAAGAAAGATGAAGAAATGTAAGAAATGGAGATGAAAAACCATGAGAAGATGAAGATGAAAAATGAGTTCTTTTGCTAGGATCTAGGTTTTTCTGCTCTTGGAGATGTCCTTTTCACCTTACTAACCCATTTGGATAGAAAATCTTAGCTAATAGGAAGCTTAGACTCAAAATTGAGGTGGGAGATCATTCTTCCTGGGTATAGGGGCACCTAGGCCCCAAGACGTGGTCTTCTGGTGCTTAGGCCTCCAGGTTTGAAGGTGGCTGGCATCTAGGCCTCAGGAATGGGTGTTCTAGCACCTAGGCTTCTAGACTTAAGGGTGCCCGGGGCCTAAGCCTCAGCTAACACCTAAGCCTCACAGTTATAAATCCGTTTTGACTTTTGCATGCCCATTTTTTGTTTCGCTCATCCCAGCACCATTCCAATACTACAGTATGTTTTTCTAACCTACAAAATAAAGAAATAAAGCAAGAATCGGCCAAAAATCTTGGGTGATAAGATAGAAAATGGTGGTCAAAGTTAACAAAAAGTTACTTTGACCAAAAAATTAACATTTATCACTCGATGATACATTCTTGGATAGTGCATTTTATTATTATTGGGTTCAAGGTTATCAAACCAAGTGCAACCAAGCATAGTTGAATTGGTTGCTTTAAAAATTTTAACAAAATTAAATTTTATAATTTCACTCAACCAAAAATGAATCACAAACTAAGGAATTATAAGCAAAACGTTATAAAAAAATGTAAGGGAAAAGTACACTGTAGTTTATAGATGTTGAACTTCACCAACCAAAGTCTACATCATCTTATCAAGCTTGCTCACTTGAAAGCTCTTCCACCATCTTTTGATCAAGAATACATTAATGTTTTCTTTAAAGTTTGCACCTAACAAATTCTTAGTTTTTTTAAAGGTAAACTAAAAAGCATTCTCTAGTTTCTTCAAAGCTTCAAAGAAACTACTCTCTTACACAAGAGATTCTCACTTCAAGTGCTCATAAGGTTAGAAACTCAACTAATAGCTTATTGCTAGATTTATAAGTGAAAGCAAACGTTCTTCGCTCTTTTCTCAAACGATGAACTTTTTTATAAGTATTTAATGATGGATCTTTAATTCAATGGCCAAGTATACTTAAAAAAATAAAAGCATCATTTTTAAGATGAAAATAGTGTTTCTTGACTTGAGAAATAGTTCAAGCCATCTTGCCAGAAAAGGTAAACCATTGATTTTTCATTTGTTGTGTGATGTACATTAGATAACTAGTAAAACATTAAAACTTCTAGTCATATATATAAATCATATGTTAATAAGTGAATACAAAATACAATCAAGAACTTGAAGATAATGCATGTGCATATCCAGGAGCCTTATAATATAAAGCCAACACTACTTGCCTCTTGAAACAAGTTCAGACTTCAAACCTTTCTTATTTGGACCGTTCATAAGTATACATATACTTACTCCATACTTACTCCGTCTCAAAATGAATGTAACATATACTATTTTGGGCCGTCTAAGAAAGGATGCAAATTTTCCATCTTTAGTAACCCTTTTATAATCAATTTCTTATATCACCTTTCTATAACCACCAAAATCTATGTCAATTCAAATCGATCATTTCTTTTGATGAGATTGATTTCATCTCACAAGAATCCACCCAATTCATTCTTTTAACTAACCAAGACTAATCGAAACTTCTTCTTTGCCTTTGAAAATCAACAGAACTACCACAATAATTTGAGCAAACCCACCAAAGTTTTTTCTCTTCTTAAGTTTGGCAATGATAAAGCCAACCACTTGGCAGCGTCAATGCAAGTTTAAAATTTGGAAGGTTGATTTAATAGTGGCAGTGAAGATCAAGGTTGATTTAGTGGTGAACATTAATTAGGCAACACCAACGAAAGATCAAGGTCGATTGGGTAACAACAACATAATGTTGACTGACTTAGGTCTTCTCACATATGGGAATGGATAACTAGAGCAAAAGGAAGCAACATGAATGGAAGAGCTCGGTGTCACTGATGGGATGGGCAAATTGCATGTGCTACCCTTAACCTTTAATTATTGTGCTTATTCAAACCTCAACCTTTACTTTGCTCATAGCATATCCCCAACCTCAATAAAACGTTTTATTTTTGCCTATTTCTGGATAAAAATCATTATCTCAGATGGAAAAAATCACATCATCTTATTATTGTATGGGAAAATGTTTGTTTTAACCCTTGTAAATTTTTCCATTGCCAAAAGAGTCTTAAAAATTTTAAATGTAACAAGAATTTCAGCCAACTTCTCCTCCTTCTTCGATGGCCCCATCTTCGGCCTCCTTTTCCTCATTTTCCTCCCTTTCTTCCCATCTCTGGTCTCTCTTTCCTCCCTCTCCTCCTTATCCTCCAATCTTCAGCTTTCCACTCTTTTCTCTCCTCACTCTCCTCCTATTTTCAGCTTATCTCTTTTTCCTCTTCTCCCATCTTCAGCCTCTCTTTCTTTCCTCTCCTTCCATCTCCAACCTCCCTCACCCTATCCTTGTGAATCAGGTGGACTTGGATGAATTGGCCTCGATTTAGGTGAATTGCCCATCTTCTCCTTCTTGTGAATCAGCCCTGAGTTGGATGTATCGAGCCACCCCCTCATGAATCACGGTGAATCGCATGCATATGAGAACAACCACGAATCGCGAAAGAATCGAATGAAATCGAACTGAATTGCAGGTGGGGATGGAGGAGAAAAATCAGGGATGGAGCGATGACGGGGATGGGTAAGTGGTGGCGAGTGAAGGAGGTGGACGAAGTATATAGTTGGTCGAAGAAGAAGAAGAATGAGGAGTAAAAGGCCAGTAATTGGAGGAAAAGGGAGACCGAAGATAGGGCTGCCAGAAAGGGAAGAAAGTTAAAAATGGTTAGCTAGAATTCTTGTTAGATTTAAAATTTTTAAGGCTTTTTTGGCAAAGGAAATTTTTTACAGGGATTAAAATAAGTATTTTCCTCTATAGTAATATGCTGATGTGGGTTTTTCAATTTGAGATAATGATTTTCTTTTAAAAAATGGTCAAAATGAAATGTTTTATTGAGGTTAAGGCTATGCTACAACCAAAGTAAAGGTTGAGCTTAGAATAGGAAAAATAATTAAAAGTTGGGGGTACTGCATGCAATTTACTCCTGATGGGATAGAAGGTGAAGATAAGAGCTTCTCAAAATATGAAGGACCAAAAGGTAAAACTAAGAAAAAATGGACAAAAAAAAGTGAAAGCCTTAGAAAGCATACCTAGTCAAATGTTGCATTCAAAATGGAACATAAGGAGTATATGGCCAGTGGTTATGAACCCGTGACCATGATACAAAAAATATAACAATATTGGCATTGAACTTTGTCACTCGGATAAGCTTTGTAAGCCTAGAATCAGAGTAAAGCACTAACAGCTAGAAGCAGAGAAAGTTGACTCACATATTAAACCATTTGGGTAAGTGTAGATTATGTCAAACCTAAGTGCCTTTTGTGATTTTTCCAAAACATTTTTTTGTTATATTTTCATCAATATATTCTATATTACTTGAAAGTCAAGCCTTATTTTTTACTTAATCACTTGATAATATCTTTTTCAAAGGCATATATCATTTTTTTTTTAAAAAATTGTATTAGAGATCGACCTAACCAATAAAAAATATCATAAATAATTACTTCTAGGTTTTTTAAATTATTATACTTTGAGTACTTATAAGATTTTAGCTTTTTGTATACCATACACTATGATAGCTTTTTTTTTTCTTTAAAGTATACCAAATAAGTAAATAATTATATTTAACTCATTTCTCAAAACTGACTCTTTTTTTTTTGTCTAAATACCTATTACTCTCTTGAACTATGATGGCTCAAATAATTTCCCCCCTAGACTATAAACCGTATTAATTCAAACCTTAAACTATGGTGAATCGGTCAGTTTGGCTCTTCCATTCACCCATCCGCTCACGTGAGGAGATGCCGTGAGAGACGCAAACAGGGCTTCAACAGATTGCTCCTTCCTGCCCTTCCCCCGCCCCTTCCTCCGCCTCATCTCTGCCCGTCAACCGTTCCTAAGGAATGCATCTGCATCGTTCTTACTCCCGGCACCTATGCCTTGCGTTGCCAACCACCAAAAACAACAGATCATAGTTAGGTTGCCTTCAAACCACTCCCTCGCCGATCGACGCCATTTGTCATCGGCAAGGATCCATAGCACGGTCAACGGAGTCACCACTATATTGCGGACAAACCCACGCTGCCGGCTCCAAATGATTTTACATCTATTATGTGAATTGTGAAGGAGATCGAGTCACCAGCTGGGTTAATTTGTGACCGAATTTCGCTACCTGAGTCATCGTCTGTGATTTCGTCTTCTTAGAGCTCTATTAACCTGCACGCCACTTAAGCCTACCCGCTTCATTCACCGTCACCACACCTTCCTCCTCCATCCGCTTTTCTCAGACTTCACCGCACCTTCTTTCTTCCATTTCCTTCATTCCTTACCCAGAAAATACATGGTGGCTGCCCTATACTCTTTCCCCCACCATCGCCGCACCATTTATCTCATCAATCTCATTATAAATCATTCCAGAACTTCAATTTGAATCTTACCCATGTCGACTTGTCCGACAATGAACTCAGGCAAGGTACCGGTTAAATTGAAATTTTCAGTTTGGCTTTATTCTCACTTTAATTCCTTGTGGGTTTTGATTATTTTGCTTAAATATTGTTTGGGTCTTATTCAAAAGTTGCTCTTGCTCAGATCATTGTCAGGTTCTATGGATTCGAATCGAAATAGGCTGAAAAGAAGTGAGAAAGTGAAGCAAAACCACCGGCGAACAGAGGCGGGCATAAGATCTGAGGTTTCTCCGCTAAATACCATGACGCACGTGCATTCACGTGAGCGCTCTACTGAGTCAAAGGACCAAAGTGACCGCTTTATCAAAGTTTAGGGTTCAAGTTGATGCATTTTGTAGTTGAAGGGGTAAACTGTCCGAGTCACCGTAGTTCAAGGGAGCAATAGCTATTTAGGTTTTTTTTTGTTAATGAGTATTCATTACACTAATTAACAGTTATATGATATCTATAACTGACATGATGACCTAGAGCTCTACAGAGACTTGATATAGATACCATTAACTCTACATTTTTTCCCTATAAACATCTCTGCAATACCGTAAACAAAAGAAAACTCTCATGAATAACAAGAGCCACACATATAGCACGAGTGAAGAACTTATGAAGACACAAAACAAATAAATCAAACCAACATAAAAATTGGACAAACGGAACCAACATTAAATTGGACAAACTAAAAACCAAATTAACGAACATTAACACCCGTTCCACTATGAAAAAGCAAATCAGCCGACCGCATCAAGTGAAACTCTGTGCTGCTGTCTCTTCAATCTGCAACTCCTTCACTTCGTTTGACAAATAGAAGGAAAATGAAAAAAAATTATATTGATAAAGTCAATTATTTGAAAAAAAACAGCATATAGACTAAGGATAAAAGACCAAATCCAGCTGGTTTTCAAGTCGAGTTTAGCCAAATATACCAAGGCTTGAGGCACTTTTCTAAGAGAGAGAGAGCGAGAGAGGGAGAAAGGAGGATGGCTAGGGTTTTTTTGTGTTTCTTACCAAGTGTTTTACACTTATATCCAAATCAAAATTATCAATAACACGTATAAATATTTATTGCCAATTAAAAGCATTAGTGGCTATTGCCTACCGAATCACAACCTTTCGATAAAAACATTTAAAAATTTAGTTGCAAAATATGAAAATGTAATGATTTGGGTGAAACAAATGAAATAGTTGTGACCAGAAGAAAAATTACAGGCAATCAATCATGCTCTTTAGCCCTCTTTATCCAATTGACGGCGTGGACAAGGGGGCGAAGGATGTGGTGACATGGCAAAAAGTAGCCAGTTAATGAAATAAGATTAAAGGAACACCCATTAGGGTAAAAAGATCTAGGAGTACACGCGTTAGGGAAAAAAACTCTTGGACTCTTTCTCTACAGGCTTGCTGCGTGTGTGGGGGCATGGTCGCCGTCGCGGAAGGGTTGGGTGAAGATGAACACAGACGCAAGAATCGGAGGCAGCAGCAGGTTGGAGCTGGGTGTGGTGATGCGAGATGATCGTGGGAACCTCACTAGTCACTCCTACGTACGTTGGCTATTCCTTCTACTGGTTCGGATGATATACCCCATACGGAATGTTTTGGCCTAACCATTTTAAAATATTTCAATGTAAAATGGTGACTGTGGAGGAGATTTTCATTTTCTATATACATAAAGTTTGTTCATGTTGGCCCTGTAATATTCGAAACCTGTCTATGCCAGTGGGTGAAGGTGATGATGCAGGGGTAGGAGCAGGACCACCAACAATGCAGCTAACAAGTCTTTTCTTTTCGTTGCGTGTGTGGATTTATTGTGACACACCTCCAAGCCCCTCTCCGTTTCTCCATCTTTACACTTGTAATTAATTTCTCGTTACCATTGTTTTTATTTCCTTAGGCTCAAAATTAATTACTATAGTATTATGAAGGCCCAATTCTAACCTATAAAACAGTAGCTACTATACCTAGCTCTGCCAGAAATGGATCATGGTCAAAATCCTCTTCCCTTCCTAGTGCTTGTCAGGCAATTCGGTAGTTAAATAACAAGGCATCCAATGTGGAATATGATAATCTTGATCCCTCTAGCTAGTAAGTCAGCTCATTTGGTAGATGATGATTTGAAGATTAATTCCAATGCAGAAGCTTCATTAATTTTCCAGATCAAGCAGTTTAAATTCTGTTACATATGTAAAGTAGCAATTAATACAAGGAAAAGTTCGCTCCTTCAGACTTGTTTTCTGACATCAAAAAAATGTCCATTTTCAACTTCACTTTCGCTTCTCTGAACAGAAAGCGTGATCCCTTTTTTCTCTATACACAAAAACAAAAAAGAAGAAGAAGAACAAGTAGTGATTAGATGCATTGAATTTTTGAACTGTCGATTTCAAAGTTATTATCAGATAGAGTCGTGGTCGGTTGTTGATGAGGATAGCTAGCTATACTAATATATATACACACACACAGACACTAGTGATTGACACATACTTCGAACGCGAATACAAAATATGTAATTAGTGCAAATTTGTTTAATAATCTATTTTAAAATAATTTTTTATAATAAGTTTAATAAAAACCACAATAGGCATAAAAATTACAACTTAATGTAAATATACCCTTGATTTTTATTTGAAATAAAATATATAGTATTATAGTTTATCCAAGTTTCAAAAAAAAAATTGGTAACATAAAAAATAGGTATATTTTGTAGATAGTCCATAGCCTTTAATTTATGCTTCATTACCATTCTTAATGTATTAAGTATTCTCTTTTTATTCTAAATTTTCTAAAATATTCTATATTAGCCCCCAATTTAATGAAATCTATTAATTCAATGTAACTATGTTTATGTAACATCAATTTTTTAAATTATTTTAAACTATTTAATAATTTTTTTCTAAGGAATTTTAACTGACAAATAATTTTTTTACAATTAATTTTTTTTTTCATTATCAACTTTCCCATATATGAAATAGTTATTGTGCACAATGTATACACTTACTGTGTAATAACGTTTTGTTAGGTTAACAAATTGCACTTAGTGGGGACAAATTAAAATATTTTTAAATGGTTTAGAAAAAAAAAAAGAACAATAAAAAATTTAGGATGAAATTTAGCTCACATGGGATATTGATCAATGAGATTAACTTTTCTAGCGTTAGTTACATATTTTAACAGTATATTATATCTAAATAAAAAAAAAAGCAAACAAAATAAAGATTATATTTGGGTTTTATGGGGGCACCTTATATCTATTTTTTTTATCTTGAATATATTAGCTGTCATGTCCTCTTGGGAACAATTTTTATAATTAGTATTAGAGCTTTGGGTAATTTATTAAAATTAAAAATTATAATTTTAAAGTAAAAAGCTAAAAAATATATTTAGATAGATTTTTTTCCAAATTATAATGCTAATTGCTAATAAAAATACCAAATGGGTTCCCTAGCAGATTAAAGAATAAAGACCTCACAAAATTTACCTTTATACTTATTGCAATAAATTACTTTAATTTTTGAAGTAGATATTTGCCCAAATTTTTTTTTAAAGTGTATTATAATTGTGTTAATAATTAAATAAATAATAATTAATAATATATTTAAAAATTTAAATTTTTAAAAAAATTTATAAAAAAAACAATAGGCATATGCAGAAAAAAGAAAAAATAGACACCAATTAGTAATCTCTTTTGGTTCTAAACATTTTAAAAATATTTCATATGAGTCACCAATTATATGAAATCTATTAACTCACAATAACTGTGTTTGTATAAAATTAATTTTTTAAAATTATTTTAATCTTTCTGATAATTTCTCTCTTACAAATTTTAATTGAGAAAGAATTTTTTTACAATTACATAAATTCTTGCATTATCAATTTTTTTCCATATATAAAATAATTATTATGTACAATGTATGCACTTATTATGTAACAACTTTTGGTTTAGTTAACAAATCAAACCAACTAGGGAAAATTAAGCATTTTTATTTATTTTAGAATGAAAAGATAATAGAAAAAAGTTTAGGATAAAATTTAGCTCAAATAAGTCATAAATATTGAAGGAGATTAATTTGTTTTGTAATTTGATTGCATATTTTGATACTATATTTTATCTTAGTTAAAAAGCAAACAAGTTGAACATTATATTTAAGGTAATTCTCATGTGGGCACCTTACATCTAAATTTCTTTTTGGTTTCATCTTGAATGTAGGCACTAATTAAATAGACAAATAAAAAATTTATCTATGAATGTACTTTTAAGTGTCAATAAAAATATTTCTTTGAAGTTAAAGGGTTGTGAAATTGATAAAATTTTTCAAACATAAATAAAGTACATGTAATTAGTGCAAATTTATTTAACAATATATTTCATAATAATTTTTTAAAAAAAACTTTATAAAAAAAATGCAATAGGCATAAAAAATACAACCTAATTTAAATATACCCTTAGTTTTTATTTGGAATAAAATATATGGTATTATAGCTTATCCAAGTCTAAAAGAATTGGTAACATAAAAAAATAGGTAAATTTTGTAGAAAGTCCTCATGCTTCCATATCATTCTTAATCTGTTAAGTATTGCCTTTTGGTTTTAAATTTTTTAAAATGTTCTATATGAGTCCCTAATTGGATTAAATCTATTAATTCAAAGTAATTGTGTTTATGTAAAATCAATTTTTCAGATTGTTTTAAACTATCTAATAATTGCTCTCTAAGAAATTTGAACTAACAAATAGTTTTTTTTACAATTAAAAAAAATTTTCATTATCAATTTTTCCTATATAGGAAATAGATATTTTACACAATGTATGCACTTATTGTGGAGCAACTTTTTATTGGGTTAATAAATTGCACCTAGTGGGGAAAAATTAAAATATTTTTAATTTTCTTAGAATGAAAAGAGAACAATAAAAAGTTTAGGACAACATTTGGCTCAAATAGGATATTGGTCAAGGAGATTAACCTTTTAAGTGTTAATTGCATATTTTAATAGTATATTTTATCTAAGTTAAAAAGTAAACACATTGAAGGTTATATTTGAGTAATTTTCATGGGGCATCTTATATCTATTTTTTGTTTTATCTTGAATATATTAGCTATCATGTTCTTGTTTGAGAAAATTTTTTATGATTAGCATTAGAGCTTTAGGTAATTTATTAAAATTGAAAATTAAACTACTAAAACAAAAAATTAAAGCTACTCTTAAATAGCTTTTTTAAAACTTCGATACTAATTACTAACACAAATACCAAACAAGGTCGCTGATGGGTTAAATAATAAAGTCTCCACAAAATGTATATTTACACTTATTGCAAGAAATTAATTTAATTTTTGATGTAGTTATTTCTCAAAAAAAATTTAATAGTATATTGAAATTTTTATTAATAAAATAATAATATTTAATAGTAATATATTTCAAAATAAATTTATCAAAAAACACAATTGGCATAAAAAAAATAAAAAAATAAAAGAAAGCACACATCATAGATATAGAAAAACACAACTTAATGTTAAATATACGGTTATTTTTTATTTAAAATAAAATATATAGTACTATATTTTAACCAAGTTAAGAAAATTGAGAACGTAAAGAATACGGTATATTTTGTAGATACTCCGTAACCTTTAATTATGTTTTCTTTTCATTTTTAATCTATTAGTATTCTTTTTTTATTCTAAACTTTTTTAAAATATTTCATCTTACTCCTCAATTATATCAAATCTAAAATTTACTTTAAAAAGTTTGGGAAGCTAATTAATAAAATGTATAATTTATGTGCTTTGAAAATTCATGTTTGGAATTTATTGAACTATACACATAGAACTATTCATATAAATTTCAATTCACCTCTGTGCTTTCATGCTTACTATTTAATTAATTTCTTCCTAATTTTTATTTTTAATTTAGTATTAATTGTTTATTAATTCTTTTCAGTTGTAGTTACGCTTTTTAATTAGCCTTAATTCTATTGGCAAAGTTTTGTGACTTAAAAGCAAACTAAAATACAAATGAATGGTTTAAGTATAATCAATAAGGAAATATTTTTAAAACTATGCTTAGTTGGGAAAATAATTTTTAAAAGTATACTAGTTTTCTCAAAAACTCAACTTCCTCTAGGACTCAATCAAAAGTAATTATAGAGTGAGAAAAAAGGGGGACAAAAAAAATAAGAAAAAGAAATGAGTCCTCAAAGTCTGGGACATATAGTGTAAAGGGCTTACAAATATTTTACCTATCTCAGGTGTGAAGATAAGTAGATCCAAAGTTTAATCCTTAAATAAGTGTGTTATTTTTATAATTTTTTTTTAAAATCTTTCATATTAGTCTCTGATTAGATGAAATCTACAAACTTTGAGTAATTGTGTTTCTGTAACATCAATTTTTTTTAAATTGGTTGATAATTTCTCTCATAGAAATTTGAAGTGAAAAATAATTTTTTTTACAATTAAATAAACTCGTACATTATCAATTTTTCCTTATATGAAATAGTTATTGTGTACAATGTATACACTTATTATGTAGCAACTTTTGGTTTGGTTAACAAACTGAATCTATTGGGACAAATTAAAATATTTTTATTTTTTTTAGAATGAAAAGATAACAAAAAAAAGTTTAGGATGACAATTAGCTCATATAAATCATAGATATTGATGAAAATTAATTTTTTCAGTAATTTGATTATATATTTTAATATTATATTTTATCTAAGTTAAAAATAAAAAAATAAGATTATATTTGGGATAATTTTCATGGGAGCACCTTAGATCTAAGTTTCTTTTTGGCTTCATCTTGAATATAGTCACTAATTAAAAAGACAAATAAAAGATTCATCCATAAATGTACTTTTAAACATTAATAAAAATATTTCATTGAATATAAAAGGTTATGAAATTGATAAAACATTGTGCTTAAGTCTTGTTTAATAATATGAAATCAAGGAGAAGTTTGTTCCAAAATTAAACTTTAACATCTCAATGATGGATAAAAATTTAATTTGATAGTTTAATAGAAAATTTTAAACCTCTAGTATCTAATATCTAAAAAGATGATTTTCCAACGGGCAAATGCGTAAGACCATTGGATAATATGGATAAATTTTCCAACGGTCTTGCATTGGGAAGTGCAATAGATTAAAATATGAGGTCGTAAATGAAAAAGAACTAAAAGATGGATGTGTTTTGAAGGATTTAGCCATTGTTCTAAAATAATACAATTACAATAATAGGTTTATTTAAAGTATTACAATATATTAAATTTTAAGAGCACAAAAATCGTTCAACATTTATGCATATTCGTTTTCTTTTCATTTCTTTGACTTAAAAAATCATGTGTGCAAATATTCTCCGATGCCAATAGGCAATAGTTTTCGATATAGCAAAAGTGATGGCGTTGTGTCTTGGAGTCAACTTTTGGCTTTGACGGATGTTGGAGATGCTGCTTGGAATTTTCCGACAGTCAAGTCACATCAAGAAGGTGAGACAAGGTAAGGAGAGATTGAAGGGATGAGTGCAGAGAGAGCACAACCTTAATGTCCTTTTGTTCCCATGTATATATGTGGCACGCGCAGATATAATCATGAGATCAAAGGCTACAATCCAATTTAATTACTACTTAATAGTCACTAATCTCGAGCACAAAACATTACAGGAGGTTTGTAATTGGGTTTGTGCTGTGATTTTCTTTTAGACTTGGGCCTGGGCTTCTGTGATGTACAACAATAAATATTCCTCTGAAAAAATATAGAATTAAAACATTTCAAATAGACGTCTCTTACCCCTAGGGTGATTAGCTCACCGACAACAGATATCATAAACGGATCTAGGCAGTATGTGACTGTGGATCTCATGTGAACTTGCAATCACGAATAGCCCAAATCCGTGTATGACATATGTCATACGTGATAATATAACTTTTCCTACCTTTAGTCGTTCTTTTCCAACAATTTGCAGCACCATCCTCCTCTTTTCTCCGCGCCTTTGGCTGGGCTTGGGTACAAATCCAAGCAAGGCCAATTAATTCATTATCATTATTTCATCCAATCAATCTCCTCTATCTTTTTTTTAATTGTTTCTTCTTTCTCCTTCTCCTCTACAAAATTATTTATTACCATGAATATAAATTAACATGCCTGGTTCATCCACCACACTAGGTGAACAAATCCAGGTAGTCTATTTTGATGTTAATGGACTAGGCAGGGTGTGACGAGTACCTATGGCTTAGGTGGTGAGGCATTATAAATAATTGATTTGGTAATTGTGTCTTTTACTTATTTTCATTTGTTTGAATCATCATCCATATTTTATACTTGGATGATTTGTTAGTTTAATCATATATCGCTATGTTAATTTAATCATTTATTGGTTTGTTAGCGTGTGTGTGTGAGTGAGTTTGTCTTTCTATTTGTTTTCTTAGGCTATCGCTATCAATATGTAAGTTTGGGTACCAAATAGCTTGAATATTCAAAGAAGGCTTTTCTATATAAAATTATGGTATCATAAAGACTAAAAAATGTGAAATGACGACAGTTGAGCCAAGTGTGTGCCTATATATGCATATATAGATACACACCCCCATATTGAAGAGTATGAACTGGAATTGGTGATCAAAGTTTTTGGTCAACCAAAGGTTGCGCGCGTCAATTCAACCTTTTGTAATTAATCATGCTGAAGCATATATTGTTAGTTGCTCATTGTTTAAATTCACAACCCTAATTTGTAACGCAATCATGTGGAGAAAACTTGTTGCGTAGAAGGTTGTCTTTTCTTTTTTAACTCAACCCGCTCAAGTCTTAGACCTGCTCATGTCTTAGACCATTGGGAACCTCCGAAGGTTCTTGTATTGAACATGTCCAAGCACAAAAAAGAAGAGACAAATTAAAAAAAGACTAAAACAAACGTATTTTAAAGTTCAAAATAGACCATTCGATGGCCCGACCCCTGCTTGAAAGGGGAAACAAGGGAGAAGACAGGAAACAAACACGGACTTCTAGCCACAACCCACCATTATTTCGTTGTCAAATTTGCCATTCAAAAATGGCCACATTCTATACATTGTATATATATAAAGGTAAATAATAAATTCACCGCATAGATATTAGTATGAAGCACTAATATAGTGAACTGATGTAAATTATATATCATTCAATAAATATTACATAGTAATAATATTTCTTTAACAACCCAAATTCCATAAAAACAAACCTATATATTTAAAAAATTATAAGAAAATAATGAAATTTACCTATTCTCTCTTTACAAAAGGTAAAACTCACCAATTTTATTTATTATTGAGTATATTTAAGATTATTTTTGGAATTTTTAAAATGTACGATTGAAAAAACGACACATTCCGCGGAATGTTTTTTTTTTCCATCCAACAAAGAAGGTGAATTTGGTCTTCGTTTTATTTCAAAAATTGGGTGGATTAACAGATACAAAGGGGAAATTAATTGAAGATCTCAAAAATACATATATTGGACTATTTCATCCCAACTTGTACGCAATCAAGGGGAGGGGAATGTGCATGAACTGAAAAATGTTGAGAGACATTATGAGTACTTTACACAACTGTTGCTTCTTCCGTGTTTCAAATTTCGAAGCAATAGGGACGAAAGTTGTTTTGGAAAATCGAATCCCACTTGATTGTTTTCCATCATTTGACATAAGAACACCACATGCCCTATTTATTTGCTCCGTACCTGGTTTTTGTTTTCTTGCTCCAAATTTTTTATCTCATCAACAAATTTTTTTCCCTTTTCCAATCAAGAAAACAAATTACTTAATTGATCTCCACACATATGATGAACAGATGAAGTACTGGAGTTACTTGTAATATTGCATTGAATTCTGATGTTCCACTTCCACGTAACGTTTGAGGCCTGTTTCATTTTATTGCGGACTCTACTTTGAAAATATTTATTATATAATTAATTTGGTCATTTTTTATGTATGTATCTGTTTGTAATAATAATAATAATTATTATTATTATTATTGCATGCCGTGAAACTAAAATCAAAGACGCGTAGTCTCTCCGTATTCTCTTCATCCTAAGAATGATGAATCATATCTTTTTTTAGGCTATTTCAAAAGATTGATCTACCTTTTAAGAAAGTTTTTAACATTAACTTACTACCTAATTTAAACTTTCACTGTATAAATTCCTAAAGCTAATCTTTCCTTTATTTAACCATTCTTTAAATTTTATTACAAAAAAAAATAAATAATAATATAAATTAGGAAAACTTATAATTATCCCTATGAGGTTTGCCCTAATCTACAGTTTGCCTCCTTTATTTTTAAAAATCTACATTTTGTCTCTTTTTTTTTACACTGTTTGATAACAACTTCTGAAATTGTATTTAAACTATATGATAGTCATTTTTCGGTAATTTTGATCTTTTTAATATTTTTTTTATAGTTAATAGATATTTTAAATTATCAGTTTTTTCTTTCTGTAACTATATTTTTCTACCTATAAATGCATATCGAGATTTTTTTAAAATTGATTAGCTATAAACAAATTATCAAAAATCTTGAAATTACTAAAATATATTTATCAGATAGTTTAAATTAGAGTTTCAGAAACTATTGTCAGACACTATAAAAAAAGTAAAAGATAAAATATAAATTTTTAAAATAGAGGGAGCAAGATGTAAGTTAGACTAAACCACAATAAAAATTTTGTAATTTTTTTTATAAATTATACACACTTTAATCTCTACGATTTTAAAAAAATGTGTCATTCATTATTGTAAGTAGGTAGTAACTGGCGAAGATATTGTTGCTGAGGATGTTTCTGACCGACACCATTTCATTATCATTAAAACCACGAAGGACTTTCTTTGCTTGAAATATCATCTCACTCTACTGTACCGTCCGTAGCAGAACAGTTGTTTTTGCCGGAAATTCTACTAGCTAGTGCTTAACAGACCAACCACTTAAAAGTACGTGTTGCAGAAATTAATACCAAATTTATTTTAATTTAAGTCAATTAATTTTAAAATAATTTATTTTTATTTTTATATTATTTTTATCTTAAATTAATTTTAATTAAAAGCCAATGTTATGTAGTTGTAATAATCCATTGAAAATATAATTTTTGTAATCTTACTAAATTTTTATAAATTTTTCTAGTTTAAGGCATTACAAAAGAAAAATTCATAAAAATTTAACAATATCATGAAAATTTACTTTCAAATAAATTATTATATCTACATAATATTAAATTTCAAATGACATTGATTTCAAGAAAAAAAATTATAAAAATAAAAATAAGTTAATTGACTTAAATTAAAATGAATTGACCTTTATCGATGTTTGACCAAAACTTCTTTTTATTGATACCCAAAAGTATATTACAAATAAGAGTAATAGAAGTAGTGGTGGTGGTAGTGGTGTGATAAGAAAAATAGGGGTTAACTACCTATTTCTCAGAACCTAAAATTTCTGAGCCATAGTAATAATTATAGATTTTCCACTTTGAAAATGTCCAAGTTAGAACCCAAGTCACTTGTGTAGCTAGTGTCCATTCTTACCGTGTTGTTAGAACAGTGGGGGACTTTGATCAAGACTTGGGTTCAAGAAGCTGCTAGAGTACAAAGATATTTATATATGCACATATATATATATATATATATATATATATATATATGGATTTGTTTCGAAACCTAGGAGAGTTTTATATTCGAGATAATTATTGCGGGACAATTTCCGAGCAACACCTGATCATTATCCCTAAAGCAGTAAAGCTAAGAGATCATCTACATTCGGTTGCACTATACGTACGCAAAGCCTTAAAGTTGGAAAAGGTTTTGCGAGGAATCTTAGCTCGTAGTGCTGATATAACAAACACTTCTAGATTTTTATGAAACCATTGAATTTTTTAATTTATTTGAACGATTATACTTGACGTCATGCGTACGAGTAGAGGACTCCATTTTTCTAAATTCTTATCTAATCGACCAGAATGCTTCGCTCATCAATTAATTGAATATACAGCAGTTTTGCCGGATTTAGCTAAATGATCTTTCTTGTCAGAACAATGTCAACGTTTAATATTAGATATTGAAAAAGCTATCTAATCATGTGTGATTTTTGCTGAGTAAATTTGGGTGTTTAAAGACTTGAACTCAAGTGTTGATAAACAAATTTGGAGCACTCCTACAACCGAAGCAAACCTATGAGGATATAGGCGTCATTTGGCATGTATAACGTTAAGGATTAGTGTTAGAGTTTTGAATAGTTATCTGAATATAATTTTCAACTTAAATAATTTTATCTTCACCATTAATAAATTATCTAAAATTATAACATTAATTATAAAAATTATTCTCCAACCGGTTATAAACTCCAAGTTTCAAACAACTTGATTCCATCTATAGCTAGCTACTAGAGTTATCTCAATTTATTTCTCCACTGGTGTCCAAAAAAGGAAAAGCAAAGATTAAGTGTTAATTATGAAACCACAACGGTAAATTCTAGTATGTACATATGTGGACGTACACATACTAGATGACGTTAGTTAGGAATAGAGATTTTGATAGTTGTGAGTTGAGTTTGAAAATATCTTAACTGAGAGAGTTACATTTGATTACATAATAATGTAGTAATTTTTCAACTTTTAATTTTTATATTTACAGCAATCAAGGTGGCAGAAGTTTTTTATTTCACGTTTCACTTGATTACTTATTCCCTTCTTCTCTTTTTCTCTAGCTTTAGTATTTCTTTTTGTACTCTTGTCTCTTTTTTTTTTTTCACTCCATTGTAATACCTGGAGGAGTTCATATTGTGTTTGGAAAAATATGTTGTTGGATTTGAACGAATATCCAACAGAGATAAAATTTTGTTGTTGCTAATGGTGATGATGATGTCGATTATGGTGTTGGTGCTAATGATGAGTTTGGTACTCATGTCATGGGTTTGCCACACAAATTAATACATTTGACTTTATAGTTTAATATGTTTCACATACAGTCTAATATATAGCCCACACAATTTAATACAATTCAGTTTCAATTTAATACATATCTCACATAGTTTAATACATTTGACTTCCAATTTAACACATATCACATACAGATTAATACAATTCACTTCCAATTTAACACATATCTTATACAGTTTAATACATTTTCTCATCCAGTTGTTGCTTATGGCAATGATAATGGCGATTATGGTACTGGTGGTGACAATGATGTTGGTGGTTTTATTTTTCATGGCAATGTCATTTTCTCATGTGATGGTTTTACCACACAGATTAATACATTTAACTTCCAATTTAATACAATTCACTTACTAATTTATCACATATCTCACACAGTTTAATATATTTCACTTCCAATTTAATATATTTCACATCGATATTTTTGTTTTTACAGACCTGGAAGTATACATATAAACCCTAGAAACATACATATATATTTGTGGTTTTTACAAACCCAGAAGCATACATGTGAACCTCAAAAGCATACATACATACATACATATATACGCACATAAATATGTTATTTACAAACCTAAAACATACATATAAGTCCCAGAAAAATATATATATATTTGTGTTCTTTATAAACCCCGAACATACATATAAAACCCATAAGTATACTTACATACAAATTCATTTGCAATACAAAAAAATCGTGGATGTTTTTTTCATGGATCTTAAAAAATGATACACACCCTCTATTTCTTTTCCGAAATTGATGTCTAAACCACCGTCGCCCGCCTTACTCGCTTCCTAAACCATTTCAATCCTCTGTCTTCCTAAGCTTTTTCGTTGCCACGTCCGCTTCTTCTTCCCCCAATCCTCTTCATCGATTGGTGCTCATCCCTTCGAACCCTTTTCAATGTTGTTTTGATACACCTTCTCCTCCTTTGAACATGTGCCACCGCCATCGCTGGGTAATTGTATGATGTAGATGCCGATTGTATGATACTGTGTTGAGAGAATCGATGAAAGGAGAAGAAATGAGTGGTAACAAAGGTTTAGGTTGGTTTTTAGAATATGGCAGAGAGAAATGGGAGAGCAAAAAATAAAGTTGGAGCTCGCTAGGTTATATATATTTATGTATGTATGTATGTATGTACATAAATGGAGAAACGGTGTCTATTAATAAATCTAACAGAGTTACTATGTGTATATTCACACATATGTATAATCTCTTTATCTCTCAAACAATAACGTGTTAATTTTAGCTAATTAAAGTTTGGGCAAATGTAAGTTAACCGACCTGAAAACAACTCCAAATCGTAGGGCACGTGATAATAGGATTTTCGTTCTCTTCCTTTTTTTTTTTCCGCTTTTCTTCACGTAAGGATACAGTCTAGCGGTGTTATAGTTTCGGTTATGTCCAATATCTAAACTTAAACCAGCAAATTCCTAATGAAACAAGAAACCGAACATCATCTACTGTTAGAAAAAGCTGCTTATACGCAGAATTCAGTGAGAGGCCTGGCGAGGAGACATTGATTGACGTGCCTCGCCGAACTCCATAACAAAAGCTTTTCGAAGCCAGCAATGTGATCGTGTGACGCGGGCCACCTCAACCCCCCTCTCCCGCATGGGCTTTTGTTTTGTCACGAGACCAGTGCTTTTGGACCAACACTTCCTTTTGTCTTATCACTTCTCAATTGTCTTTTCTACAACAATTAAACGCACGGGCAAAACCAGACCCCAGAATTAGTCCGCCAGGACATTTCCAACAACTTTCCCGGTCTCTGTTTTAGAAAATAGTATTAATTACTTTTTTTTCTTCAACAGCTTTCTTATCTTATTCTTTAAAATAAAAAATAACATGAACAAGAAAAGTTAATTTTTTATATCTGTAAAAACTCTAATTTTTTTTTTTCATTTTCTCTCTTTTTAATTTACTTTTTTATTCTTTTTTCCATTAACTTTTTATCATTTTTCATCTGTCCTCAATAATATAGAATATTATTGTTTTAAATATAGAATATTTAACTATTGTAATAAATAAACTACTCATTAATTGAATTTTCTTTAAATGTATATTATTTTATTATTGTATAATGAATGCAAGATTCTATAAAATAAAGAAGTTATTGGAATTAGACTAGAAAAATTGTGAAAATTTTGATTTTTACTTTTTCATTTTATAGAAATTATTATGAAGCTATCAGAGATTCTCTCACAAGCAAGGAAGCAAATTGTAACTATTTCTTTGTAACCCATCAAATTATTGTGTAGATAAAATGAAGATGTTATTTTCCCATTTCACTTATTGATGAAGCAAGCCACCGTGTTTGAGCCACACAACTATGATGTGTGAGAACACATCTACATTGATGTATCGATTGATCGCATGCTAACACGTCGTGCCATGCTGACACATGTCACATGTGTCATGTACAGTGTCCTTTAAACCAGTGTGTTTATGTTTTACATTTTTAAAATTTAAAATACTTTCATTATTAATGCATAATATACATTTTTCAACTATTTTAGTATACAAATCAAATTTACCCCCTCAATTTAGTCAATGGTTTTTGTTGGAATGGACAAAATGATCATTTATCACACGTGCCAATATCTCAACGCAGGACATGTGTCAACACTTGTTGACATGACATGTCAAGTGGTGGACAATTTAAAATTTTTTTACCCTAACTTACAAAGCATAACATGTAAATAGTAACATGTCATTGTTACGCGCCATAACACTAACACACGTCCAATATTACCGTTTTTGTGTCAAGCCCACATCAGCATGGCATGATTTACACCTCTAATAATAGGCACCAATTGTGATAAGAATGAAGAGATCTAGACACTCGGCGAAGTGTTGATTATTCTTGCATTATTCTCGAGCAAAATTACACATCGGTGGGGTGGATGGTACTGGAAGGATGTTACAAATTTGTCCTCCTATACTTCCTATCTACGACTTGTTGGAGATAAGATTGCAACTTACAAACATGGAGAGTTCTGCTCCCACTGCCTAGTGTGCCTAACCCTTGTTCAACTTGGGACCGCTCCCTTTGTTACATATATTATCATTTGACCACCTTTTATTACATTAAAAATGCTACACCTAAAGAACATTTGACAGAGATTTTTACAAATTTATGGATCAGTTATAGTGAACGACGCCAATCACAAAAATGGGGAAAAAAAATAATAGAGAAGAGGAAGAAGAGTTTTAATTAACAGTTTAGAATAAGTTGAGCTTGTACATAATTATGTTTCAATCGCGAGTATAAACAGCGTTTTTATAATGAACTTATAACCTAATTTGTAAAAGCTGTACGTTATAGTTTTCAAATTATTCATATTTGATATATATACGAGTACATACAAAATATATCCCTTGAAATTGAAATAATATGGTTATCATATAATCGAGTAATTATCTCTTTAATTCATGTGTAACTAGCTAATTAATTCTTGCAATTTACTGGGGTGGGGCGATGCTTTTCTTTTAGAGGAAAAATGTGGGGGCAAATATGCTTACATCTCTATGGAATTTTGAACTACCATTAGAAAGGTCTAAATATTTTGTCTATAAATTAAACTCTTTTCTATTAGGTACAGTTTTGAAGACTAATTTCATATTTGAAAAAATCAAAACTTGACAAGTGGCCGCATAGGAAGAAAAAACGTAGGATTAAGAGGAAACGTAATCAGAATATACACCCAATCCCAAAAGCCGCTGCGTGTTTCCTTAGAGGAGATCAAAGTAAAAAGGTAAAAGTCAATGGCGTGAAAATTCTACAATGGGGCTGGTCGGTTATAAAAACTCACACACAAGTGCGTAACCATCGATCTCCATTATTTCCCTGGCCCAATTTGATTCAAAACGTCAAACATAGATTGGTATTTGAAAATAGTTACCCTACACAAGTCAAAGCAAAAATGAAGAACAAATTCTTCTAAATTCCAATTTCTGATAGAGGTTCCCAAGTGTTATACAAAACTGATGCTATTATTTGCGGTTATATGACGTTGGGGTAGTAGATGAATAATACTATTTATAACTATATGCAAAAATACACAGAAAATAAAATATTCCAGACACACAAAAAAATAATTCGATCTATTGTTAATAATAAGTTTTTCTAGAGATCAAAAGGTTGAGTGGTTGATTGGTTTTGGCAATCCCTTGATCTCAATATATAAAACGTAATTTGCTTCAAAGTTCTTAAAATATTAATTAAAAGCTAGAGAAAAAAACAACTAGCTGCCTAACTCCCTCATTCTTTCAAACTCTTTATTTGTCTTGTCCCTCAACTTCATCTATTGTTTTTTGCCAAATTTGAACTTTTGTTTAGATTTGGCTGGTTTTTTTTTATCTTTTTTATTACTTGACTAATATTATCCATTATCTATTAAATTTTATGGTAGATGCAATTTCCTTCAAATTCTGGTATTCATGAGCAATTCAAGATTTTTATATGATAAATCTTCAATTAGAGGTAAACAACAATGGATCTAGGATTTCCCTTGAATTTACCGAAATCTCGGCCATACTAAAGTGTATGAATGTTTTACAACAAGTATAGAGGCTATTGTATAGAATAAATATTTTTTAGGTTTTATAAGTAGTCTTTTTATTTTTTTTGTTTTTCAGGCTTTTGATTTCTGGTTGGCTCCAACATTATCTAGTTATTATCAGTTTGATATGGTCTTTTATTCCAGTAATTGATGAGCTCTCTACTCCAAATTTATTATGATTTATAAAAAAGATTCAGCTTGATTCAATTACCTTCATTTCATTTGTTATTGCAGGAATGAATAGTCACATAGTAGTCATTTTTATATTTTTGTTGTTCTTTAAAATCTTATATTATTGTTTGTTTTGTATAACAACATTTGACTTTCTCTTAGTATCTGTTATCAAAAAAATAATTAAAACCATAAATATATAAAAAAAAATTATAAGTCTACACATATATACAAAAGAAATCTACGTTATAGAATAACGATGATTACTGACTGGTGCAGAGCTATGAGTTCCAAAACATGCTTAGGCACCCAATACAGTGGCCCTCTTGATAATTTTTTTTTTGTTGATGTTTTTCTATGTAAGTGGCCTCTTGATTAATTAATCATCTATTAATTTGTCAATTTTGCATAGGGTAGTGGTTGGGGGGTCTATTCCCATGTGCTTATAAGTTTGTTGCTGTATGTAGCCTAGAGGCAGCTGTCACAGACGCACGCATTGATTGAGACGGCAACCCAAGGTTTGACAATAACAGTAACACTTAAGCAATAATAATCTTTGATTGGCACTAAATTCCACATGTAACCTGCACCCAAAGCTTAACCAGAGAAATGGTGATAACCTGTACGTACCTTTCTAGGACAAATTCGTTTTGTATTAATTTTGGTATGTTATTGTGCATGAATTTTATATAAATTATCTTTCCATATTATCAATTTTCTAAAATTTTAAACGTTAAAAGTCGTCTTAAAAATATTTTAAAAAATTTTAAAAGCAAGTATTATTTTATTTATTTTTTAGCTTACCAACCTAAAATATTAATAAAACACTTACTTTTGACGAAAAATATGTAAAATTACCTTTCAATAATTTGATAATTTTGAAATTACTTTATATAAGTATATTGCACAATAGTAGATTAAAATTAATGTAGCCATACATTTATCTCATAGAAACAAATTTAATTTTGTCATCCAATCCCTTATGAGTTCAAGTTTGTTATAGAAAATTCTATGACAAAAAAAAAGTTTGTTATAGAAAATTTTAGATTTTATGATTTTATACTCCCTTCGCCAATAATAGATGAGTCATATTTTTGTTGGACTGTACTAAAAATATTAATTTGTTTCCTTTCCTAAAATTTTTTTAACCAATTTAAATTATCTTATTATCCTTATTTAAACTATTATTAAATAAAATTCAAAAGTGAATAGCACTTATTTAAACTATCACCACCAAAACTGAATTTTCCTTTTCGAATTTTAGTTTCAGATCCAAAAATAATGTGAACAACATAATTAATTACATGCACATTAATTTTTGCACCCGGAGAAATCCTTTATCCATTACATGACGGAGTAATTGTTTCGAATGAGTTTATTTTTATTTTTTTTTCTTTCCCATAATCAACTCATCCTCCTTGAGGCAACGTTATGATAATGAGTACATCATTTCTTTCCCAACTCATGTGCTGAAATAAATTTGTCCTTATTCAAGAAAAAAAATGTTTTTAAAAAATGGTAAAACGGTGATCGTTTAATACTTTTTTTTTTTTCAAAAGGGTAATTCATGTGGTGTGAGTGGATACGCCATCTGTGAACTTCATTACCCATGTTTAAGATTGTTGCTTAGAACGTAACGTTAACGTTTGCTTTTTATTTTGGATGGCTCCTTTCCTTTCCTCTCTCTCGAGATCAACTATTCTGAAGTTCCCTACCAAAAAAAGGGAATCATAAATAATATGAGCGCTTTCTTTTCTGTGAAGCTGTGAGTGGTTAAAATTATAAAAACAACTTCTCTATTATGGTTTACAAGTAGGCTTGATCTAACAAGGATTAATTATAGTTAATTTTTCCTTCAGCTTTAGGTAAAATTACAATTTACTTCATTCTGTTTTAGAAATATACACTTTACCTCCCGTTTTTTAACATTATTCTGCAGCAACTTATAAAATTCCAATTTAAAATTTTTTTTAGTTATTTTTGAGAAATTTTGATCTATTCAATAATTTTTTACAATTAACATATATTTTAAATTATCAATTTTTCTCTCTATAAATATAAATATGTATTTTCTGAACATCACTTGACTAATAAGAAGTACCATATACATATAAATTAGTGGAAGACAGCTACAATATACTTTAAATTAAGATTTCAGAAGTTATTATAAAATAACATTAAAAAAGGAGGCAAAGTATATATTTCTGAAATTTTCCCTTCATTTTTTTTTAAGCGTTGAAATTTTCCCTTATAAAAGTTGTTGATTGTCGTGCACTTTTTTTTTTCTTTAGTTATATTGAGGGGCTTTTTTTGTTCCTTCCAAAATCAACATTTTTGAACTCTATTCCAAATGTAAGGTATTTTTTAAAATGTTTATCATAATGAAAAAATTACTTGAGTAATCAAAACATATCAGGATTCAATAATCAACCTTTTAAAGATGGGAAAAAACGGAAAATGTTCAATTAATTACAGTATTTTTAACATAAAATGTTATATGGACATAATTAAAAAAAACTAAAAATTTCTATAAATGGATATTTAATTAAATAAATAAAATAAGTTTTATTTACACATGAAAATTGATAAATTTAAATTTAATCCTTTATTTAGAGATCTAAAATCTAATTTCTTGGCGAATATAGATACACATAACATATGGTCAATATGAAAGAAAAAGCTACAACCATATATCATCTAATGCAATCATCTTTACTATAATTCTTGCTAAAGATAGGCATACTTTGACTTTTTGGTTAAAATTTTCAAAACTTCGTTTCTATGTGTTCTAATCGTGATAGTGTTGTTAATTTGACTGATCTAACTATGAGGCACCATTTTAGAAAACTATATTTAACATCATATTTATATTTCTTAGTTAACAAACCGGTATTAGGAATCAATAGTTGAAATTGACGTTGGAAATTGATTTTACAATTTTAGTCATATTAAAAAAAATTTCTCTCACAATAGAAAAAATATCAAGCTATTATGGATTTATTTTGATAATAATTTTTTAATTATTTAAACAAAACAATAGATTTCATAATTAGAAAATAACTTATAATTACTAATAAAGAATATTTACTACTACTACTACTACTACTACTACCACTACTACTACTGCTACAATAACTGCTACTACTCCTATTACTATTACTACTGCTACAATAACTGCTACTACTACTATTACTATTACTATTATTGTTATTATCATTATCATTATTATTATTTCTTGTGGTTTTCAGACATTTCAAAAATAAATTGTTACCAGCCACACTTTTCATTTTAGTTTTTTTTCAAATAATATTTATATATGGTTAAGCACTACATTTAATCACTATATTTGTAATACTACATTTGGAAAATGTTTTTTTCACATGCACGACAATACCAAACTGAGCTATAATTGTATGTGCTTGTAGTACATACAGTTAAATTCTAATTTCCACCTACAAAAAGTAATAAATTTTTTTTATTATTGCACTTTTACTTGTTCAAATATATTAATTGAATACTTATGGAATATATAATATTTTTTACTACACATATTGAAAAATATAAAATTTTATTATTTTAATAATATGTAAATAATATTTAATTCCTTTAACATAAATATATAATTAAACCGCAAGATGAATCATGCAATTTTACACATTTGATTGTCATCATTTTATTTCAATTATCCTAATCACCTAAATTTTCTTTATGCTTGCAAACAAAGCACTACATTTGTCATACAAGTTTGTTACAGACTTTATGAAATAATTTTATTATCTATTTCCTATTTTAATAATAAACTTAAGTTGACTCTTAAATATGAATAAATATTTTTTCCATTTTTCTACAAAAATATAAAATAAAAATAAAAATAAAAAACAATAAATGAAAAAAAAATATTTGAAATTATAAAATGAAACTGAAATCATTACATGTTTTTTATTTAAGGCAATAATGCAACTGTCATAATTTAAATAAAATTACATACCTTTATTATTTAAAATATTAATAAATCATCAATATTTTAAGTGAACTCTACAATTAGGTGCAACTTCTGTAATTGGCCTGGGGCTTCCTTTTCTTTAATGCATGCTTATTTATCGCAAAAATAATAAAGTTTATTTATTTTATTCTATGGATCAACTTTCTTTATATACAATAATCAACAGGATATATGACTATTTGAAAAAAATTTATGATCGGAAGTGGAGTAACTAGTTGAGAAAAAACTGCTTTTATATCAAAATTATTGTTTTGCAATGAGAATGTAACTTTAAAAAATAGTCACAACAAATTAAGAAGCAAACTTTGAATTTCATACAAAAACTTGAAGTGACATCTAATTAAAAAATTTGAAGTGACATCTAATTAACTTATCAATTTTTCTATAATTACTCAATCTCCCATCTTCTCTTTTATACTACCTCCATCTCAAGTTTTTTGCGACATTTTAATTTTTTTTCTTAAATTTGACCTCAATTTATTTATATTAATATTTACTATAAATTCTTAAAGAAATTTTATATTTAAGAAAAATAAATGTTGTAGTTTCAAAATATAAAATTTTAAATTTTTTTAGTAAATATTAAAATAAATAAATTTAAATTAAATTTAAATCAAGAAATTTAAATGGTGTAAAAATTTTAAGGTGAAGAGAATGATATATAGAGTAAATTGCATAAATGGTCTCAAAGCTTTAGTTACTATTTCTTTTTAGTCCCTAACCTATTAAATGTTCTGTTTTGGTCCTAAACCTAGTAAAATTGTTTCATTTTAGTCCATCACCAGATGAAATTCATTAACTCAGAAGAATTTTCTGACATAAATTTTTGAAATTATAATTTAAATATTTCATAATTGTCTTCCATTAAATTTAAACAGTTTAATATTTTTTGACAGTAAATAGAAAATTTAAATTAATAATTTTTTCTTTCTGAATGAAATAGTTTAATTTATAAATAGAAAAAAATGATTTGAATTTTTCATTAACTATAAAAAAGTTATTATACAAATTAAATTTATTGTAAGAAGTTACTAGATAGTTTAAATTATTATCTAAAAAATTGTTATTAGACAAATACTTTGAGTTAACAAATTTTATCAAATTGGGACCAAAATAAAACATTTTCAATAAATTTAGGACTAAAATGAAACGTTTTAATAGGTTTAGAACTAAAATAGAACATTCAATAGGTTAAGAGTAAAAAGAAATAATGACTAAATGTTAGGGACCATTCATGAAATATATATATATATATATATATATATATATATATATATATATTAATCACTATCGCAATGATGGTCATTATTTTTGTTTCACCACCAGGGCACCAGGTGATAAAACAGTGCTGCCGTATTCAGAACCCGCACATAGCTAGGCCTATAGCCTGTAGAAAGCTTTTCAGTACGTGCTGCAGTGTTTTATAGTGCTTTTTCTTTTTTCTTCATTTCCCTTTTGAATTCTTTTAATTCCTTGCATTCAAACAAAAGTATATTAATTACTGCGTTCCTCCTATTTTGGATAACGTGCATATTTAATTAGTTGGGGATTATGTGAGTATTATAAGTCATAATGGATTGTTTATCAATTATAGATAAGACCTCCTTCGTCACTGTGAATGACTTTTTATTTTTGTGATCATTACCCTCCCACAACAATTCATGATTGTTACGAGACGCTTAACTTATTATATTACCTAAATTAACCAATTCTGAACCGGCTTTGATTTAAGGGCCCATGAGCATGGATCAGTTCAGCCAGGTTTTTTGTGAAACCGAATGAGTCCGAGATAATCACAGTTTCAGAAAAAATTGGAACAACTTGAAAGCCGAGAACTTAAAAATACCCAGAACCATGGATCTATTTTTTCTCATTCAAGTTCTCGATTGGTTTTTTTTTTTTATTCTAATATATTTATAATTAACAGCTATGAAATCTAATGAAAGTTTATCCAAAAGAACTGCCGAAGAGTAAAAAATAACTAGATCCATCAACATTTATGACATTAAAAATATTTATCACAAGTCACAATTATCCAAGTTTAAATACAATTCAATTAGAATAATTTAAATGAATAGCACATTAAGTTCAAAACTTTCGTAAGGAAACAATCTTCATATGTTTTAAGTTACAAAACATCTCACAATATAATTTTAAATAAATGAATATATAGATAAAAATGTAATATCGTAAATCCAATAACATGTTCAAGCATACATTTTTAGCCCACCTGGAACTAGAACCAACTTGATAATTAATATGTGTTCAGTGGTGAAATTAACTCATGACCTATCATCAATTTTTAACTACCCCAAACCAATCAAATAAAAATGGTTTGGGTTGGATTTCAATTCTACCCAACTCATACCCACTTTATACTTTAATTGGAATGAAATCCATTTTCCTTAAATTAAGAAAAGGTCAATTATTTGCAGTATATAACCAATCAAAGTTTTCTTGGTTAAAATTAAGTTAACCACAAAGTAGCAAAATTATGAGCTGCTCTAGTGGGAGAAGCGGAAAATCGAGAAGAGGACGAACAAGATTGAAAGGAGCCAAAAGACAATAAAAAGTGCAGACAAACTCCAAAGTTGAAACTGAGAGCCACTAAATCAACTTTTTATTGAATCATATCAATACATCTAAGAACCAAGTTGTCTTGGTTTTTATTTTTAGGGCTAACAACGAGATCTTACTTCTGTACCTTCACTAAAAAATGAGTCAACATCTAAATGCTACTTGCAAAAGAAAATTAAAGACATAAAGAACCAAAGGTAAAATCAACACCTCTTTAATTAAGTGCTTATTCCATCATCCTGGCCCTCATTGAAAGAGAATAGAAGTGTGGACCAACTGAAAATTGACTCACACTTGAGTTATTACTAACCTAGCACTTCGGTGAAAATCGTATTTTCTATTGTATATGTCCACGTTGCCCATGTAATTACACCTATTACAAGGTAGTTAAAATGGCAATCACTTAAGAAATCATTTGAATCATTTTAGTCCAAGCCTATATATATATAGGAGTATAACAAATTAAACAAAATGGAACATATATCCTTTAGAGAAACCTAATCTCATGACCAATAACTATATATATGTTCCCCTCAAAATGGCACCACCAATTGGCAGCGTAGAGATTGTTCCCTTAAAATTATGAAGCTATTGCAATGTAATCTGGACTATTCCATAACAATTTTTGCTAATAAATATGATTCAGAGTTGAAATTAACTTGTTTATAATAAAAAATTAATTCTAGGTAAAACCTCCTTGTCATTTATTTTTACAGTTTTGCAAACAGTAACCTCTTATATGGGAAAACCTTAACAATGAACCTCTCAACGTTTTCACTTTATTTATCGATTTTTCTCTTAAGTAACTTCTCAAGGTTTCTTTTGCAATTATGTCTTCATTTGGAAAACAACTTTGTGTCCATAGTTTAAGATCTGGATAATTTATATTAATTGTGGAACTTAGCTTTTTAAAACAGTTAAGTCTAAAAATTTATTCCTTTTCTAAAATTTAATTCTAATGTGAAACAAACCTAGGTAATGATTTCTGCTAACATTTTACCTTTTCCCAAATTTGAGGTAAAAAAATATAAAAACACAATGTGAAAAATTTATAGAAGTAGCAGAATCATAGAGCAATGGCTATGAACTATGGGATATGCGATTGAGTTTCTGGAATTGGGATCGAATAAGGAGCAAATTGTTAGCATGAATGGAAGATAGTTAAAAGGTCTCCCAAAAAACACTACTTGAACCAACAAATCAAAAGGGAATGAGGGAAGCTACAAAACAGCTAGTTGTGGAGAGCTGAAGGGAATTTTGCTCAATGTTAATATAATGATATAGTTGCTAGCAATAGACATTAGTAATGAGATACAATTGTATTGATAAGTAATCAAAATAGGAAGGTGCTATGGAAATTATAATGGAGGATGTTTTTGATGCAGAGCAAAGTGGGAATATGCTTTCATTGAACGGTGGTAATCCGAGTTACATATCTATGAGAAAATACATGGAGGAGTAGTGGTCAATGGTGGTCCTCCCTAAGATTAACCTACATGAGTCGCGATGGTATACCTTTCCATTTAAGTAACTAGGGGACAAAGATAAGAAATTATATAGGGGTTTTGGTTAATGATGAAGAAGCCTTTGTTACTTAAAGCTTGGATGCCAAGCTTCAATTTCAAGAAGGAGGATACAACCAAAGTTCTGATATGGGTACAACTTGGTGAAAAAACTATCAAAAAGATTGTCAATCATCTTAGGTGCCTAATTTATGTTGATGAGCTTACCATTAATATGGAGAAAGCTTCATATGCTAGAGTATTAGTGAAGGTTGATTCGCAAATAAGGTTAAGAGGAAGGTAGATATCAAACATCCTTTTATTGAAAATATAAAGGTGCAGGTGCACTAGGGGTGGTTGCCTAAGAATTGTAATTCTTGTGGAACAGTAGGTCATTCAAAGGAAAAGTGCTGTTTCAGTAAACCAAGAAAAAATGGGTTTTAAAACAGAATAAACAAACATATGAGCTTAACACAGCTGATCATGAAAGAGATGAGGGGAGGCATGAGGATGGGATGAATGATCAAGCTAAGATGAAGATAAACCCATCTAGGACTATCTAAAAGCCCCAGAAGTATAGTATTAGTGTTATAAGAGTGAGGAACTAGTTTGCAACAATGAAGAAGCTTGTGGACTGAGAAAGTTTGGGATAGTCTAGAGTCCATGACGATGTGACTAATGGGGCGAAGCACTTAATCCCGCTTGATATATGTAAATCACTGTATGAAAAGTTTGTGGTTACAATGAATCCCTCAAGCAATAACATCTGGCTAGATATATACATAAATTAATTTTTAGTTAATTGGTGTCTTAAAGAGTCGTGTCCATCAACAACATTTGTCTTAACTCCACTAGAGGTCTTCCATAGAGTTGCATTATGAATTCACCTATATGATACAATTAAGGCATCAAAGTAGTTGTTCCATGTATCCTTCACCAACAATTTTAACAAAGAAAACAAAAGGGATGTGTGATGGAAGAACATCATTTTTGTTAGTTAATTGATTATGGGTTTTATGGTTATTATTGGGTGTGGTTTGACATAAAGATGAGGAGAAGGGCAACGAGGCAACTAAACAGGAAGCTATGGTATTAGTAATTGTTTTCAGGAAGTAGTGATCAATGACCTGTCATACAAGGGGTCTTTCCTTAGAATAGTAACCAAGTGAGGGGTGATGTAGTATGGTCAAAGCTTGATCGGGCAATAGGAAACATTGAGTGGGTGGACCATTTTTTGGGAGCTAGTGTTAGTTTCAAGCCTCCAAGTATTTTTTTTATCATCCTTTTATTATTGTTGACCAGGAGCCTAGGAAACAAATAGCCAAAGTTTAATTATGGGCAAAAGATAATGAGTTTGGTTGAATTCTCAGGGACATATGGGTGTTTGAGGTTAATGGGGTCAAAATGTTAAGCCATTGTAAAAATTTAAGGTTAAGAAACACCATAAACATATTAACAAAGTAAGGTGCTATGACATTCAGAGCCATGTGGCAGAGTTGTCAAAAACTTTAGAGAGATAAAAAAGTCAAGATCTATGGACAGGGATATTAGGCGCTTCAACAGCAGTCAAAAAAGGTAAGAGAAGATATAATAGATTTTTTCAGTTAAGGGCGGCTATCTCCCCTAGAAAGTGCAGGTTAGGTAGCTTAAGAAGGGTGCAAGAGTGCTTGGTTCTTTCACCAAACTATTTAGCATCAAAGAAAGAAAAAAAAAGAGTAATTCAGTTGAAGATGCAGACAAAAAGGCCTAGTATGTTGAAATCAGATTGCAGCTAAATTTATTTTCTTTTATGAACAACTTTTAGGTCAAGGAAGGAGTTGTTAGCCTTTGGATCTTAGAATTGTCAAGCAAGGCCCAATCCTCTCTAAGGAACGACATGATTCACTCAGCAAAGAAGTTATTGAGAAAAAAATTAAACATACCCTTTGGGATAATATCAACAATGCCAAAGTTTCGAGTCCAATGATGGATACAATGCCTTTTTTCTTAAGTAAATTGAAAGTGTTATTGGGAAGAGAGATAATTGAGCCTTTTTAGGAATGCTTTATTTTAAGGACTGTTGAAATAAGTAAATACTTCCTTAATTTGTTTGATACCTAAATTTGAGAGTCCTGAATGGTAAATGAGTATCACCCCATTGCATATTGTAATGTTTTGTATAAAATTATTATAAAGGTGTTGGTGGCAAGAATTAATGTAGGAAGTTCTCCAAATGTTTATAAATCTTTATCAGGCTACATTTGTAAGAGGGCACTGTATTAAAGAAAACATCTACGTTGTCGGTGAGCTTGTGAAGCATTACAAAAAGAAGCACGCGTCACATTGCTGTATGGTCAATGTGGGTATCATGAAGGCATATGACTCAGTGGCCTAGCCATTTTTTAAGGACATTCTCTAGAACTTGGGGATCATTTAGCATTTTATAGGTCTAATTATGGAATGTGTGTCAAGTCTTTCTTATTTAATCATACTTAGTGAAGCTATTATTGCTTTTTTTAAAAAGGAGAATGGTATTCATTAGGGTGATCCTTTGTCCTACTATTTTTTTATGCTTTGTATGAGTACTTTAGAAAAAGCTTGAGTTGTTTGTAAAAGGCCCCTAGTTTTAGGTACCAACCAAAATGCAGTAAGCACAAGCTTTCAAGCCTATGCTTTGTAGATGATCTTATTTTAATATGTAAAACAAATGCTTTGTCTATTCAACATCTGAGATTAAGGCTGAAAGATTTCAACAGGGTGGTTGATGTCTCCTTGAATGACACAAAATCAAATATCTTTATTGTTTGTGTGGCAGAGCATTTAGAAAATGAGCTTATCTAGGTTTAGGATTTTGAGTAAAGCAAGTTCTAGTGAAGTACTTAGGAGTTCCTCTCTCCTTTAACAGTGGCAAAACTAGATTTTTTAGCTCGAAAGGAGGTGAGCACAAGCAGTATGGACAAGAGTGTGGTGAGACAATGGTAATACGGTGAGATGGTGACGAGGCTAAATTTTAGTTATAGATCTAAGTAAAATTACGTCACTAAATAAAGTATTTATATAACCACTAAATATATATGCTTTACATTTAACTTTAGATTGATTAAGTTTTCAAAATTATTTAGAAACTTCAAAAAATGAATTTTGAAAGAGAAGTATCACTATTACCTTTTCATGTAAAACATAGAGATATTTAGTTAATTTTTTAAAAAAATTAAAAGGTTGTATTCCACTTATCAAAGTGGATTGCCTAAACATAATTTATAATTTCATACTAAAAAAAGTAGAAGAAAACATTTTTTTTTTAACAATATTAAAATTCTCATTAAGGATTAACATGACTTGTGTAAAACCTTGGAACTTAACCAGGTTTGCAAAGTTCAACAACTAAAATTAGGGGTGTAAACTAGGCTATGGCTTGGCTCCTTAAGCTGTTAGTAACACATATGCTAAAGTTCAACCTACCCAATAAAGGCCCAACCCATTTACACCCCTAACCAAAATAAGTTAACTTGTAATCTGAGTGCTAACTTTTCCAATTAAATAAATTCGAAGAACTAATGTTGCATTTCAACCATGGTTTTAAGATAAGAGAAAAAGAAAGACAAAAAAAAAAAAAAGGTTTGTAATAAGTGCACATTTGATCCCAGTAATTTTTAGCAAAGGTCTCATTGTCCCTCATTTTTATATTTTTTGACCATATCCGAGGGAAAAAATTTATACCCGGTCCCTGACTTCTAATAAATTGAACAATTAGTACCTCATATTATTACATTTTCAAAATTTCTTGGGTTCCGCCATTGTTTTCTATGGTCCTTGTAGCTAAGGATTTTGATCCGTTGTTAACAAAGATAAGGAGACTAGAATAGTGGGTGAAGCGATTTATATTTTACGTTAGCAACTTACAGCTGATCAGCTCTATCCTCCAATCCATTCGAGTTTATTGAAATTCGATGTTCTTGATTCCTAAGAAAGTCTATAAGAAAATTAATTCCATTTTTTAGAATTTGCTGTGGTCCAGGATTGTAGGTGAGAAACAAAGAGCTTTAATGGCTTGGTACAAAGTTTACACATTGAAATCTGAAGGAGGCTTAAACCTGCGAGATACAGTTTCATGATATATTCCCTCGTTGTTGAACTCTTATAGGATATTCATGCCAAGAAAGATTGTTTATCGTACACTAGATTCACAATTACCATGTGAAAGGTTATGATTTGTGGTTTCATTAGGAGCGGGCCAACTACAGCATCCTGTGTGTGGAATAGTGTGGTTAAGCATAGAGAATGACTCATCAAGAAGTATGGCAACAAGGAGAAAGTGATGGAGGCGATGAAAGATTGGAAGCTATATAAGTGTGTTCGTACTAAGGGAGTTAAGGTGCCATGGGAGAGTACCAATTAAAATACGAGTATCATACAAAACATCGAGTCATCTTCTGGTTGTTGCTATCTAAATGTCCACACACTCAGGATAGATAAAGCTAACTGGCCAAGTAGGGCCTAATAGATGTTATCTTTGTGAATGCAAGGATGAAAGGCAAAAGGCCCAGAACCATTACTTTTAAGCTACTATTTCTCAAAAGACATCGTCAACAAAACCTTCAGGTGGCTAAGTCCTAATAAGTGGATGAGGAGGTGGAAAGAAGATTTGTGTTGGCTATGAATGAATTTCAAAAGGAAATTGTCCTTGGGGAAAATCTATAAAATTGCCTTTGCAACAGCATCTATCATATGTGGATAGAGCACAACAATCAATTATACAACTAGAACCAAATTGCAAGTGCCATAGATGGTGGGTAAATTTTGTTTTGATGTATTTATTTGTGTGAATCGTTTTTGAATTAATAAGAACTGCATGTCAAAGTTTAGTGTTTTTAGCTTCTCATTCTTAATGTCTCAAATTCCTTGGTTTACGATTTGTCTTTGTAACTTTTGTAAATTAATACTACCTCCGTCTTGCAAAACATACCTCCTTTATTATCCACATCAATTAATTCATGATTTTTTTAAAAAAGAATTATAGAAATATAAGCTTTTTATATGAAAATGTTACATTAAATACTCTGGTTTACAAATATAAATTTTAATAATTTTTTACAATATAAATTAATATGAATATATTTAATTTAAACTTTAGTAAAAAAAGATAAAATTGTCAACATTTGCAAAACAGAGAGATATATTTTTTACCTTCGCCAAAAGAATATCTTGAATGTTTTATTTATTATGGTTTCGACTACAGGCGGCTATTTGTAAAAAGCTTCAAACCACGTGGCCGTTATTTGCATTTCCAAACTCCATTTAAATTACAAAACACTTTTTATAGATTGAGAGTGGCAAAATGTAAAGGAGACACGACTGTTCCTCTCCTTGACCTAGATTCGATCTTCCTCTTTTTATTTTTTCTTGAATTCTTAACTGCTGAACTTGTAATACATAATTCTGTGTACAGAAAAAAAATGTTAATATCGGAACAATAACAACATGCCTCGTAGTAGCTGCAGCTCACCACCAATGGCATTAAAGTAAAATAAGTGTCCCCCTTTGGATTCGTTCAACGTCAGTGTCAACAAATTGTTAAAACTAAATAAACACCCACATATTTAATAATTATATTATAAAAATCACTGGAGAAGTAGTAGAGCACATTTGTTCTGCTGTGGAACCGATCAAGACAACCTAAACATTGCAAAAAGTCGCATCACCTACTCTGTCCTACAATCTTTATCCCAGGGACAAGAGGTAGAGAACAAAATCTTTGGTTCATACATTATCTGTCTTAAAATGATGACAACATTTTTTATTATTAAAATTTTTTTAAAAGTTTTTAATAATTAATTTATCATACTATTATCATTTAAATGCTCTTAGTATAAAATAAAAAATACATAAAATTAAAAAAAAATTCTTTTTCTAATCCTCATTCAATCTCTCACAACATAAAAACAATTTTTTTTTTTTTTTAGTTTCAAGGTAAAAAGTTAAAAAAAAACACAAGTTACACACATTATAATCTTTGTACTCAAAGACACCCGTAATATAAAATGTGACCAATGAGTACATCTTTTGTCCCATTTTTTCTAATGGAGTGGTAAAAGCCATAACTAAAGTAAAGTGAGATTAGAAGTTTGACTCCCACCTCCTCATTTTCTTCACATAGTGGTGCCTTTCTAGTTTATGAAAAAACACACATTTCTAAGTACTTATTTCATAAGATCTCTCCGGTGATCTGATCTTTGTGTACTTAATAATGTTTCTGTGTACTAAAAAAAATGTTACTTTTTTCTTAAATCAATTATAAACCGCCCAAAAAGAAGTTCCAGTCATTTCCACCTAATTGCATCTCCAATGACACACTTTATTTTTTCATTGGCATGATGTCTAGTTCCCCCTAGCCAAATTTATTAATATATTGTGGGGGAAATTACACTGATCCCATAAGATTTGCCCGAACCAATATGTTCATCCTTCCTTTATGAAATATCTACCACCTATCCCCAAATTGTTAGCTTTGTCAGCCAATTTGTTACTTCATCTGTCTTACAAAATTGGCTCTTTTATTATTCACAATAATTAGTTTATAATTTTATTTATTTTAAAATTTATTATAAAAATATAAATATTTTATATGAAAATAAAACTTTAAAGATTATAGTTTCTAAATATTATTTTTAAGAATTTTTTTTAATATACATTAATATGAATATATTGAAGTCAAATTTCAGTAAAAAAAAAATAAAACGGTCAATTAATGTGAATCGGATAAAGTACTATATAGGTATTGATACTCCATATGACATTTACATTTTGAAAACTGTTCAAATTTATCCCCAAACTTCTTAAAAGCTGCACTCTAACTTCCGTCTCCCGCCATTCCATTCATCGTCCTTGAACACATAAAAAAAATCCTCACCTATCCCACATCATCGCTCCCTTCCTCCACGCCGCAAGCCCACACCACTAAATCGTCCCTCTTTACAACCCAGCCAATTCCTCCTCCTCTTCCCCCTTTGACCTTTTATTCTACCTCCTTCAATTTCTCTCCCTCCTTAGGTCTTCCGCCAATAATTGTTCCTAAGCAACACAAATGATCGCGAATCAGATTTTGAGGTCCAATTGAAGCGAGTCTCCCTAATTCTCGCACTTTCTCGGTGACGCTGGGATCGAAACAAGGACGGGATCGGGCTGCGCATGGTGGGCGAAGGGAAGCTCTTGGTATGGTAAAATTCAGGTGTATTTTCCTTAAAAAAGGAAATTGCAACCATGAAGCCTTAATGAGCTGCAATACTATATATTGAAGATTACAATATTACACGAAAATGCATTTTTCCAGGCAATATTTCTTTTATTCCAACACTACCCACCTAGTTTGTTTTAACTTGAGTCAATTAATTAAAAAATAATTTATTTTTATTTTTATGTCTTTTTTACCTGGAGCTAATTTTAATCAAGAGATAATATTATATAGCTACAATAATCTATCGAAAATATAATTTTTTGTAATTTTATTAAATTTTTATAATTTTTTCAATTTTAAGGCATTAAAAAAGAAATTTTATAAAAATTTAACAACATCATCAAAATTTACTTTCAAATAAATTATTGTATATGCATAATGTTGGCTTTTAAATGAAATTGATTTTAGAAAAAAAAAATGTAAAAAGAAAAATAAGTCAGCTAATTTAAGTTAAAATGAATTGAAAAAGTCATTAGTCGGTAAAAATACGGTGATTAAAAACTTAGTCGCTAAACTAACAAATGGATTATGGAGGTACGGATTAACGATGGATTTCGCCAGTAATATGCCGTCTTTTGGTAATTCGTTGGTAATCCATCGTTAAAAGACACAAAAATTACCAATGAATCATTTTCTTCAGGCGATTCTTTATTTTCCAGTAGTGCTAGTGCAAATCTAACAACGTATTTAACTAAAATTCACATTTTTTACATTTCCTTGTAGATCCAGTTAAATAGTTGTTTTTTCTTTTACTGTGAAATTCAAATAAAAAAGGACTCCAAATTATGACGTTTAGTCGTTGTTAAAAGACCAAACTATAGTGACTGGAAATAAGATTGCAAAATCAGATCCAACACAATACGGATTTATAATTACGATTTTGTCTAATCCGAGCTTCGAGAATTTCACCAAACAGCTTCAATTGAAGAATTACAATCAAACATGGCCAGCCTCAGAAAACTGAACCGAACGAGCAATGAAATTACCTCTTTATTGACATTTCTCCCCGTGAATGTGGGCAAGGGACCATGGTGGGAGATGGGGTGGGAGCAGGTCAGGAAGTTGGAGTCTTGGAGATGTGTTGATGCCAGAGATGGAGTGGACATGCCCGTCGGGGATGAGGGTGGGAGCCTTGCCTAAGGGTACATTACAAAAGCTTCTTTATGGTGTGATTTAATCTACACATTACCTTCTAAAAACCTATATTTTGCCTTCTACTTTTTTTACAGTGTCCAACAATAACTTTTGAAAAACTAAATTAAATTATCTGATAATCATGTTCCAGTAATTTTAAGATTTTTAATATATTTTTTTACATCTAACAGACCTTTATATTATACTGACATGCATTTACAAAAAGAAAAATGCACTTACAGAAAGGAAAAACTGATAATTTAAAATATCTATTAACTATTTAAAAAATATTAAAAAGGTAAAAATTACTGAAAGATTACTATCGTATAGTTTAAATTATAGTTTTAGATACTGTTATTGGACAGTATAAAATAATTAGGGACAAAGTGTAGATTTTTTAAAATAAAATAGGTAAATTTTATGTTAGGATAAACCTTAGGGGTAATTATAAATTTCCTCATATGATAAAGATATATATTCACAATTCCAAAACATTAAATGATCAATTAGAATATTTGAGCCAATACTATTAATGGTTAAAGTGACGGAGGTAAGTTTAGGTATTCCACAAAATAGGAATAAAAGTATAGGTCGGTATCAACCCAAGGGGTCAATGTAATTTTCGGATATATGTACATACATATACACATGTGTACAAGAGCACCCAACTACTATGAATGCCGAAAAAGGATACTCCATATAGACGAGAGAAAAATTCTTAGGTGGACTGAGTTTTTGGAAACTTGCATTTTTATATCCTTTTTTTTTTTTCATTGTTAATGTAATGGTTCCTTGACCCAGACCTCTTAAAATTTCAACTACCATTTTGATAATTGTTTTCCTTACTTTGACATTTTTTTGTGTAAATCAACTGTTTCTCAGAGAAAATGTAGTTTTTTTTTAATTAACACAATCAAGCTTGATCATACCAACACAAATTATTGTTCATATTATTGAGATAAATGATCACATGAACAAAGATAGTTATTCATACAAATTTATAGATAGGTTTTCTTTTTAGTAATTATATCCCTAAAAAAGCAACTATTATATCCGTGTCCATCAGATCTATTACAACTTTCCTATTTTATCCCGTAGTGTCACAATTATAATTGAACGATCATGGTAGTCACGGAATGAGGGTCATTTTTTTTTCTAATTTACATATTCTATAAGAACACAAAATAAAAGCCTTCATTTGCTTCCTCTAATTTTTGTTATTCCTTCTGTCACGAAATAGTTGAAACAATTGAGTTTTGCATATATAGATTAAATAGTAGCAATAAAAAAGAAATAGAAAAAAATATGTATCACTATCACTTTTCTCATTAAATTTTATATATAAATAATAAAATAAAAAAAATGAAAATAATAATTTTAAGGGTAACATGATAAAGTCTTTTTTTTAAAAAAAATAATGATAAAGTAACTTATTTGAGACAATTAAAAAAATGTTGCAAACAATTTAGGGCTGACTACGGCACCACCCGAACACAAATTCTGACTTGTAGAACATATAAGCGACCGTCAAAATTTTTTCCACAAGCAAAATTACTTTTCATAACAAAAAATAATATAATTTCCGTTAGCATATTCTTGAAACGAAACATAATATTAATTACCTTGTCAAAATCTTTTTAAAACTAGTTATGATTCTACTGGTATAATGAAATTGTTGCATTAATAGTGTTTTTGGAATAAAAGCTCAAGTTGGAATATTGTCATACAAAAATAGAATTTTAGGTTGATCAATAAATATTTATTCAACAGGATTTAAAAGAAGCTAATTAATGAAGTAGGAAATTAATTAACCGTTTCGTTCTCCCTAAGATCCAACAAAGCGAAAAAGATAGAGCGATGCATCGGCCATCTCTTTCCTCAGCTGGAGCCGGCAGCGATCGCTTTCAGAGCCCAACAGATTCACCCGAAAGCAGCCGCGTGGTCCGGCCGACGACTCAGCCGCTGACTACCAGACAACGCCGGCTGACATGGCACGACACGTGGGTCCCCCTGTCTGCCTAAATTTGGCCAACGTACGTGTCCTTGGCCCCACCTGTCCCCCTTCTAGCTTCACCCTTCTGGACCGTTTCGCCGGACATGTATTGTTTCTACCACCCCTCCGTTTACCTCCTAAAATCTTCCTCATCACAATCCACGTGGACTCCCTGTGAGGTGGCATCTCCGAGAAAAGAGGGCACCCCTTTGCTCCCTATTTAAACCCCACCATTTCACCTCCCCAAACAGCCAGTCGAAGTTCCTCGTTAACCTATTTCCGACTTCTCTTCCTCCTTCAGATCAGCCACTTTAACCCCGCCGCGACCTCTGACCATGGCCGTCGTATCCGCGGTCTCGTCCCCTCAAGGCCCGCCAGCTTGCGAGAAGGACGCCAAGGGGCTCCAGTTCATCGAGGAGATGACCAGGAACCCTGACTCCGTTCAGGAGAAAAATTTGAGCGAGATTCTCAGACGCAACGCCGAAACCGAGTACCTCAAGCGGTTCAACCTCGGCGGCGCCACCGACCGGGGCACGTTCAAGTCGAAGCTGCCCGTGGTAACTTACGAGGATCTTCAGCCGGAGATCCAACGCATCGCTAACGGCGACCGTTCCCCTATCCTCTCTGCTCATCCCGTCTCTGAGTTCCTTACAAGGTACGTAACTAAATACTACGCTGTTTTTTGTGACGTGAAGTTTTTGTTATTCCCTTCTTATCTTACGCATATTCCTTTTCTGCACAGTTCTGGAACTTCGGCCGGAGAGCGGAAATTGATGCCGACGATTCATGAAGAGTTGGACCGTCGCACGCTTCTATATAGTTTGCTACAGCCAGTAATGAACCTGTGAGTTTTCTTCCGTTTCTCCTATAAAAATTCTTTCAATTAAATTCAAATGAACATTATTTGAGTAATTCAAAGACAAGGGAAGTTTCTTGTTGACGTCAAAGTTTATGATCGTGGCGCCATCTTTACGAAGTCGTTTTCATGGATAAAAGGGTTAATCCTGAAATAAATGCAATTTGCCAGTAGATACCCGGAAGATATTTCTTTTCCTTTTCGATGGAAACTAAGTACGATATTTTGTTTCTTTCATGTGACAGCTACGTGCCCGGATTAGACAAAGGAAAAGGCCTCTATTTCTTGTTCATAAAGGCCGAAACCAAGACCCCCGGTGGGCTTCTTGCCCGCCCAGTTTTGACAAGCTATTACAAGAGCGAGCACTTCAAGACCCGCCCCTACGACCCCTACAATGTCTACACCAGCCCCAACGAGACCATCCTCTGCGCCGACTCCTTCCAGAGCATGTACTCCCAGATGCTCTGCGGTCTCATCATGCGCCACGAGGTCCTCCGTGTCGGGGCTGTCTTCGCCTCTGGCCTCCTTCGTGCCATTCACTTCCTCCAACTCAACTGGCGCCAGCTCGCCGAAGACATCTCCACTGGAACCCTAAACCACAAAATCACCGAGCCCTCCATCCGAGAATGTGTCAGTAAGATCCTGAAGCCTGACCCAGAAAACGGAAAATACATAACAGATCAATGTTTGGGGGGAAACTGGGAAGGAATAATCACTAGGATTTGGCCCAACACAAAGTACCTCGATGTCATCGTCACCGGTGCCATGGCCCAGTACATTCCGACACTCGACCATTACAGTGGTGGCTTGCCGTTGGCTTGCACCATGTATGCCTCGTCGGAATGTTACTTCGGCCTCAACCTTCGGCCCATGTGCAAGCCTTCAGAAGTTTCTTACACAATAATGCCAAACATGGCCTACTTCGAGTTCTTGCAGCATGACCCGGAAGCTCCGGTGGTTCTATCCAAGGATGCACCACCAAAGCTGGTTGATCTTGCCGACGTGGAAAAAGGGAAGGAGTACGAGTTGGTGATCACGACGTACGCTGGGTTGTACCGCTACCGGGTCGGAGACATTCTCCGGGTCACAGGGTTCCACAACGCAGCGCCTCAATTCCAGTTCATCAGACGGAAGAATGTTCTTCTCAGCATCGACGCCGACAAAACTGACGAGGCGGAGCTCCAGAAGGCTGTTGAAAATGCTTCGGAATTATTGAAGGAGTTCAACACGAGCGTGGTCGAGTATACGAGCTACGCTGACACGAAGACGATTCCCGGCCATTACGTTATATTCTGGGAGCTGCTAGTGAATAACCTGACGAATTCCCCGACGGATGAGGTCCTGAACCAGTGTTGCTTGGCAATGGAAGAATCGATGAACTCGGTTTACCGACAAGGCCGAGTCGCCGACAACTCGATTGGACCATTGGAAATCCGGGTGGTGAAGAACGGGACATTCGAGGAGCTAATGGACTACGCGATTTCCAGAGGCGCCTCCATCAACCAGTTCAAAATGCCTCGCTGCGTTAGCTTTGCACCCATAATGGAGCTTCTAGACTCAAGGGTTGTGTCCAGGCATTTTAGCCCAGCACTGCCGCATTGGACACCGGAACGACGCCGTGTGGATTGACCGGCAAATAAAGGTTCCAAAGGGAAAATCTAATAAGAAGACGAAGCTTAACCTAAGCAGCGTGCATGTCTCTTCGTTCGCCTCTGTTCTCTAATCTGTTGGACATTTTTAGCTTTCTTGAAAGTTTCTTTTTCTTTTCACATTTTTTTATTTTTCTGGCAATTGATGAAGGTAAAAGGTGTTTTATATATGTTTTGTATGATCCCTGGGTTTGATTTAATAACATGTCTGTGCAGCGTATGTGATTGAACTCTTCATCTGATGTTTGTTTGTCTCATACATTTTTGCTTTTTGTCTCTCTTGTCCTTCTCAATTTCAGCTTTCTTAAAGGCCTAGCACGTGAAAGCAACTCAACTTTACAAAAGCTAAAGTTCTTCAACAAACCTAAAAGCGAATATGTTACTTTTAGTTAAACTCGAAATGAAAAAATAATAAATTCTGATTAACTTCCATGTTATATCATGTGTGGTTTTCTTTTTGAAAAAATCATTTGTAAAAAATCTTTTCTGTTCTCATATCTTAACCATTTCTGTATACTAAAAGCAGTGGTGGAATCAGGATTTTTGGTTTGGGGGGCCGGTATCGAAAAAATTTGTTAAATTTGTACAATCTTTATACAAACAAAATAATATTGTTCATATAAGTCATAAAATTTAAAAAGAGTACATAAACATGATTAAATCTACTTGTAAAAATTCAAATTCATAATGTGACACGACACTCCTTCATGTATCTGAAATCATCAAGTATCGAGTTTAAACTAAAAGTTTCTACAAGGTCTTTATCAATGTACAAAACCAAAGCATCAGCAAAAAAATCATTATCCATCTTCTTTTACAGTCTGCTTTTGACAATTTTCATCGCTGAAAAACACGTTCTATAATGGCAGTAGACATACAAAAAGTCAATATCAAATGAATTAATCGATCAATAAGAAAGCTTGTTGAAGCAAAAGCTGTGGGTGCTGGAGTTTGTTGTCCACTTTCAGCATTTGAAGACCAAGAAGAATCTCCAAATCGTACAGATTTTAAAGCTTCTTCAACCATCCTTGAATCTTGACTACTTTTGCAATTTTCATCAAATTCTGGTGGTGGAGCCTTTTTTTGAAAAAAAAATGAGATATCTTTTTTTGTTTGCCAGTCACAGCTGAAAATAGAAAATAAAACAAATCATGTGGACAATGTGCATAACCAAATAATAAACTCATAATTAGATTATGTAGATGCATACAGACAACCAACGAAAATCCTAGCAATTTCCCCAATTATTCATTTTATCACAATTATTTATTATCCATAAGCATGTCAAAACTTGAAAAATCTTAGTAATTTTTTGCACATTTTTATCTCACAAAGCATGAAAGCAACTTTGTTTTATGTCTTCTCTATCTGTTCAGTTGTTACTCTTCAAGAGTCAATAAACTCAATACCATATAAATATTATTTAAACAATTAGACAATCACTTAATCAGACATTGAGAAGACAAAATTTAAAGAAAATTTGACAAACAATAAAAAATTATTTAAACAGTTAATAACTTAATACTAAGTTAAAGTTACCAGGCAAATTTATTTGTGGTCGGGAGGAGAGTTAAAGGGAGGAAGAAGATGGATGGAGCTGGGAGCTAAAGGATGCCTAGTGTAGGCGGTGGCCTACTGGCTTGGGTGTGTACAGCTATGCTAGTGCAAATCACGAAAATAGATGGACCAAACTGTGGCGAGAACGTCAGAGGAGAACAAGATGAAAGAGGGAAAGGATGGGGGACAAAATGGACAACAGAACCGGGAAGGCGATGCAGCAGCAAGGAGGGAAGCGCTCAGGCAAAGGCGGAGTTGCGGAGGTCATCGTCCAAGCAAGTCAAGCTCTGCAATTTGGTCCTTGGATTTACTCGAGAGATTGGGATTCTGGAAGAAGGCTAATTGAATAAAAAACGTTGAATAAAAAACGTCAACATTTCCTTTATTCTAAGTAGCTACTTTAGGCTAAAGGGAGAACCACCAATTTGGTACCTAATTTCTTAAGCTCCTGCCACATTGCCTCCCATCTTTATATTCTTTCATATTTTTCGGAGGGCAAGAATACATAATCTAACCCCCAATTTCTCTCGAAGTAAGCAATTTAGTACTCCATATATCAAACTTTTCAAAAAAATTTAGGGGCAGCAGCCCCCCTGCCCATTCTTCAGTCCATCACTGACTAAAAGTATAACCAATTCCGAATTTGAAATATTATGCAAAAAAGCTCTTACAAGTATTGCATGCACGTGAATCTCTAGGTCTATTATGGATATTAGTACATTACCGAAAATACATTTTACAAAGAAAATAAATTCCAAAACTATAAAACTTGTTGATGTGTATGTTGCGAGTGAAGTCAAGTTTCAGGCTTGTGTTCCTTCAATACAACAAGTTTGAGAATCCAAGGAGTTTGGAAAAGGAGTTGAATAACCTGTGGATCGGAACATACTAGATGATGGTGGATATATCTTTGCTCAAGAGATCCAACATTAAACAAGACTAAAAAAGTAGGTGCACTCACCAAACATCAAGTTTCCAAGATGCTGGCAATGCAAAGCCACAGGCAGTTCATACCGATGGCTGCAATTTCAGGGATATGATGAATACCGTTGGAAAAAGGTGTTATTGAACTAATAAATTTTATAATTTTAGAAAGTAAAGTAGAATCTTAAAAACATTTTATTATAAACAATAATACTAATAGTAATATATTTACACATATATTTTATTAGAAATAATAATAATAATGTGTGTGTGTGTGTGTGTGTGTATTATACACATATATGTCACACACACACACACACACACACACACACACTATATATATATATATATATATATATATATATATATATATATATATGAGCTTAATTGCGTCTGCAGGCCCTAATTTTATTATTATTATCCCATTTTGGACCTTAACCTCAAAACATTGCATAAGAAGTCTTAAACCTCAATTTTTTGTTCCATTTTAGACTTTTGGATGATGGAAAAGGTTCAAATTAATGAAATTGGCCATATGGCATGCCAACTTAGGCCAATTTGCTAAGGTGGCATAATGAATCACTAGCTATACATGATGTGAAAAAGAAAAAAATAATAAAAAAGTATGAAGATAGGGAAAAAAAAAGTCTCTTTGTCACCTCTTCCTGGTGGCCCTTCTTGTTGTTTGCCCTCAATTTTTGTCCGCCCTCATGCCATTCACAATCTTTGTTTTTTCACTAATCTCCAATTTCTTGTGCTGTTCGCAACCACCAACCTCCTATTTGCACAATTTTCTTTGTTGAATTTCACAATCGCCTCAATTGCCCTCGATCACAAATTTTGCAATCTCCTTCACCATTTGTAATTACCACTTGCCCAATCTTTTTCATCACTAGCAATCAGAGATTTCGAGTATGCCTTTAAAGACTTCAGATTCCACTAACCCAGGCAATTTCCCCTAATTCGGATCAACATCAAAGCGGTAGTAGAGCATCGATTCCACTAACCCAAACAATCGACACTGGTGCCTCTGTCATAAATGACTAGTAGCAGTAGAGAAAACATTGGGAAAGGTTAAGAGAAGGCTTTAATTTTTTTTACTTTTTTTTTCTTCATTTTCCACATCATTGCTAGGGTTCATTAATTGTACCACATGGCTAATCATCCAAAGTTGGCAGGTCAAGTGGCTAGTTCCATTAATTTTAACACTTTCCATCCACCAAAGGTTTAAAATGGAACAAAAAATTGAGGTTGAAGACTTTTTATGTGAGGTTTTAAGGTTATGGTCCAAAAAAAGGCAATAATGAAATGGTAGGGGCCACTGATGCAATTAATCCCATATATATGACATAGCTTATAATTGGATTTGGGCCGGCCTCCTTGTTTGATTGAAGTTGAACATACCTTTTTAAAAAAAAAAAAATTGTGCTCAATACCAACTCTCTCACTTCTTATCCTTCTTCGTCATTTGAATTGCCTCTCCTACTTCTCTCACTGTTCCTCCGCTGTTCACATCTACCTCCACCGTTCGCATCTCCCTCAACCCTAACCATCTCATCGTTCAATCTCGCCTCCTAGCAGTTCCAAGCGGTTCACTGCCTGCCCTAATCTCCTCACTCATCTCCGACCTACGCCTTCACTCATCACCGTCCATTCATTTTCACTCATTTTTTCTCCTTGTTCTTGCTCACCCTCTATCATTTGTTCTCTCAACCATTTGTTCTCCATATCTGATTTTAGATTGTCTTCGTTATTATGCAGATCGCATGAATTTGGAAATTTTTTATTGTTATGATTGTGCAAATCACATGAATTTTTTTATTGTTGTGTAGATCACATGAATGTCAAAATTTTTTAATGTTGTATAGATATGATGAATTTAGAAATTTTTTAATATTGTGTAGATCTGATCATAATTTTGTGTTTGTTGTGATTTTGTGATTGAGGATTTATTTTATGATTTAGTGAATTTTTTTGATTTTTGAATTTTATAATTTTCTGTAAATAAAAAATATATATTTTTTAATATATAAAATATATTATTAGGAGTTAGATATTCTTTTTTTAATTTTTTAAAAAGAGTTTCCAATGGCTTGATTGTTGAAAAATTCCACTGGCTTAAGCCGTTGTAAGACCGTTGGAATTTTCCAACGACCAGGCTATTGGAAAATCATTGAACCACTAGAAATAATTTTTTGTACTTGGATCATTGGAAATTTCCCAACGGCTAGCCATTAGAAATTCTGACGGCCATAAATTGGGCTATTGAAAAAAAAAATTTCCAACGCATGATTTACCTATGCGTTTGTTTCCAATAGCTGTGCATTGAAAAATCCAATTTTCTAGTACAAGGCCATTGGAAAAAATGACATTTTTTTAGTAGTGGATGGAGTTTTAAAGTCCTTACAGAGGTTGTATGATGCAGAAAACATCAATTCACGCTAGCGAAACCAATAAATTATCTTAGTGAGGGCAATCAAAACTAATTTTATATAATTTTTAATGAGTGGGTCATCATATAAAATTTTATGGGTCATAATGAATATTTTTTAAAAAATCATATGCCAATTGCATACTTTTTCCAAAATTTAATGGTGGCAATTGCACTACTCAATTCTACATGGTGCCGCCCCTATTTATGCAGAATAAATACATTGGAGGGTTAAGGGTTCTAATGGAATGTTTACCAAAAGAGGCAATAGATGTTATGTTAGAAAATAAGGTGGAGTGATTGATGCAGTGGTTCGATTCAATTATTATGTGGCATTCAAGTTTAAGAAAATCTGGTAGACTGGTATGTTAAGATGTGGAGGAGTTCCTCTACAAGCTTGGAATTTTTTATGGGGCAGAACCGTCAAAGATGAGCAAACTAAACAAGAGAAAGAAATTATTAAAAGAAGAAGAATGTTAGTTCTAATCAGTAGGATGAAATTAATAGCTAAAGTAAATATGAAAGTTGATAGTGAATAACCAGTGGAAGCTCTCATTTAAGCATCAAATGGGAAATAAAAGCTCCCAAGTCTATAAAACAAAGCTTAAGTTAGGTAACAGTGCAATTAGGTGTTTTTATCGAGTTCTAGCTCAATAACTCTAGGTATAGTCCAACTCACAAATTTACCATGGTTCTAAGTTGTTTATGAGCTTGTAAAAGGTCTTGATTTAGCTTTTTAAGTGCTTATTTGTCTTTGATTTGTGATTGGAACCCTAGGAACCCTTAGTGGAGCCTTTGAAGCTTCCTGAGATTTGCTTGGTTGATCTTGCTTGTTTTGTGTTAAAAGTAAAGGGTTTACAGGGTTTACATGTTAGATTGATACATTTATGTTAATTATGGCCTTTAGAATGAGTATTGATAAGCCTAGGATAGTTAGAACCAAGGTAGGACGCCATTGTGCATGAAGAATACGAAGAACACATTTCCAGGAAATGTGTAAGCACTAAAGGTATGGTGTGTATGCATTATGCAAGAATGGGTGTAGAAATCTTGCATTGTGCTCACTTCATAGGGATGTGCATTCGTATGAATTCTATCAAGGTAGGGCTGATAGGGGCATGCATCATGGCTAGCAAAGCTAAGTTGTGCACAATGTGACCTTGGGTGAACATAGAGGTTCTTGGGTGCCCTAGTTAAGGCTTGTACTTATTCCTAAGGTAGTTTTAATTAAGAAAATAAGTAGTTTAAACAAGGAGCATGGTGAACTCGCTTTGGTGAAATATAACTGTAACCTAATTAGCTAAGTTTGGTAACATGTGCATCGATGTTTGGTTAGTATGGGCATTGAGCAGCACAATTTGCTGTAGTTAAAGGAGCCAATTTGAGGTCATATGTTGATGACCTTATGGTGGTTTAAGAGCCATGGGAACTACTTGAAGTTAGTGAAAACACCTGAAGGCCAATAAGGGTACTATGAGGTTGATAGGGGCACGTAAGTGCATATGGGCACCATGTGAACTCTAGAGCCCATGAAAAGCCTAGAATGGATATTGTGGTAATTTGGCATGGCTTGGGAGTTGCTTGACTCCAAAGTAAGTACAAGCTACCCTAGGAAATCAATAAGAACACCAGGAGCTCTAAGTAGCTTAATGACTTATAACTCAAGCTAAGTTAGCAGAGCACTTTGAGGGCTGTGGCAACGTCGGGTTTTCGGGAGTCGCCACCAATCTGTTTACCTAGGTCGATTGGACACCTTAAAATTGGTCTGCGAGAGTTCGGGGATCGGGAGTACGGTTACGCTAAAACAACTTTGTTATAGCGCCCAAAATTGGCACCTTAGTGGATTTTAATTTTGTTTTGCTTTACTTTTAGAAAATATTCAGTAAATTTTCAAACTAGAAATTTTAACTGAATTAATCGGATGTAAATTTTTAAATTAATTTATATAAAATCTAATACTTCCGAACCATGGACTCTGCCGAGTCATTTGGACACGGAAGATTTAATTCCGAACCATGGACTCTGCCGAGTCACCCGGACACGGAATTTGATAAAATTTTAAATAAATTCATCCATATCGTAAATATGGATTTTTATCTTTGTATTTATTTAATTTATTTAAAAAGTAGATGTTTTTCAAACCGTAGATCCTGACAGATCATCCGGATATGGAAATTATTTTAAAAAGGTGAGCCAACAAATAATTATTTAATCAAAATTTCATTTATTTAATAATGAAACCAAAAATTTATATATATTTCAAAAAAAATAAAAGAAAAGTCTTAATACTTTATTTGATAAAAGGTGAACAAAAAAAATAATTATTTAATCAAATTTTTATTTAATAAAGCAAACAAAAATTGATATGTATATTTCAAAAATAAAAGAAAAGTTTTAATATTTTATTTGTTTTATTTTGTTTTAATGAAAGATTAACCAAAAGTAATTATTTAATTAAGAAACCAAAAATTTATATGCATATTTTAAAAATAAATAAAAGTTTTTGATATTTATATATATATATATATTTTTTTTGTGTTCTTTTTTATTGATAAAATAATTTTCTAATTTATAAGTCTAAAAATACATCTAATTAATAAGTCTAAAATATTTAAAAAAAATTTAATTCTTTTTTTCTTGTTTATTTTTATTACCTTTATTTGAAATTATTTGGGTAAAATTTTATTTTGTTTAATAAAGGAAACAAAAAGTTATATCTTTTTATTATTTTGAAAGAAATAAGTAAAATATTACTGGATAAAGAGATAAGTAAAATATTAGTCTAAAGTTTTTTATTCTTTTTATTCTTTTTAATAATAAAGAAACTTTATTTATATATTTTATTTAAAAAAATATTTTAAATTATTTAAAAAAAATTTATATACTTTATTTTAAAAAATATTTTTCAAGCCATGGATCCTGGCGGATCATTTGGACATGGAATTTAATTTTTATTAAATTTTATTTTTTAATTATTTAATTAATTATTAATTTTAATCATAATTTTTATTATTATTTTTTTTCTTGATTTTTTTAAATATCATTAATTTTAAATATATGTTTAAAAAGAATTGATTTGTATATTTTTGGAATTATTTAATTATGTTTATTTATTAATTTTTACAAAAGGAATAAAAAATGATTTTTATTAGCCTTAATAATTATTCACATAAAATTCTTTTTGTTTTGTTTTTATTTTTTATTAAAAGTGGAATAAATTTAACCACAAAAAAAAAATAATTAATAATAACAAAGTGGGGCTTTTTGGCCATCCACTTTAATAACACAATAATAATAACAACAATAATAAAAGTTAACAAAGTTAGTAAAGTTAGATGTTAATAACAATAAAAATAAAAGTTAGTAATGTTAGTTGAGTTAATTGTTAACAATAATAACAACAATAATAATAAAAGTTAGCAAAGTTAGTAAGTTAGTTGTTAGTAACAATAAAAATAAAAGTTAGTAATGTTAGTTGAGTTAATTGTTAACAATAATAACAACAATAATAATAAAAGTTAGCAAAGTTAGTAAGTTAGTTGTTAGTAACAATAAAAATAAAATAAAAATAAAAGTTAGTAAAGTTAGATTAGCTGTTAATAACAACAATAAAAAAAGGTTAGTAATAATAACAATAATAAACAAATAAATAAACAAGTAAAAATTAAAAGAGTTGATAATTAATTCTGTAAGATCAAAATAAAAGGTTAGTGACCAAAGTGAAAGAAATTGAAAAGATGAAGGATTAAATGAGAGTTTACCCTTTCGAAAACGAATTTTGAATTCTGTTGTCACAGAACGACGCGGAACGCGGGGGGGAAAAACACAACGGTGAACGGGGCTGGAAACGGCGGCAAAGGCGTGGCGGCGAGGCGGCGTGGGGCGGCGGGGCAAAGGGCGGAGGGGCGACGGCGACGTGGGACGGCGGGAGCGGCGAGATCGACGGCGGCGGCAAAGCAAAGAAACGTGGAGCGGTTGCGTCGGCGATGGGGAGCGACGGCGACGGCGGAAAGAGCGACGGCGACGGCGGGGGAGCGACCGACGGCCGCGGGACGGCGACAGCCGGCGTGGCTAGGCCGGACGACGGCGGCAGAGGAGAGAAAAAAAACGGTGAACTGAGAGAGTGAGAGAAAACGGAAATATTGGGGACGGGGGTTAAAACGTGAAAACAGAAAAGTTTTGGTCTTCTGAGAAGAGGGAGGAGAGGCTAGGAACTAAGGCTGTGATTTTCCCTTTTGTTTAAATGGAGCTCTAATCTTTCTCTCTATTTTTTTTTCTGTGTTCAGCACTAAATTTGGAGGCCTATTTATAGAGGAAGTTTGGCTGAACTGTTGATGGATAAATTAATAAAAAATTTCAAACTTATCTTTTAAATTGGTAAAATGACAATTTCAGTCCTTTACGTTTCTCAGGCTCTGGATAAGCTTCAGAAGCTTCTGATTTTGACAATTTTGTCGTTTTCTGTTAATTTGGGCCAGAAACGTCCGTTTAGGCCCAAAATTGACACGAAAAATTGCCCAAAGCTCCTGGAACTTTCAGAATTTATCAATTTTGCCCGAAACTTCTCAATTTTGTCATTTTTATCTCAAACTTTTTAATTTTGTCATTTTTATGGAGTTTTCTTTTTTTCTTTCAAACATACACATATACACACATATATCAAATCTTCACAAAACAAAACAAAAAAAATGTATTTTAAACTAATTAAAAAAATTTTAGTAATAATAATAACAATAATAATAATAATACATTTTTTTTAATTAATTTTTTTTATTTAATTTTTTTTAAAATTTTTTAATGGCCGGATGAAATTGGGTGTCAACAGCTGCCCCCCTTTGCATGCTTCGTGGGACACGATGTATGCAAAGTCGTTACCAAATTTCGTCCGGCTTAGCTAGGCATTGAAAACTTTCTCGCCGCCTAAATCCTGAGGTTAATGAACTTTCTTAGAACCTCTGCGATAGGAACTCTCCTATCGTTAAATAAAAATTGATTGATTGATCGAGGTTAAGGGCCCTACCTTAGAACCTCTACGATAGAAACCTTCCTACCGTCGAAAAGAAATTGATTTGGTTGGTTTTAAGGTTTAAGGAAAGGTCCTTAGAACCTCTACGATAGGAAAGCTCCTATCATTGTAAGATGGACTGATTGATTGATTGTTTGAGGTTAAGGAAAGGTCCTTAGAACCTCTATGATAGGAAAGCTCCTATCGTTGTAAGATGGACTGATTGATTGATTGTTTGAGGTTAAGGAACTCTCCTTAGAACCTCGACGATAGGAACTCTCCTATCGTTGCAAGTTTGAGGTTAAGGAAAGGTCCTTAGAACCTCTACGATAGGAAAGCTCCTATCGTTGTAAGATGGACTGATTGATTGATTGTTTGAGGTTAAGGAAAGGTCCTTAGAACCTCTACGATAGGAAAGCTCCTATCATTGTAAGATGGACTGATTGATTGATTGTTTGAGGTTTAAGGAAAGGTCCTTAGAACCTCTACGATAGGAAAGCTCTTATCGTTGTAAGATGGACTGATTGATTGATTGTTTGAGGTTAAGGAACTCTCCTTTAGAACCTCTTCGATAAGAACTCTCTTATCGTTGCAAGATGGACTGATTGATTACGAGGCAAAGGTTCCGTCCTTAGAACCTCGTTGAAATTGAAATTGATTAATTGATTGGTTACGAGGCAAAGGTTCCGTCCTTAGAACCTCGTTGAAATTGATTAATTACGAGGCAAAGGCTCCGTCCTTAGAGCCTCGTTGAAATTGAAATTGATTGATTACGAGGCAAAGGTTCCGTCCTTAGAACCTCGTTGAAATTGAAATTGATCGTGGAGAAAAACTCTTTCCTCCTTTTTAAGTACCTCAGACAATCGAAGTTGAAATGTTCTATTCGGAAGTGTGAATTTTCATAATAGGTGAGTGCAGAAATTTAGACTTCGATAAGATGAGTGAATCTTGATGATGACAATAACACTAACAAATTATGTAAAGGGAACGGATGTTTGGAATCAATATTCAAGGTTCATCTAATATTTTCTTCAGTAAATATAGATTCCCTTGTGAGATATGTCATCCAAATAAGGTTAAAGCTTAACTACCCCAAAATGTCATGCCTAGTATACCTAATAGGATGCGTCTTAAGAGCAATAAAAATTACTCTTTACTCAGCCATTCCAACCTAAAGGCGTTGTCCTGTGGTTTTAATATCAGCATGAATGAAACTATTTTATAAAAAAAAAAGAAATTCCCTGAAAAGAAAAACTGAAACGCGAAAGAAAATGCTGATAATAAAACTAAAGGACAAGAAAAACGGATCAAATTGCTTCTTTCTTCCACAATACTTCAACAGGGTGAGTAGAGGACCATTATGGGAGTGAACTGGTCGGGAAAGACTGTCGTGTCCAGTCTATCTGAATCATTGCTGGATTTGGTTCAGGAACAAAAGCTTGTATTTTATCTAGCAATTCTTCAGTAGTTGTTGCGGATATTATGATTCGTCGTGACACTCTTGATATGAAATTCTTCTGCATAGCATAATCCACAAAAGCTATCAGACCTGTAAAGAAATTGTTAACATTCAAAAGCCCAATGAGTTTCTTATGCAAATTAAGTTGGGCCATGGAAGCAATTTGGAAGACTTCTCCTAATGTACCAAAACCACCTGGTAGAGCGATAAAAGCATTAGCATTTAAAAGCATTTGTAACACACGCTCTTGAAAATTTTTAACCACTAATTCTTCTCCAATCGTTCCCCCAAAAACAAATTTCAGAGGTCCAGGGATAATACCCAGAACTTGACTTCCTCCTAGAGATGCTGCTGATGCTACACCTCCTATTAATCCGACACTACCTCCTCCATAAACTAAATGTATTTTTCGCTCAGCTAATACTCTACCCAAATGGTTGGCTGCTTTTAAATACTCTTCATCTTTTCCAGGAAAAGCCCCAGAAAATACACAAATACTTCGGGATTTACGAGTTGGGGTTTTCTCCATTCCTATCCTTATCCTTGTGAGAAAATAGGATATATTTATAGAGATGAAGAGATAAGGCAATAATTTTATTTTTCAAGAATGGATACATTATTGCCAGCTATTCACAGTAGTCACGGGTATGACTCTAGTCAGGTATGGGTACACTATCGTTAAAAAAGGAGGAAAATTTTCAAAATAGCTGCTAGCATGTACAGTAGTCACTACTGTAGCTTACATCAGGAGTAGGTACGTGATTGTTGGAAGAGAAGGAAAATTTTAAAAGTGGCAGCTATATACAGTAGTCATAACTGTATCTCATGTCAGGAGTGGGTACATTATTGGGAGGATAATTTCAAAAGCGACAGCTAGCATGTACAGTAATCGTGACTTTGGTCCACGTCTTTCACTGATTTTGCATCCAGTAACGGCTTCAATGCCTTCTATGAATCGGCGATTTGCATGCCATCCAGTTTTCTCACAAACTGGCAAACTGGGTCGTTTAAAGTCAGATTCCCAAGACTATAACGATCTTGTTCTTTTTGGAGAATTATCCATAATCCAACAATCTCAAATTGCACTATTCCGCAAGAATGCGCTTCAAGAACCTCTCGAATATCTTCTAGAGATTCCTTACGCAAGCCATTCTTAATAATCTTATTCTATCACTACGATTTCTGGTGATCACTCCTGGAGAACGACATTTATTGCCGCAAATCCACCATCCACAATTATGACAAACACCTAGCCTCTTTGCTCTTCTTTTTTTGGCATAAGCGCTTTTACCAAAGCCGGGCATACGGGGAAAGAACGCTTCTGGAACTTCACCAGCTGAACGAACCTTAGCTTCGATTAGCCACCGCACATTATCAGGAATGCCTTTGTGCATAAATACTCTGAATCGTTCACATCTAGCTTGATAAATCTTTTTAAGAACATTTATTGGGAAGGAAGGAAAATACTTTCGTAGGGCGGAAAGAGAAGACTCCATTGATGAATGAGGTATTTAAGAGAAGAAAGAAATTAGTGATTGTAGGAAACGGAAATAACTAACATATATTTATAGTGATGAAAGGGATAATGCGTTAATTACACTTGCAGAAGCAAGTACATTATTGTCAAAAGAAAAGACAAATGACAGCTTATATGTACAGCAATCACGACTGTGGCTCTCATCTTCCACTGATTTATGTCTAGTAATAGCTTCAATGCCTTCTATGAGTTGAGGATTTGCTTCCCATCCAGTTTTCTTACAAGCTGGCAAACAGGGTCGTTTACAGTCACATTCCCAAGACTGTAACGGTCTCGTTCTGTATGGTAAGTCCTCCACAATTTGACAATTTGACCTTACACTTTTCCACAAGAATGCATTTCAAGAGTCTCTCGGATATCTTCCAGAGATTCCTTACGCAGGCCATTCTTAATGAATTTTCTTTTATCTTCACGATTTGTGGAGATGTATCCTAAAGAGCGACATTTAGTATTACAATTCCATCGCCCACATTTATAACACACGCCTAGTCTCTTTGCTCTTCGTCTTTTTGCATAACGGCTTTTACCTAAACCGGGCATGCAGGGCATAAATGCATCTGGAACTTCACCTGCCAAACGGACCTTAGCTTCAATTATCCACTGCACATTATTGGGAATGCCTTTGCGTGTAAAAACTCTGATTCTTTCACATCTAGCAAGGTAGATCTTTTTAAGGACTTTTATTGGAAGGGAAAAAAAGTATTTTTGCAGTGCAGAAAGAGTAGAATCCATTTATGAGAGAAGAATTTGAGAGAAGAGGGAAATGAATCAGTTATTGTAGGAGACTGGAATAACCGACTTTAGATATCACGGGGTATCTTATCCGCTGCTTAATCAGAAGGAAGAACACGCATTTATAGTGATGAAAAGGGATAATGTGTCGATTACACTTAGGGAGCATGTACATCTGTCAAAAGAAAATGTAAACTTTTCCAAATATAACAAACTGTATGTATAGTAATTGTGACTGTGGCTCACATCTTCCACTGGCTTTACGTCCAGTAACGGCATTAACGGCTTCTATGAGTCAAGGATTTGCTTCCCATCCAGTTTTCTTACAAGCTGGCAAACAGGGTCGTTTACAGTCAGATTCCCAGGACTGTATCGTTCTCGTTCTTCATGAAAAATGCTCCATAAACCAAGAAGTTCGTGTTGCACTCATCCACAAGAATGCGTCTCAAGAGTCAATTGGATATCATCTAATGAGTCCTTACTCAGGCCATTCTTGATGAATCGTATTTTATCTTCTCGATTATCGGAGATCATTCCTAAAGAACGACATTTAGTATTACAAGTCCATCGTCCACATTTGTGGCAGACTCGTAACCTTTTCGCTCTTCACTTTTTGGCATAAGAGCTTCTGCCTATACCAGGCATGTGAGACACAAATGCCTCTGGGATTTCACCTGCCAGACGAACCTTAGCTTCGATTAACCATCGTACATCTTCAGGGATTCCTTTGTGCATCAAAACTCTTAATAGTTCACAGCGAACTCGGTAAATCTTTTTGAGAATGTTCATTGGGAGAGAAGGAAAATATTTTCGTAAGACAGAAAGAGTAGGATCCATTTTCTAGAGGGAAGTAAAAGAAAGAAGAGATGAAAGAATCAGTTATTATGGGCAACTGAGAGAACCGACTTGAGAGTCACGGAGTACCGTATTCGCCGTTTAACCGGAAAAGTGGATCCTACTTCATTTTAATGTGATAGATATTTTTTATCTTAGATATTCCATCGAGCTGACGTCGATCCAGTCCTCGATTATTGAATCCATTGTCCGCTTTTGACAAATTTTCAACGACAATATTTCTTGATGTCTGCCTTATCTTTGACCACAGCTATCTCTTATCTTGGATGCTGCTAAGCTGGCATCAATCCTGTCCTTCCAGGTGTAACCTCGATTATTAAATCAATTGCCAGGCTTTTGACAATATTGTCTACTTTATCCTTTTTGATATGTGTCTTATCCTTGGCTATAGCTATCTCTTATCTTGGATACTACTAGCTGACGTCAATCCTGTCCTTCCAGGTGTAGTCTCGATTATTGAATCGATTGCCAGGCTTTTGACATATTGTCTACCTTATCCTTGAATTCCTGATGCGGGTTGGTACCGTATATTAGCTGTGTATCCAGTGATAGATTGGTAAGAGCTGATGATATTGAGATCTCAGCTTATACTGCTGTAACTGTGCTGTGAATGTGATTTCCGTTTGGTCCTTGTTATGTAAAAGCCATGTATGCATGAATGCAGAGCATGTGGAATTGATGTTTTTTTTTTTCGATGGATCTAGTTCTTCATGTCTTTGCTTTACTGGATCCTCTTTGTGATGGCCTTCTTGGACTATCATTGAATCTCTTTATGTTTTCCAGCTTTTGTTCGCTGCCTCAAAAGCCCAACTCTTTTCAAAATCCCATTTCTTTGACTTGTTCTTGAATTTTGGCCTCAATTTCTTTAAAGTTGGCCTGCCTCATAATTTATATCTCTTTCGGGTACTCATCCATTGTCATGGATTTGATACCATCAAAGGCTTTACTTTCAATGTCTGCTTTGCCCCTTTTCTTGTGACCGTGCCGACACTTACTTATCCCCATGTTATAATCTGAATGATTGCCCTTCCTTGAACTCATGTTTTGATCCATAAGACTTGCCCCATTGTCTATTGAACTTCTTTGTTGGCAGTACTCCTCTTACGCTTCGTAGAGACTACTTTGCCCCCCTGAATATAGTGTTTATGTGGAAAGAGATATCATCTCGCCTTTGATTTAACAGAAGGTCGAGCATTTCTAGACCTTTGTGATGGTACTTGATCGTAAATTTCTCTTACAAGAACCACATCTTATTAAAGAAAGACTCAAGCTATCTCCTCACTTTTAAGTCTACATACATTAATGAATAATGGTTTGGCCTTAAAGAAAAACTTTCATCAATTTGCAAAACTTGACAAAGTAATTTATGGTCTTTGTTTTTAATTAAAATATCCTGCCATTCTTCCCTTTCCAACTCGAAGACATAAACTGTGCAAGGCAATAAGGTAGAAACATGATTCACAATAGTAGCCTTTTAACTGAATGAGGATGATATCGAGAGGTAAATGTTAGGTGTGAGGAAAGTTAAGTTTGAATGTTTTTTTTTTGTGGCAGTCTTTTAGCTGAATGAGAATAATATTAAGAGGTAAATATTAGGTCTGAGTAAAGTTAAGTTTGAGTGGTGTGAAAGAATGGCCTTTTAATACTACTCGTGAGCAGTATTAAATAAGGTAAAAACATGATTCACAATGATAGTCTTTTAACTGAATGAGGATGTTCGGTCTGAGGAAAGTTAAGTTCAAGTGGTGTGGAAGAAGGGTCTTTTAATACTATTCGTGAGTAGTATTAAATAAGGTAGAAACATGATTCACAATGATAGTCTTTTAATTGAATGAGGATGTTCGGTCTGAGGAAAGTTAAGTTTAAGTGGTGTGGAATAAGGGTCTTTTAATACTACTCGTGAGCAAATTTGATTATGGTGAAAAATTCAATAGTGATGACCTCAAACTTGCCACTCTTTCCAGGAAGTTAGACCTCAACTGTTGCCCCCCAACTATCGTGGTTTTTGTGTGCGCTTGGTTTGAGGGTCGCTCTTGTCTTCTAAACCGCCTTTGCAGGTTTTCAGTCTAGAATCCATAGCTCACTTTTTCTTTGTTTTCTTTCTTTTGCTCTAACTTGAGGCCTTTTTTTTTTTGTTTTCTTTTTTTTATTTCCTTTTTTTTTTTTGTGTGAGCTATGGTGATAACATACTTGATAACTCTCTTGAAGTGAGATGACTCAAGTGGCCTTGCTTGCTCGTGCTTGTTCTCAGTCCTTTTTGGTTTTGAATTTTCCCTTGTTGCCTTTTAATGGAAGGGATGAACTTCTCTTTCTTTTTGGAGTTTGTGTTGCAGAGAACCGAGATTATAGCCCTCTTGAAGTGAGATGACTCAAGTAGCTTTACATGCTCGTGCTTGCTCTCAGTCTCTTTTTGTTTTGGATTTTGAATTTTCCCTTGTTGTCTTTTGATAGAAGGGAGGAACTTCTTTTCCTTTTTTTTTTAGAATTTGTGTTGCGTAAAACTGAGAACTTTTTTTTTTCTTTTTTTTAAGCATTTGTGAGAATTGGGAGGTCACTGAAGTCATTTAATATAAGAGCTACCTTCTTTGGAAGCTAACCCAAGACTTCTTGCAAGGATGTTGATAACCACTGTGAATTCTTTTTTTTTTAGTTGAGGTGTAACATTTGAAATCATTCTCTTGAAGATCACTACTATCAAATATTTCTTAACTTTCATTTTCACCCACGAGTAGTATTGTTTACAAAGTAAAGTGTGATGGTAATAATGGATAGTGTAATGGCAATGAATGAGAGATAGATGTGAGAAAATGAAATTTTTGATAGAAAGTGGTAGAATATGTGGATGTAAAAATGGAATTTTTGGTAAAAAGTGGTAGAATGCACACATTACATCTTTTTGTTGTACCAGAAAAAGAATACCAGGTGTCCATCTAACAAAGACTACACCCTAGATTCTGGACTAAATCTAGGAGATTTTTACTATTAAATTACTTTGGCAAGCTATCAAAGATGCAAGTTTAGTAAAAGGATTCCCTGTCATTCAAAAGTGTGTGCGAACTGTTAGGTCAGATCTGACTTGGAGTCCTCCAAAATCAATGTAATTCTAGGTCGAAATCTTCACTTTCAATTAGCAAACACATTTTGGCCTAGGAACTTGGACTCGGCCAATTGTTGGACCTTGAGTTTCAGTACCACAGAATTTTCAGTTACATTTGGGATTTGGGTCACATCAACTTGGAAGAGGAGGCCATTTGATCTTTGCTACCGTTGGTATGGATGATAGCAGAATGTCTTCACCAGCAAAGACTGTGATTAACTTTCCTTCAAAAATGAATTTCATTTTTTGGTGTAATGAGGAGGGAATTGCTCCGGCCATATGAATCCATGGTCTTCCCAACAGACAAGTATAAGAAGGATTAATGTCCATAACTTGGAATGTGATATGAAAGACACAAGGGCCGATCTCTATTGGCAGCTCTATTTTTCCAACGACATTTCTATTCATCCCGTCAAATGCTTGAATAGTGATATAACTGTAGTTGAGGTATGATGAGTCTATACCAAACTTGTGTAAGGTCTCAATTGGCATTATGTTTAGAGCTGACCCATTATCAACAATAACTCTAGTCATAGTTCGATCTTTGTATTTAACCGAAATATATAGAGCCTTAGAGTGACCCCTTCCTTCTACTGGTATCTCATCGTCAGTGAATGTGATGAGATTCTGTGTGGTGATGTTGTTGACGAGGTGGTCAAAATTATTCACTGAAATATCTGGCTCAACATAGGCCTTATTCAAGACTTTGATGAGGGTTTCTCGATGAGCATCAGAGCTTATGAGTAGTGAAAGTATGGAGATCTTTGTTGGCAGGTGGTTTAACTGCTCCACGGCGCTGTACTCACTTTGCTTCATGAGTTTGAGAAACTCAGTAGTTTGTTCATCTGTCACCTCTTGAGACATCTTTTGCTCTTTGGATGTATCTGTATCTAGAGGCTCACTTGTTGGGTCTGTGACGTTCTTATCTTGTCGAAGCTTGTACATTTGTTCTGGAGAGTAACATGGACCACTTCTAGTCATACTCCTAACTTCTAACGGAGTTGATGTGATGTTGGAAGTGTAATCATGGCTCCATGGAACAGCCTTGTCTGATTTGTAGAGGAATGACCTCGGGACTCGAGTTCTTAAAGGCTTGACAATAGATTTTGAAATTGGTATAACTAGTGGTTTTGGCGTAGCATTGACTTCCCGTTCTTTAGTGATCACATTTACATCATCATCTTTATCCGACGTAAAAATGATGAGTTGGGATGAGTCCATGAGCCTTTGTAGACTTTCACGGAATTCTGAGCATTCTTGGATAGAATGACTTTTACTGTCATGAAAGTCACACCAGTCCTCATCTTTGACTTCTTCATGTTTAAAAGAAGACTTCCGGATGATAACCTCTTCTTTCAGGAGGCATGAATATACATGCTTAAGAGGGGTTATGATATCATTGACTGACTTCTTTATCGGCCGATGTTCTTCTATTACATTGACTGGTTTTGATTGATAAGGCGGCAATGGATTGTGAGCGATGTTTGGTTCATCGGAAAAGTCCAACCATTTTGACTCGATTAATTGTTGGACTGTACATTTCAATGCTATGCAATTTTCCAGGCCATGGCCTGTAACGCCATCATGATATGGGCAAGTTATGTTGGGGTCATACCACCTTGGATATGGGGGTTTGAATGGCTTTGTAGGAATTGGACAGATGAATTGTCTTTTAATGAGTTTTGGATACAACTCAGTGTAAGTCATAGGAATTGGCGCAAAGACTTCTCTTTGTCTTTGTGCAGGTACTGGAGGGGTCAGAATAGGTGGCTGTAATTGATTAGGCCTGTGGACAGGATAATTGTTGGGCCAATTGGTAGAATAGGATAGGCGAGGCCCGGTAGCCACAGTACCTACGAGGGGAATCTCTCTTCCGCGTCCTATTTGTTGTACTTCGTCCTCCTTTCTTCTAGATGGTCCTTCTCTTTTCATAGGATCATTAAAGGACTCGGTAATCTTCCCGGTCCTAATCCCATGCTCGATCTTTTCTCCAGACATGACGACGTCAGAGAAATTAGCTGCTGAATTGCCAATGAGTTTGTCATAACATGGGTGCTTCAGTGTCTGAACAAATAAAGTAAGCATTTCTCTTTCTGTCATGGGTGGCTGAACTTGTGCTTCTTTGATGGGAACTTGAATTGCTTTTCCCTTGATTAGCTCCATCAATTGTCTTATTTGTTCGGCCATACCTTCTATATTGGACTCTATCTGTGTGAGACATCGTTCGATTTGTTCTGCCATTAATCTTGTTTGGAGCAGAGTTGAATATCGGTGTTGAGGTCCAATTTTATCCTTTTAAAAGTAAGATTTATTTTATTAGACTCTACACGTATGTGATTTATGCAATGGATGCCTGCATGCAAAATAAGATTATGTTTTTATCAGACTTTGTATGTACGTGATTGATGTAATGGATGTATGCAATGAGATTATGTTTTTATCAGACTTTATATGCACGTGATTAATATAATGCATGCAATGAGTGAGTTTGATTATCCATTATCGTGGAACTTCAAGACTTCTAGTTGTCATTATAAAGACCAAAAAGTTAGTAAAGTTTAATGCGTGGTTTTGATGTATGAAGAATAATTGCACAAAACAGAAGTACAAGAAAAGAAAGATAAGGTTATTAATAAGTTAAATAACAATTAACAACTCATGAACTATTATGGAAAAATGAATTAAAACCATAAATATAAGACACGAAGAAAATAAAAGTGTAGAGCAACAACATAGCATAATAAGGACATGCTTATGGCGTTGGTAAATGGGAGGAATACTGTAGTCAGTTCTGTGGTTAAGTGGGGAGTCTATATGCATAGGGTGGTTTATCAAAAAGGCAAGGGATAGTTCGCGAATCCCGTCACTAAATTATAGTGACAGCCCGATTCCTTACCCTCTAGGGGTTAATGTAAGGAATGGATTAATTCGAGTCGTAGTTTTTCATGGGCCCATGCAGAGACTAACCGTCTCAGGAGGCAATACACTACTTTGCTACTTTGAAACCGGTGAAGGCTTGGAGACCATGGCCTCACAAGGACAACAACACCAATTCCGCTTAGAAAGAATTGTGTTCGATTTGAGAAAGCTCGGGTATAGAGCTTCATATTGTGAATGCATTATGCATGTTTAGAATAAGTAAATATAACATATAAATCCACATAATAAACAAAGTAAATCAAAACAAATCAACTTTAGGCTCGACTCACTAACGTGGATTCCCCAGTGGAGTCGCCAAGCTGTGGCAACGTCGGGTTTTCGGGAGTTGCCACCAATCTGTTTACCTAGGTCGATTGGACACCTTAAAATTGGTCTGCGAGAGTTCGGGGATCGGGAGTACGGTTACGCTAAAACAACTTTGTTATAGCGCCCAAAATTGGCACCTTAGTTGATTTTAATTTTGTTTTGCTTTGCTTTTAGAAAATATTCAGTTAATTTTCAAACTAGAAATTTTAACTGAATTAATCGGATGTGGATTTTTAAATTAATTTATATAAAATTTGATACTTCCGAACCATGGACTCTGCCGAGTCATTTGGACACGGAAGATTTAATTCCGAACCATGGACTCTGCCGAGTCACCCGGACACGGAATTTGATGAAATTTTAAATAAATTAATTCATATCATAAATATGGATTTTTATCTTTGTATTTATTTAATTTACTTAAAAAGTAGATGTTTTCCAAACCGTAGATCTTGACGGATCATCCGGATATGGAAATTATTTTAAAAAGGTGAGCCAAAAAATAATTATTTAATCAAAATTTCATTTATTTAATAATGAAACCAAAAATTTATATATATTTCAAAAAAAATAAAAGAAAAGTCTTAATACTTTATTTGATAAAAGGTGAACAAAAAAAATAATTATTTAATCAAATTTTTATTTAATAAAGGAAACAAAAATTGATATGTATATTTCAAAAATAAAAGAAAAGTTTTAATATTTTATTTGTTTTATTTTGGTTTAATGAAAGATTAACCAAAATTAATTATTTAATTAAGAAACCAAAAATTTATATGCATATTTTAAAAATAAATAAAAGTTTTTGATATTTATATATTTTATTTTTTTTGTGTTCTTTTTTATTGATAAAATAATTTTCTAATTTATAAGTCTAAAAATACATCTAATTAATAAGTCTAAAATATTTAAAAAAAATTTAATTCTTTTTTTCTTGTTTATTTTTATTACCTTTATTTGAAATTATTTGGGTAAAATTTTATTTTGTTTAATAAAGGAAACAAAAAGTTATATCTTTTTATTATTTTGAAAGAAATAAGTAAAATATTACTGGATAAAGAGATAAGTAAAATATTAGTCCAAAGTTTTTTATTCTTTTTATTCTTTTTAATAATAAAGAAACTTTATTTATATATTTTATTTAAAAAAATATTTTAAATTATTTAAAAAAAATTATATACTTTATTTTAAAAAATATTTTTCAAGCCATGGATCCTGGCGGATCATTTGGACATGGAATTTAATTTTTATTAAATTTTATTTTTTAATTATTTAATTAATTATTAATTTTAATCATAATTTTTATTATTTTTTTTTCTTGATTTTTTTTAAATATCATTAATTTTAAATATATGTTTAAAAAGAATTGATTTGTATATTTTTGGAATTATTTAATTATGTTTATTTATTAATTTTTACAAAAGGAATAAAAAGTTAACTTTTTGTTATCTTTAAAGAAATAATAAAAGAAACATGTATTCCAAAAATAATAAAAGATAATTGGTTTTTGTTTAAAAAAAAATGATTTTTATTAGCCTTAATAATTATTCACATAAAATTCTTTTTGTTTTGTTTTTATTTTTTATTAAAAGTGGAATAAATTTAACCACAAAAAAAAATAATTAATAATAACAAAGTGGGGCTTTTTGGCCATCCACTTTAATAACACAATAATAATAACAACAATAATAAAAGTTAACAAAGTTAGTAAAGTTAGATGTTAATAACAGTAAAAATAAAAGTTAGTAATGTTAGTTGAGTTAATTGTTAACAATAATAACAACAATAATAATAAAAGTTAGCAAAGTTAGTAGGTTAGTTGTTAGTAACAATAAAAATAAAAGTTAGTAATGTTAGTTGAGTTAATTGTTAACAATAATAACAACAATAATAATAAAAGTTAGCAAAGTTAGTAAGTTAGTTGTTAGTAACAATAAAAATAAAATAAAAATAAAAGTTAGTAAAGTTAGATTAGCTGTTAATAACAACAATAAAAAAAGGTTAGTAATAATAACAATAATAAACAAATAAATAAACAAGTAAAAATTAAAAGAGTTGATAATTAATTCTGTAAGATCAAAATAAAAGGTTAGTGACCAAAGTGAAAGAAATTGAAAAGATGAAGGATTACATGAGAGTTTACCCTTTCGAAAACGAATTTTGAATTCTGTTGTCACAGAACGACGCGGAACGTGTGGGGGAAAAACGCAACGGTGAACGGGGCTGGACACGGCGGCAAAGGCGTGGCGGCGAGGCGGCGTGGGGCGGCAGGGCAAAGGGCGGAGGGGCGACGGCGACGTGGGACGGCGGGAGCGGCGAGATCGACGGCGGCGGCAAAGCAAAGAAACGTGGAGCGGTTGCGTCGGCGATGGGGAGCGACGGCGACGGGGGAAAGAGCGACGGCGACGGCGGGGGAGCGACCGACGGCCGCGGGACGGCGACAGCGGGCGTGGCTAGGCCGGACGACGGCGGCAGAGGAGAGAAAAAAAACGGTGAACTGAGAGAGTGAGAGAAAACGGAAATATTGGGGACGGGGGTTAAAACGTGAAAACAGAAAAGTTTTGGTCTTCTGGGAAGAGGGAGGAGAGGCTAGGAACTAAGGCTGTGATTTTCCCTTTTTTTTAGGTGGAGCTCTAGGCTTTCTCTCTATTTTTTTTTCTGTGTTCAGCACTAAATTTGGAGGCCTATTTATAGACGAAGTTTGGCTGAACTGTTGATGGATAAATTAATAAAAAATTTCAAACTTATCTTTTAAATTGGTAAAATGACAATTTCAGTCCTTTACGTTTCTCAGGCTCTGGATAAGCTTCAGAAGCTTCTGATTTTGACAATTTTGTCGTTTTCTGTTAATTTGGGCCAGAAACGTCCGTTTAGGCCCAAAATTGACACGAAAAATTGCCCAAAGCTCCTGGAACTTTCAGAATTTATCAATTTTGCCCGAAACTTCTCAATTTTGTCATTTTTATCTCAAACTTTTTAATTTTGTCATTTTTATGGAGTTTTCTTTTTTTCTTTCAAACATACACATATACACACATATATCAAATCTTCACAAAACAAAACAAAAAAAATGTATTTTAAACTAATTAAAAAAATTTTAGTAATAATAATAACAATAATAATAATAATACATTTTTTTTAATTAATTTTTTTTATTTAATTTTTTAAAAAATTTCTTAATGGCCGGACGAAATTGGGTGTCAACAAGGGCCCTTGGTGGTGTGAGGTAGTTAGGCTACCTTAGTGCTTCCAGGACCTTAGAATATGCTTGAAAACAAAATGATCACTTAAAGCAAGCATGATTCCTAGTAGTGGATGACTTATTGAGGTGTAGCTAAGTGTCGTTCAAGGTTCACCAAGGAAAATAAGGGCTTAGTAGCACTTGGTCACCTAGTTGGGTCTTGGACCATAAGGACTAGAATGGGAGCCTAGCACACCTAAGGGTGAAGGCTTAGTAATAATTGATCACCTAAATAAGGCTTAAACCCGATAAACTAAAGTAGGAGCCTAGTACACCCAAGGGCAAAGCTTTAGTAAATCTAGTTACCTATTAGAGTCTCGAACTTGAGGGGCTAGATTTGGAACCTAATATGCCCAAACAAGATTGCCCATGTGCTAGTCAAGATTCACTATAGGAAGGGTGAAGGTCACTTTGGTCCTTTAACTTGGAGATAAGCTCATGTGTTATTGATGCCATAACTCGTTTCACCATGTAGTGGTGCTAAAGATTGTTGTTCACAACCAAAACCTAGTCATTGACCACTTTGATGTTATCAATGCTCAGGCGTTCCAGCCTATTTTTTACATAATGCTTAATTGCTCATATTTGCTAATACTATTGAATCCCAAAATTCCAATATCTAAATCTCCAAACACCAATTGTCTAATAATAATATACACTAAATGAACTTAAAAAATAATTCAGACCTGGGATATTTCTGCAACATAATGATGAGGATTAACCTGTTTCACTAATAATTGATAGTCTTTCAAAAGAAAAGGAACTCACGTGAAAAGCATATAAAAATCAACAAATAAGGAACAAAAAAAATAGAGAGATAAAGGGATAAGAATTGGCGTTGCCAGATGATCGAGCAAGTACCTTAAAAAGATTGAGAGTGTCGATGGCCATTCAACTTTTATTGGGCAAGCCGAGATGTATCTCATCTCAATAAGCACTTCTAGTACCGACTCTTACATTAGCAATAGTCGCTTGAGAATTCTTCTAGCAATAAAAGATAAAGCTACACTACTTGAAAGTGATGTAAACTGAAGGAACGCTATTACTACTCTGATTGTCATGGTACAATACTCACATATGACCACATAGGTGTGCTTAAGTCCCAAGGCAATACAGGTTCTGTAGGCCAATCAAAACGATGCTAGCAATATTTACCCAAATGGCCCTCTTGGTCATTATATAAATACATGTATAGTGGTCTAACCATAACACACATACTCACATTTATCTCACTTGGCAAGGAAAACAATGGCCAAACCCAAACTTGAGCAAAACTTTGCACTTATGCATAATTATATGCACATATGATGCACTTGGTGCCTGTTTATGTGTTCAAACAATCATGCCGTGTCTGACTCAAATTCTACTCATGTCTTCTTATGTCTTAAAGGTTTAAAAACCTTTAATATACTTAAAGAAATCACAAGGAAACAAGTTTGAGGCATTAAGTCCATCTAGAAATCCCATTATGATGAACTTTACAATTCATCTGGGTAAAATGACCAAATGAATAGTACATAGCCAAATCAGTCAATTTTGACAGGGCATATCTTAAGCTACAGGGCACTAAATTGAGTGATTCAAAAGCCAATTTCTTCATCTTGAAGGTTTCTAAGTGATGTCCAAATATTATAGCTAAACTTAACTTGCATAGGATGTTATAGTCTTTAGACTACAGGGTGTCAAATTTGAGCAACAATTTTCCTTAATGCCTATACAAAACTTATAATAAATCATTTACTTCACTTCTAAGTACAAAACTAACTTGGGCAGATCCATAAATGTCTTAAACACTTGGGAAAGACATTCCTATGAATTTAGGACCATCTTATAAGCATTTAATATAAATTCCTTCAAACAGCCCATAAACATCAAAATGGACAAAATTGTACATACAAATTCAAACATCACTTCATTATATCATATATCATCCATACAACATCCATAGTGTATTTACATGAATAAACACATCATGCATATGCCCTAGCTTATTTGAGTATATACATTAACTTCTTGGAGAGCCTTACAAATATAGTGCACCCCAAAAACTTCAAAATATAGTTGTTCTGTAAAGTAGAGAGTACTAACACCAAAATTAGCAAATGTGGTCCAAAATTCATGAGACTCTCCAGTTAAATACTAGACATACAAAAGTTCATATACCTGAAATTTCATAGTAAAAATCAAACTATAAGCATTCATTTAAAAGCTCCCTTTTAGGATCTTCTAAAATATAGACAGAAATGAGGTAAGTCCTTTATGAAGAGCTTAGTAAGGGCTTTCAATATAAAGTTTTTTATGCTAATGTACCACCTGAAATCCAAAGACACTAAAACATATAAAAACAAAAAAAATGTCTAAATATGATAGCCAAATGCACACCAAACACAGCAAGAAAGCAAATGAAATGTAAGAGTCATAGCAATTAGGGTTAGTCCATAATATTCAGTAAAATAATAAGATACCACATTAGTATCTCTGTGGAAGCCCTCCTTAAGTATTCACTTGGTCTTAGGAGGCATTTTAGTCTTAGTTAGTACCAACTTGAGCTTTAAAAACCCTCATTCAAGCTACCATCTTTGGGCATAGAAAACAAGAAGGCCGAACCTTGCTATGCACTCCCCCTTTAGCCTATATTTGTTCATAGAGTTTTTTGCTCTCTTCCAAACATAGTCTTAGCCTCATGGATGTTTGGAAATACAGTAAACAATCTAGGAAGCTTATGTTACCTTGGCTATAAACTCGGTAAACCCTAATAGAACCGAAACTAGGGATTCTTGTACTGCTTGCTATGTTTCTTGCTTTCTCTTGCTTCCTCTTGTAAGGTGGGGCTATAGTGGCTATGAAGGGCAGTTAAGGAACTAAGAGAAGAGGTTTGGGGTTTTTAAGGCCAAATGGGAGGAGGAAATGAAGGTAAAGTATGATATTTTCTCTTTATTTCTTTCTTTGCCTTAACTTTTGACTTAGGTCAAAATAAACATGATATTTTTTTGAAGTTTTTTGGACCAATTTGGCTGCCAAATTAGCCAAGTCTGGCCGGCTAATTAATCTCAACATATGTTTATCTTTATAGATTGTTTTCAGTATCAACATTTGTTTTACGAGAGAACCGAGTTTCTTTTATTACTTTTTAAAAGTATCTCTCGTAAGCATAAACTACATAAAAATAATAAATTTTAAAATTTTACACAATAATATATACTAATTCATATCCTACAATTTGATATATTTGGGTTCTGAAATTTCAGAATTACCTGAAAATAAACGAAGAGAAATATATTGGAGATTGGTTTTTAAGAAATATGAAAAATAGGGTATACAATTCTACGGGCTGCAACGGCAGAAAAGAGAGACGAGATGTGGGCGTGCAGCAATGTCTCAGGGATGAAATGAATTTTATTGTTTTTTGTTTTTGCTCTTAGTCTATTTTGGTCGACCTTAGGTTAAACTTTTCTATTGTTTTTACTCTTTGAAAGTGTTTTTGGTTTTTTTATTTTGTGTATTAAATTCTATAATTATCCTAACAATTCTTGTGGCTTTTAGATTTGCCACCAACTTTTACATACTTCTATTTTGGCCATTTACCAATACTAAGTTCATGTATTTTTAAGTCACCGGGGGACATAATAAAAAATTTTAAAAGGGTATAACGGATATTTTTTAAAAACTTATATACCAGTTATATATTTTTTACAAAATCTAGTGGAGGCAATTGCTCCACTGAGATGTGAACGGCGCCGCACTTTTACTACTATACCACTCGCTTGTATATTTTTTTTTCTTTAAAAACATTAACGTTATCTATTTTCTGCTATTGTATGAAATAAGTCGCTATATTTTACAAGTTTGAGCGTTCATTTGCACCAAGTTTCAGTTTTGGAAATGCTCCAGGGCTAGTGGCACATTTTGGCGTAGATAAATTTTCTGAAGCTCTATTGCATAACAGAATTAAAGCTGTATTTGAACTTTCGAGCAGAAACATATCAAACATGTCCAGAAAACAATTTCTAGCGCAACAAGCTGTAGAAATTGGATTTCAATATAGTATCATTTATATGATATAAGGATAGTGCTCTCCAATTTATTGACTGCTTGTTTACATTTTCTTTTTATTTGTACTCCATTACTAACCCATTTTTCATTAAATTTTAACGGTTCTGATTTGCACCATGAGCAATTGGTGAGAAATTGAAATCAGCAGAGGAAACTTCAGATTTTAATCATTATCTATTTCGGTATTTTCAGTCTAATCTATTCTCTACCCTCTGTTCGATTTACTTCACATGGAAGAACAACTTTTACAAAGATGAAAACAGAGGCAAATAAAGCTGGAAAGCCATTTCTATGTTGTGACCTGTGAGGGAGTCAAGAGTTGTGGAAATGTTTTTTATTTTTATTTTTATTTTACACCAAATCATCTTTATAAACACTAAAAGGTTAGAGTTACTTTGTTGTATAGGGAGCAAAGAAATGTCTACTTTTTTCAGATGTTATAAGCCAATGACTCAATATAATTGACTTTTATAAGGAGTTTGGTGGATACGGAGTTTGAAATTCTGGCTCCACCTTATTATCCTTGAGTTTAAATCACTTAGAGGTCTCGGGATAATTACGGAAATGTTGACAAGGGTAGGGTGTTCCATTTGTTGGGGAGAGCAGGAATGATAGAAGCAATATGAGCATTAAAATTACAGCCAGTGGAACTAAAAACCATTATACTAAGGAATTAAAATTAGTTCCCAAAATAGGGTGCTGGCGGAAAAAATAATTTCAGCCCCTGGTTTTGGAGTCATGGACTCGCCTCTCTCATTCTTACGGTCAAGGTGTTAAATACCGTTACTTCTTAGTATATTGCATCCCAAAGGTATATCATATTGTATAATGTATAGTATATAATTATCATTTTCTCAAAAAGATAAATGTTAGAATATTATTTTAAGATGACATAAATTCAATAATTTTTTTTGCACATTTTATATATATTTTAACTTTCCTTATCATAATTTGTCAAATATAAATAAAATATATATGATAGAAGATATTTTTTTAATAAAAAAATATTATATATAGAGAAAAATAAATAATACTCAGAAAGAAACTAATTTATTGATATAAGAGAAAAAATAATGTTTTAACAATAGCAAAACATTTTCTAATTCCACATTAAGTTTCTTGATAGCTCAAAGTAACCATTAAATTTTTATATTAACTAAGAACAGTAACAAAAAAAATAAAAGTAAATATTTATTTTATGATATGTGTATTAATTATATTTTAATATTTTATATATTTATGATATTTTGATGTAAAATGACAAAAAAAATATCTCACACATATTCTGGAAAAATAAAATACCGCAGCCCATACCTTATAGTATTTACGGTATACTGAGGTTTTTGGACAAAATGTACACAAAAAATGAGTGGTATGAGAAATATTGTAAAATACCATGGTATATCACAGTATACTGTGTAATAAAATGACAAAATGTGAAAACATTTATATCACATACCACTTACTATGGGTAAGCGGTATACCACGATATTTAATTTCATGCTTACAGTCGTGGTTCTTTTTTCAAAATTAATATTCTATCCACTGACAGTAGAAAAATTTCTTTTCACAATCAACTTTGATATAATGGTGTTAATTCTCACAATTCATACTATTGTTGCTACCATCAATTGAGAAGGGATTCATTTTACTTTAATATTATTTATTGATTCGGAACACAAAAAATATATATTATTTTATTCGTTTGTTATAGTAGAAAACAGTAGAAAAAATGCTCTTTTTTTACACATTTCAAAATTGGGCAGAAGCAAAGAATGAAATGCAAAAGCAATTTCCTGGAGCAAGCTACTGTGCTTAACACATGCGATAGCAATAGATATGGGTGAGCATGGGTCGGGTTGGTTCGGTTTTATGGTGGAACCGAACCAACCCAAAATAGGCTTGATTCTAAAATTTTTCTACTCAACCCAGAACCGAGAACCGAACAGAACCAGAACCATGATTCTGGGTTTCTCGGTTCTGGTTCTCGGGTTTTTCGGTTTATACCATATACCTATAACAACACCAAAATTCAATAAATTTATATCCATAATCAGTTTTATGACATATTCAACATAATATACAATTAAATTAATATTTAAATATAAGTACTTAGATACATTCAAAAGAGTTTAAATGTTGTTCTTACAAAATTGGTTCAAAAGAATTGCTTGTGGGGCATTTTTTATCTCAACTAGTTTACTTCATTCCAATAATTCTAATATTGGTATGACATTTAATATAGAAAACTTAGCCTTTAAGACTATCTTCTTCAGTATCAAAACCTAAAATACGTCGATGTCATAAATTTTTAATTTTACATGACTCAAATGAAAAAAACATCATAATTGTGTCGTAAAAAGTAGTCTGAAATAAAAGATCGAAAGCAAAATGACTTAAGAGTGGTGGGTCTATGAAGCAAAGTGATTTAAGTGAATATGGAGAAATTTCGTAAATGATTCCACAACTTCCATACTATTTCAATTTGGAACATCAGTTTAAGAGTTTAATATAAAAACACAAAATAACCATCATAATACTTCAAAGAAATATGTGTGTGTGTGTGTGCATAGATATATTAGTAATACTATAATTTGTATTATTATTATTATTATTATTATTATTATTATTATTATTATTATTATTATTATTATTATTATATATATATATATATATATATATATATATATAATATATATATCGGGTTCGGTTCCACCTCGGGTTGGTTCCATATGGAACCAGAACCAACCCAAAAACCGTCGGTTCTCCTATATGTGGAACCAACCCGAGAACCATGATCAATTTTTACCCAACCCAACCCAACCCAACCCAACCCAATGGGAGTGGTTCGGTTTCGGTTTCGGGTTTACCCGACCCATGCTCACCCCTAGCAACAGACAAAATTATTGATTAGCCAAAATACTTCTTTCGCCCCTGAGCTCGGTTGACCATGACACTTTATCCCCTGAACTTAAATTTAGACTAACTCAGCCCCTGAACTTAGTAAAGTGGGTTAGTCAACCCATTTGACTTGCACATGTCATCATCTGATTTTAAAAAGCATAACACCATTCTTCCTTGTTGGTCAAGTGACACAAATAAATCTTTAGGGTCAAAACTATAACTTTGATGAACTATGGGAGGTAAATCCGTGATTTTGTTGTGAGAGGACAAATTATAGAACATATCACAGATGTTCTAATCTTTCGCTCATGTACCCACATTCTAGAAACTTTTCAAACAAGCTATCATCTTTCTCAAGCCTCCAACATCATCTAGCGTCTCAATTTCTAGGATTTGAATGCTCTGAAGAACCACATCTAGCCATAATTCTTTTGATTATTTTTCTTTGAAAGAAAAGACAAAAAATCCTCACATTCTTGCCTTCAATTAGTGCAAATTACAATAGAGAAATCTGGACCAAGATTAGCGAATCCATCCAAAATCTAAACAAAGAAAAGAACCAAATATGTTGCTTTCAACCCCAATCTTCAATACCCTCTTTCACCATGTTCAACTCGATGACAATAACCATGGATTAGTTTATCTTTCGCCTAGTTTCAAAGATTAAGCAAAAAAATTAGTTGCTGCAAAAAAAATCTGACTAGAAGAATGAAAAGATCACACTTTGCATGCAAGAGAAATCCATGGTATATAAGTACCCTAGAAAATTATACGGTTAACAATCAACATAAGCCTTAGCATATGCAAGGATACATATTAATTGGAGTACAAAAAATTAAGTAAACCAGAAGGACACTACTTGGGCCACCATCAGCTCCTTTAATTGGCATCACTAAGGACAAAATCTCAATAACTAGGAAGTAGAAATTAGCCACTATTTTGAATTGCTCGAACAAGGATTTGGGCAACAATGTAACTGAAGTATACTTGATCGGAACATAGTTGTCGTCATATAGATGACGGTGAAGGCTTGCTGCTTGAGGGTGGCGAGAGTTGGTGCCTGGTGGTTTTCTTCGCTACGCAGACAAAAGCAAACGCCGTTTGCTTCTGGCCCATCACGTGATGCATGTGAGTTAGTTAAAGGGGTTGACTAACTCATTTACACAAGTTTAAGGGGTAAGTTGGCCTGAGTTGAAGTTCAGGGGGCTTAGTATCCTAATCAACCGAGTTCAGAGGCCAAAGAAGTATTTTGGCCTTATTGATTCAAAGATAAAACAATAAATCATCATCTTCTGGTTCTCCCTCCTCAATCCAAAGAGCAAATTGCTCATTTTGAGTTCAAAATCAGCCACCCATGAACTGATTGAACTTCATTTGGTACGATTTTGGTTGTAAAGTATGACAAAAAAAGTAATGAAGAGATAGTAGCGAATTTGCACCATCTCCTCCTTTGTTCGATCGGTTTCCTTCACCGAGAAGGACAATTTCCAATGAGATTAAAACAGAGGTAATTTAAGCCTGTAACCATTTCTGTGCTGTTGTTTTAAAGAGAGGCTGAATTGTGGAAATAAAAAACAAGTTTCCTAATTTGTTTGTGAGGGAGGTGGAATTGCCTAAACACAAAAATGATATTAATGTGAAATCTAACATCATTATGTTAAAAAGATAACCATAATTACCAAAACAAGCTGCTAGTTAAAAAAAAAAAAAGAAATTCCACTGCCGGTGAATAAGATATTAATTCATTTTTTATTGTCACTCTCACTTTTATTTTTATAATACTGTTATCTACCTAATTTATAAAATGAGGCATTTTTCATCTTACTCCACACTTTGCGTCACATGGCTGCCACCTTATGGAAAATGGCAAAGGAAAATTTTTTGGTACAATATAAGATAAGGTCATAAAATTAAATATTGCAGTATACTGTTTACCACGGTTAAACAGTATGTGATATAAATGAATTCACATTTTGACATTTTTTTGTTACAATATTTCACATACTAGTAATTTTTTATATACATTTTGTAAAAAAAAAACTGCGATATACTGCAAATACAGTAAGATACGTTTCATAGTAATATATTTTTCGTGGACATGTGTGAGATATTTTTTTTTCCATTTACATCAAAATATTGTACATAAATATATAAAATAGTAAAATATTTTTAATACACATGTTTTTACATAAATATTTACTTGTACTTTGGGATATTTTTTCTTTTACTTTTGCTTTATTTTTTTGGGTATTAGAAAATATATTATTATTATTATTATGATTAAAGTATTATTTTTTTCTCTTGTATTAATAAATTCGTTTTTTTTTCTGAGTAATATTTATTTTGCTCTATATATAAAATTTTTTATATTTTCTATATAAAAAAGTATCATCTATTATATATATTTATTTATATTTTTCAAATTATGATGAGAAAAATTAGGATACATATAAAAATGTACAAAAAAATTATTTAATTTATTTCATTTTAAAATAATATTTTAATTTTAATTTTTTTATAAAAATGATAACGGTATATAGCACAGTATACTGTGTGATATATTTTAAAAATATGGAGTGCAATATATTTAGCGATAATGGTATTTAACCCTTTAGAAAATTTCACGGAAATAAAAATATGGTGCTGGACGCTATTTTCTTTATTCCATTCTTTTTGTTTTGGTAAAAATATCAAATTTATCACTAATGTTTTAGGCTAGGAGCAGATATGCCACTATAGTTTTTTTTAACTCAATCTCCCACTAATATTTTAAAATAGGCCTAATATGCCACTAAATTTACAAATTAAGAGTGGATATGTCACTGGCTGTTAAAAACTAATGAAAAACATTACAAAGCTAACAAAAAATGTCAAAAATAACAAGTTTTGAAATTTTGAAGTGATAATGCAAGTTTTAGTAAACTTTAAAGATTTTTATAATTAGATTCACTTACTCTCTCTCTCTCTCTAGAATTCTGGCAAGGAGATTAGATAGTAGAGGCAGAGGGAGAGCGGCGATGGGCTTGGGGCACTGGTAAGGGAGACATCAATAGGGTTGAAATATTAATGACAGAGATGAAACCCTCTTTTGGCAAAAATCTCAAATGTCTTGATATGTTGGATTTATTTCATTCATGGCTCACATTTATTTGATTTTGATGATAACAAAATATATTTATTTTATGTGTTTCAAAGCTTTACCTAAAGATTTATACATTGGTCTTTTATTGATAAAGTTTTTATCTTTGGAAGGAAAATTATTTCATAAGTATATTTGAAGTATTTATGTTGATCCAAGCATTGCTTGTGAAGGAAAAAATCATTTTGGAGAAAAATTCATTGAAGTTGGAAAGTTTGGAAGTAAAAAAATTCTGGAGCTACAGTTTCAACAGGGTAAAAATGTTTCAACGTGTTGAAACTAGAGCCAGTTTTTGAACCTGAGAGCATTTTACTTCTAAACAAGAAAATCATTCGAGTGAAATTTTTTCAACTTGGTGAAACTGAAGTAATTTTTCGAACCCAAGAGTATTTTAGTTCTGGAACAGAAAAACACTTGAGCGAAATTTTTTCAATTGGGTGAAACTGGAGTGATTTTTTGAACTCAAGATTATTTTGGTTATGGAATAGAAAAACACTCGAGTGAAAATTTTTCAACCGAGTGAAACATTGATTCTAGACCTGCGTGTGATTTTCCGGTTTGAAAAATCTTTGTAAATTCATTATAAATTCATGCCATATCAGATTTTCACGTGTATAAAGCACTAACAGCTCATTAATTACTAATATAAGTGTTGGAGGTCAAACCTTGAATTTTATTATCAGATAGAATTTTCAACCGAGTGAAAATATTTCACCTGGGTGAAACTGGGAGACAGACGCAATTTCCTGTCAAAATTGACAGCAACGTTCACCAGATTTCAATGGGACTTTTCTGATCATTTCAACGGTTCTTCAACGTCTCTTTGGCCCCCAAATGAGCATAAATACATGGAGAAACACCTTAGTGATAATTCTTGGCAACTAGAAAATAGAATCCATCATCAAAGAGCTCAAACTTGATATTTGCTATGAACTTGTGCTTTCACTTGTTTATCTAGCTTTGAGAGCTTCTATTGTTCTTACCACTTTATAACCTTGTAAACACCATTTTGGTGAGATTGAGTTGGTGAAGTTTCTAGTTAGCCTGTAGGAAAACTAGTGAGGGAAATGGTATTGGTGAGGTTTCTAGTTAGCCTTTAGGAAAACTAGTGAGTGGTTGTGATAGAGAGAACTACCAAAGGAGTGTGTACTCTTGTGATTCATAATGAAGAAGAAAACTCTCAAGTGGTGAACTTGAGGAGAGGAGTAGGCTCCCAAGAGGAGAGACCTAACCTCTATAAATCCTTGTGTGCAAGCTTCTCTCCTTCTCTCTACATACTTGATCTTTGGTTGGTGTTTTATGCAACCTATCTTGGTTGAACTTGTTTGTTTTCAAAAATAATTCAAATGTTGCTTTCAAAGCAAATTTAGGTGGATTGTGGTAGTCTTTTTCTGGTTAAAATAGGGTTAATTATTATTCCTTAAATTAACTTTGAGTTTGAAGGTTCAAGAACTCATTTTTTGTTTGATTTGGAACCTAACCAATTCACCCCCTCTTAGTTACATTTAGGCCAACATGATATTTTTTTAAAGATGCATTATAATCTCAAGATTTCAAAACCTTATATTTTTATTATTTTCTGTTATTTCTTAACCGGTAGTTAGGGGTGAAAAGAGGCCAGGCCTTTTTCGGGTAGCTCGAGCTCGAATTGAGGCTTTTCGAGTCGAGTTTTTTCGAGCTCGGGCTTGAGCTCTAGCAGAAAAATAGGCTTGAGCCACATTTCGAGTCGAGCTCGAGCCTTAAGGTATCCGGCCCTATGGGCTCGCTGGCCTATTGGGCTCGAGTTCTTTAAGTCCAAAGTCTCCTACTCCTAAGTCCTAACCTTTACAGCCAGTCGTTGCCTTTCTCTTCTCCCAGCCAAGGACGTGCGCGTGGCTCCAAGGACATGCCAGCCTGACCGTCGACTAACTCTAACCCACCCACCCCACCATCCAACCCAATCGGTGCCACCACCAAGATCAACGCTGACAAGCAACAGCACAGCGACGACAGCCCAATATCGGCGACGATCTCTGACATCGTCGCAAAGTTGAGCTCGAACAATTTGAGCCCACGACGATAGCTTACCCCACTTGAGTCCGTGATTAAAATGACGAGGAGAACCTCACACCAGCGGCAGAAAACAGGTCGGCCTTGCTCATCTTTCATCTGTTATTGGTAATTGCTTGCTGTTGCTTCATTTGATTTGTGAATTTCATCTCCAAATGATGATGGCGATTCAAATGATGACCTCAATTTGAACGAATTTGATGGAGATGGGCACGAGATTGGGTGATGGTGAACTGGCCTAGATGAGATGTTGGGGTTCGATAGCAGATTTGGCTGCACAGCTAACGCATCGATGAAGAAGATGGCTCATTTATGGTATTTACAAACATGGGGTAAATTTGAAAAGGATTAAAAAGTTTGGGATTGATTCTATCATTTTTTATTCTCTGGTTATCCAAGAGAAAAATTACATATTTAGTCCCCATATTTCATCTAAATTATAATTATGGTACTAAAGAATTATATATGTTATTCGAGCCAGACGAGCTTTCGGGCCGAGCTCGAGCCTAAAAATTTGGGCTCGAGCTCGGGTTGTGCCGAACAGTACAGAGGCCGAGCTTGAGCCCAATGGACTCGGGCTCGGCTCGGCCCATTTTCACCCCTACTAGTAGTGGCATATGTGGCTCATTTTAAAACATTAGTGGGAGATTGGGTAAAAAAAACTATAGTGACATATCCGCTCTCTACCTAAAACATTAATGGGCATATGCGGCCCATTTTAAAACATTAGTAGGAGATTGGGTAAAAAAAACTATAGTGACATATCCGCTCTTTACCTAAAACATTAATGATAAATTTAATATTCCTGCCTTTTGTTTTTTGCGTTTGTAATAACAAACTGGCCTCACATGTTTGTGTGCAAGTCGACTTTTGTAATGCCCCTCCATTGGCATGAAAATCATGTTATCACATGGCTGGGTAAGGTTTAAACCTATATTATATTTGTAAATTTATATCCTTTAATTACCGATTGAATTTAAGTATAAATAGATTAACTAGTAAAATATCACTTAAATAGTTGTACTCCTACTTTTATAATGATTCTAAAGATTGGAGGGAAAAAAACCCAAAAAAATAGTTAGCAGGTGGGAGAGCTAGAAATTGCCCACCCACCCTTCTTATCTGAAAGTCTGACTCTGGTCTTGAAATTGATCACCCGCCTGAAACACAAACAAACAATAAATGAACCCAACCACCATTCCTGGTTATGCCCCCAAAACGAAAAAGTCAGAAGTGTATGGGCTCGCAGCCCCTTCCCATTTCTTCTGCTCCTGGTCAAACCCTTGAGCTCTCTTCGGCAGTCTTTAGTTTAGTTACAGTGCTGTTCCCTTCTTGCGTTGCTCTGTTTCCAATCAAGCAATAGTGCATGCAGCTTCTGAGCTTCCCCAGTTTTGCCTTCCGTAGTAAGGTAATTCAAACATCAGATAACAGGAAAAAAAAAATGAAATGCAAATGTAATTCATTTCACTGGCATTTATTTGTTTCCTCATTCTGAGCTGTCTGGGTTTTTGTTCTTGCAGACCAGAGTCCATTAGGATGCGTTCTACTTCTGTGCCTTTGCTATTTAACTTCTCTCAACCTGCAAATTCGCCCAACTTTAGTGAGGTGAGTGAGTCCTATCTCCTACATTCAAAAAGATGAGTCTACGTATGCGTAACTAATCTGAAGTACTTCGCCAACCCAAGACTAATCCCCCACTTTCCAGGTTTAAACATAGAGTAACAATGACAGGTTTTGAGTATGTAGCTCAAGTAATATTAACTAGCCAATAGTGCATATATAGAATAATTATTTATTTGGAAAAATGACAATAACTCTCTCGTCATTTGTCATAACCTATACTTTTTTTTACATCGTCCGACAACAACTTATAAAATTTTATCTTAAATTATATGATAATTATTTTATAATAATTTCTATCTCTTCAATATATTTTTACAGTTAATAGACATTTTAAATTATCTATTTTTTCTATCTATAAATATAAAAAATAATTCATATAAAAAATACTCTATCTGCTTTAAATTATTTATACTATTTACTTTTCAGTAATTAATCTATAATTTTTTATTTTTAATATTTTAGTAATAAATAAAAAAATTATATATAAATAATAAATTAAAATCTATAATTTTTAAATATATTTATTTAATTTTTTAATAAATAATAATATAAATAAATTTAAGTCAAGCTAATGAGAAAAGCCAAATGGAGTGAAAAAACAAAGGGATGGAGTGAGCATCTAGCAGTTCGAAACCTCGCAAACGTCCTATCACACGTTAGCCATTTTGCCAACTCACTCAACTCTATTTTCACTTACAAGGTTTCCGTAACGTTGTTATCACAGGAGTCGCTTTCTGATTGGCGTCTTGTTCTCGCTTTCGTCTCCCATCTAGCTGCGTATTTCGCACTTCTTGGTTGGCTTCCAGATTAATGACCTCAGTTTTTGACGTACTCCTCTGTTTTTTTTTCTCTTACTCTGTTTTTACTTTTCGGGTTTTATTTTGACAGTGATAATAGGGATAGTTACTCTGATCATTTTGAAGTTCGTCTTTGATCTGCGTGGGAATGACAATTTTGAGGAGGAAAGTGTAAGGCCAACAGAGGCCAATTCACTCATGTCATCCAAAACAACGCCGTTTTCTTATGGGACGTGGGCAGAAGATTTAGAGGCTGGGAATTGCCAGGAGGAATTAGACGAAGGGAAGAATATATGTATAATTTGCTACAATGAGCAGAGGAATTGCTTCTTTGTTCCTTGTGGTCACTTTGCCACTTGTTTTGACTGTGCCCAAAGGTATTATTACTCAGTATATCTGCAAAACTAAAATCTTTTTATTTTTTTGTTGATTTGTTTTTGTTTTTGTTTTTTGTTTTTTGTTTCTTTTTTTTTTGCAGGATTTATGATAGGGAAAATAAGGCATGCCCAGTATGCAGAAGGATGATTGGCAGAATTAGGAAAGTTTTTGCCCTATAGAATATGTGTTTATTTGTTTATTATTTTGTCTGGAGTAAATGTAATAGAAAAATCCTTGGTGAGCTGAGTCACTCAAGGCATTAATCAGCCTAAACACTATTTTGCTGCCTGAGGGAAATTCTATCAATGAAAGCAGTTAATTTTCCTTTGTGGCCATAGTATTTGATTTGAGTAAGTTTTCGTGTTTTACACAAATTTTATTGCATAGGTTAAAATTATGTCACTCATGTCACTTTCTTCTTGGTTACTGTTTTTTTTTCAATACTTAGAAGCATTTATAAGTTAATGTACAGGAGAGTGCTTATGAACCATGAGATGTAAAATTGCATGTTTTCTGAAGTCCGGAGAAATTCAACTCACATTTGACAATTTTGGTGTCTTTAGCCTCCTTTCAAATATACAAGAGTTTTTTTATATATATAAAGTTGATTATAAAAAAATAATAAAAAAAAGGAACAAATGGCGAATTGCATAATTTTTTCTTAAACTATACATTGTGCTGCAAAATTATCTGTAAAGTAAACAACATCGTATTAATTTCTAAACAACATTATCTATTTGTTTTTTGTTTTAAGAACTGTACTCATATATGAAAATTTTATAAATAAAATAACCAAGCAGCATTTACAGTTGAATGATCAAGGTCGGGCAAAAACTTGACCCAAAATGAAAGGAAAATAAAAACCTAGTCCACAATTCTCTGCTTGTTTATGTAGACATTTGTTGGGTCTAGTGGGCTATTTTTGCACAAATGGCTCAGTGGATAACATAATCCGGGCTATTTTCGCATGGTGGCCCAGTGTACAACATAAAGCCTTGAGGTTTTGTTGGCAAGGTGTTTCTTGGAGAGAATAATCTCTCAATACACTTCTGCTTCCAGTCTTTCTGCCAAGGTGAGAACTAGAAGAGTGCTTTTAGACTTAGCGTGCAAGAAAAATTACAAAAACTCACAAAGTCGACTGACCTAAAATTTTTGCGCATGTTCTTCAATATAGAATATTCAAATTTTTGAATTGCTTAGAATTTTGCTACATTGAGATTATGAGAAGAAAAAACTTTTACACATGTAGCAGTTACTTATTCCCTCATTCATATTCTCTTACAATATATGTTTTTCAAAACAATTATTCCTAGGGTTATAAATGAACGAACTCTATTCCTATTCATTCATAGGTTTTAACTAAACACACGAACATAGATACAAATAAACCCTCTTCGTATTTGTTTGTTTGTTCAATTGGTGAAAAATAGTGTTTGTGTTTGTTCGTGAATAACAGTAAACGAACCAAAGAAATTAATGTGATCAAGAACATAAATAAACGAATGCATTCGCAAATGATGTATATGAACAAGTTCATAAATAGTTTAAATAAACAAACAAACTTAAATAAATGAATACAAATAAACATCACTTTGATTTATGTGACCAAAAAAACTAAACTTGAAATGAGGTGAGGATCACATGTGGATGGTCTCTATAGGCATAATGTGTATATATATTAATATAAATAATAAATTAAGAAATAAATGAACAAACATAAATAAATAATAATCAAATTGTTCGTAAATATAAATAAACGAAAACAAACTTGTACATGTTTGTTGGTTTAAATAAATGAATAAAAATTATCCATATTCCATCATTTAATTTAATAAACAAATATAAATAAAAGGTTCACAAACAGTTTACCTCATGCTTTGTTTATTTACTGCCCTAAAATTATTCTATGCACCAAACTTCAGATTCTCTTCTTTACTGGTGCACATGCCTTGTCATGCAAACAATCTCAGTTATTATAGAAAATTATTTTAATTAATAATTTAATTCATTTTTTTTTTATCTAATAGAATATCTAAGTTAGCCTAAGTGTTTGTTTTTAAAAAAAAAAGAGACAAGAAAAGCGCACAGATGAAAATTTGGAAGTTACTCATTCCCTGTTCTTCCATGAATCAAGTTTAATTAAAAGAAAATATTCGCTGTTTACGTTTCTTCATGAAGTTTTTGCTTTTGCCAAGTTGAATTGCTTTGGCCTATTGAGAAGGAAAGTAGACAGACAAAAAGCATATGACTCACACAAACACCACTGATCGATCCACAAAAAAGCCCAGCAGATCAGAGAACAGAAGGAAACCAGGGAAAAAGTTGATTCCCTATGGAACCTTTATTAGCAAGGCCCCTAATTCGCCGTTCAATCCGTATGCCGCCGTTTCTGAGTCCTAATGCTGAAGCGCCGGGCAAAAATGCTTGGACACGAACGCTGAAGTCCAGAAACGTTTTTCATTGCCAAAGATGACTCTGAATTAGACAAAAGCAGTAAAAATATGATATAGTGGGAAGATACAAGAACCAACGTTTATAGGATTCCGGTGGAGATACCGTAGGAGAGCTGGAGCCAATTTAGCTAAAGGAGGAGATGGAGAGGAGGAGGGCGGAGGCGAAGACTTTGCCGACACAGAGGACTGCGAGCTAAACCAGTTCTTAGCTTTGCGCCGATCTTGGAGGCTTCTGATCTTCTTGGAGCTAAGTAAGAACCATAAAAATATTTCTTTCTTTCTTTTTTTTTTGTTTATTCCTCACAATAATCCTAAGTTTTTCATCACGTTTAGTTAAACCTAAAAAAGCAGCAGTTAAGGACTATACTGTAAAATTGTGAATGTACGGACCACATTATAAAATTTAAAAGTCAAACAATTATGTTGCACAGATTCTACAAATTTTAAGTTTTTCTTTGCAAATGTCTCCCCAACGCTATCCTCACAGCTGCTAATGTGATATCTCATGGAGATAATATCAATCCTATTTGTTCAAGATGAAACACCTAGAAAAAATCTCTTCTCCATTTGTTTTAGGGGTGTTAGGTGTCCAGTGATATCTGGGGTTGGTTTTGCTCAACCTGCTTTCCACTAATGCCTGTTACTTCTAAGTTTGGCTTCTGTCCTTGCTTGATTCCCAATCAAAATGGCATTTGGGTTGACTTTTCTATATAATTGCCACCCTTTGAATGATCTAGTGAGGAAGGAATGAGTATACCTTTCAGAATCTGGCTTTCAATGTTCAATCCTTATGCTTCAGAGAGGATAATCTTATACAGTTTCTTTATGTTTCTAGAGACTTTAATTAAGATGCAGGCATCTACTTTCTCAGCAATCCTTCAAATCCTCTATGTCATATTTGATGCGTGAGCAAGTGATGCAGGCAATTAGGGTCCTTGCAGTTTTTTGTAGTTGATGGTACTTTGCTGTGGTTGTCAGGTCTAGGTGCAGCGGCATGACTCTAAATGAAAGTTAATGCTCTTTTGAAGCTAACGGAGGGGCAACTTTTCCTTAATTGTGCTCCTACTCAACTTTGGGCCATTTAAAGGGCGATGCATACAATCTCATGATTGGCTTTATTAAATATTACTATTCTCATGGATTGTTTTCAGATTTTGGCAGCTTTACGAGGTAATCTTGCTCTTTATACCTTGACAATGAGTTTTATTCAACCCATAATATCTTAAATGGAGATTTTGGATCACTATGCTATGATGGTCGTGCCTTGTCAGCATATCTTTAGCGCATAATTTCACTTCCCTACTCCTCTCTTATTACCTTAATTGTTTGATTTTAGTTACTAAAAAAAAAATTATGTTGTAATTATTCAAAATAACTTAAATATTTTGTAGATCCCTTGTTTTACTTTACGTAACCTAAAATTGGGAATGGACACCATCAGGAAAATAAATCCTAAAAAACTGTGGAGAATTTGAGAACTTTCTAGAATATTGTATTCTTAAAATATAATCAAACATTAAGATTGTAAGGAATTTAACATTTCAAACCATCTAAATTGTTACAATTCCATTTACATGTGTTCTATTTCTACACCTAATTTGCAATTTGACCTCTCTCGAACCTGCACAATTAGGTGAGTTTGCTATCTTCTACAATCAAAGCGATGAGTCTTAGTATAACAAGTTTGAAGTACTCTCTCAACTTGGTTGATAAATATTTTGTTTATGGAGACCAAAATTTTGGAATTATTCCCAACAGAAACTAACAATGACGAATTCTCAGTGTGTGGCTCAACTAAGCTTAGTAAGTAGATAGACAGTTAAACAAAATACGTTTTAAGCTCTGTAAATTGCGTTTTGATTGGTGTGTTGCTCCATGAGAACAATCTGAAATGCAGCAGCTCCACCAAACAAGTTCTATTCGTATTTATATCGTTGATGATGGGTGTTGACATAGTGGCGAAATCAAGTAGGAGCTTTTTAAAATGTAATTTTTTTTAGACTTAAAAATTATCAAAACCAGCTTCTTTTTTTTTTTAAAATGAAATTATGAGAAAACGCTGGATGTAGGAGTGGAATGTATAGAGCATGATTATTAAAATTTAGATTACAGTATTAGAAAGTTAAGTTTGCACGTCTCTAGAAACACAAAAATGTATAAAATCATAGTAGAAATTTATATTTAGATAAAATCTCAACTTTAGTTTGAAAATTCAGTAATGTCAAGACTTTACATTTATATATTTTTATGTCAAATTTACTGAAATTGAGTTAAAAAAATGATAACAAGCTGAAAATATTGAGATTCATTGCCCAATTTAATCTTTATATAATCAAAACTAATCTATTTAGAGTGAAAACCAAAAAGAAATTTAAAGATAACCATAAAAGGAAAACATAAATAATCTCTTTTTCTTTTCGCAAGCTTCCTATGATTACAATAATTCACTATGACTTTGATAACATTGGCTATCAAATTTATGTATATGTGGATGTGGATGTAGATAAAAGAAAATGTCAATAATGATACAAGTATTTTTGTAAATTTTTTATCTCTTAAAGGATGAAATACCAAGAGAATAAAATAAAGAAAATTTTTGATGATGATAATATTTATACTTTCATCGATTATGATGTTTAATATGTTTCATTAGATAATTGAAATATTCATTTCTCTTTATGGAACTATGTTTTGTAGAACTTTTTTTTTCTTTTATTATATGTTTATGTACATGACATTTTTTTATGATTCTGTTAGAATTTTAGTAAGTGAAAATGTTGTTTGATATAAATTTCATCATATAATTTAGATAATTTTATTTTTTTCATATTTTTTCTACGAGTTTTTTGACAAATAATTATGGCTCTATCATCTACAACAGTAAAAAGTCTGAAAGTAGAAACCAAACTTTCATAACTTTGTTCAAGAGATTCATTCAAGATGCCTCACCGTGTTAAAAGAGAAAGGACATCCGCTTGTGGGAATTAGGCACCAATTTCAATCCTCAAACCGCAGAACCTACTGGCCTGCCAATCATGTAGTAATATCAATGACTTTGGGTTTCCTCGTAAAATTAAATCAACTGAGTCTACTGACAAATATTTCGCAGTCGTAGCGCCAGAAGAACGAATGCCGCCAACTGTTACGAGCACAGTGCTTTTCAAAAGCGCGTGGTTGAACAAACGTTAAGACATACGCACAAAACTATGTTGAGACACTTCTCAATTTTGATTTTCATTTCTCCACTTCTCAATTTTTTATAAAAATTTCAAATATTGAGACACATAACTATATTACATATTGCTCCAACAATCCCAAAATCATTATAACATATTTCATTTTGGTAATTTTAAATATTTATAATATTTTTATATTTAATAAATTATTTTACTATATTAGAGCATCTCAAACAGCTTCCCTATTTTGTAGTTTTTTTTTATTTTAGAAAATATAAAGCTATTTTTCACTCTAACAGCTTCTCCATTCTATTCTCTAAAATAGAAAATGAGATGAAAGAGAAGATCTCATTACTCATTTCTGCAGAAACTCCAAAAAAATTTTGGAAATAAAAAATAATACTCCTTCTGTCTCATAGAAATTGTCCCATTTACTATTCATAATAATTAATTCACAATTTTATTTCTTTCAAAATTTCTTATAGAAATATAAAATTTTTATATAAAAATGGTACATTAAAGACTCTATTTTATGAATATAAGTTTTTTAAAAAAAATTATAGTACAAATTAATATGAATATATTTAAGTCAAATTTTAGTTAAAAAAGTTAAAATAGTCATTCTTTGTGAAGTGGAGGTAGCAAATTTTTACGTTTTGCACAATATTTAATTATACAGCAATTAATTCATATTTTTTTTCTTCTGAAATTTTTTATAGAAATATAAATTTTTTATGAAAATGGTACTTTAAAGACTCTATTTTATAAATATAATTTTTAAACTTTTTTTATAATATAAATTAATATCAATATATTTAAGTCAAATTTTAGTCAAAAAGGTAAAAGAGTCATTCTTTCTAAAACAAAAGGAATAATTTTTCACATTTTCAACAATATTTAATTATACAATAATTAAACTAGTCATTAATTTGAATTTACTTTAAATCCATAATATTTAATTGTTATGTAATAAATACAAAATTTTACAAAATAGAGAAGCGGTTGGAGTTGGAGCAAAAAAATTATGGAGATTTTACTTTTTAGTTCCCCATTTTATAGAAATTTTGGAGAAACTGTTGGAGATGCCCTTATCCTTCAAACTATTATTTTAATATTTGTTTTCTACAACTTTCTTGATTTATAAATAAAAATTAAGAGTAAAAGTGTAAATAATACAATTCTTGACCTTCGTACCAAACCAAAAACTTCACTAGTTTTGGAATAAATGAAGTATTTTTCAAAGTCATCATTAACAAATGGTACAATTATTTTTTAAATCTGACTTAATATAATATTCTAATATTGGGATAAAAAGTAAAAAATATGCCTATTATACATTTTACAAGCAAATCTCGATCGACTTGGAAGCTTGAAGTCTAGTTCAAATTTACGTGTTTCTTCACTTACTCATTAGAAAATATCATTACATATATAAGCTACTTGAGTGAGAAGATCGAAATTTGAAAGAAGTTCTATAGATATGCAAATGTGACAAATATTGTTTTTAACACAACACTACAAGGTTGAAGCTAAGTAGCCATTGCCTCTTCAGACACTAAACAATTGGAAAAGTACTTTTGTGTGACTAAATTTTTAGTCGTTGAATCAATCGTCAGAATTCTAGTCATTATATAATAGTGGTTGATTGATTACTGATACAGACAGATGCTAGGGAATTAATAGAATACTAGTGACTAAAGAAGTCACTCACAATAAAAAAAAAAAAAAAGTGGCTAAATTGCAATCGTTGGTTTAATGTTTAAGGTATTTTTAATTATTAAAAAATTATTAACCGAGTTGTAAAAGCTCTTTCATTATTTCTAAGTTTTTCTTTTCAATTTCCTTTTATGTGATTAAATTGTGAGTTCTTATAATGTAAAAATTTAAATTCAATATCGTTAAAATTGCAAGATGTTATAAGTTGTCCCAGTAAGGTCAAGGGTAAATTGAACGAGCCAATTGAATTGAGTGGAAGAACATTAGAAAGATTAAATGAAATCATTTTTTCTAGAAAGATATCTACGAACAAAATTTGATTATAAGATTCACCTCCCTTGCCCCACATACACTAAATCAAGACAAATGCGACTAAACAACAATTAACTCTTCAACTAAGGAACAATAATTAAAACATAGGAAATTTTCTATGCTGGAAATTGTTCAAGCTAACACAAAAAAAATAAAAAAAAATCTAATGATCAATCTCTAAAAAGAAGGAAAAAATGAATCTCTGCATTTGAATAAATAAAAAATGGGAACAAAAAAGAAACTTGGGTGAAGATTCAAAGTTGTAGAATGAGAGAAAGAGAGGGAAGCAAACTTGAGGTGGCAGATGAGAGGATGAGAAAGGAGATAAATGTGGTGTTATTGTTTGTAGGGCAGCTAAAGGATAATTGAAAAAAGAGATAGTCAATGAAGGATCATAGATGAATAACATTAAACTAACTTCTAAAAGCCGTGAAGCATTCCTACTCAGAATTACAGAATAGAATAGTGTGATCCTAGTTTTGCCCTTGTGTCTCTCCATGGGCTGCTGGCCTTTTTTTTTTTTTCTTTTTGCTTCTTCCAACTTATGGTCAAATCCCTCTTTTGGTCCTTAAATGTTTCACTTCTAACTTAATGCTTTCCCACTTTCGCTTTCTATCGTCAGCTTTTAGTATTTAATATGGTTAATAAAAGCATGTCCTTTCTTTTATTCAAGCTATGGTTTTGATTGATTCATCTTTAATTAATTTTTTTATTTTTATTTTTTTATCTTTATTAAGTTAATGGTTAAATTGTAAATTTATTAACATAAATTAAGTACAATTTTGTGTTTCAATCATATTATTTTGTTATTCATGATTGCATTTTGTAGTATGAATTGTTCTCTATGATTTGATAAAATAATTTTTTCCATAATTGCTAAAAGTGAAAGTAAATTTTTCTAAATAAATTTCTAGTTGATATTAAAAATTAGAATTTAAGATAATAAAAGAGGAAAATTTTTAGTGAACTATTTTTAATGAAAAAAATTTACATTATTTCAAAATACATATAATGTTATGTTTCTATTCACCTAATTTTAGTTATTGTTCAGGTTAGTTTGGCTTTAATCAAATTTTTTTCATATTTTTAAATTATTTATTATTTAAATTTTTTGTAATAATTTTTTTATAAAAAATACTTGCTATATCATGCGGGCCAACGTATCTCATTTGCTACTAAATGTCAGTTAAAAGGTGACTGAAAATGAGTGATTAAAATTGTTAGTCATCCTTCAATCACTGAAGAAAACATACCCACTATCTGGCTACTGAAAGGTGATGGAACATGTCTGGTGTTCAAACTTTGGTCACTTCCTTTAATTGGAATCCAACATCTATCTTGTAGTATAAAAATAAAAAAAGGAACAAATAGTTTGGTGCGTATGTAGTATTAAATGAAGAGATTATAGGCACATCTTTGTGGCAATATACATATGAACCCTCAAACTATGAGTATATCTAACACCTTTGTCTCATGTTTTCTTATATCTCTAACAAATCGTGGGATGCGGTGAGGTTAAGGTTAGAAGAGTAACATCTAGATGATATAATTATTTTATTTTAAGTTGACACTCCTGCTTCTGTTGCCACTTTCAATTGCCGCTTCCGCTCTCATTTTTATAATATTTCCACTTACTCAAATTTTAAAAACTGTTGCTTTCCCACCCTCCATTTCTGCTCTTGAACGTTTAGAGCAATTTGGGTAACACTCTTCCCCTAAGGGTTGAAATTGTTCATACATTTTCCCATTATTAAATTCTTATTATTTTTTTCTTAAGCCATCTAAAGGAAAACGAAATAAGTGGAAGAATTACTTTTGGCAAAATTATTTTAATGTATTTTGACTTCCTATATTGTTGTGTCTAAATCAATGTATAACTCGAATAAATAATTACTATTATAAAAAAAATTACTTTTTGAAAATCTCAGCAAAGCGCACCCCTTGAAAAGTATATAAAGAAATGACATTATATTTAGAGTTAAAGGGGGCTCCTTTTTTTTTTTTATTTTTTTACCTGATAAAATATAGATGCATCTGGTCAACGTATAAATGAAAACTCTATTAAATGACAAGATGATTTGAAAAGCCTAAAATTGATATCCTTTTTTCTTTCATGCTCGGAGGTGGCAGGGGTTTATGGGATGATAAAGCTTAGCTTACTCTCCGTTACTATTATGGACGTATGAGTATATTAATTATATTACGGAAGAAATTCTGTTACAAAATCAATTATGCACCCCAACTACCTCATATGTAATCCGACATCTAGTAGCAAAGAAAATAATTTTTTTTACTAATTTAAACGTTAACAGATAAATAAAAAATACAAAATATACCAAATACTTGTGAGGTGAAGTAAGGCCTCAGATTCAAGTCTTATGAATGATTAATAAAACTCTAGGAGAGTTTCCCCGCCAAATAGGATTTAGCCCAGCTGTAGTAAACCATGATTGTTCAACTGGGTGTTAGATATTAGAGGGTGTTAGACAAAAAAAAAATAGTAAACCGGCAACCTGCAACTTTTTGTAGCATTATGTTGGTATAACCATGATTGTTCAACTGGGTACGTATCAAATGTACATTCTACATGAAGTCCATAAATGAAAGAGAATCACCCAAAAAAAAAACACAGAAGACGAAAAATAATGGTAGTACAGTGAATTAACGGTGGTGGCTACACGCGCAGGGCCGCGTGTTGAATTGATAAGCAACTTGACGAGGGAATTTTGGAGTTTGCTCCGTAGCCGAGCGGCCACACAGAAGCCCGTGCTGCCACGAGCGATCCACGGCGGGAACGCGCGCTGGCTAGTCGACTCCACACACTTGGGAGCATCGCAACGGTTACTTCCTCGAGTTGGTCACACGCCACGTCAATGTATCTTCCGCACGTAAGATACTTCTCCTAAAAGGCTGTACAAATACGACTACCGACTATTGATAGGATGAGGATAGCCTACGTAGGGTCAAGATTTACTTAGGGATACATTTTTCACATCATTATCGCCGCGCACAATTATACACGTTACTTTTGATGTGTGAAAACTACGAACTTCATTTCTAAATTCACGGGTACGAATCCTGGTGATGGTTTAGCAATCTTTTATCAATGTTTTACATTGGAAATAAACCTTGAATTAACTAGAACTCTTGCACTTATGGTTAATAGTTTCCATAGAAACTGAAATTATCTCAATAATAACGTGTTGTTGGAAAAAAAATAAAAATAAAACTATACCATTGATATAAAAATAATTATCTAATTTTAAAAGCGATTGAATTTATTATAAGATTTATAAAAAAAAATAGCTTTTTGTATGCTTAAATCCACAAGTTCATTATGAGTAGGATTAATCTGATCTATTGAATTATGCCACCTCGTGGACTGGTAATAAAAAAATTTGTGCTTTTAGTACCTCAAATATCACAGTTTACTTCACTGGTGTTTGAACTTTCCTGTTTGACAGTTCAGCCCCTGATCTCAATAAAATTCCCAAACAACTGCTAACTGCAGGTACCTACAAAAATGTATCGTGAATTGCCCGAATGCACCAAAGTCATAAAATTCCCTGGTTGATTACATTCTCAGATTCTCAAACGTTGCCATTAGACTCCTATAATTATCTGTCTTTGCTTATTGTAAGAAATTAATAGTCAACTCATTTTAATTTTAAGTTAATTTAACTCAAAATGACTTATTTTTATTTTTTTATATTTTTTTATCCAAAATTAATTTTATTTGAAAACTAATATTATGTAGATATAATAATCCATTTGAATGTAATTTTTCATGATGCCACTAATTTTTTAATGAATTTTTTTAGGCATTAAAAAATAAAAATTTATAAAAATTTAATAAGATTATAAAAATTATATTTTAAATGAATTATTACACCTATATAATATTTACTTATATAAGAATAAAAATAAGTCATTTTTAAGTTAAAATGACTTAGCTTTAAGAATACTTAGGGCCAATTCGTTTCGTCTAAAGTCAACTGACTTTTTTTAACTTTTTCATCTTTTTTATGTGAAACCAATTTCATTTGAAAGTTAATGTTATATAGATGCAATAATCAATTTGAAAGTAAATTTTTAGGATGTTGTTAAATTTTTATGAATTTTTCTTTTTTAAGACTTGAAACTAGAAAAATTCATAAAAATTTAGTAAGATTATAAAAATTATATTTTTAATTGATTATTGTAACTACATAATATTGGCTTTTAATTAAAATTAGTTTCAAGTAAAAAAGATGTAAAAATAAAAAAAAAATCATTTTGTAGCCAATTGGCTAAAGTTGAAACGAATTGGCTATTATTTAACGAACTAGCTACTTTTCTACCGTTGATTATAGAAAAATCTTTACAAATTTCCAAGAATTTCCGAAAATAATTTGATTTACTGAAAATTAGTCACAATGAAAATGATTTCAGTTGCTTCTAATGGCTATCAAGTACTCTTGCATCATGGCCCAAAGTGTTCCAAAATAGATAAAGTAGCCAATCACCCTCTTTATAATACAATATAATATGATTTCTCTTGTAATTACTTTTTACATCTTAATTGGTCTCTAATTTTAAGAGTCATCTTAAAGTTTTCTAACTCAACTAGACTATCTTATTTTAATTCATACAGTCAGTTTTAGTATTATTTTTTGTGAAATTTGTTTATTTAATACCCTAAATGTCTTATAATATCCTCTTTTATGACTATAAATGACAAGATTAGAAAAATAGTAAATCTCATGCTAGAATTGATACAGATGCATTATTTTAAGGACTTAAAAAGTTTATTAACCCAAATTTCATCATTTTCTCTAACTCTTCACCGTCCATTACTGCAAGGAGAGTCATTGTCTACACTCGCCACCATCTTGCTACTAGTGAGCCCTTCTTGAGTTCGGCCATGGTCTTGTTGGCCTTGATGATTTTTCGCACGCTTGTTTGGATTTTGCTAGGTATTGAGGTCCCAAATCTGGTTGAAGATCAGAATGAGGATGTGCTTCTTGGCAGACTGTAATTTGGCTATGACGGCCGAGCTAGTAACGCGTATGTAGTGAAATCTAGGAGAGAGATGACTTTGCCTTGGACTCAATTGGTCACAGACTATGATGTCATCATTGACATGCTACCTTTAGGAACCGTTAATGGTGGCGTGCGGACAGGTCTGTGAGAGAAGGATTCAATCAACTATTTTATTTTTGAGAAGTTTTGTTAGGGACCACCAATGCTTGTGGGTTATTCTCAACATAGATTTGATTTGATGTTTTTAAGATCATCGTCTTGGAGTTGGTTCGTGATTTGATGTTTGACGAATGATAAAATAAAGCATGATAAACTTTGGGTCACTTGTAACAAAAATTGGTGAATTATAAACCCAAAATTGGTGATTCAGATGGTTCTCAAAAGCAGAGTGATGCTGGCGTTACCAGAATTTACCAACCGCACATTGGATTTTGAGAAGGCCATTAGAATTGATGATGAAAATTTGGTGGAGAAGAAAAGAAGATGATTTTAGGCTAATTTATGTTTGAAGTCCTTATTATTATTTGTTAGTGTCAATTTAACTTAAAGTTTCTTGTTCTGCTATAATAGTCATCTATATGGCAATTTGATACCTACCATGAGAGTAGTAACTATCTCCTAGACAAATTTTATAAAAAAAAAATGTCAAAACTAATGGTAAAAGTTAAAATAGGACATCTTAATTGAATTAGAGAACCTAAAAAAAAAAAATAATTAATGAACCACTTTAAGATGATACGTGAAGGTAGGAGGCCAAAAATTTTGGATTCCACCCAACGTATACCCCTCGAGCAGCTGACAATTGCTCGTGAAGTAGTATTAGCTAGTTGCTGTAGCGTGGCTGATGAGAACAATATAGTAAAAAAAAAAAATATTGGTTGCTGTAGTTCCCTTCAAGAGTGCTTCTTCCCCTATAAGAACCATCAGCAAGTAAAAGTGCGGCAAAACCAGACCAAATTGAGCCAAAGCAACAAAAACACGTTTCATTTCCTGCTCGCCTCATCTATGTCAACACTGGACTCGCGTGAGCCGCTCTTGCCCAACCCGTATGGGGACTCGGACCCGGACGGCGACGAGAGGGCTTACGAATCCTCAGAGAAAGTCCGGATAATGGGAGTCTATGAGGTGGACGTCGATGAGGCGATGGACGCCCCGCCGTTCTCCTGGCGGAAGCTGTGGCTGTTCACTGGACCTGGTTTTTTAATGAGCATCGCCTTCCTCGATCCCGGGAATCTCGAAGGGGATCTCCAGTCCGGCGCGATTGCCGGCTACTCGCTTCTTTGGCTGCTCTTTTGGGCCACTGTAATGGGGCTTATTGTTCAGCTTCTGGCGGCGCGGCTCGGCGTGGCGACGGGCCGGCACTTGGCGGAGCTCTGCCGCGAGGAGTATCCGACGTGGGCGAGGCTATTGCTTTGGATTATGACGGAGCTGGCTCTGATTGGGGCCGATATACAGGAAGTAATTGGAAGCGCAATTGCTATCAAGATTTTAAGTAATGGATTTTTGCCCTTGTGGGCAGGTGTTGTAATAACAGCTTCGGATTGGTGAGTTTGTTTCCTCTTTTTTAATTTCTAATTGAAGTTGGTAATAGTAATTCTTCCCCCAACTCACAAGGAGTAAGATAAAGTCCATTTTTAAACTCAAAATTGGGTTTTGATTTGGAACTTATGATTCTTTTCATCTCCATCCTCGCCCGATTTAATTAATGGTTTGAAGTATTATTTTATGATATGCTTCTGAACTCTTCAATTTGGTTCTTTGATTTGATAGGGTGGAAGGTCAGATGTGTGTATGTTTATGTTTTGAATCTTAATTTAATTATTTGTTCATCTGAATTGGATGCTGCGTTACATACGGGACGCTCATACTCTGTGTAGATATTATCTGATTTTACTGTAGCTTGTTTTATTATTGAATTCTTACTTTATTTCTGTACTAATTTTAGCATGAGATGTTCCGGACAACAGATTTTCCAGTCCAGATTGATACTGAAGTCATATTTTATTTTGTTGACCTGTATGTTTCTTTCACCTGCTGAAAAATCCGGATTAGAAGCTTCGCATGTCTGCTCACTTGGCTCTTCCTTTCTTTATCGTTACAGTTTCATCTTTCTGCTGCTTGAGAACTTTGGTGTGAGGACACTGGAAGCAGTTTTTGCTGTGTTAATTGCAACAATGGCACTTTCATTTGCTTGGATGTTTGGTGATGCGGAACCCAGTGGCTCCGAGTTGCTTCTTGGTGAGGAGCCATACCATCTAGAGACAATTTTCTCGGTTTTCTTCTCTCCTGGCCCTGCTTAGTTCTCTGTAGTTCAAAAGCTTGTCACTTCGCACTAATGACTCAATTCTGATGGTTTGCAGGCATTTTGATTCCGAAACTGAGCTCGAAAACCATCAAGCAGGCTGTGGGGGTTGTTGGTTGCGTTATTATGCCTCATAATGTATACTTGCACTCAGCTCTTGTTCAGTCTCGGGATGTTGATCACAGAAAGAAAGGCCAGGTCCGGGAAGCTCTGAAGTACTACTCAATAGAGTCCACTCTTGCCCTCATAGTTTCATTTATCATCAATCTTTTTGTTACGACCGTGTTTGCAAAGGCATTTTATGGGACGGAAATAGCAAACAGTATAGGCCTTCTGAATGCAGGGCAGTATCTTCAAGAAAAATTTGGAGGGGGACTTTTTCCAATATTGTATATTTGGGCAATTGGATTATTAGCTGCTGGACAAAGCAGCACCCTTACTGGGACTTATGCTGGGCAGTTCATCATGGGAGGCTTCCTTAACTTACGAGTGAAAAAGTGGATGAGATCTTTGATCACTCGGAGCTTTGCAATCATTCCAACTATGATAGTTGCTCTTGTTTTTGATACATCTGAGGATGCCTTCGATATTTTGAACGAGTGGTTAAACGTGCTTCAGTCAATTCAGATCCCCTTTGCCCTTATTCCGCTTCTGTTTCTGGTGTCCAAGGAGCACCTTATGGGTGCATTCACAATTGGCCCTGTGCTCAAGGTATGTTATCACTTCTCAAGTGTTGCTGCACTTCTGCAAATAGGTTAATGAACCACAAATTTCTGCCAGTTAAATGTAGTTGTTGCAAGCCGCACTTGTTTTCTTGAATCTGATGTTAAAAGTGATTAGAAATTTGATGGACATAATTGCTTATGCTAGCATATGGAAATAACACGAGTCCAAAACCTCTTTTCTTGGTACAGAGCGAAATGACATGTATCTGTGGTGCCTTTAGAACTATACATTTGTTTCCAGTCCCCATCCAAGTGATCCAATATGAATGTAACTTTTGTACTCAACTTTTGGATTTTGCTTGTTCTTTCCGTGCAGATAATTTCTTGGTCAGTGGCTGTGCTCTTGATGTTGATCAATGGTTACCTTTTATTGGAATTCTTCTCCTCTGAAGTCACCGGTGTTGTGTCCACCTCTCTGGTGTGTATATTTACCGCTGCATACGTTGCATTCATAATTTACCTAATCTATCGAGGAGTTGCTGCTGCTTCATTGCGCTTTTTGGCCCGATTGAAACTGACACAAGGAATGGCTTGACTGACCTCAAATGTAGTTCCATCTACAAGACCACAGCTGTAGGAATTTATCTAGGTACTGGGTTCTGAATGAATCTCTATGGTTTAAGTTCCGTTTCCATGTGTGGATGCAGATCCTTATGCCCTGTGCAAACACATGGAAGTTGTAATATATTAAACCCAGTTAATAGTTCCCAGTGATTGCTGGATATCCTGTGTAGGCTTAGGATGATGTATAAAGAAGGATCGGAAGAAGCAATGGTGAAATTGCAAGTGTCTTGTAGCTTTTAGGTGCTTTGGCACTTGCAAGGACACTAATCATTTAGTTCTTTCCCATTGTTTTTTCTTCCCTGGTGAAATTCCATGTACGCTTTTCCTCACAGGTGCAAATTATCTAGAATATGCATTATAGCCACCATCATATAACAAATAGCTGTACTTCTACAATTTGCAACTTGGTTCACGTGCGCAAAGGCGCATGCTTTCTAATCTTGGTCTGAATTAGAGTTATTGCCAGGTGGCAAGTGGCAGCCTCAATAACTCTATTTGTAGTTTAGTTTCTTAGATCCTTATCCCTTATACCCAGAATCTATATTCATTATTCAGACGCATAATTGAAACAAATATAAATAGTAGCACCACAATGAAGATTGATTTAAATTTAAGTGGCCAATAGCACATTCCAACCGATGGTTGAAAACTTTGAAAGTACAATACTTTGAGGCAAGCTGACGAAATCCAGCGATCAATCGTCCCCGTTTTGGTGCGACGTCCATTTCAGATTCGGTCTGCTCCCGCTGGATTTATTTTCCGTTGTATTCTACTCCCATTTTTCTTCTCGTCTTTCTCCGACTCTCACCCCATCAAAGGAACCATGGAACGGCCATCGGCTCCAATTGCCGCCTTCTTCCTCCTCTCCCTTCTATATCTCGTCCGCTCCGATCCTCCTCACACGGAGCCTATAATACTCCCTCCGCCCCACGGTGCATCCCGCCCCGCTATGATCCTCCCTCTCTTCCTATCTCATCCCAATTCTTCCAGGACTTTCTCCGCCTCTCGCCGCCACCTTCAGAAGTCCGAATCTCCTTCCCGCTCGAACGCTCGCATGGGACTCTACGACGATCTACTTCTCAACGGGTACATTGTTGGCTTATCCGTGTTTGGTTGCTGTTTTTATTGTCTTGTTGTTGTTCTGTCGTGTCTTGTAGCTGACATTAGAGGTTTCTATAATTTTGAAGATATTACACTACGCGGCTCTGGATCGGTACGCCGCCTCAGAGATTTGCGCTCATTGTGGATACAGGCAGTACTGTTACCTACGTTCCTTGCTCTAATTGTGAACGGTGTGGTCGACACCAGGTGATTAATTTGCTAACTGATCCATGTCCTGTCGTTGTTTGCAGAACTGTAGTTTGTAGTTTTTATAGCTTTTTCCCAGCCTCTTGTTTGTCTAAATGATTAAAGGTCAGAGCAGCAAATTCAAGCTGAGAAAGGTCAAGCCAATTCAATGTCTACTAATGATATTCTCTGCGTTTTCAATGCTAGGAAATGAACAGAGGAGCAAGCTTTGATTCCACCCTCCCAATTGTTCTTATCTGTACATACCAAATGCATATGAAATGAACCTTTTTTTTTCACGCACACATTTGGCATTTAGTTTATATGTGATAAATTGCTCTAGGCTCTGCTGTGCAATTTAGTAGCTACAAAGTATAGGCAATCTGGTGGTATGTTTAGCACTTCCATTCATAAGTTAATCACCGATAATGATTTGGCTTTCCAGGACCCAAAGTTCCAACCGGACTTGTCAAGTAGTTACCAATCTGTAAAATGCAATCCAGATTGCACTTGTGGCAGTGACAGAGAACAATGTGTTTATGAGAGACAATATGCAGAAATGAGTACCAGCAGCGGAGTTCTTGGTGAAGACGTGATATCTTTCGGCAGTCAAAGTCAACTTGTGCCTCAGCGTGCTGTTTTTGGTTGTGAAAATGTGGAAACTGGAGACCTCTACAGTCAGCGTGCAGATGGGATCATGGGATTAGGTCATGGTGATCTCAGCATTGTGGACCAACTTGTTGATAAGGGTGTGATCAGTGATTCATTCTCGCTTTGCTATGGTGGCATGGATGTTGGAGGAGGAGCAATGGTTCTTGGTAGTACATCCTCTCCATCAGACATGGTCTGGTCTTATTCAGATCCTTCACGCAGGTATGTTTTGTGAAAGTCATTTTTCCCAAATAGAAACACTTCATTAACTCTCCTAACGTATATAATTTGATACATCTGACACATTTACTCTAGTTTCGGGATGGCAACAGTCCATATTACAACATTGATTTGAGTGAGATACACGTTGCTGGAAAGCGTTTGCCTCTAAACTCAAGGATCTTTGATGGAAAGCATGGAACTGTATTGGATAGTGGTACAACATATGCCTACCTACCAGAAGAAGCGTTTATGGCATTTAAAAAAGCTGTAAGATCCACATTGTTGTTTGGATAAACTTTTCTGTAACTTCTGAAAACAATGAAGAACATGTTCTTCTTTGACTAAGTTTGTAAAAATGCCTTTTAACATTATGAGATTTAATGACTTAGTGTGAATTGTAAGCTGTTGATATGTATGAGAGATAATAAAATATTACTTATAGTAAATTAGTGACACTGAACACCGATGTGTTAAAACTCTTTTTAACATGCATGTTGTATTGTATCAAAAGCAAATCATACAGCAAAGTTATGTTGTTTTATGCACATATGTCTGCCTTTAGTTACAAGTGTTGTTGAAGTACTTACAAAAGCAAGCTTTTAGCCAGAAAAATTTATGAAAATATTCTTTACTTCAATGAAGAAATATTTGTGCTTCCTATTGCATGAAAAGGTACTTTTCAAAATTTTTGTTTAAAACTTATACTCCCTTCGCCCCATTTTGTATGAAACATTTGGGTTTGGCAAGAAGACTAAGAAAGAGAAAAAAAATTGTGTTTTTTACCATTTTTACCCTTCACTTTTTACATGAAAGATGAAAAGGTGGATATTGAAATGATAATTTGAAGGGTAATACGGTAAAGTGAGTTACTAAATATGGAAATGCTGCAGAGCTTTGGGATGGCCCAAAATAGAATATATTGCATCCTTTTTGGGATAGGGGGAGTATTAGTGTTATAATTTTAATGTATTAATATACACTCCCCATTGGTAAACTTATTATTGTGTCCACCATTGTGTCCTATGGAAAAGTGAAAGAACGGCTTGCACAATATAGTCTGCTGAAGTGAATATAAGGGGATTCCTTTTTCTTATAGAATAAAGATATTTCTTATAAGGAAAAAAAAATTCTAATCTTTTTAATTTGTATCCTTCTTTTACCAGTAGACCGACAAACAAAGTTTTTCACCTTTTTATTCTAATTACTTTATTTGTAAATGATCACTGTCACTACACCTCGAGTAAAAGAAGAAAAAGTAAAAGAGGAAAAAAAGAGAGTGGGATAGAGGGCAGGGGGTGCGGGTTAGATTTTCCCTCTGGGAATATTTTTACTATTTTTCTGGAAAGATTAGATAAGGTTCATTTAAGTTCTTTTTGTTGCAATTCATTATTCATTTTTTAATTTTTTATTGTTCAACATCTTTTATTTCAATCTGCTTCTGTATATTGCAGATTCTAGATGACCTTCATAACCTAAAGCAGGTCCATGGTCCTGATCCCAATTATAATGACATATGCTTTTCTGGTGCTTCAAGGTATCATCAGTGTAACAACTGAAGACCTGAACTGTGAATACTAATTCAGATTTAAGTATATCTTATGATGCTATTACCATGTGCATTTGAGCTCTTTCTGAAAGAAAACTTTGCTTCAGTGATGTCTCCCAACTCTCAAAAACGTTTCCAGCTGTTGAAATGGTATTTGGAAATGGCAAAAAGTTACTGCTGTCACCTGAAAATTATTTATTTCGGGTAAGCACTAATTTAGTTTTCTCTTTTTATGTTCTTCTATATAATATTGATTAATTATTTTGGGTTTAAGCTTTTGGTATGGGAAAGCAAATTTTTTTATCTGCACAAAAAGAATGAATTTATAAACTTTTCTATTCTAGTATTCTTTATGATCTTGTTGTGTGAACTGACAATGACATTCATCAACTGAGTGTGTTTTTTGCCTCATATTCAATTAAGCATTCAAGGCTGCGTGGTGCTTATTGCCTTGGAGTTTTCCAGAATGGAAAGGATCCAACCACACTTCTTGGAGGTATAGTAAAGCTTTCTTATATTTTTATTATGCAAAAATAATGAAGAAAACACTAAAGTTTATGAGGCAGCCCGATTCACTCACTAATGTTTTTTTTGGGCCAAATAAACCACTAACGTTACTAAGTTAGTCTGAGTTGCCCACCGACATTAAAAGATTAATCAATTTCAGTCTTAAAACTTTGCTAACTTTTCTATTTCAGTCCCACAAACGTTTTTCCATATAAGTCCTGTAGTGTTACCAACGTCTACTCTATTAGTCCTAAAACTAGATGGATTTATAGGATTAAGCCCAAATAAAATAAACCCCGGAAAACGAACTTGCTATTGGAAGAAATTTCTCCAGCCAACCACTGCATTGCTGAAGGTCAAACCTCAGTCACAAACACCATGTCGATTGGAAGTTTCTTGATCTGCTTATGCTGTCAAAGCCCAGGGTTGATTAGCTGTTTGGAGGTCATTGAAGGCGTCAATGACACCAGTTAGATCTAAATCGCCTGAATCTGACTAGAGAGAACTGCTAGAGACCACACTTGCTTCTCTAAAATTTCAATCCACCCACACCAATGAAATTGATTGGGAAAAGGCTTGATCAGCTTCCTTGAAAAGCCTGCAATGGTGTCGAGGGCACAAACCAGTATTGAAACGAGCGGAATTGCTCTGTATGGTCTACTAGAGAGAAGAATCATTAATAGTAAAGTGAACCCAACAGGAAGACTTGGTGCTAGGGAGGACGAAATTAGTAACTCATGGAGGAGAGGAGAAAAATTGGTTGGCATGCAGACTTGGTTCACAGAAGATGTCAGAGAACTGTAAATAGAGATTGAGGGAGACGCTTGTAGACCGGTGATTTCAGTTTGTTGTTTTTCATTAATTCAATGCTGCAAAGAACTTAGAAGAATCTTTTCCCTATCTGCACAATAAGTACCCATAATTATGTGTGCATGAGAAATGTTAGTTGAAATTATAATTTCAACTAATTAAGGCAATAATTGTGGGCCTACATGTGCCACATTATGTATCAAAGTAGAGACTTAGCATATTTTAAGTGCCAAGCCATTATTTCCATTTCTAAACTTGGTTGTCCGGCTGGGATAGGACTAATGGAGTAGACTTTGACGAAGTTATGGCCTATGGGACTTCTTTGGAAAAATGTATAGTTATAGGACAAATATAGAAAAGTTAAAAAAGTTTTAGGGTTAATGGGGTAGATTTTTTTTTGCCACATCATCCTTATTTGACAGAATATTCTTCATTTCAAACAGTATATTGTGCAAGTTAACGACCAATGGCCTATTTGGCTGATTTTAAAAAATTATGGTTTATCTGCGCCCCACCCCCCCACCCAACCCCCCCCCCCCCCCCCCCACCAAAAAAAATAGTGCCCGCCTGCCCTGTTTGGGCCAACCTGGAAACATAAGTGGTTTATTTGTTATGTTTGCGTTTTTATTAGTTGTGCTTCTTCTGATTCCTCTGGCACTCTTTACTTATTTTTGGGAAATTCGGGGCTCAATAAATTTCATTATTTTCTCTGTTCCATGTTTCCCATGGTAATAATCTTCTTGATTCAGGTATAATTTCTCGGAACACTTTAGTTACATATGACCGTGAGAATTCAAAGATCGGTTTCTGGAAGACCAATTGTTCTGAGCTATGGGATAGGCTTCATCTACCTAGTGCTGCACCTCCAGTTCCTTCATCTCCGAGTGACAACTCAGCCACTGAATCACCACCTATATTACCTCCTACTGCTTCTCCAGCTGTTGTTCTTCCAGGTGCTTTTCTTTTTCCCTTGCCCCTAAATTTCAAATGTTGTCAAGTGATAACTACATAATTGAGCCCTAACACTTTTGTCTCTTCCCCATCTCAATGTTGCACTAAATTATTATTGTTATTTTTGGCTATGTGCTGAAATATGTTTTATTAAATGTATTATATTTTTTGTTTATTGGCTGCAGAAACTCTTATTGGTTCAATAAAATTGGACATGTCATTAAGCATCAACATCTCTGATCTAAGGGCTCATGGAAATGAACTTTCCACGCGCTTGGCGAAGGCACTAGAGGTTAATATTTCACAAGTAAGGGAAAATTTTTCTTGGAAGTTCTGGAACTCTTTTGGCTGTGTTTGGCTCATGCGTTATCTATATTCATCAATCTGATTTCAACTTACAAATGAGTAATTCGCTTCAACTTCTCTAATTATGAACAGAATTCTTGACGGTGATTTCAGGTCCACTTACTGAATTTTACAAGTCAAGGAAACAATTCTTTGGTTAAATGTGTCATATTGCCTCCTGAAGCAGCTATTTATATTTCTAATGCTGCTGCTTTTGTAAGTTATCATTCTGCTTTTATGCTCGTGCAATAGCTTCACCTGCAAGTTGTCTAGCATTTACTTAACAATTCTATTTGATTAGAGGATAATTTCTCTGCTGGCTGAACATCAAGTGTCACTTCCTGAAAGCTTCGGTAAATATCAGTTGTTACAATGGAAAGTTGAGCCGTTGATGAAACAGTATGTTTTTCTTTTCTTTGAATATTATTGCCTTCACTGGGATGATCTTTATGCTTTCTTCATGTTTTATTCAATGATTCATATTGCTTATGGTCAGATATAAATGTTGGAATTCTGGTTTAAGGTTTTGAAGTTTTGCCTTGTACAAAATGCCATATGTCAAACTTTCAATAGTTGTGCTTGGCTGTGATTCTAAATTGTTATTGGATACTTCGCAATCTCATAAGATGGAACTTCAAGAACCTAAATAGAAAAACTTCTTACACGGTATTTTAATGCCTTTCCTCCTATCCTTGAACTTATTGAATTGTTGATATAAACCTGTCTGAGTCTGTCTGACAACTGAGATTCATCTGAGCCACCTCTCTAATCATCGTGGTTGTCTCAAGGATGAGCTTGCAGTAACGTGTAGAAATATTTACTGCGTGTATGTGTTTGATCACATGCAACGTGCATATAATTCATTGGCTGCACACATGCTTGAAAAGCATAAAAGAATTGTCATTTCTTATAATACGTATACAAGTAGTAATAGATATCCGATTGCATATTCAGTAGCATTGTTGATTAACTGGGTATCTGTTTTTCTCATTATACACAATCGTCATTCATGTTAGATGCACAAGTCCCTAATATGTTTAGTTTGGGAACAGCCACTGGATCTAGGTTTTCTTGAAATTTGGGGATATTTTAAATGTGCTTTAAATCAATGGCTATAAACTGTTTTTTCAGTTTAAGGATCATTTCCTAATTGTTCATCCAATGTCTTGCCCCAGCTGCTGACCATAACTAATCTTATTTGCAATTTATGCAACATAATCCATTTCAGCCCCTTCTCCATTGTGGCTTCAACCTTTCTCCAGTACTGCAGTAGCCTGCATAATTGTCTTCTAATCTTCTACTCAGTTTATGATGTTGAAGGCTTCCTTTTGGTAATATCATATTTTCTTAACCTCCTAATTGTTTTGGTTAATCCATGCAGAACATGGTGGCAGCAGCATTACATTGTTGTTTTGCTAGCTACTGTCATTGTAGTTATTGTTGGATTATCCGTCTCTGGAGCATGGCTTATTTGGAGACGCAGACAACAAACACTAAATGCATACAAACCAGTTGATACAGCGGTTCCTGAGCAAGAACTCCAACCACTGCAGGCTTGAAAGAGCTATTTTTGACTTGGTGATTATTTTTGTGTAAACAGCTTTCTTTGGTGCCCAGAAGGCAAAGTTGTTCTTTGCTCATCATCATCATCATCATCCTCTTCCTCTTCATCATCTTCTCATATTTGTTTCCGAACAACGATTTACATTCTTTACATCATCAAATACTAGCTATACTAAAATGATTATGTATTGTTAATGAAAGAAATGCTGGTTAAGCTTTAACTTAGCAGGTAAAAGGTACTGGTTTTCATTTGATGTAATGCTGTAATTTGAATCTAGCCACTTGGTATGCTCATATGATCCATGCCTAACCACACTTCTGTGGCAAAAACCAGTTTGTACCAGAGAAAGCCCTAAGAGACCTAGATACAGTAATATTGCGAGCACAACTGCAGGATTTTTTTTTTTTTTTTGTAACTTTTCGATGCCAGGCAGCTCGTGAAATAGTGCTTTCTGGTTAATGCCATGTATAGTATTTTGAAATTTTGTATTTCCCAAAATAAATTACATAATTTGCTTTGTTCTTTTTTTTTCTTTTCTGTTTTTTCTTCAGATAATCAGTTCGGGACTAATAGAAGTAAAACATTAATGTCCTCGTAAATTGAGAGTACACTGATATTTATCTCCATGAAAATTTTCACCGCTTCTATTAGCAAGTTCCTTATTTTCCCCGGAGCAGTAGTATGGAAATGTGCCCTTCTTTTTCTGAAAGTTTTTCTTTTCTTTTCTTTTTTTTTTTTTTGCGAGAAATGAAATGTTGCCTGCTGTTTTATCTTGACCAAAGATGAGTGGCCACTGGCCAATTGGAAGTAGTTTAACTTCTGTTTGTTAAGATGCACACACAGCACCGGAGAAAGAAACGCAGGCAGAGAAGTGATTGGCGCAGAAAAATCAAACGAAAATAGGAGTTCGTATGAAGAAGCCGCGTTGCGGTCAAAAGTCTCAATTCTCAAACGACTCAAAACGACAAGGGGGACATTACAGCCAAAAAGTATCAGTGTGACGGAACTCGTAACCGCCCACGCATTTATATTCCAAAAGTCAAAAGCCTTCAGATTTTGCTTTAATTACTAATACGGTTTACCATTAGGTTAGCATCAAAAGTTTGAATAAATTATTGATAGCTTTTATAAATTTTTAAAGCTAAAACTACTATTTGATAGCAATAATTTTTCCGATCCCGCTTAGAAACAAATTTTGAAATTATGGCCTGTTCGGATACAGTTAATTGAAACCTATTTTCATATTTTTGCAATAGTTGGATGGGTTGGACTAGTGGGGCCCACATGCAACTTCTGGTTTTACCCCTAAAGATGGTTGCAATTACCTCAGGGTTGGTGGGTTGATAATGTTAAAAGTTTCCATGTGCACAGCTGGGTTTATCTTTTTCCCACCCTACCAGCTCCTCTCAGCTATCACTGGGTTTGTTTGCATCTTCGAAGGTTGTCGACCAAGCATAGATAGGATCAAGACGACGGACAGGCAGGAGTTTTTAGATCTTTTTCGCTGGAGCTGGTGAGCGACACTATGACTGTGTAAGTGAATAGTTTAAAGGTATTTATCGAACCCCCATCTTGTTACCTTGTTCGAAGATGGTGGAGGTAATGGTGTTCAAATCCTATTGTTTTTATTCACATTATTGTGATTGAAGTTTCTGTCTGGGGAGGCGTGTGGGAGCTTGATTTTTGGACAAATGTTGTTTTATTTAAGAAATTATGGTTTCACAATGGCCCCATTTTGTACCCAATTCATAGGTTGTTCATATTTCATCCAATTGTTTTTTGACCTTACTTGGAATTGCATCGAAGCCATTGTGATTTATATATTTGATACCCGGTTTAAATAAGAATATACTCCCTCCGTCCCAAAAGTTTTGCTACATTTTCCTTTTTGGATAGTCCCAAAACTCTTGCACCATTTCCCTTTTAAGTAATTTGTTTACACTTTCCTTACTATTATACCCCTAATTTAACTCATCTCGCTCCGTCTCTCCTCCCAACAGATTTATTCTCAATCTCTCTCTTTCTCCAATTTCTGTTCTTCATCAGTCCGAGCGGAGCGGCGATCGAGTGACAACCGAGCAGTGATTGAACGGCAACTGAGAGGTGATCGAGTGGCTTCGAGCAGCAACCAAGCGGCGATTGAGCGTCATCTGAGCGGCGATCGACTACCGTGCGGCGATGGAGCGACGATTGGGCAATTAACTGATCAAGCAACAATCGGCGAGTGATCGAGCAACGACTGTGCGACGATCGAGCGACGATTGAGCGATTAGCCGATCGAGCGACAATCGGAGAGCGATCAACAACGACCGACGACTGAGGTGAATCAAACGACCACAATTTAGGCCAAGGGAAGGACGACCATGAAGCGGCGGGTAGAAGGACGACGACGATCGAGGCAAAGGGAAAGACGAGCCTGAAGCATCGCCGGAGATGGCAGGTGCTAGAAGGCGGACAGAGACGCGAGTTGGAAGGGCAATGTTGGAAAACGCGTGAAAAACAGTAGAATTTCTTAAACCACGTGCAAACCTAATTGGAGCAAAATAAACGGGACAGAGGGAGTAGTTTTTATGGCTTCATCAATCATGCTCTGTTGTTAGTTTCCTCGTTAATGCTCTGTTGTTAGTTTCATACGTTGTTAGTTTCCTTGTAGCAATTATTGTTGCATGGAAGAAACTGTAATGGTTTTCAAGTTCATGGAACTGATTAATGCCTAAAAAGTATTTATCCATGATTCTTCATCCATGAAAGACATAAGTGTATTTACCCGAGTTGATTTTAATTATACATTTCCTTGTACAACCATCGAATTTCAGTGATGATGGAGAATGAAGTGGTGCTTTTGTTTGATCCCAATTGGGATGATGAGGCAGAACTGTACATCATGCATCTGACTCCCTCTAAGATGAAATGGATTGACTTGTTCCTTAAGTATGCGATGGGTGCATATACGCGAGGAGAATTTGATGGTCAGTCTTTGACTAGTGCTAGATGGAAAACTGTGCGTTATCAAATGCATGACACCAGTGACTACCCATTGACCATTGTGCATTTAAAGAATCTATGGAACGAATTGAGTAAGCAATACAAACCGCTTCTTCTTGCCATGGATCCAACATCTGACTGGAGATGGGACCCGAGAAGTAGTAAAGTCATTGCCTCGGATGCATGGTGGTCCCTTCGCCTTGAGGTAATATCTCTGTTGGCTTTTGGGTGTCTTTTCAATAAAATGTGTGTTTTAGGATTTAGGGTCCTTAAGCATGTGCTACTGTGATCAACATCCATTGTTTGCTCAAAGAAAATATGTTAAGTTTGATCGTGGAAATATATGTATACCAATTGCATTGTTGTGCTTATTCAAGTTTTACTGTAGTGATGAATGGACATGTCACTTTGAACTTCAATGCGTATTGTTGTTGGGTTATTTTCGTTTGGTTCTTCGTCGGTAGAGTTGACACCATAATTTTCCCATTTACCTTCATAGTCACACCTAGAGTTGGCGGCTCTTCGTGATACAGTTGTGCCCAATATGGAAACATGTGTTGCACTTTTCTTAGGACCTGGGAATGATACACCTACACCTGTGAAAGGCAACTGTTTGGGTCTGTTCCCTGGGCTGACATGGAGGTTATTAATGTTCCATCTGATAGTTCGACTGAACCCATTCTAATGTGGCCTCTTACCTTTGTACCTCCAGTAGGGTGGCCTCCACGTAGTCTTGTCGCCCTGCTCCACCTTCGCCCTTTGTATTGTCACAAGGCTCTGCCAATATCTAGCCAGCGACTTGCGCCGCTTACTTGGGGTTGTTGAGGGTGACACATTTTGGGTGAAGGCCGTTTTATTCCTTACTCATTTTTCCATGTCTCAGAATATGCTGTTGAATGGAATTGATAATGATGCAGCCCAATTTGCGTGGCTTCAGTTAGAGCTTGATCAGTACCGAATTTCATAGTGGCATGTCTTGCTTCCATACACGAATGGTCGTGCTCCCCTTCTGTTCGTATGTATGTTTTGCATATGACTTTGGTAATTTGCTGTGGTAGTTGTACACTCGATCAATAAGTGCTAAACCCACCGGATGGCTAAAAAAACTCCAGGTTATTATTAGACCGTTCCTATTTTGTTAGTCAAGTTTAGCATTAATTATATGTTGTTACTGAAGATAGCAAGAATGGCTATAGGTTGTGATGTAAAAGATGCAATGAGAGTCGACCATGTATGGAAGTTATGATATTATTCTGTCGAGTTATATATAAAAAAAAAAAGGTCATCAGTATGCATGAGAATCTAACATGAAAAAAAAATGTTCATGTATAAAAAAAAAAGATAAATGTTTAAATGTGTCAACCATTTTACATGGCCATGATATCCATAACTTATCAACCATAACATGATTCAAAAAATGACATTCGGATGACATACAAGCAGTTCCCACAAATTGTCAACTGACTTGGTTTATCATCTTCTTCACATAATATGGCCCCCAAAATGTCCTGATATAGCACGTGCTATTTCGTTCTTCATTGCTACCATGGATGCTATTTCACTTCTGATAGTCTCATCATCTACGTCCCGCGTAGAATCAACTAGCTCATTTTGGTAGTGGTCAGGATGCTGAAAATTAAGAATATCAATGTCATGCTTGTCACAATAATGTACATAGTTGTGCAGTGCACAACATGCTATAACAATGTTCGCCTGTAGCTCGGGTTTGAACCGTCCCATCCTTAGCAGGATCTTTTACTTCATTTTTGTGGCCCCAATGATTCGCTTGACAACATTTCATAATGACGCATGAGCATAGTTGAATATTTCCTTCTTACCAGTGGGAGATCTACTCCTAAAATCATTATGATGATAGTCTATTGACCTAAAGGGCACAAGAAATCCCTCCATGTTTGTGTACCCAAAGTCCACCAAATAATACCTCCCTACAATAATAAGCATAAGCTGGTATATGCCAAATGAAACAAAATCAACCATATACAATTTTTAAATATAGCACATGTAAAGTTTGAAAGAGGTACTAATAATGTACCTATAAGGGGTTCTGGGAAAGTAGACCCAGGTTGTGTATGACATTGATGAAGAACACGACTGTCATATGCTGTACCGGGGGTACTGGCATAAACATGTGTATACATCATGTTAAAGTCACAAGTGACCATAACATTTTGCGTCGGTCTCCCTGAACGGCCACGATAGGACTCCATCTCAATGTGTGAGAAAATACCACCAATATGGGTCCCATCAATGGCGCCTAATACGCTAATAAAGGCGGCCTCCCAACTAGAAGCAACTTATGGGTGGACCTCATCAAAATAGCCATCACTAGGTGTAATAATAACTTGAGCTAGATATATGATAGCAGCTAAAACCTTACGGAACCACCAACAAATTTTATTTGTCGAATAAGAGAGGATTTGCTGCACATCTCGATACTTAAAACCATGTGCGCACATTGTTAGGAACATAGCCGGGCCTTTATAGGAAGCTGCCCGATGTGAGCTCCTCAAATTGTGATTGTCAACCAAGTCCTGATGAAGGCGCCAAAAACATCGAATCGACATGTAAAACCGTTTATAGAACTCACATTCATTCTGACCCAGGTGAAATAAGTACTGAGTACCTATGAAAAGGTGCTCTTTTGAGAAGGTATTATATGGGGCTCATTCTGACCTGTGAACCAAGCAACTCTTGCTGCCATTTGAATTATGTGATGCAAGCATGCCTCCTCCAACTTAGGGTTATCATTGCTTACAAAAAAACATCGATGTGAAGTTAGGGGTGACGATGGTTGGGTTTCCCATGGTATCTCACCATCAATCCCAAATCCTATGTTTGAGTCCATCTGCATGCACATATGAATTATATTAAGCTATTCAAACAAACAAGCCATATATGGTACAAACACACTACATTGTCTAGCAATAGGTTATGCAAATGTTAAAGCATGGTAAACACATTTAACACTTCATGGCTGATTGACCACAAACAACACCTACAAAGGGTAGACAACATATCTACAAGGCATTAACCATTGCCCACCAACATAATATGACAAACCATTACATAATGACTCACTCTAATTTATAAACATAGTACATCTTCTGAGACAGAAGTCTACATCTCCAGTATACCTTTAAAGAATCCTGCTTCCCTTACCCGACCAATATCGGCCTTCAACTAAGCGACATGGACCTCACTAATCAAATAACTATAAATGAAACACTCCCTCAGTGCTAGGTCATGAGTGAGTAACATGGAAGCCACTATCCAAGAACGGTCACCAACCGTAACACTTGGAAGATTAGAAATGATAGACATCACAATCTTGATATTGGTATTAGTACGTCGGGCTTCATGACTACCTGATATCTCACTGAGTCTATCCTGGCTAGCTCAAAGGATAGACAACATCTCATGCGTGTCTTCCGAATCCCGACCACGACTAACCTTTGATCGCTTTAAAGTGTTTGAACCTTCAGCATCACTAATAGCATAAGTTGACATCCCCTGTGGAAGATGGCCAGACCCTGAAGTAGAGCATCGAGTTTTTATTGGTGGGGAGGAATGGGCTCGTCTAAAAATGGGTGACGAATCAGAGGTCCTTGTTGGGGAAGCCCGAGGCTGAATCAGTTGTGTCTTACCAGTAACGTTATAAGGGACTTCAACTGAAAAGGGCTGTGAGGATTGTGGTGCAACCTGTGGTCCTGAACCCTACCTAATGCTCTCATGATGTGCAAACCTGACGTCGATAGAGAGGGAAGGTTGTTGTGATGACTGTTGTGAAATATTCCAAAAGGCAAATCCCACATGGCTTGGACAATGAGAGTTCTAAGACTTTATAAGTTAACATACCCAAGTGGGCTAGATAAGAAAGAAAATGGTAATGGGCTCGCGCGCACAAGATGGGCCAAAACAGTGGAAAGAGTCCGATTTCCCCCCCCCCCCCTGCGCGCAAAGTATCACGAGGCCCGGTCCAAGTCAGTTTTTATATTTTCTGAATTTACTTTTTTATCCTTACCTGGAAAATTTGTTTTTCACGTGTTTGGATATCAAAACGGACAAAATTATAAAACCAGGATAAATTCTGTAACTCCCAAACTTATTGCACATTATTACCCCAGCGTTTTAATTCTGACACATTATTACCCAACGTTTAAAATCGGACCACTACTACCTATAAATACCCATTTTCACTCCTCTCCTAAAGACAACGCTTTCGAGCTCTCTCTTCTCTCCCCCTCCTGCTCTGACCCTTGCTGGCTCTTGAGTTTCTGCTGATTCCTAGAGTATCCCGGGTGTGAGTGCACACTTCCCGGAAGACCCGTTGTATCCTGGGGGATTTTCGTAGACCTGTTCTCCTGCACACTTTGGAGAGTCGCGAAATATAATCCTTGAGGACAGTGAATACACGCCTCGGGTTAAGGTGGTTCGTGATTGTTACAAATTGCTGTTTACAACATTCTCAAGGATTATATCATGAATCCGAACCACAACAATGGTGCTCCAATCATCGATCCCTTGGATATTGTCCGGGAAGAGCCTGCTGATATTGAGGCTGCAGCTGCCAACTGTGAGCAAGCGCTTGCAACTGCAATTGCACAAATCGATCGAGAAAAGGATCCCGACCTTGCTGCTGCTTGCGAAAGGGCGCTCGCTGATGCTCGTTTCTACATGAAAGCTGCATCCAATGCCAGGATACCGGTTCCTCCAACCCCTCCATCGACATTAGCAAAGCCATTTCCTGACATTTCAAAGATAGAAGTGTTTAGTGGAGAAAACACAAAAGGTGGCAGGAACGCATTTACATGCTTTTAGATGTGCATGGAGTTGCTTTCGCACTTAATGAGTCCAAACCGAATGACCCCAAGCTACTGGAATCTTGGACTTATGCTGATAAGGTATGCCGTCACACAATAATTTCAACTTTATCTAATGAGTTGTTCGATGTCTACATTAAGTACAAGGAAGCAAAGGAAATATGGGAGTCCATGCTACTCAAATACACAGCGGAGGATGCGGGCAAGCAAAAGTTCGTGATTGGGAAATTCTATCGATGGGAGATGGAAGATGAGAAGGATGTAAAAACACAAATCAATGAATACCACAAGCTTCTGGAGGACTTGAAGGGAGAAAAAATCACACTGCAAGAAGAGTTCGTAGCTGGTTTGTTGATTGAAAAACTGCCACCATCATGGAGAGAATACAAGCAACAACTAAAGCACAAGCATAAGCAGCTGTCTTTGGCCGATCTAATCACTCATATCATCATCGAGGACACCAATAGGAAAGAACAACGCATAGCCAAAGGGAAGCAATTGACCTCCAGTGCAAATCTCATCAACTCCAAGAGGTACAATTCAAAACCATACAATCCAAAATTGAAACCCAACAATAACTTCAAGCCAAGACCAATGCCAGCAAATAATGAGGACAAAGAAGTGCCGCCATGCTTCGTCTGTGGAAAAAAGGGGCACTTTGCTCGACAGTGCCGAAAAAGAAAGCACTTTGATAAACCTCCTAAGCTAAGGGCAAATCTGGCTCATGGGGATGATGATGATGATGACATCATTGCTGCAGTAGTTTCACAAGCATACCTTGCTACTAATTCAAAAGAGTGGGTGATAGATTCTGGTGCCACCAGGCATATTTGTGGCAACAGAAATGGATTTTCCTCCTATACTCCACTAGGAGAAAGCGTTGAAACAGTGTATCTTGGTGATTCCCGAGGTACACCAGTTCTAGGCAAGGGCAAGGTACTTCTGAAATTGACCTCTGGAAAGACACTGGCTCTAAATGATGTATTGCATGTACCCACCATAAGAGCCAACTTGGTTTCCGTGTCTTTGCTGATGAAGGCTGGCATCAAAGTCACATTTGATTGTGACAAGATAGTCATGACTAGAAACAATAATTATGTGGGTAAGGGTTATTGTAACCAGGGTCTCTTTGTATTAAGTGTTTCCAATATTATCAACAACAATAATGCATCGTCTTCTGCTTATTTGGTTGAGTCTCTTGATTTATGGCATGCTAGATTAGGACATGTGAGTATATCTTATTTGAAAAAGATGCAATCATTAGGTTTAATCACACCCCCTAGTAACACAAGTTTTGATAAATGTGAAATATGTGTTGAAACTAAATCAACAAAGAAAACTTGTACTTCAATTGAAAGAGAATCAGAATTATTAAGCTTAATTCACACTGATCTTGGTGATTTGAAACATACTATGACTAGAGGAGGAAAAAGATATTATGTGACTTTCATAGATGATTTCTCTAGATTCACCAAAGTTTATTTGTTAAGAAACAAAGATGAGGCTTTTGATATGTTTTTGTTGTATAAGTCTGAAGTGGAAAATCAATTGAACAAAAAGATTAAAAGAGTTAGATCAGATAGAGGAGGTGAGTTTCTATCGTTTAATGATTTCTGTGAAAAAGAAGGGATAATTCATGAATTAACTCCACCATACTCTCCTGAATCAAATGGTGTAGCTGAAAGGAAAAATAGAACTTTGAAAGAAATGATGAATGCCATGCTTGTTAGTTCTTCTGCTCCTGATAATCTTTGGGGAGAAGCTATCTTATCTGCTTGTCATTTGCAAAATCGAATTCCTTACAAAAAGGCTGGTATAACTCCATATGAAATATGGAAGGGTTATCCCCCAAACTTAAAGTACTTAAAAGTTTGGGGATGTCTTGCAAAGGTTATGCTTCCTGAACCAAAAAAGCGTAAAATTGGATCAAAGACATCCGATTGCATGTTTATTGGATATGCAGATCATAGTGCTGCATATAGATTTTTAGTGTTGAGAAGTGATGTGTTGGACTGCAACACCATAATCGAAACAAAAAATGCTGAGTTTTTTGAGCATATCTTTCCTTTGAAGAAGGAAAAGATTTCTCGTGCCCCCACTGATGAAAATATCTCTGAACATCAAGTGGAAGACTTGAGAAGGAGTAAAAGGAAAAGGAAAGAGAGTTCCTTTGGACATGACTTTTACATCTACCTTGTAGATGATCCCATAACTTTTAAACAGGCGATTTATTCAAAAGAATCTGTTTTCTGGAAAGAAGCTATTCAAAATGAAATAGATTCTATTTTACAAAATCAAACATGGGATTTGGTAGATTTACCACCTGGTGCTAAACCCATTGGTTGTAAATGGATTTTCAAAAGAAAACTTAAGCCTGATGGCTCGGTTGACAAATATAAAGCAAGATTGGTAGCAAAAGGATTCACTCAAAAAGAAAATGTTGATTATTTTGACACTTTTGCACCAGTTTCTAGGATTTCTTCAATAAGAGTTTTATTTGCCTTGGCTTCTGTACATAAACTTATTATACATCAAATGGATGTCAAAACTGCTTTCTTAAATGGGGATCTACAAGAGGAAATATATATGGTCCAGCCAGAAGGCTATGTTGTTTCTGGACAAGAAACAAAGGTGTGCAAATTGCGAAAATCCTTATATGGATTAAAACAAGCACCTAAACAATGGCATGAGAAATTTGACCAAGTCTTGTTAGGTAATAATTTTTCAACTATTGGAGTTGATAAATGTGTTTACACAAAACTTGAAGGTGGTGAATGTGTAATAATTAGCCTCTATGTGGATGATATGCTCATTTTTGGAACTACTCTTGAAATAGTTGAACATACCAAAAGCTTCCTATCTTCACAGTTTGACATGAAAGATCTAGGGGAAGCTAGTGTAATTTTGGGTGTTAAGATCATAAGGAAAGAAAGTTGCTTAATGTTGTCACAGGAACACTATGTTGAAAAACTTCTAATGAAGTTTAACTATCTTGAGGTGACATCTGTGAGCACTCCTTATGATGCAAACACACAATTAAAGAAAAATAAAGGTGAAAGTGTTGCTCAACAAGAGTATGCACAAATTATTGGAAGTCTGATGCACCTAATGAACTTCACTCGACCTGACATAGCTTATGCTGTGTGTAGATTGAGTAGATATACTCAAAATCCGAATGAAGAACATTGGAATGCTTTGGTAAGAATTATGAAATATCTAAAAGGTACCATGAAATGTGGTATCATGTATAGTGGTTTTCCCGCTGTACTAGAAGGGTACAGTGATGCTAATTGGATTTCTGACTCTGATGAAACCAAATCTACTAGTGGGTACATTTTTACTCTTGGTGGTGGAGCTGTGTCTTGGAAATCTTCAAAGCAAACTATCATTGCCAGATCCACTATGGAGTCAGAATTTATAGCCTTAGAAATGGCTGGAAGTGAAGCTGAGTGGTTGAAAAACTTCTTAGCAGATATACCGTTGGGTATAAAGCCAATGCCTTCTGTGTCTATGCATTGTGATTGCCAAGCGGCAATAGCAATTGCAAAAAATAAATCTTACAATGGCAAAAATAGACACATTCGATTAAGACATGATGTTGTAAAGCAGCTGCTTAATGATGGTGTTATATCGATCGATTATGTAAAGTCAGAAGTGAATTTGGCCGATCCTCTGACTAAACCTCTGGGAAGGAAAATGATATATGAAACATCGAGAGGAATGGGACTATTGCCAACCTGAGTCAATAGTGATGGTAACCCAACCTATGTGATTGGAGATCCCATGAATTAGGTTCATATGGGTAATAACAAGTCACTGTTAGACCTGGAAGCATTATCAAAACTTTTCCTTAAAAGGTCCCTCATATGGTGTAGATAATGCAAAAACTGCATTTACTAGAGGATGAGCAAAAAGCTCTTAATGATTTACATAAGCCATGATAGGTAGTGTATTTATGCAGTATACACTTGATGGAATCACCTATATGAGTGTAGGAGTGAAGCCGCTCCTATGAGATTTGTGGCAGAATCTCTAAAGCACTCATGAAAACCAGGACATGCGCATGGCCGATAAGCGCAACACCGCGATGAACAGCAGAAATTGTGGGGGTGTAATGTGATCAATGAATCACTTAAATTACAAAAGGGTATTTGGTTCATAGAAACTAAATGCTTCACCAAGTACTCTGTAAGTTAAGTTTCATTGGCTCTAGGACTGGTTCATAGTCTAATAGACACCAGCCACGATGCATTGTACTCTTGAGCTTAAAGCCAGCAAAGAAACCTTGAAGTAATGCCTTTTGAAATATGTGGGGGATTGTTGTGAAATATTCCAAAAGGCAAATCCCACATGGCTTGGACAATGAGAGTTCTAAGACTTTATAAGTTAACATACCCAAGTGGGCTAGATAAGAAAGAAAATGGTAATGGGCTCGCGCGCACAAGATGGGCCAAAACAGTGGAAAGAGTCTGATTTCCCCCCCCCCCCTGCGCGCAAAGTATCACGAGGCCCGGTCCAAGTCAGTTTTTATATTTTCTGAATTTACTTTTTTATCCTTACCTGGAAAATTTGTTTTTCACGTGTTTGGATATCAAAACGGACAAAATTATAAAACCAGGATAAATTCTGTAACTCCCAAACTTATTGCACATTATTACCCCAGCGTTTTAATTCTGACACATTATTACCCAACGTTTAAAATCGGACCACTACTACCTATAAATACCCATTTTCACTCCTCTCCTAAAGACAACGCTTTCGAGCTCTCTCTTCTCTCCCCCTCCTGCTCTGACCCTTGCTGGCTCTTGAGTTTCTGCTGATTCCTAGAGTATCCCGGGTGTGAGTGCACACTTCCCGGAAGACCCGTTGTATCCTGGGGGATTTTCGTAGACCTGTTCTCCTGCACACTTTGGAGAGTCGCGAAATATAATCCTTGAGGACAGTGAATACACGCCTCGGGTTAAGGTGGTTCGTGATTGTTACAAATTGCTGTTTACAACAATGACTGGCCATATGAAGATAAGTCTTTGTTGGGCCCAAACATGTAGCACAAATCATCCCAATTAGGCATCTTTTGATGGCGGAGATTCATGACCTCGGGTGCCACCTACAGAACAAGCCACAATTATTGAACACATGTTGGCCCAAGTGCAACCAAGAGGGGGGTGAATTGGCTATATTAAAAAATTTAGTAAAATCAAATTTTACAACTAAATTTATTTAATAAAAAATCAACAACAAATCAAGTAATGCTAATTACAAATAAAACAAGTAAATAAATGAGGATAAAGAAAAAAGTGCAACGGGATTTATAGAAGTTCAACTTTACCAACCAGAGTCTACGTCCTCTCCTCAAGCTTGCCCACTTGAGATTTTCTCCATTATATCTTGATCAAAATTACAATGGTGTTTTCTTCAAGGTTCACACCCAACCAAACACTAGTTTTTTCTAAGGCTAATTAGAAACCACTCCCTAGTTTTCTTCAAGGATCACTAGGAACCAATCCTCACACAAGAGATTTTAAGGTTTGAAGTATTTTCAAACTCACAAGCTCATACAATATCACTCTTTGCTAGATATACAAGTGAAAGTACAAGAACACTAATGATTTTCTCAGTGTAAGCTCTTTCTTTTGGATTTGATGATGAATCTTCACTTCTAATGGCTAAGAGTTATCTTCAAGGTGTTTCTCTATGGCCAAAGAAACGTTGAAGAACCATTGAGAAGGTCAAAAAAGTCTCTAAGAAAGCAGGTGACTGTTACTATCAAATTTGACAGGTTTTTGCTTCTGTCGCCCAGTTTCACCTGGGTGAAAAAAATTTCACTCTGTTGAAATTCCAATCTTGTATCGTCACCTATGGTTTGAACCCCAACGGATATATTGCTCATTAATGATATGTCAAAACCTGGTCCACGTGGCAATCTGATGTGGTATGATTTTAAAAGATTTTTCAAAGAATTTTCAAATTGGAAAATCATGCGCAGGTCTAAAATCAATGTTTCACCTGGTTGAAAAAATTTTACTCGAGTGTTTTCCTATTCCAGAACCAAAATACTCTCGGGTTCAAAAAATCGCTCCAGTTTCACCCAGTTGAAAAAATTTCACTCGAGTGTTTTTTTGTTCTAAAACTAAAATGCTATCAGGTTCCAAAAAATGCTTTAGTTTCAACACGTTGAAATATTTTTACCCTGTTAAAATTGTAGCTCCAGGTTTTTCTCACTTCCAAACTTCAATGAATTTTTCACAAAAAAGATTTCTTCCTTCACAAGCAATGCTTGAATCACCATAAATACTTCAAATATACTTAAGAAACAATTTTCCTTCCAAAGATTAAAACTTTATCAACAAGAGGCCAATGTATAAATCTTTAGATAAAGCTTTGAAACACATAAACCAAATATGTTTTGTTATCATCAAAATCAAATAAATGAGTCATGAATGGAACAAATCCAACAACACATGCATGTAGGAGCTTGCAAGATATCAATATATATACTAACATTGGCAATACCATAAATAGATTTTGCCTTTACTACCTGGAAAAACCAAACAATAACAAAATTTACAAATAATCAAGTAGTATCTGCATACAGCCAGCTCACCAGTCCTCATCGGCAACAATGATACTAGTTGCTAGGTCCCACCCCAGCCCGATGGTTGTTCCTAAAAGTTGTTTCCAATGCCACTAATGGGTCTTTAGAGACTTAAACTTATTTTTAATTTGTTCCATCGTGTATTGCCTACTTGTCTTAGAGCAGATTTGTTGAAGGATCATTCGCCACCCATACTTGGTCGAATATCTACCATCAATATGGCCGAGACTAATCACATCAGCCGCAATTCGACAGAACACAACAATAGCATTGTGATCCCATTTCGTTTTATCGTGCTGGATAGCTAAAGTTGCTGGCGCTATAATAGAATATGTACCAACGTGGCTTTCCCCCATAACCTTGCCTATCATCAATTCAATATGGCCAAGATGCTATGCTCATGATACTATAAAATTAATGGATGCAAGGCTATAACCATACATATAAACTGGTAATCCATATATGACACAGGGCATTGGATCCTTAAACAAAACTATAGCCATACATACGAACCGGTAATGTACACATAAACACCATAAAACAACTAACTGGAATATCATGCCTATTGGTTTATTTAATTGGAGATTGTCAACCATTTTCCACAAAACCCCACATTTATTCGGACAACACCAAAAATTTGCATTAATTATTTCATAACGGAAGATTTTCATTAATTATTGGATTTTGGCTTCACTTAACATTGGGTAAAATTTTTAGAAATAACAAATGTATTTAGGATTGTCTGGAACAGCATTCCACAGTATCTCAAAAACAGCCATAAAAAATGCAAGGAGAGACCTGAACACTCAACTTACCTAATCAAACTGGCAGTGTGGCCAAGGTATAGGAATAACAATGGCAGCCAGAAAATGGGATGAAAATTAGCTCGGATGACAAAACTATAGCTCGGTCGTCAAATCTCACCCATTAACCGAAATAGCACGTCGAATGCTGAATCGGAACGACAGATCCGGCGAACACAATGCCAAGGCCCAATGTATGACGGAGAAGTTTGCCGCCTTTTACCACAAATGTCGAACAACGATCCCACCTGATAGATGTTAACCGGAGAACAAAGCTAATGGCATTCACCTAGGTCCAGCCTCCCTTCAAGCTCCAAACACCTTCACATACACTTTGGCACCATATTCACCATTTTTTTTTGTCCCTGTTAAGCATGTTTTCTCTATCTCTCTCCAGTAGGAATGAATGACTCAGATAAAGGGAAGCTTTACCATGGTCAGATTTTAAATAAGTTCCAATTTTAATGGTAATGATATTTCTGGTTTTTTATGACAGATGCCAACATGGACAAAACGTGTTAATTGGTCCGAATTAATGTCAACTGATCTCGGCCTAAAGTTTTAAATAATTTGTTAATAATGGAGTTTAAGTCTCTGAAACTAAAAATTGAAACTGATTTTATATTATTTTTTCAAATCTGTAAGCAGTTTTTTAGCTCCAAAAGTTTTTTTTTCATTTTTTTCGGTAAATAGAATAGAGCATATCATAGCAAGCAATAAGGACATAACAAAAGATAAAGTTGGCCACATAGGGGGGATTGTAGGGTTAGTAGTAATAATTGTACATGTGAAAATTCTTAAGGAGTCTATTGGTATAAAAAAGAGTTAAAAAATCAGGACGCATCTAATATATAAGCGTGCCCTTGACATCCAATTCTGAACTTCTCTTGGTTAGTAAATCCACTGTCCTATTTCCCTCTATCAAACATGTGTTGGACCTAAGAATTTAGCCATTCTTCTCAATCAACCTGCTTTTCATTAATAATAGCATTACTTCAATGGAAATATATTGAGATGAATTCAAAAGTTGGACTTAACTAGCAACTACAACTAGTGAATCTATCTCAATAATGGAAAAGTATTGAGCTGAATTGCCAACTTAAGGTATTCTTTAAGTGCCTAAAGCTCAACTTTCAAACTATCAGTCATTCCCAAATTTACGGCAATAGCCATAGTGAACTCTTTTTATCATTCCTAATAATCCCTCTAACACCTGACTTACCTTCAGATGCAGTATAAGAAACATTTGTGTTCAACTTAAAAACATTCAAAGGAGTCCATTGAATATTAATATTAGCCTTAGGTTTATTGTTAGGTTTATTCACAACAAAGACGACAAAATATTCAGAAGTTTTTGGCTTGCAATGAAAATAACACAAATAGCAGAATAATTACAATTTTCAAAGACAGTGTTATTATTGTCACATCCCACACAGGCCCTAGCCTGTGCCTTCTCAGTACCACTCACCAATTTACCCAAGATTCCTTTGATTAAACTTAAATCCGGGTGTTAATAACTTCCTAGTATTTAAGTTTTATTTTCTAAAGCTGAGAGCTGGGATATGTCCCAGGAGGCTTATGAGTTATTTAGAACAACAACCTACAGCTTAAGTAGGGCCCAACCTCTAACTTGCAACACAAGCAAGGCATACACTTAATCTGTTAAGTGTCTAAGATGTGTGCTTGTCAAGTGTGCTACTTTAATGAATGATAACCAAGAAGCCCACAACTTCATAGTTTTGAAAATCAAAATTTCCATGCACATGTATATTCAGCTAATCATAATAACTCAAGAGATTTCTTCATGAAACATAACTATAAGCTCATAAACTTAACATAACTTGGCACATAAGCATCCATTATATGTACATACAATCCATGTACAAGCAAGGCTATATATATACACACAAAATAGCCTAAATACCAGCATCACTAGCTTGGAAACATACCAAGGATGCTATAAACCCAAAGTAGCCAAGGTTAAGTTTACAAGCCATATACCCTAGTTTCTTAAAAGAAACCTAAGTGTACAGAACAGCAGCACACTCCACAAAACTAACCCAAACATACAAACCATAACCAGGGTCCAAGTCCACACATCCTTCCTGTACCTAGACTGATCCCACAACTACCAAAAGACTGCAAACTTAGAACATAAATTTCAGCCTTACGCCATAAAACTTGTAATGTAAGTATTCTAGCCAAGATTCAGTTGGCACATACCTCGAGCAAAAGTGTACTAACTAGCACACAACCTAGCAACTCAAACAACCTACTCAAGCTGTATATCCTTTCCTAAAACAAAAATGTATGGGCAGTGAGTAACAATTACTCAGTAGGGTTTCACAAACGACTATATAAGGTCTATTTAGTTAAGTCCAATGACTTAACCTCCACAAGCTTACTTATCCTGCAAGAAAGACATGAAAACATGGAAAACACAAAAAAAAAAAAATACCAATACATATAATCATCATAAACCATCATTATACGGATTAGCATGCACAAACAAACAACCAAGCACACAGAACTCACACACACACCACAAGGTATATTTGGCCATATCCACTAGCATGTGTCCATGTGCACTTTGGCACTTCCACCTTTACAATTTCACTCCCATTCCACTAGAGCGCCAAATTCACTAGCGAGTTGGCCTCCCTCACTAGGAATTTTAACACATGGCATTACCTTGACTAGCTAGCCAATTTACACACAACTGTATCTCCTCGATATGCCCATCTAGCAAGCTAAGATCATATAGCATTATATAACCATCACTTAGCTGTCATAATTACTTGTTCATGGAAAAGTACCAAGAAAACAAGTAAAAGTGAGAACCCTACCTCAAAATCAAAGCTTGAGCTCTCTGTCGCTTAAGTAACTAAGGCCGAAAAGCAACTATCTTGCCTAACACAACAAGCTTTCAATTAGCTATCATAATCACTTGTTCATGGAATATTACCAAGAAAAACAAGTGATCATGAACCTTACCTCCTTAATCCAAGCTTGATTTCTCTTCCAAGCTTCAACTTCAACACTAGCACGGCAAGAACTCTAAACTTCGCTTCCACACGCTTTGAAGCCCCTTCGTTTTCTCGGCCAACTAGCCTAAATACGCACAACCCGAAACCTGAAGCCTTTTGTTTCTCTCGGCCAATTAGCCTGAACGCCTTGAAATCTTTGTTTTCTCTTGATTCTCGGCCATCAACAAAATGAAATCCACTTAAAACAAAGGCAAGCCGCATTAATGAGCATATGGCAGACGAGTCCACACGTTCCACGCACAGCCGTGAAAGAAAATGGATTTCTGAACGCGTTAATTAGCATTTGGCTGCCGATTACACATGTCCTACAAATTGGTTCAATGCCAACACTGGTCCCCAAGTACTCTACATGTGACACTTTCCTCCCTTAAGTTTCCATGTGCACACTTTAATCACTAAAATGTAGGATCATTTCGGCTCTATTCTTAACTCATGGCTCCAATTGCCAAGCTTTCATTAATATGGCCCAAAATGGTAATTAACCCATGACCAATTTCATCATTTTACCATTTTAGCTAATCTTATAATATTAATTTGGAAGAAACCGAAATTGTTGACCGGCCATTTTGTTTTGTCAACCAAAATTGGTCTAATTCCACCTTTGTCCATGCGCCCAATTGCATGGTGCATTTCACCCTCCAAGTTCCCATAGTTTCATTTACATCGCCAATTTAATCAAGTTCCTCATGTTTTAATTTGGTGTTTCTGTACATTCTTGGCCTAAGCTAAGTATTTAGGGGATGGTCCTAACAATCATGGTCATGTCAAATCTCCCAAAAAATAGTAAGATATAAGAATATTTTAAGGAATTCTATCAAAAGATAAGATGTCTTTATTCAGATAGCCTTTTTTGAATGAGAGAACTTCAATTAGGATTTTGTTACCAAGTAACACCAAAATGATTAAAAAAAACTTCTTTACTAGTTGTGCAAGTAAAAAATAGTGAAGTTGGTCTTCAATACTATTGTTGCATCTTTTACATCCCTTATAAACATTCTAACCTCTATCAGAAACGTAGCCACTGTTAAGGAATTTATTGTGAATGGGTAACCAAATAAAGTGTTGGATTTTAGGAACAAGGACGATTGGATTCTAGACCATGGTTACTTTCTTCTTGTCCATCGACCATACTATGTTTGGGAATTTGGGGATGGTTAGTGCCAATAGTTGAAGGAGATCAATACAACCATTGTGGTACTTGAAAAAAGTAGTTATACTCTAGGTTTTCAAACATTGATATTATGTCTGACAGAATTACCTTCGTCTTCAAGATCTTGTGAGGAATGTGAATAGGGATGTGTAGAAAAAAGCAAACTTTCTTGGTTATGGTTTGCGTATACAAAAAGGGCAAAATTATAAGATAATTTTATGTTCAATAAGTTGAAACTAAAGGATTTCTAGGCCAATTTACTTTTACTTCATGAGAAATTTGGGTTTTTGAGTTAATTTTAGGCTTGTAGATGCCTATGATTTGTAGTTGTGGGGTTGTAGCTAGGTCATTACTATAGTCATGGCTGTTAATGCTCACCTTCTCGGACATAGCACTACCATTCACTTTGGGATTATACTTGAGTTACTGGGTGTATCTTCAGAACTTTATTTTTAAATTATGCATATTTTTTGTATCTTGCCTTTAGGGTAGCTGCCTATATCTATAGTAAAGAACTTTACTTTTTCCCAATAGCGATAACACAATGTGCTTGTCTACATGAAGCATTCTTTTATATATGCATTTCACCATTTTTCTGGCTACAATCTACTTCTTGTGATCTATACAGTGACACTTATATAACAAAGTTTGGTTAGTCCTTCATAAAGATTTCAATGAACTTTTTTGTTGATACAAATTTTAAACTTTAGAGGTTTATCTAAATAAATTTGAATATATAGACTAGTATTTGACCCCTACATCCTGCCTTTATATTGGAATCAACTCTCAAAAGTGTACTTAACTTTTTCCTTATTTTCTTAAAAACAGATGACTTAAACCACTTAATCACCAAAATTCATATTCTTGCCCAAATAGCTATGGGTTGAATGTTGCTATTTTTGAATGAAAAATAGGCTCTCACATTCTCATTGTAACAAAGTACGGTCCAAGAAGGCACAGGTTACCATAAATAACATGGTGGTTAAACTTAATGAAAAAGAATTAGAATGATTATAGCATTCATCTAAGGTTCTTGACATTTCCTTTTCTCCAATTTGGAAAGGCATCTTCTTCTACATCGGAATCTTCATCAAGGAAATCAGGAGGGTAGAATAAGCTATTGAAGTAGTTGATCGGCTTACTGCAACTTTCGTGTTATAGGTCATCCGATTAAACTAAAAATGTTGAGAATCTGTTGGTAAATCTACTCCCATTAAAGTATCCTCTCTTTTATTTCTCAGTGCTTCGATTAAACAAATCAATTTCTTCCATAGAGCACTCTGATGATGGTAAAGAACTAATTATTGCCATTTAAGAATAAGCAATTAAAGAGAGAAATTCTCAATAGCTCTAAAACTTTCACGTTCAATTCAAAAACTTACATTTTCCTTAATGGGACCATTATTCCTAAATTTATTAGAAGATATATCGAACACAAACTTGATGTAAAATAATAAAAAATAGATCAATTAAGTGGTATATTAATTTTCAAACAATTATTGCACATTTACGTTTACCATTTCTGAACATTTTAATTAGAATTTAAAAAAATTGATTTCAAATAATTATTTTAATTTGTGTTTTTCCTCTCGATCAATCACATAATAAAAAATTTTAAGACCATTATTTACATCCCAAAATGCACATTTGGTCATTCAACTTTATTGACTCAAGCCAATAGTTAGTGCTTTAACTTTGACTTAATGTGACTTACACCCAATTCGTTTAGCCTATGTGTGTATTTAGCAAACCAATTTTTACCCACCGTTCATAAGTGCGGTCCCATGTTTTTTAACTGAAACCCTCATCTTTACCAAAATAACGAGTTATGCCATTAAGCAATAATTACCCAAGTCAGGTGCTCTCTCCTTCCACGTGAAACTCAGTACTTTCTTTTGTCTATTCATCTCTTTCCCCCTAACAGGAAGCTTTCTAACTCATATTGTTCAAATTTGTTTCCCAAATTTAGTGCTCAGCTTGTCGCACCAAACAATTGTTGCCTGTATTTTCTAGGTCCATCTGCCACCTGTTGCCCACCTCCTCCAACCTCAGATTTGCCCACATTTAGGCTGGTAAGGTCACTGGAAGGTCATCTACCCACATTTAGGTGTGATCATTTTTTGCTTCCCTTTTATCTTTAGGAAGACAACGTCATTCCTATGAGATCTTGGTATTGTTCAACATTTCTCCAGCAAGGCTAGGTGGGTGATGGGTGGTAGAGCTACTGGGAAGCACAATGACAGTGTGATGAAGGAAGCGAGGTTAGGTGGGCTACCAGCGGCAGAGCTGCCTCTTAGTGATAGACGAGAATCGTGTGATGAGGGGGGGTGGTTTCAACTTTGAGAAAATGATATCCATGACAGTTTCATAATTTTGTTCGAAGGAGAATGGGTTAATAAGAAACAAGTAGGACCAGCATTTTGAACGGTCCAAAAAGACAACTATTTACAGATGAAACAAATTAGGTATTAGTCCTTCAACTTTGAGAAATTGATTGAGTTAGTCCTTCATTGTATAGAATAGTAAATCAATGTCTTGTTCTGCCCTCACATTTGGCCTATCTTCCCCAACACCATTGGCTTCTATTCCTTAGCATCATCGGCTTCTTTCTTCTACCAAACTCCTTCATTCCCTTGTCGTCATCCTTGTCTTTTTTTGCTATCAACCCAATTTCTTATCAGCCTTGTCTTGCTTGTTATCAAACTCATTTCCCATTGCCCTCACCTCCAATTAGCCACATTTCCATGGAAGTAGTCAATGGTTCTGGTCAAACTCCCTACTAATTAATCAACCTAAAACCATTCGTTATTCATAATCCATCTCGCAATAACACCATAAATCCAAATCCTTTTTCATCTTTGGCTTGTCTCGCTTTCTTCCCTTAATTCATATTGCACGAAAATCGACCCTACAACAAAAATAGAAAAAAAAATAGTAAAAGGAAAAACAACAACAACTAGATTTGATTGATTCAATATAGCACTACAATAGATCTCAAGCTTGCAAACACCCAACCCACCACTTAGTAACCATCACCTCCTTCATACTCACATCTTAACTTTGATTGCCTATCGTCTTAACAATTAGAACTAGGGATAGATGCAAGTTGAGCATAGTCTAAACACCCTAAGCTCAAAGCTCGGTTTGTTAAGGATTGATTTGGCTCGAGCTTGATGAGTTCAGAAGGCAAGACTTGAAGCTCGACTAAAAAAGGTTTAGATTCAGTTTGATGGCTCGATAGGCTTGAAGCTATATTCAACAAGCTTAATTCAATTTTCAAACTCACTTTGAGCTTGATTTAAGGTTTGAACTTAATTTGATAACTAGAAATTAAAATTTTTGGGTTTAGATATATTAAAAATAAATATAATATTTTTTATATTAAAAAAATGTTTAGCCCGTTTGGCTCGACATGTGTTCAATCCGAAATGTACCAGGTTCAATCCGAAATGTACCAGGTTCAAAACTCGGCTTGTTAAGAGTCCAAACTTATAATACAACTTAAAGCTTGGTTCAAGACTTATTCGGCTCGGCTTGATAACAAAAAAATAAATTGAGCTCAAGCTCGAACTATTTGATAAAAGTCTCAGCTCATTTCCATTTTTAATTGAAACCCAACCCTTGACCAGCCATAATTTCAAAACTTTTGACCAATTGAGGAATTTGCTTTTGCCTTTGGTTTCTTGCACCAATCCTAGTTTGAGCTCATTGATAAACCGAACATGGTGGATTGTTGTTGTCTTATTCCAATTGCTCACAAATTTAACAAGTGTAGTTTCAAGCTTAGGGATTTTGAAACCCTTGACCTATCAACTCAACCAGCAGTGCCACATCTTGCATCCCTAATATCGTCTATGTCACTTGAATTGCATAGTTTTCTTAAGTTTTAGGACTAAGTTGTCTAGTTTATCAAAGTTATAGGATTAAGTCGTTATGAGTCAAAATTTAAGAACTAAATTGTGTGAGATTCTAAAGTTGAAGGACTAATCATGTATTTAAGGCCTTGTTTACACGGTTACAAAGTTTTAGGATTGATTTAGGAGCCGTGAACTTTTAGGACTAAAACAAAAAGGTGCGTAACTTTTACGCTTACGTCTGCTTGCTTTCTAAGCAAGTTAATTATCTAATGCGCTGACGACAACGTAAGAACACATTTTGACATTATGAAACCGTTAACGAGAGATTTATGGTTAATTTGAAATCTTTATACATAATATGGTGCTAGTGGTGAAAAAAACAATATATAGTAATGCATAATATTAATGTCTTTTTTGTTTTCTTTTCGTTAAATTTGGTTAAAGAAGATATATATGTGTCTGTTTGTGACATAGCGAGTTGTGTGAATAAGAATAGAATACGTCTAGCCCTAAGAAAAAATAAGGAGTTTTAATCCAGAAACCCAAAATTTAGAGAGAAAAATCTCAATAATTTTATTAATCAAAAGATATGACTCTTGCACACATGCACAAGCCTTTATATAGGCAACCATTAAAATCCTAAGCCAACTAGAATAGGAAAAACAAATTTAACTCTAACTAGGAAATCTAATCCGAATTCATATATTTTTCCAATAAAAGATCTCTAGAGAAATCCTACTTGATACCATAATTGATAAAGACTCTAATTAACCTATTAAAACCAAAAAATAACTCTTAAACTAAGGAAATAAAATACCGCTAAAAATAATTACCAAAATTATAATAAAATAACAAAATATTAAATTTGCTGTCTGCATCATTCTACTCCTCTTGAAGAAAACTTACCCCTGAGTTCTTCGGTTAAAATTGAGTTCTTCTAGGCCACATAAACAAATATTTAGAACACAATAAACTCTCTTTAAACTTCTTGAATGTCAAGCCATGTTAATGTCTTTTTACTCCCAAATTAATCCAGACACAAATCATGTTATTTTGGCTTGAAAAAAACTCTTCAATACCAATAAAATCTACAAATAGAAATTTTACCTTGGAAAGGTCTTCATCCACCATTGCCCAAATTTCTTGGCTTTCAATTGCTTTTGTTTCGTTGTTGGCAATTTTGAATTTTGGTTCAACCTCTTCCATATCAATTTGTGCTAATTGGCCATTATAACTCAAGACTTCTTTGATTTCTACATTTTTAATTGGTTCATGTACTTCAACTTCAACCGCAACTTCACATTCACTAGATCATCCACTTCAGTTACACCAATCACATGTTCTTCTACCGGCTTGTCGCTCACAACTTATTCTTGTTGCTTCATGCCTTCCTCATAGCCCTATCTTCTCCATCAGGCTTACAAATAATCTCTTCCTCCTTATTTTTACATGGACTATCATATGTAAAGTCATTGAAAATTAAGTTACTCATGTTACCATAAACTTCATAAATTTTCCCGATGTAATTCTTGCAGGTATAATCTCCAACTTTATAATATTTTTGAAATAAGATCTCGTCAAAATTCAAAGGAAGAAAATATTCTTACGTCAACCATTTCATTTGATACCATGTTTCAATTGAGTATTTCTCTTGACGATACTTTCTAACCTGTAATCTCTTCCACTAAGTTAAAGCTCGTCCCTTTAATTTCCAAATAACATACTGTACCTTTTTACTTTTAGGCACCATATTATACTTAGAAAAAAAATTTAACATCAGCAATCCATGCTAGAAAATCTTCAATATCTAAATATCCATAAAAGAAATGGATGCCTACCTTCAATAATTTTCTAGTCTGCCACCAATATCTGGCATGTCATTTATGCTCAACAAGATAATCATCATCATCTGATTTAGAATCCTCTACGTATTATCTTGATTTAAAAGAATAGTCATCTTCATCTTCGTTTGACGACTCTTCCTCAACGTAAGTCTGATGTTTACGCTGATAGGCAGAAAGAGATATTCTAATAAGCCGGTCGAAGGAGATGTCCTCTGGAACTTGGAACCTATCATTACTCTAATTCCTATTTGCATGATAACTTTGGGCATCAAATTAATCTGTAGATCGTTTGTTAAAACACTGATATCTGTGATCTATTTGTTTCTCCAAGATCTTGACGCGTCATTTGATCTTGTGATCTCAAGATCTCAGTCCCACGATCAACGTTGTAAGAACCGCCGCTTCTTCAACTATGTTCACTACCAAGAGCAAGTGGTGATTCCATCTGCATTGAAACCACCTTATGCAGCGAGTCGTGGAGTAGAACACGTCTAGCTCTAAGATGAAATAAGGAGTTTCAATCCAAAAACCCAAAATTTAGAAATAAAAATCTTAATAATTTTATTAATCAAAAGTTATGTCTTTTGTACACATGCACAAGCCTTTATATAGGCAACCATTAAAATCCTAAACCAACTAGAATAGAAAAAATCAAAATTAACGCTAACTAGGAAATCTAATCCTAATTGATATCTTTTTCCAATAAAAGATCTCTAGGGAAATCCTACTTGATACCATAATTGATAATGGCTCTAATTAACCTATTAAAACCAAAAAATAACACTTAAATTAAGGAAATAAAATACCGCTAAAAATAATTACCAAAATTATAATAAAATAACAAAATATTAAATTTGTTGTTTGCATCAGTGTATGTATAATATATTTTCTCAATCTAAAAAAGGATGACAAGTATTTTTTTTTTTAGCTACCTTCAAAAGGATGAGTTGTTTTTTTTTTATTGAAATTTTTTAACAACTAATTTACTTTATTATTCTCATTTAAACTCTCTATGCATAAAGCCAAAGAATTGTACAAAACAAAAAAAAATTAATTCTTATTTAAACTTTCACAATATAAAACTCAAAAATGAAATTTTTTTTATTCTAGCTTCATATGTAAAAAATGGAAAGAACAACATAAATTACACATATCCTAATCTTCGTACTCAAATAAACATATCATGCGAAATGGAACAAAGAGAGTTACATTAACTAATATAACTCCTAGTTTTGTACAACTTATTCGCAAAATAATACATATGTATATCAATTTTGCACATCAAATTTCAAACTTCTAAAACTCTACGCACATACAATAAGACCCCGTTTAATACACATGCATTATAATTCGGTACAAGATTTTAATTATTTTCTACATTTATCCTCACACAATAGGATATCAAATTCTCATAGTACAATAATCAAAAGTTTCACACTACAACCAATAGCATAGATTCATACTATAAAAACCTAATTTCATACAGTATTAAACAATTTTTATACTGTCAATTTATAGACTTATACAACAAATTAAAGTACACAATCTTTACTAAAGAGTCTGAAATCAAACCCAGCCTTAAAACACATGGAATAAATTGAATTAGGGGACGAAATCAGTGTGACTAAACCTTAATTTCATGAACCCAGGGAACGACTATGGCAAGGATGAAGAATGCGAATACAACCTCAACTCAATGAACCCAAGCAATAACAATGGCAACAATGGGGGTAATTAGCGCGATGACAACTAACAACTGTAAAATTTTTTACCTAATTTCTAGTGCAAATTTTTTTCCTAAATTGTACTTTCTCAATTTCATATTAGTTGACCATTTTACCTTTTTTTATTAAAGTTTAACTTAAATATATTCATATTAATATGTATTGAAAAAAAAATTCTTAAAAATGACATTTAGAAATTATAATATTTCGAGCTTCATTTTCATATAAAAATTTCATATTTTTATGATAAATTTTAAAATAAATAAAATTATAAATTAATTGTTATAATAGTAAAAAGGACAGATTTTGTAAGACAGAGAGAGTAGTATTTTCTTACTATGTTAACAAAAATTAAAGGGAGACATATAACTTCTTAGATCTAGTTCATTTAGCTTTAATAGGGTGAAGTTAATATGTTTTTACTCGTTAGATAAAGTCAGCTGTGGAACCTAAATATATTTGCCACAAAAATTTGACAAAATTACAATTGGCTCAGCCATTTCATCACCTCATTTCTCATTCATCCTTGTTCACGCTTGTTTGCCACCGCCTTAACCTTCGTCAACGGCCCCGACAATGACGATTCAGGCATCAAAATCGAGCCCCCTTTTTTCCTCTCTCTCTGATCACCGAACTAGTCACCGCCTTCATCTCCCTCCCCCCCCTCCCCCCCATCTCTCTCTGGCTCTCTCTTTCTCTGACCCTGAATCAGTCATCGCCAAGCCAGTCATCCTCGAACCAATCATCGCCGGAACAGCAACTGCCTTCACCTCCCCCCTTATCTCTAATCCTTAAACCAGTCATCTCCGACATTGACTACAACCATGCCGATATAACTGGTTACCTTGAATATCAAATTTGAAGTCCTAAGTGAAGATATCACTAGTTACCTCTAAAATCGTTGTTTGACCTTAACCATGTTAATATTAGATTTGAAGTCCCATGCAAAGATAATAGCACTCTGCACCTCGAGTTGCACTTGAGGCAGTGTAGCTGCTAGTGGAAGCCCTCACAACCCTTGTTGATATTGTCTGCCAGACCCATAATCTTCTCAATGAGCTCAGCCTTCTCACCAATCTCCTCTTCCTTATTAACTCTAATTGCTTTTACAGTATTTCTTCAAAAACCTTTTAGCGTCTGAAACTCGACATTAGCAAATAGTAACTTGATTGTCAGGAAGTTTGGTGAAATTTTATTGGAGGACAAATAAATCAAGAGTTATTGAGTTTCGTAACAAGTCAAAGTACCTTAAGTCAAAACATGTTAATTTCACTGAATTAACTTACGTCAAACAGGATTGATATATTTACGCGTACGAAGAATGATATCAAGCCTCTAATATTAATCCTTTAGTCATCCATCTTGAGAATATTTGGTAGAGGTCCTTCGCCCTCCAAGAGACTTTGGCAACCGGCCTATTTGGCGGCTACCTAATAAAATAAAAAATCTTCAAGTCAATGGGAGCATATTACTGTTACACAAGACGACAAACGAACAATGCAATGACGAGAATGTCCCCAGCCCCCAACTCAGCAAACCAGGCCAAGCTTATTCTTTCTTTTTGTTGAATTTTTTAAAACAAAAACATTTGCTGAAACTATCCTAAAAAATTCAAGGAAAAAAAATACGAAAGAAAAAGGTAACAGAAGGAAACGAAAAGACCGAGAACGAGAAAGCGAGCACGCGAAGACCGAGCGACGGAAGGGGCAAATCTGGGTTGTTCTTGGGACGTCTCTATTTGGTTCTCCGTTAATTGGTCGAAATCAGATGACCCAATTGGGAGAAGAATTCTGGAACTTGAATTTTCAGATGAAATGAGCATTTTTTGAAGATCGAAGAATCGGCGAACTCGGGTCCTAGCCAACCAGCTCCGCCGGCCTTCCCACTCGACCTGTCTCGCCACCGCGGACACTCCCCGAATCCGGGGGCCGTGCTTCACCTTCTTCTTCCTCTCCCGCGAACTGTCACGACGTCGCTAACACAACCTTCAAGGTTTTTCTTTTACCTTTTTTTTTTTTTTTAATTTTTTTATTCTTAATTTCGTCCTCTCTCACTCCGTCTTTTTTCCTGCTCGTCTACAGAGGTACTGCACGATCTGCTGGTGAGTGCTGAGACTGATCGAGCCTCTGCTGCCACTTGGGTATAAGTCTAATACGTCGCTAATCTTCGTTTTGTTTGGTTCTTGTTAGGTTTTAGTATTTCATATTGTTGGAATTGACCAGTTTTCCAGTGAGATAGACTTGTTCTGGATATTGCTAGCTAGGACCGAGTTTATGGCGCCCTGGATTTTAGTTTAGTTTGGCTAGCTGGTTGAGTTTTAAAGAAACATTGGGCTTAATCAAAATATTGTGACCCCGAACATTATAGAAATCTTGGGTATTTAGCTCGCTGGCTCAGCATAATATTTTCGAGGAAATAATCAAATGCTATAAAATGATGAATTTCTACCAATAGGCATCAGAGATTCCTCTGTCTGATCTGATTATCAATGAGTGCCAGTAGATAAGAATCCTAGGTTTTCTGCAACTCAAAGGCGGCGTCTTGCAAAAAATTTTCCATTTTTCTTCTGTAGATTTTCTTCGATGAAGGTGTGGGGGTATAGCATAATTTAGGGAGGGGAAACCTTGGAAAAATCCTTTAATAAAGCGCATAACATCTAAAAAAAAAACAGGTACATTTTAACAAATGAGTTCTCCAAAGCTTTAGAACAAGGTATACCTTCATACTTTTGTTGAAGAAAATTTGGAGAAGAGATATGGAAAATTTTCTACTACTAAATGCCACCAGTTTTGGATTAGTTTTCCTGGACCCATTCTTCCACAGGATTGCAAGAGTAGAAGCACAGGTTTCAGCTGGTGATGTCATTGAAGTACTTTAGATGGTTGGGGCCTTAGTTCAAATTTGAGTTGTAAGAGTTATTTATGCAACAATAACCTTATGTTTTACCTTAGAGATCATTGACCACAAGCAGCTTGAATAGGGAGCACATCTGAAGGGTGTATTTTGTGGGAACTACTTGTTGTGAGATTGGCTTTATCCTTCAATTCTTGTATTGCACTACTTAACATTAATATTAGGATTTATTTGGTATGTAAAATACATATCTCTATATAACTTTTTTTGTTTCTTTTTTGCAGCCCTTAGCCTCTTCATGTTGGTTTTATATATGGTAATAATAATATAATGGAGATCATTCTGGTGCGTTTTTTCTGTTTCATTTACAGACTTTCTTTTGGATGCTGAAAACAGGTCAAATGGAGATATCTTTATTGAAAGCACTTCTTAGCAACATATCATCATTTTTGAAATTGTCATCTTTTGATAACATAAGTTCAGAACCAGTTCTGAAGTACTACTCACGAGCAGAAGAGATTCTGAAATTATTGAAGCCAATTCTTGATGCTATTGTTGATTCTCAAGTTGCTTCTGATGCCGTGCTCAACAATTCATTTGAAGAGTTGGGTCAATCAGTTGATGAAATGAGGGACCTCTTTGAGAGCTGGCAGCCACTGCTGAGCAAAGTTTACTTTGTGAGTTAACAGTTCAAATTATTTGCAGTTAGTTTTAGATAGAAACTTTAGCATGCATATAAAAAATGCATTAAAGATAGACTTTTTAGTGGCACGGTCCTTATTAATGTGTAAATCAATTGTTTGTTGTTTAGTTCTGTCTATTACAAGCAGGAGGAATTTTGCTTTGCCAGCTGTGATCTTATATTTTCATTATGTGTTTATCTATTGATAGATTATTTCACGAAATCTTTTTTTTTTTTTATAAGTTTTGGAGGGAAACCTCTTGTTCTTAGTTCTTCTGTTTGTTGAAAATGCTTGGTTTTACCCAAATCAGGAATTTAATTTTGTACTTTAATATGTGAATACATATGATGTCTTACATCTGCCATAAACTTGATGTTAGCATTTCCAAGATATTGCTGATTTGAGCATTCATGAAAACAGAAATACTGGACAATGAAGTATGCTCTCTTTTTCAGACTGTCTTTTATGCCTTCGTATGCTATGAGGTGTTTTTATCTGGGACTAGTGCTGTTTTCAAACTCAAAATCTTTCCATTTTATGAGGTGTTTTTATCTGGGAATCATGCAGATATGAGTACCGCAAAATGAGATGTTTTTATCAAACTCTTTTGATGATTCAAATCCGGAAATGGAAAAAGGGCTTCTGCTTGTTCAGTCACCCAAAAAGTTCTTATAAAATTTTTATTCTAAAGACCTTTTCTTTTCATATTTCATATGCATGAAGTAGCATCATTGTAATAACAATTGCCTCGGAGAATAACAGCTGAAATGGAGACAAAATTTAAGACTGAAGAGAAGAGAAAGAACAGAAGAAAGCACAAGATCCTCATTGCCAATTTGCACTTCAAAGCTGAAAATAGTGACACTGAAAAATGGTATACACTATAGATAGTGCTATGAAAACATAAAACAGAAATCATGGTAAATAAATGTGTTTGACAAGTGAAAGCTAACCTTAGTTATTTGATTGTGATGATAGTTACAAATAAACCAAATATTATTAATCCTAATAACTTATGTGTCTAAGGTTTTTCAAGTAGTTCCACAAACTTCTCACAACCCCAACTATCGTAACCGTCTTGAGTGATAGGCTTCTCTTTTACTGCATCATTCTCCCATAGGAGAAAACTCATCCATGTTTGTGCTGGTAGAGAACCAAAATGAAACGGTTTGACCATTCCAGACATCATTGCTCTTCTGAGAATGAGCATAAAGAATGGGAGATTTTCGGCTTGAGACCACATGTCATAGCTCTCAAGTGTAAGGATAAATGCAGCTATTGGCAAACCGCTAAACGATACAGGACATTGTTTTCTGTCTTTGACCATTTATTTAGCTTATTTCAACCTCTGACAGCACACGAACATAAATCTTTGGTTACTTGCTATTTTCATTCTAGCTTTTTTTCCCTTGACGCTTGATCTAGTTACTCTGAACTGCTGTATCCTTAGTGGTCTGTTTTTGCTTATTCTAGGACCACACAGTGATGAAGAAAACAATCAAATGCATTATGCCCTTCCTAAAATTTGAATACCTTATGGCTTTGGTTTATGATGCTGAGTTATTCTACACAGTAATAATTATCTTTCTTTATTCTTAGGTTCTTGTTTAAATTTTGTTAGTCTGGAGAGTCAGGGTATTCTGGAAATTCCTAAAGTTACTTGAGGAATCTTATTATTAGCCTTTTAGATATCATGGAGGTTTAGGAGTTGTTATAATACTCTACTGTTTTTTATTTAAGTCCTGCTAGGAATTGGCTCTTCGTATGGTAGACAGAATAGAACTTCTAAAGCTCTTTATAAGCATGTGATTCCTTAAAATAAAAAAACTCAAGTTTTATGGTGAAGATCTCCAAGCTTGATGCTTTCTTGGATTGTGTGATGCAATCTAGAACTAGTTGTGAGGTGTAGGGAGGACCCTTGTGTGTGACATTGATGTTTTCCTGTTTCATGTTTTTGAGTTCTAGCTTTGTTTTGTGAACTCATTTCCAGTTCAAGCTTTTCTGGAAACCCTAAACGTACAACTCTTCAACCCTGTAAACCCTAATTGCTAGGACTACACACTTACTCCTTCAACTGTACTCCGTCACTCAGCCCACTAGTCTGCATCACTTGTGTCTAGTTCTATTTGGTTCTCTCTGCAGCATTCGGTGCAGACATATCAGGAAAGAATTAGCTCATTTTGGTTTGGTTATTTAGCCTAGGATTGCAGTCTTAGCTTCCTATGGTTTTCGGCCACTAGTGGATACTGGAATATCTTGTAGAGATCTGCAAGTAGATAGCTCACATTTAACTATAGGAGTGTTATCTTACAAAATAATTTATGAGGAAGCCGGCTGGTTTCTTTATTCTGTCTTTGTTGGTAATAAACTATTCCTTCATGAAAAAAGATTATTTCAAAGCTTAAAAATGTTGTTATAGAAGTTCTAGAAGGTGATGTCACAGACCATGATTGAAGCAGAATCTTGTGTAGGACCCACTTGAATAGAAACTGTCCATCAAGTTTTTGACATGTAACAAATTTTTAGAATTCACTTGTATATAATTCTTTGTAGGTTTAGTACTTAATTAAAAGTAAACTCTTGCATCTCATTGAGTTTTGTCCTGCTTTATATGGTACTTTAGAAATTTATGGTTTCTACTTTAATTGTGACTTTTCGGTCTGTCTGCAACTTTTAGTTCACTGATAACTCTATGCTCTTCCACTCGGGCCAGGTTCTGCAAATTGAATCCATAATAATAAAGATTCGGAGTTCTGCTTTTGATATTTTCCAGTTTTTGAAGTCTTCTCATGAACACCTTCCTGAGGAATTGAGTTCAACATCTCTTGAGGTATGTTCGGACAAAACTATTGAAGCTTTGTGCTACTATGGTTTTTTTTTGCTCTGTGAGCAGGCCCCTTACCCAGTAAAAGAGATGTTCACGGATAGAACTGATCAAAAGTTTCACTATCTTGAATTTGTCTTATCCCACATGTTCTTTTTTAGTATGTCCTGTGGCTAATTGTTCGTATGTTGATTCCAGCATTGCCTACAGAAACTTAAGCACGTCAGTTATGAACAAATGTCACCCGTCATTAAGGAAGCCTTCAAGGATCAGATGGATGGGGTTGGCCCCAGCTCTGAGATTTTAGTTAAAATTTCTGAGAGCTTAGGTATAATGTCAAACCAGGAGATCCTGATTGAGGCTGTGGCCCTTGAAAAGTTAAAGGAGAATGCTGAACAAGCTGGAAAGGCTGCAGAAGTGGAGTTTTTGGACCAATTAGTTGCTGTTGTAACCCGTATGCATGATCGTCTTGTTTCAATAAAACAGTCTCAGAGCTGTAGCCCTGTTCCCATACCAGCTGATTTTTGTTGCCCTTTATCCCTGGAGCTGATGACTGATCCTGTAATAGTAGCATCTGGACAGACCTATGAGCGAGCATTTATCAAGAAATGGATCGACCAAGGGCTAACTATGTGCCCCAAGACACGACAGCCTCTGGCTCATACCAATCTGATACCTAATTATACTGTGAAGGCGCTTATTGCTAATTGGTGCGAGTCAAACAATGTGAAGCTTCCTGATCCCATCAAATCTCTGGGTTTAAACCAGACCTCTCCCTTTCTTGTGCAGGCTGAGTCTGGTTTATCCAGGGACTCACATGGTTCTCCTCACTCCAGGGGCACCCAGCCAATGTTGCCAGAGTCTTGGTCCACTGGTTCTTTTAGTAAAAGCTTGACTGCCTCTGTAGGGATTCATCGTGAGAGAAGTTCACTATTGCATCCTCGTTCAACCTCTGAGGGTTCCTTGTCTGGCGCAGCTGTAAATGGACAAGCCGCAGATGTTGCCAGAATGTCACTAAACAGTCCAGAAGATAGGAGAAACCAAGAAGATACAGCCAGGGATTCAATTGGCCATCATTCTATGCCAGTTTCGAGTGAAGAGATTTCTAGTGCTGGACAATTGTTTCAGAGCCATGCTAGGTCTGCCTCAGCCTCCAGTATTCAATCAAACTCTGATCTTCCTCAAGCAGCAGGACATGCTAATGAAACATCTGATGCATCAGCTCATCTGGCAAGTTACAGCAGTGATGGTTCAGGGGAAGTGAAATCTGGGCTCCAGGCTGCTGCTAGTTCACCTACTGCTCCAATTGAGCCCGAATTCCCCCCTAGACTGCTGGATACACGTCGAAATCAGACGATCTGGCGTCGGCCATCGGAGAGATTCCCAAGGGTAGTTTCTTCTCCATCTACTGAAATGAGAGCTGATCTCTCTGGTATTGAAACTCAAGTTAGGAAGTTGGTGGAAGACCTGAAGAGCCCTTCAGCTGAGACTCAAAGGGAGGCAACTGCTGAACTGAGGTTATTAGCAAAGCACAATATGGATAACAGGATTGTAATAGCAAATTGTGGGGCTATTAGGTTGCTGGTCGATTTGCTTCACTCAACTGACTCAAAAACTCAGGAAAATGCAGTTACAGCACTTCTTAATTTGTCAATTAATGATAATAATAAAACTGCTATAGCAAATGCTAATGCAATTGAACCTCTGATTTATGTGCTTGAGACTGGGAGTCCCGAGGCCAAGGAAAATTCTGCTGCCACTCTGTTTAGCTTGTCTGTGATTGAGGATAACAAGGCCAGAATTGGAAGGTCGGGGGCAATTAGACCTCTTGTAGATTTGTTGGGGAATGGATCCCCCAGGGGAAAGAAAGACGCTGCTACGGCTTTGTTCAATCTTTCAATATTTCATGAAAACAAGGGCCGAATTGTGCAAGCTGGTGCTGTGAGACACCTGGTTGATTTGATGGACCCAGCTGCTGGGATGGTTGATAAGGCGGTTGCTGTTTTGGCAAATCTTGCCACCATTCCAGAAGGAAGAACAGCAATTGGTCAGGATGGAGGGATTCCTGTTCTGGTTGAGGTTGTTGAACTGGGTTCTGCAAGAGGAAAGGAAAATGCTGCAGCTGCTCTTTTACAACTTTGCAACAACAGTAATAGATATTGCAGTATTGTTCTCCAAGAAGGGGCAGTCCCTCCTCTTGTGGCATTGTCACAGTCCGGCACCCCAAGGGCTAAGGAGAAGGTACACCTCGGTCATGGTTTTCTATCACCAAGTGCTCTCTCTCTCTCTCTCTCTCTCTCTCTCAGTATCTTATGACTCTTTGCTTTGGTTTCAGGCACAGCAACTCTTGACATACTTCAGGAGCCAACGACATGGCAACACAGGAAGAGGCTGAAATCACAAACAATAACCTTCCTTGCGTGCCCCGTTTTGGCCGAAGTTCTATGAAGTGGCTACATTTGCTCGTGCAAATAATGAAGTTGAAGGTTCTGCTTCTTGAACTGATCTGTAGATGAATTTTTTTTTTTAATTTAAATTTATTTGCTTGTCTTTTCCCCTTTTTGGCGGAAATGATTGAACCTGCTTGTGAAGTACAGTTGTATGTGGATGTGGTAAGAAATTTATAGATGACACTAGAACAGTATTTGTGGTGAGATTAGGCTGCACAATGACATCTGAATCATTTGTTTACTAGTAGGTGTTTTGTGCATTTTTTTCCAAAGTGCCTTTCAGAAAGCTTGGAGCAGTAGACCCAAAAACTATATAAGCTGCTGTAAAAGCAACAGAGAATCTGGATTTTGTGATTGTGCCTGATCGTCTTTCTAAGTACCTAGAAAATAGAGACTGCAATTTAACTGCGCTGCTGAAGCTAACGTGCCCTTCTGTTGTATTTTTTTTTTTCATACCAGTTTACCTCTGCTTTGGTTTGTAAGATTTTTTAACTTCTGGAGACATTGCTTAGATAGCAGAGAAGTTAGTTCCAATTTTTGGCAGTTTTAAAAGTGCAACTTCTATGCTGTGAATCAGTTGTACGTATTATTTTATTTTTACGGTACACTGCGGTCCGCAACGTGAATTGAGAATTGGGAAATCCAATACCAAGAAAGGTTTTTGTCCCCCTCACAAAAAGATTTTTATGGTTGATAATTGCAGGAAGTTGTTTCTGCGTTTAAAAATGCTTCTGTTTCCGCAGGGTTCAGTGGATTTGCTACTTAGAATTCACACCCGTGCCAGGTAACTCAGACTCTCCAGTGCTGCCGCACACATGTAGGCTGGAAAAGCACACTTTTGGTGTTAAAAACACCTACTGTTCTGTTAAAGTCCTAAACTTTTTTCATTTCTAAAATAAGTTTTAAAATTTTGCTAAAGTGTTAACAATTAATCCTAAATTTATTGAAAAACGGTTTCCAAACAAAAAATAACTTACAGAATAGAAAAATTGCTGACTTTAAATGGTCTTTAAACTATTTAGGAATTATTGTATGCTCTAAATTTACTGGAAGACAATTATTGAATAATTTAAATTAAAATTTTTATAAAAAAAATATGTAAAAAAATGTAAACAGTTTTAGAACTAATAATTTACATATATTCCAAGTTTTAGGACTTATTTAGAAAGATAAAAAGTTTTAAGACCAAGTATTTACATAGTTGCAAATTTTTATGACTCAGTTAGAAAATAAAAAAAATTTAGGACTAAAATAAAATATATGTAATGTCTTAGGATTAAAAGTTGTAAGCTAGAAGGTTAACTAATAAGAACCGTAAGAGAATAAAAGAGATGGACACATTTTCCAGATGGTCATATGGTACGTGACAAGTATTCGTTACTCATATTGCTTGCAGTCATGTATGATCCTATCATTGTTGTTGTCCAAATAAGAATTGTTGTTTTTTTATGGCAGAAACATCAAATTTACCATTGATGTTTTGAGTAGGGAGCAGATTTGGTACTATAGGTTTTTTTTTACCCAATCTCCCACTAATGTTTTAAAATGGGTCAAATATGACACTGTCAGTTAGAAAATAACAAAAAATGATAAAAATAGTAGGTTTTAAAATCTTGGGATTATTATACATCTTTAAAAAAAATCAGGATATTTGAGATTTTTGCCAAAAGAGGGCCTGATCTCTGTTATCAACGCTATAGCCTTATCATTGTTTTTGTTACCAGTGCCTTAACCCTATTGTCACTCTCCATTTGTATTTGCTGTCTAATCTCATTGCCAACATTTGAGAGAGACAAAGAGAGTGGTGGAGTCTAAATACAAAATATCTTTAAGTTTGTTAAAACATACATTATCTCCATAAAATTTCAAAACTTATTATTTTTAATATTTTTCATTAGTTTTTTAATATTTTCTGTTAGATTTTTAAATGGCAGTAGCATATCCACTCTTAATTTAAAATTTGAGTGGCATATCCTGTCCATTTTAAAATATTAGTGGGAGATTAGGCAAAAAAAAATATAGTGGTAAATTTGATATTTTGACATTTTTTATGTTAATGTTTTTCCTTGCATACTAATTATTGTTATTGTTCTTTTCCCAACCACTGCTGTTTCATGTAACGTTGTTTTTTTCAATAAAAAATGTTCCTTTTATAATATTTGTTGTTCCGTACAAATATTACATAAAATCTGAACAAAATTGCAAAGCTCCATAGTCTTTATGTCGGCTTGTCGTTGATTGAAGCACTTGGATTTCATCCAAATTATTTTAGGTCTGGCATTTTAAGGTTTAGAACCCTAAAACCGTTCAATCAAATTGGAGCATTATTATTGAGCTTATTTGGTTAAGAAGGTGGTCGACTAGAACTGTTAATCGGAAGTCCTTTATCGGTGTCGCAATTGAACGGTGAAAACACAGAAAAGTTTGCGCAACTTGCAGAGGTTCAGGATGTGACAGGAGGTGATGCCGTTTTGCTCATGGATGATGAAACCAAGCTGGCAAGAGGATGGCAGCTGGAAAACTGCAAGCCATTGGGACGCCATAGCCTCTCTAGCAGATCGTGGATAGGCTTCCTGGTCTTCTCTACTGAAAAGTTGATCTTGATGACAATAACTCATGTAGACATTATTGGGTGTGGCTGATATAGAAGGACATCAACTAAAGGAATAACAGACCATATAAAAAATAATAATATTGGTTTAAAAGAACAATAAACGTAATATATATCCAATTTATTTTAACTTAAATCAATTAATTTTAAAATGACTTATTCTTATTCTTATATTTTTTTTACCTGGAACTAATTTTAATTAAAATTTAATATTATGTAGTTATAATAATCCATTGAAAATACAATTTTTATAATCTTACTAATTTTTTATAAATTTTTTTAGTTTAAGGTTTTAAAAAATAAAAATTTATAAAAATTTAACAGCATCATGAAAATTTACTTTCAAATGGATTATTGCATCTATAAAATATTAGCTTTCAAATGAAATTGGTTTCCAGTAAAAAAAATGTAAAAATAAAAATAAGTCAGTTGACTTAAATTAAAATGAATTAACCCTTAGTATCCTATTTTCCATGAATACTGTATAGTTACTCTTTCCAAATTAACCTAGGAGTTAGTCTTATGATTATTACCATAAGATGAGCCAATTCATTTTAACTTAAGTTAAGTGACTTATTTTTATTTTTATATCGTCTTTACCTAAAATTAATTTCATTTTAAAGCCAATATTAGAAAAATACAATAATCTATTTGAAAGTAAATTTTATAATGTTGTTAAATTTTTATGAATTTTTCTTTTTTTAATACCTTAAATTAGAAAAATTCATAAAAATTTAGTAAGATTACAAAAATTATATTTTTAATGGATTATTGCAATTACATAATATTAGATTTTAATTAAAATTAATTTTAGATAAAAAAGATATCAGAATAAAAATAAATTATTTTTTAGTCAATTAACTTAAGTTAAAACAAATTGAGTGTAAATTTGAGCCTTCATTTCTTTAACTTTGGTCATATGTATTCCGAAAGGATAGGCAAAATTAGTCACTTCTTAGGACATAGGGACAAATTGTCCACCAACGCATTTCATTTTGGCAAATATTCCTTCTCGCCAATAAGTCACTGTGCTAAAATGGATATTTCTGGCATAAAGTTTTGTGGGGATGGAGTTTGTTTTGTTAGGCCATGCCTGTAGGGCAGAAGCCTCATCGTTTCTTGATCTAATTGTGGACTAAGAACAACTAATTAAGCTTAAATTATTTTAAGATGTTTAAGATTTTAGTTAGACTTTAATCCTAAATTTATTTGATTTAAGTTAAAACAAGCAAAATTGAAACCAAGTTGGATGTGTTTAAAGGTTACCTATGTCAAGGTGAAAATTTTCCTTCAATATGTGGTTTGTCCCTAATATATTACATTGGTGGGTTATTTGCCTATTTTGAGAATATCAATGACATACTTGTGTTAAAAAACACCTCAGTAGCTGATTTGTTCTGCTGGCCCAAGGTAAGTGACATATATGAGTATTCTTTTTTTTTTTTTGCATTAATAAATTAGTCTTTTTTGTTGAATAATATCTAGTGTTATATATATATATGTGTGTGTGTGTGTGTGTTATATTTTTTTAGACAATATAATTTTCTATTCTATAAATATTTTGTTTATATTAGGAATATTATGATGAAAATAGTTATAACACAGATAAAAAGGTGTAAAGAGTTATATTTAATGTTACCAACTTAAAAAATATTAATATTTTTTTTTTTTGTGAAATTAATAAGGACATGTGGTTCATATACTTATAATTTAGAAGATGTTGGTACACCTAATAGCATGGATAGTAAAAATTGTGGCTGAGGTTAAGGGTGGAAACAAGCCGAGCCGTTTATCAAACAGTTCGGGCTTAACGAGCCTAGTAAGAAAATTAATATAATACTCCCTAATCCCAAATTCTTTATACAATTCACTTTTCAGCAATTAATCTATGATTTTTTATTTTCAACATTTTAGCATATAAATAAAAAACCTTTATATATAAATGATAAATCAAGATTTATGTGTTCGTTAAAATGAGTTTGATTCGAGCTTCGAGCCTATTGAGCTACCGAGTTGAACTCAAATTTTTTTGAGCCGAGCTTCAAGTCTCATTTTCCAAGCTTGTAGAGCTCAAGTCAAGCCAGTTCTTAACAAGCCAAGTTTCGAGCCTATGGGTGTTCGGGCTTGGCTCGGCTTGTTTCCACCCCTAGCTGAGACTAATGTTTGGTTCGAGTACAAGACCAATGCACATAATGGGGTTGGTTCTTGGTTGGCAACGCTATCACTTTCCTATTTGTTTTAGGCCTAAATCTATAAATAGCCCCTAAACTTTGATAACTCGTACACATAACCTCTTAGACTTTGACTCAGGTCGACTCACCCCTCCAACTTTACTAAGTGGGACACTTAAGCCCCTTGAGTTACGGAAAAAGGCATGTGTGAGCACTTGATCTATTTCCGTTACGGATTTGATGTGATTGATTTTATGATGATTGAAATGAAAGTCATAGAAAACTCAAAGGACCTTCATTACAATGTGGCCATTGACAACTTCGCTGGCCAAGGCGTAATATCCACAGGCAGATCCAGCGATTTCAGCAACTACCAGAACCAGTTCAACGTAGAAACTCTCTAATTCACCTCCTACAACTCTGGCACCAACAACCACAAGCTCTCTCTCTTGACTTATAGCGAGGACACCAACTCTGGCTCACAGCCCTTCGCAAGCTATGGCAAGAAAGCTAACGACGACGAGTCGGACAACGAAGCCAACTTCAAACAGAAACTTATTAATTATGACGAATTTCATAAAGGATCGAGCTAAAAAGACGTATGTGTAATTGATTACCAGCAAAACAAAGTAGAATAATGACTTGATTGATCGATAATACATTTGAAGCTTGGCCTAATTTTTATACCAATGGAAAGTAGGCTGATCAGCTTCCTCCAATTGGATACCAACTTCAGCTACCCTATAGTGCACAATCTCAAGAAGCGAGCTCACGAAGAGCCCTAGCAACATATCTCATGAAGAGGTTTGGAGGAGGCACGTGGAATCAGGTGAGGCAAAGTCAAGGTCCCATTCTCCACCTAGCAACGACAACAGTTTTAGCATTGGAAAGTCGAAGACTAGCGGTCTGGCCTTGGGTGCCGGCGGGCAGTTGACGGTGGCACAAAGGATGGCAAAAATGGGGTGGAAGGAGAGGCAGGGTCTAGGGTAAGCAAGAACAAGGAATAACAAAGCCGCCAATGGCCCGAAAGATAGACGGTGAGGGAGGCAGCAAGGATTTGGAACGATTAGCCAATGTGACGTCAATGGTGGTGGCTTGGGAGGTGGAGAAGGTGGGTTATCTGGGAAGGAATAGAAAAATGGTGGTTTATGAGAGAAAAACCAAAGTTAGGTCCTTTGAGTTTTCCATAATTTTTGTTTCAGTCATCATACAACCAATTGCAACAATTTTGTAACAGAAATAAATCATGTGCCTTATTTCCGTCATTTGAGGGGCTTAAGTGTCCCACTTGGTAAAGTTGGAGGGCGAGTCAACCCGAGTCAAAGTCCAAGAGATTATGTGTCTGAGTAACCAAAATTCAGGGGCTATTTATGGTTTTAGGCCTTTGTTTTATTATTTTTCTCACGTTTCCTAGTTTTGGAATCAATCTTAGAAACAAAATGATGAAATACTATACTTTCACTTATTTTAGCTATCTCTGATTATTTCAGCCCTTAACCCGCTTCACCTTTCAATAAACATACTAAAAATTTGTCCAAAAAGTTGACATCATTTCACTGGCTGCTGAAAAGTTTACAATTAACAAATTTCACTTATTTTTTTAAACTGACTCAATATGTTTTTATATTTATAAATTTTAAAATATATTAAAACTAATTATACGGATGACAGAATGAAAAAAAAAAAATTCAAATTTGTGTACCGAATTAAAACTAACACCTAGTTCGTTTTAACTTTCCCTTATTATTATTATTACGGGTAAAATTCACCATGGGTCACCTAGCTTATTTTTTTGTCCTATCTGGGTACCTTACCTTTATTTTGTCCTAACGAGATACCTTTCCTCTTATTGCGCATCCTGTTCAGCTACTTTCCGTCAAATTGGTCGTTAAATTGGATGGAAAATGATGAAGTGGCATTAAATAATACTAAAATAAACTTAAAATAACAACTTCAGTCCTCAAACTATTTCAATTACTAATTCTAACCCTTAAACCAGGTCTCGGGATCTCCGCAGGTGGATTTCCTCCTCCGCCGCCGCTGCCGCCGCCTCTTCTCCCAGCCACCACACCATCGTTTTCTCTCTTCACTATCGTGTGGCACAGCCTCCTTCGATTCCGATTTCCGATTTTTGATTCTAGCCGAATAGAGGACCGCTAAAGTTGCTCTCAGCCTTGTCTCTGGCTGGACGCCTGGGTATGAAGAATCGGAGCACTAGTCGGAGCAGTGGGGGGTTGTGGCTGGTGAGTTGTAGGCGTGATTGGCAGAGGAGGAAGGGGGCGGCGGAGGTGGAGGGAGAGGCGGAGGATGAGGGGGCGCCGCGGTTGGCAGCGCGATTTGCCGGCGTGAGGAGGGAGGTTGTGGGTAGTGATTTGCAGGCGCGTTTGTAGCTGGTGATTTGCAGGAATGAGGCAGAGGAAGGCAGTTGTGGCTGGTGATTTGCAGGAGCGATTGGCGAAGGAGGGGGGGCTGCGGGGGTGGGGATAGAGGCGGAGGCGGAGGAGGGAGGTGGAGGAGGAGGAGGAGGAAAGGTATGGAGGGAGGCCGACGGTGGATTGAAGACAGAGGACGGGGAGACAAATCTGGGACTGACTGGATAAGGTTTCGGTTATTAGATGAAGAAGTTTGTGGGGCAAAATTTCTGTGGGGCAAAGTTTAAGGGTTAGAATTAGTAATTGAAATAGTTTGAGAACTGAAGTTGTTATTTTAAGTTTATTTTAGTATTATTTAATGCCACTTCATCATTTTCCATCCAATTTAACGATCAATTTGACGGAAAGTAGCTGAACAGGATGCGCAATAAGAGGAAAGGTATCTCGCTAGGACAAAATAAAGGTAAGGTACCCGGATAGGACAAAAAAATAAGCTAGGTGACCCATGGTGAATTTTACCCTTATTATTACTATGTAGTTAATAAAATAATAAACTATATATAAATATTAAATAATAAACTATTACCTCTACTTCAGCTTCGTTGCATATCCCTTTTTTTTACTTAGATTTGACAAACTATTTTATGCTATTATTACCGATTTTATACCTAGTTATGAACATAATGACATATGTTAAGCATTTCTCTAACCGTTTCTCTGATTCTATGTGAACAATTGAAGCTTCTTGCTGAAAAAATAAAAAATAAAAATATTTATAAAATTAAAAAATTAGAAAATTATCAAAATCTCCCTGAGGTTTAGTCAAACCTACACTTTTGTCATATTGTTTCAAATACTTTCACTTACCCCGAAATGACGGTTACCAAAGAAAAGAGAAAATGCTTAATTTACCTTCCTAGTCTTCCTTAAAAACTCTGCCCGTCCAAATCCACAGTCAATTAGTCTTCCTCCAATTGTTGCTTTAACAACAAATCTTTATCGGATTGCATACACGTCCAACATCAAATTTAAATACAAGACCTGTAGAGAGAATGGAAAAGTGAACCCACACAAGGAGCGCAAGAACACAGAAGTATGGGACCTTAACCGATGCTTCATCTTTGTTTTAGCTGGGATCGAGATTGCTAGGATCTGGAGCCATGGGAAGAACAATAACAAGTCCTAGGACAAAGATCTAGAGAGCCAAAGGCTAGATTGTGAGTTTTCCCTTTGAAAGGGATGAGCTCTCTTCTAAGCCTTTTGATTCTTCTTCCTCCATTCACCGATCCCCTTTTTTTTTCTCTTCCCTTCATTTAGTGCCCGCCTCCCTTCACCACAGTTGCCACTGCATTAGATTTATTGGAGTGGAAAACCTAGATGATGATGGTGCTACGATCACCATACGAGTGCCTAGGTTCACTCGGCAGTGAAGACAGGCTGCTTTAGCATGCAGATTTAAAGCCACACACTTTCGGTGACATCTCGATCACTGCAGCAGCCTACTTTCTCTTGAACTTGGTGCAGAGGAGGGAAAGCATCTAGTGCGCTCGATTTGTTCACGGGTTTCTGTCTTTTTTTTTTTTTTTGTGGTTTTTCATGAATCATGATATGAATCTAATTTTTCTTTTATTTTTTTTCCAGCTTTCTTCTCTGTTTTTTTTTCTAGCCTTTTTTATCTTGTTTTCGGGCTTACAATTAGTCTTGGTTCTAGGTGTTCTGGCCTTACAAGGAAGGAGAAGAAAAGGAACAGGCGAAGGAGGAGACGAATGGGGAGGGGATGGGAAGGGGGAAAGTTGGAGATGAGATAAGTCATTAGATGCATAAGTTTTGGGGGCAAAGTTTCAAAGAAAGAATGCTAGAAGGGTAAAGCAAACATTTTTTTTTCTGTTGTAACAGTCAACACAGTGTTAACTTTATATGAGGTAAATGTAGATATTTAAAATAAGGGTAAATTACAAAAGCCTACACTGTATTTTGATCTAATCTACACTTTGTCCCTTCTATTTTTTAAAAACTAAACTTTACTTTTTATTATATTTTTATTTTCCGACAACAACTTTTGAAACTTTAAATTAAACTATTTGATAATCATGTTTAAATAATTTGAAGATTTTTGATATTTTTTCACAGCTAACCGACTTTTAAAAAATACTGATATGTATTTACAGGAAGAAAAATGTATTTACAGAAAGGGAAAACTGATAACTTAAAATATATATTAACTATAAAAAAAAATATTGAAGAGACCAATATTACTAGAATATGACTATCATATAATTTAAATTATAGTTTCAGAAATTATTATCGGACAATATAAAAAAATTAAGAGATAAAGTGTAAATTTTTAAAAATAAAGGGACAAATTGTAGGTTGGGATGAGCCTCATGGTAATTATAACTTTCTCCTTAAAATTATATGGAGAAAAGTATAAGGTTTTGGTGATTCTTACAGAAAAAAACATTTGAAGGTTTTGGATTTATCCGGAACATAAATACCTCAGTCGTTATCATCATCATCATCATCATAATTATTAGGCTAAATTACAAAAGCTTCCTATGATCTGTTCTAATCTACACTTTGCCCCTTCTATTTTTAAAAAATTACATGTTACCCCTACTTTTATAGTATCCAACAATAATTTCTAAAACTCTAAATTAAACTTTTTGATAACTATGTTCTAATAATTTTAAAATTTTGATATTTTTTTAATAGCTAACCGACCTTTAAAAAATACTAATATGCATTTACAGGAAAAAAAAATGTATTTATAGAAAAAAACTGATAAATTAGAATATTTATTAACTATGAAAAAAATATTTTAGAGACTAAAGTTATTGAAAGATGATTATCGTATAGTTTAAATTTTAGTTTCAGAAGTTATTATCAGACAATATAAAAAAATTGGGAGTAAAATGTAGGTTTTTAAAACTAAAGAGGTAAACTGTGTGTTAGGAAAAGCCTTAAGGGTAATTGTAACTTTCCCTTATTATTATTATTATTGTTATTATAAGCACCTCAGTCGGTATTGTGGCAACCGAATTAACATTGTATCACATATTTATGTTTATTTCATTCTATTATTATGTGGGGCCGCCACAGGACACTAATCAGCGGATTCACTTTTCAGTTTGGCCGCTTCTGCCTCTGCCTCTGCTTCTTCGTCGCGCTTTCTTTCGGCTCAAGTAGTCAACTTCTCAGTGCTTCTCGCCTCGAAGTTTCTTCTGAATTGGTTCCTCAACTTCACGGCGGCGCCGATTCGGTTTTCAATAAATCCCACCTACTCTGACCGTTTCTTGTCAGGTATTGTCGCTACTTCCCTCTTTCCGACGGATTTTCCATGTCGGTTTCGGGTCGATGGTCGTTCCTTTAGGATCTTTGACGAAATAACCATAAATTGTGAAGTTGGCTCAGAAACATTATTATCCAAGATTAAATTGCCGAAATACTTGGAACTTCATAGCATTTTGTTGTTTTCAATTTCTGTTTTGGCCTAAGGCCTTCATTTCAATTTCTCACAGGCATGGTAATTGTCTCCAGTTCTTTTGGGTTGGCGATTTTTTCTGGAGCGGTTTTGATCGTGGGTGGTATGCGAATGTGAGTATGGGCCCTGATTTGGGGTTGAAAGACAATCCAAAAACCGCCATGGATTTGGTGTCCAGTGGTAAGGAACACAAAACTGTAACCCGCAATCCAGAAAATTACAAGTGTGTGGATTCTTCTGATGGTAAATCCTAATTTAAAGAAGTGAATATAGCAGACAATATTGAAGATATGGATGTTGATATCATTGAATGCAGAGCGCTGGATGAGGAAGCTTTTGGTGATGATGCAACTGAGAATTCAAGTTCTTTTGGTGATTCCGGGTCTGAGATGGAGGGTGGTTCTGTTCTATGTGATGCTGAAGTTCAATCACAAGAATATGGTGAGATCTCAGGATTAGGATGTGATGGATTTGAAGGACCATTAACAATAAGGTATATTATTTTTTCAATCCTGTAATATCGTGCTCTATTTATATTTGTTTGCTTTTTTCTTTTCTTCGGGGTACATATGAAGGAGGTCAAGGGGAAGTTAGGAGTGAATCTTGGACTTCCTAGTAAGAACTAAGAGCAGTAAGCACTAGTCCGTGGCTTGGTTGTTATTGTCTATAATTGTTTATACTGATATGGTGCTAAAAATTGAAAGAGAAGAACTATAATTGTTGAGGCACATGCACCTTTGTTGTTGTAGAGTTACTACATGGAACATGTGCAGTCATTTTTTATTCTCTATCCTGGCTTGCCTTGTCTTCTATTGGAAGTCATATCCTTTCTCTAGGAATATCATAGCTTCTTAACTAAGCTGGACTGCTGATTCCTTCTTTCTAAAATATAGGAATTATCATTAGGCAGGCTTTATTTTTGGAGGTATAATAATCACCAGATATCTTTTTGTTGTTTTAGGTTGTATAAACACCCAGCCTTGTTGATGTCTCATGTTTCTGAGTGGTGAAAAAGTGTGTAGTTCTTTGGTTTATAATTATCATGTCATATTTTTATGCTTTTTCCCCAATCTGACAGAAAGAAGATGTTGACGGATCACTGGAGGAAGTTTATACAGCCTCTTAGGTGGAGGTGTAAATGGTTAGAGTTGCATCTTATTGAACATAAGCGCCAGCAACTGAAGTATGACAGACAGCTTGCGGAGTATAATGAGCAAAAGCAATTTGCTGCATATCTAGGCCATCAAGTTGTAAATTCTGAGCCACAACCTTTTCCTTGTCAAATAGATGGACAAAAGGTAATGAAGAGGATGAAAAGAAAACAAGTTGAACAGTCAGCTGATATAGCGGCCTATATGTCAAACCATAGTCTGTTCTCCTATTATGGTATGGATTTTGCTATAATTGTGCCATTTGTTTTCATTTCCTTACATCCAACTTTGTGGCTTACTGAATCTGGTGACTTTTTTTTGTCCCCTTCAGGAAGCAGAAAATTGAATCTTGTTAGGGCTTCCGAGACTGGTGGTTGTGGAAAGTTAGGTAAGGAAGCAAAAAAGTTACTCAATTTTAGTGAGTTCACATGGTATGGACACAGCTGAGTGGGCTGTGCATCACACATAAAAGCAGCGGTTGTTGTACCATTTCTTGCAATTCAGCTTATTTTTAGTTTAGATTTGGTCTCTTTTATCTGGGGACAAATCACAAACCCCATTCTATCTCCAGCCACTTGTTGCTATGCTACTACTTGGTTGTGAACACCCAAACAATGGTTTCCTTGACCTGATAGCCTTTTAAGCAGTTCTACATACTGTAGGTCTACCCCATTCAATTGAGACAACCTTCGATATTCTATTGAGTTGTGAAAACCAAAGTAATGTAGTGGGATAAGTAGTTTCTTAATTTCTTTCCTCATGATTTTCATACCAACAAAAGAATAGATTGATTTCTTTTTATTAGTGATGCACCATATAATTGGTAAGTGTAATAGTTGCAGAAATGGTGTTTTTTTTCTTTAAAAAAAAAAAAGAAGTTTTGATGCAATCTATTATCTGTTAAGTGTGGCTTTTTTTATTTTTATCTTTATGGAAACTGAGTTCAGACTCAAAAACAGGTCTGTAGGAAATATCATGGACCCATAGCTAGATTCATATTTTTGTTCAGTTTGTTCTTTTCTGTGTGTGGTTTCTTCAAGTAATCTTTAAAACGTGATGAGTGAGAATTTCTCCAATTTTCTTGTCAAAAGATATGTGAATTTCTACTTTTAATGACAGAGCTTCCTCTGCCTTCCATATGATCATGTCTGCAGATAACAGGAACATTATTGGCAATGAGGTCCTGGAACCTGTTGAATTTAAAGATAACAGCTCAGAGCCGATTCTTCGCAGTATTGAAATGTTACAATCTCAAGTGCATGCGCTGAAGGCTCGAATAGACAAAGTGCTGAGTGAAAATCCCTGGCAGTTCTCCCCAGCCAATATGTTGGATTTCCTTGTAGTACCTAGTGATACCCTGGCTGGTTCTCAAGTCCTTCATTCTGGAAATGGAGATAAAATGCCTTTAAGATCTCTATATGATTCATCTCAGCCTGTAGGTGTTGTTTCAAGTCATGGTGAGCGCACATGGCTTCCTGATATTATCGAGAGCTTGCGTCAACAGATTGTGAGCTCGCATGAAACTGTGAGTTTTCTTTTATTATCATTTGCTGCAGCAGTTAATTATGTGTATAATGCTCGCTTTCTCTCTCTCTGGTTAACAAGTGAAAATGGGATATATATATCGGGGGAATGGAAGACCTTAAAAGTTTGTCTAGTTCTGTCATGTGTTCTTGAGAAGTACATGGTGTTGACCATGTACTTTATATGTTGGTTTTTATCACTAGATGCTAATTGCTAGCATTCTCATAATCATTATTCCCCTATTGTTCTCAAATGTCACTACTTATATTCACGTCTCTCTTGATCTATTTTTCTTCACAATATTATTTTTGCTTCTTCCTAGTTTCCAACTTCCTTTCACGTACAAGAATCACAACCGTCATCTTCCATAACGAGACTTGACATTACTTTGTGTAATCAGACCGAAGAAGAAATCTTGATAGACAACGAGGCAGCCAGAGAAGAGTTTCGTGATTTTGAGCAGCTCCTGTCACCTGCATGGAAAACCACGAGGCAAGCTGAAATTGCACATGCAGTACAATATGTCACACCACAAGCACGTGACTTGCTGGCAGCAAACACATCTGAGCTCTCTGCTCAGCCAAATCCTGAATTACCTTCTGCTACAGAATCTAAGGACCTAAACAAAGAGGTGTAAATAGGGACGGAAGCTCGGGCTTCGTGGATTGGGCAAAAATCATATTCAGTACATTCTTCAATTTTGAAACTCCCTTGTCAGTCTTTTGCGGTTCTATATACATTCTGTACATGTGTCTCTCCTCCTTCTTTCTCCTTTCCCCTGATCAGTTTCTGCTGTCAGCACAAATTGTACAGAGACAGAATTGGTTTTCCAACCACGCCAGACTTTGTTGGTCTGTTCAGTTCAGGTTGGGTGTAGCATGTTCATATGCCGACGTTGCTTATGCAAATTCATTGACTACAAATAAAATAAACATAATGCTGATAAAGTTCGGCAACTCTTTGATGTTTTTTCTTCAGAGCCTCTTGTAATATGAGTTTGTACATCTTTATAGTTTCAAGCCCCTGATTTGGATAGCAGAATTGATAAACTCACAGGGAGACTTTAACACGGAAGATTTTTTTTTTCTCCTTCCCTTGTTGTTAAAGATACTTGTTTACGTATGGGAAGGGAAATTAGGAGACCAGGTTTTGCATGAAGATTCTCCTGGAGAGCTTGGCAGAGACGAGGGCAGCCATTGTGACAGATGGGACAAACACAACGTCAGGTATGTGCTTTATTATGCTCAGATGAGGTAGATTCTCGCCGGCTCTTTTGGCCACCATGGCTGCTGGCGGTGTAACGATTCCAGTGATCATGGTCGTGTTGTCGAGCTTGCTAAGAGTAATATTGTTCTTCATGAATTCAATAAATAGCTCTTTCTTATTTGCTTCTGGATCTTTCCATTTTTCATAGCACTCCTGCCAAAAGGGTAGCAAACATAACACAAAGAAAGTTGATATGTGGAAGTAGTTCCGTTGAATTAATTACATGAGAAAGAAGTGTTAGATTAATTTATTTACCTTGACGCTTCGTCGGGGAGGAGCATCGTAATGTTTGCCCGGCAATGCTGAATTGAAGGCGCTGGACAAATTAAATAATGTTCAGTATTTTTTTTTTGTTGATAATTTTCAAGATTTTATCTTTTAAACAAACGTGTTACAGAATTCAGTCGAAACTTCTAAAGGTAAATGATTAATTTTTTTGTTTTATCGCCCAACTAATATTGGCTTACTTCAAAATATCAAGAATGGCAACGTGAAAGTCGTCGAAGTTGCTGATTTCTTTCTCCGTGAACTGTTTGTGTAGCGTCCCTAACAAGAAATTGAGCATCTGGGTCGATGGCAATCCTGTTAATCTCTCCAAAAATATTTGAAAGTGAAAACCCGAGAACTTTCTCTCAGAAAACAAAGAAAAAAGGAGATGAAAATTTCTTAGAGGAAGAATGAAATACCTTTGGACATGAAACCCATGTAGTTGCCCATGGTGCTTATAGTTATAGATCCCTGAGGAGGCCTGAAATATTAAGGAGCTACCAAGGCTATATATATATATAGAAGGAAAAGGAAGAGGAATTTAGATTATGCATGCATGTGAGTGAAAGAAAGGAATACATATGATCTATACTTTGTGTTTCTCTTTTGCAAACCTGATTCTTGTCTTCAACCCAATTATATGCTCTCTCCTTAGAAAAATTCTAATTGAGTGTATAACATTGATCTGGTTTTCATAGCTAATAAGCAAAATGATGGCATGTATTGAAATTTGCAAAGCTTTTTTGAGATGATCCTTTAGGTAAGTGTATCTGTTGCCCAATACTAACGTCTTGTTTTAAGGAAAGGATAATGCTAAAATTGTTTCAAGATTTTATGGATTGTGTAAAATAGGCAAATCAGATGCAGAAAAGTTAATGAATTTCATTTTTTTCAAGTGGCGATTAAACTATAACACATTAGATTTTAAAAATTCTTTTTACAAATTCTTCTAATATGTTTAGAATTATCTCCCTTTTTCGGAATTAAAAAGTGATAACCCTAACAAACATCAATTCTTGTTAGACAACTAGTCTTCTTAGTGAGCCTAGCTTTTGGGCCCAAGAAGTAGCAACAATTTCTACCACTTGTAGCCCATGGGCTTGACATCGGCAGAGGGAAGAATTGGACCATAAACTTGGCTGGTTTTCGATAATTTAACGAACCCTTGTTTCAAACTTGAAATTCGGCGTTTTGTTCGTATACTCGTTTTTATTTCCATAGAAGCAGGTTCTGAGAAGTTAAAACTAATGAAGCTAAAGTTTGGCCGCAGTTCGATTTTTCTGGTACCATAGCAACCAAATTGATCCTATGTTGATTTCGAAAGCATAAACTGATGATAAAACTACAAATCAAAACTCGTAACCTCAACCTTTATCTGAAGAACAAAAAACAAGAGACTTGTTGCTTGGTTAAGAAGGAAACTTATCCTTGGTTAACAAGGAAAAAGGGCAAAAAGAGAAAGTAAAAGCGGTGGAGAATATAATCAAAAGGGAATTGGTTATGGAACAGGTGGGTACTAAGCGTTTGGGAATTTGTTACAATCCTTAAATGATAGTATGATACTGTGGCATTCCTTTTGTCCCATTACCGTAATTTGCAAGGTAATGAATTCAGGAATGGGCAATCTTAACGCCCTGTTCTACAAATTCGGTGAGAATTCTTACCCTTTGAGAAAAGAAATTACCGACAGCGCACATGATTCTTTTTTGTTTTTTTGTTTTTGTCTAAGATCCTCTAGTATTGAGTTGGATTGAACCTCATCTATAAAGAAAACTCTACTAAAACTTATTTTTTTCATTTGTAGGACCTGTCTTCAAAATCTTACTTAAGGTAAACTGAGCTCTTTATCATTCTACATCACATGATGTGTTAGGTATAATACACATCATATAGCTTTCGGATTATGTAAAATTAAATATTGTTTAATAAAGGGTAAAGTCCACCGGGGTACCTTAGCTTTTATTCTTATCGCAAATGGGTACCCAACATTCAATTTGTTCTATTGAAATACCTAATCTCATATTATATGTCCTAATCGGGTACTTTCCGTTAATTAAACTGTTAAAATGGATGAAAATTGATGATGTGACATTAAATAACAACGAAATAAATTTAAATTAACAACTTTATTTCTCAAACTTTTCTAATCACTAATTCTAACCCTTAAACTTCCACAAAAAACATTTTAGCTCTTCCTCACTCTAGCCCCCAAAACCCTAACTTCTCAAATCATCTCTCTCATCTCTCAAGTCGTCGCCCTCAACCGCCCTCGCCTTAGCCCACCATCCCTCCACACCCGTCCGCCTCCTCAGTCACGACTCGTCGTTCGTCGTTAGCATCACCTCCTTCCTTGCCGTTCGCTATTAGCATCACCTCCTCCCTTGTCGTTCGCATCGCCTCCTCCCTTACCGTTCGCTATTCGCATTGCCTCCTCGGCCATGACTTGCCATTCACGGCACCTCGCCATTTGCGTCACCCTGTTGTTTGTAGCTCGTGTCACCTCCTCGGCCTCGCCTCGTCCTTATTTGAAATTGCACCTCCTCCATAGCTCATCTATTGTCCAATTGTTCGATCGTCCATTGCAAACCTTAGTGGCCCCCTCTGCTCATCGCAAGCCAGATCTCCTTCGTCCAATCGTCCATCACGTATTGATCGCTCCTTCATCCTCAATCACTCATCTTTGCGATAGTCATCCGATCATCTAGCCCGTGAACTCATTTTTACTATTCATCCCTATTTGAGAAGATCAAAGATAGGAGATCGAAGAGGCACTAGATCGGAGATCGGAGCAGGCTAGGCTAGTGCCCGCAGATGAGAAGTTAGGGTTTGGGGGGCTAGAGTGAGGAAGAGCTAAAATGATTTTAGTGAAAGTTTAAGTGTTAGAATTAGTGATTAAAAAAGTTTGAGGACTAAAGTTATTATTTTAAATGTATTTTAGTGTTATTTAATGTCACTTCATCCATTGTCATCCATTTTAATGGTTTAATTAATGGAAAGTATCTGATTAAGACGTACAATATGAGATTAAGCATTTTCGATATGATAAATTTGAAGGTTAGGTACCAATTTGAGACAAAAATAAAAGCTAAGGTATCCCTAGTGGACTTTACTCGTTTAATAATATTAGACAACTATAAAATAAGATGAGACATTGGAAAAAATCGCATACTAAACATTTTATTAAATACTGGAAAGTCTAATATTATTTTATGAACGTCTAATTTTATTAGATGATTGTAACTTCAGTTTATGAATGTGTAATTTTAGAAAAAGTGAAAGTAGATTAAACGCAAGGTGGATATTAAATTTACTTTAGGAGACTTATAACCATGATGAGAAATTATCATTAGCTTTATTATTATTATTATTAGGAAATGTTGAACGTAAACTCCGTGCTTTCGTAGCGTAATCGTAAGCTTAAAAGTCGGCTTTGTTGATGCTTTTGCCAGCAATAATTTTGGGAGAATTTTGATGAAACTCATTTCAGGTACCCAAATTGCCCTTGCCACTGTTAGAATTATTTAGCTTGAGTGGCTAAATACATTCTTTAAAAAATGCACTTAGATATACATTAATATATGTAATTTGTGCTATTAACCAATAGATGTGTGCCATGTGGCAATAAGAGATAAAAAGAGGTGGTTATTGAGTTAAAAAGGGTATATATACAGAACTACTCCTTCTTCTTGTAATCGTTCTCTCTCTTTTTCTCAAGACTTTAACTCTCCTTTGTTCTCATCATCATATAGAAAAAATGAATAAGGATTGTGTGTTCAAGTGTGAACAATATATAGGACCTCTTCACTCCTATTTGACATCGGTTTGTTTCAAGATTACGAAAAGATCAATTATTGCTTCTTCATTACTTGTTCGGGACTTAAGGTATGTCCTTAATTTCTAATGTTCAAGTTTCTTTGAAACTTTCAAATGGTATCAGAGCCAAAGTTATGGAAAACGTTTTTTTCTATCAAACAAAATAACAAAACGTAGCAAGTAATTTCTAAAAATTGTGAAAATTTACTATGATGTTCCTTGGGATGTCGGAAGTTGATCTGGAAATTTTCATAATTTTTGGATTTTATTTGATTAATTTTTAAGATTAATATTTTTCGGATAGACAGAAAATACTGGCATGCTGATAGTTACAGTTATTAAAAGTTAAAATTGTTTTAACATAGTAAATGTTATCTAAAAATCGTGAATTTTTAACAAAAACTTCCTAAACATTTAAGGAGGTAATTTAAATAGTTTCATGATTTTTTGAGATAATTTTGTTCGCGTTTAATTATTTTGAGTTCGAACTAGTATGGTGACTGTCAAAGACAAGCAGTTTTCTTAACTCCGAAAAGTTGTGTTGGTTAAAATAGCAAACGATGTCAAAAAATTGTGAATTTTTAATATGTTCTTTCTGGACATGTTATGTATGTTTCTGGAAAATTTCATATTTTTTAAATACCTTTTCATTGGATTTTAATAATTTGCTTACGGAGATGGAAGTTTAACTAGAAAATGGACAGTTAAGAACATACTTAATATTCTTGGGTTTTGAAGAAATTAAAAAATTATAGAAAAATTTTACACTGTTCATAAATGTATCTAAGATCTAAATATTAAATTTGACATTAATTATGGTCGAATTTAATTGAGAAATGACTTAGACATTATTGAATGTTCAAGTCTGTCCATTTGTGTATACTTGTGAATGAATTAAGACCATGCTTATGTGAACTAATGAAACATGTTATGACATATCTAATGTGTGTTAGAATGCATGCCTTTGTTATGTTATAACATGAATTAGTTGATTCATGTTTGCTTGGTGCTTGAATTAGTCTTGTTGTGGTTGAAGTGTACTTACATATTGAATATTGCATAGATGGCTTGCAAGAGTATCATTACCGAGTTAAATAAGGACCTTAAACTTGATGGAGATAACTACCCCATTTGGCAACAAAAGGTCCAATTCATTTTAATTGAGCAAGATACAATTGATGTGCTCACAAATGTGGAAGAACCACTAGCAAATGGACAAGACCCCAGTGCCTATGAGGTATATAAGAAAAAGGATACCATGGCTCGTATCACATTGTTAAGTACGATGGTAGATGAGCTCATGGTGGACTTCTCAATGCTTGAGTCAGCCAAGGCAATTTGGGATACTGCCAAGGCTAAGTTTGGGGATGTTTCTTTAGAGAAACAAAGGTCCATGATTCTTAGGTTTGAGAATTATATGAAGAGGCCAGATCATGCAATGGCCACTCATTTGCGTGAGATGTCACGCATGATCTCCTAACTTAAGGGGGCTGGTCATGTTCTCACAGATGAGCAGCAAGTGCAGGCCATAATCCGTTCCCTGCCTCAGGAAGAGTGGCAGTTGATGAAGGTCAACTTGCACCATAATAGTGAAATTAAGAATTTTGATGATATTGCTCGACATCTGCTTTTGGAGGCAGAAGTCATGGCAATAAAGGACCACTATAGGGCATATGTTGCCGAGACTTCTTTTTCCCAAAAAGAACAAGAAAAGGTTCAAAAGGAAGAAAAAGGAAGAAAGCAAGGGGAATGGACCCAACAAGAAGAAGTTCAAGAAGAGGCACAAGAGTAAGCTCAAGTGCTTTAATTGTGAGAACAAGGGACACTTTGCTAAAGAGTGCAAGGACCCACCTAAGGTACATGTTTCCGATGAGATTCATTCTTTAGTACATGTTATGTCATGTGCTAACCTTATTGAATCTAATTCTTCGTGGATTATTGATTCAGGAGCGATAGACCACATAGCCAAAGAAAGAACATGGTATGTTGCCTATAGAAAGTTGCCTAGAGGGGCAAGGAATGTTTCTATGGGTAACAATGCAAGTTTGGTTGTGGAAGGGATTGACTCTTGTAGGGTCCCATTGGAAACACATGATTTAATACTTATTGATGTATTATATGTACCTTACATGACTAGAAACTTGATTTCTTTTAGTTCCCTTATGAACTATGGATATTCTATGAACTTCTCAAATGGGCTTGTAAATATTATTTATGGTGGTAATAAGATTTGTTCTTGTTCAGTCTATAATGGCTTATTTCAGTTAAATATAAATGTTGCCAATGGTAGTTGCCACATTGCTAATGCCATAAGTCTAATGACTTGGCATGATAGGTTAGGGCACATTGGACAAGAAAGAATGAATAAGTTAGCCATGAGTGGCTTAATTGAGTCTTTTACCAATGTTTCCTTACCAAGTTGTCAATCATGTCTTACGGGAAAGGCTGTAAGAAAGCCTTTGGTAAAGCAATTAGGTGTAGTGATCCTTTGCAATTGATCCACTCTGACCTTTGTGGCCCAATGAAAGTATCATCTAGACTTGGGTTTAGATATTTTATTACCTTCATTGATGACTGTACTCGTTATGCCCATGTATTCTTACTAATGCATAAGCATGAAACACTTAGGTGTTTCAAAACTTATGTGAACTTAGCGGAGAATCAATTAGGTAAAACGCTCAAGTCTTTAAGGACTGATTGTGGAGGCGAGTATTTGTCAAATGAATTCAAGGCCTTCTGTGATAAGAAAGACATTGTAAGACAACTTACCCTTTCAAGGACACCCCAACAAAATGGAGTAGCTGAAAAGGAGGAATAGAACTCTCATGGATATGGTACGTTCCATGATGGCTAGGGCCAATATGAATATTACCTTTTGGGGTGATGCCTTGCTTTGTGCAGCATATATCCTTAATAGAGTGCCTTCTAAGTTTGTTGGTACCATACCTTATGAGTTATGGACCAAGAGATTGTCTAATCTAGGTCATTTACGCTCCTGGGGATGTGCTGCATATGTTCACATTGCAAATCATCCACTAGGAAAATTAGGACCTAGAGCAAGGAAATGTGTTTTCCTTTACTATTCAGAACATTCGAAGGGTTATATATTCTTAGACATAACTCATAAAGGTGGGAATGTCTTTGAGTCAAGGGATGCTAATTTTATGGAAGATGAATTCCCAAAAGTTGATGAAGGTAATAATATGAACTTTTTGGAATAGGCCTATGAGATAGGTCAATTTAGTGCCTTAGAAACACTAGATACCACACATCCTAGGGGCAGTGTTCCTTCCATGGCAATTCCAGTGCCGCCACCTCATGTGTTTGATCACCATGAAGATCAAGCATATGTTGATCATGAGGAAGATCACCATCAAGAGGGAGAAATAGAACAAGAGGTACCCCAACTTGAGCTACAAGAAAAGGCTCCACAAGAGCCACATAATAATGCATCATAAGATGAACTGAAGGTACATGATGATGTTGTGCCTCCTCATCAGCCTAACTTGAGACGTTCAAGTAGGCAATTTAGACCACCTAGGAATTGGGATCAATGGTGGATTCTAGATGAAAGTGAGGCAAACTTGGTTTCATCTATGGTAGATGAACCTAGCAATGTGCAAGATGCTCTTGAGGGTATAGATAAGAATAAGTGGATGGCTGCCATGTAATAGGAGATGGACTCTATGCATAAAAATAAGGTCTGGGACTTGACTGACCTTCCTCCTGGCCGTCAGACAATTGGGAACAAGTGGATTCTCAAAATTAAGACCAATTCTGATGGTTCAATTGAGAGGTATAAGGCCCGTTTGGTGGCCAAAGGGTTCACTTGAAAAGGAAGGTGTTGATTATAAAGACACTTTCTCTCCTGTTATGAAATTCAATTCAATAAGATTGTTACTAGCTATTATTGCACATTTGGACCTAGAGTTACATCAAATGGATGTAAAGACCGTTTTTCTCAATGGAGAGTTGGGAGAGGAGATTTACATGAAACAACCACAAGGTTTCATTGTAAAGGGTCAAGAGCACAAAGTTTGTAGATTAAAGAAGTCTATTTATGGTCTTAAGCAAACTTCAAGAAAATGGTACTTGAAGTTCCATCATGCCATTACAAACTTCAGTTTTGTGATGTTGCATGAAGACCATTGTGTTTATATGCTCAATAAAAGGTCTGAATTTGCAATATTTTATCTTCCATGTTTGATATGAAGGACATGGGCGAAGCTGCTTATATCCTTGGAGTTAAGATCCTAAGAGATAGAAGGACTAAGTTGCTAGCGTTGTCACAAGAGCCTTATATAGATAAGGTCCTTGCAAGCTTTAACATGACAAAATCAAAGCCCATGAACTCCCCTTTGGCTGTAGGTTATAAGGTCAGTGAGGCTATGTGCCTAACTACTTCTCAAGAAAAAAAGGAAATGGAGAAGGTTCCATACCTTAGTGTCATAGGTAGTTTAATGTATGTCATGTTTTGCACAAGGCCTGACATATGTCAAGCAGTGGGTCTAATGGCAAGATATTCTTCAAATCCTGGCCCTGGGCATTGGAAGTGTGTCAAGAAAATCCTTAGATACCTTAAGGGTACAAAGGATTATTGGCTATGTTACCAAGGAAGAGAACTTAGCCTACTTGGATACTCTGATGCCAATTGGGTGGAGACAGAGATAGTAGCAAGTCAACTTCAGGTTATGTCTTGATGCTTGGAAATAGAGCTATCTCATGGAGTAGCAAGAAACAAACTTGCACAGCATTGTCAACGATGGAGGCTGAGTTTGTTGCAAGTGCAGTTGCTGTGCAAGAGGCTCTATGGATAGGTTCTTTCTTGGAACATTTAGGGTCAATAGTCTCCATTAAGAAGCCAATCACCATATATTGTGAAAGTATGGCTGCTTTGGCTTATACCAAAGACCCTAAGTACCATGGAAAGACAAAACATATAAGCATGAAGTATAACTTTGTTAGAGATGCAATAGAAGAGGGAGAAGTCAAGATGGAATATCTATCTACGGATTTAATGGTGGCCGATCCTCTCACAAAGCCTTTACCGCCAATTCTTTTTACTAGACATGTCAAGGCAATGGGCCTCCGTAGATTATGATAGATGTTGGTGTGATTGTTCTCCTTCTTGTGTCCACTAATTATGGACTTGGATTGTATGATATTTATTTATTAGTAAAATACACATATGACGATTCTAAGTCAAGTGCACTTCATCTAGATACCACAATGATTATAAATTTATAAAAGACATGTCAAATCATAGGCTAAGGCTGATCTTCTCACACGGGTCATCCGCCCTTGCATCTTTGTATAAGTGCAAGGATGAGACCGCTGCAGTCTTAAATGTGTGTTATCTCTAAAATGTAGAGATATGTAACCTACAAGGGTAATACATTTAAGTGGGAGTTATATCCACCAACATATGACAACTTCAGCGTCATGGTCGTCTTGATTTACATAAATAATCAAGGTAAGATGATATTGGTCATCGAGTTTGCATGTCCACTCATGCATCCTATCCTATGGTTGAGAATTGCTTTCTTATATGTAAGAAAGTTTGATACTTCATGGTTTAATTTTTGACATGTGCTCCCACTATAAAGAATAGTGAGAGAAACACATCTACTTGTTTTAAGAGGGAGAAGTGACACACCTCCAACTAAGTGGTGTTGTAAAACATTTAGAGATGTGTAATTGGAAAGACAATATATGATACGTCATGACTGTCTTACCATGAAGTTTGACCAAAGAAGAGTATGAGAAAGTTGTCTCTTATCTTACTCATGTGTGAGATTCTTCAATTAAAACCCTTAGTGACTATAGTCAAATATTAAGGGCTTTGGGTCATTATGGTTACTTTGATTAGTCGCCTAGGGCTTGAGTTGAACTAGCCTGATGTGTCCTCTTTTTGGGTAACCATGTGATTTTTTAAAGACTTAATATATTGGACTGAAGGAAAGATAAAGATGTAGTTGCATGAATTGCACACTACGCAAGTAATTGCATAAGTTGCATATTACATAAGAGATACACTATAACATTACTCAATCATGGGCCCATAGAAAATGATTTGAGTAATGATAATGGTATTCAAATATTAAAAAGTGTACTTGAGGTTTAGCACAATTCAAGAGTTTCTAATGCATGAAACTCATAAAAGAGACTGAATGTGGCTAAACAAGTGTATCATCTTATCTTGGGGTTTTATAAGGCATGACTAGAGTACTTTAAAAAGAAAGTTACATAGTTCTCTATTGTGAGTCTAACAACCACAATGTGAGAAGTTCTTCGTAGCATACCGAGGGTCACACGCTTGACACACAAATACTATGTTTGTTGATGATGGAATTAAAGTAATATGTGTTAAGGTAAATATTAAGTATATCAGTGTGAGTGGGAACTTGTTAGAATTATTTAGCTTGAGTGGCTAAATACATTCTTTAAAAAACGCACTTAGATATACATTAATATATGTAATTTGTGCTATTAACCAATAGATGTGTGCCATGTGGCAAAGGAGCACAAAGACCTTACCACACAGGATAATTTGGAGAAGTGAGATGTCTCTTAGAAGAGACATATTGTTTCAGCAATAAGAGATAAGAAGAGGTGGTTGTTGAGTTAAAAGGGGTATATATACAGAATTACTCCCTCTTCTTGTAATCGCTCTCTCTTTTTTTCTCAAGACTTTAACTCTTCTCTGTTCTCATCATCATATAGAAAAGATAAATAAGGATTGTGTGTTCAAGTATGAATAATATATAGGACCTCTTCACTCCTATCTGATATCGGTTTGTTTCAAGATTACGAAAAGATAAATTATTGCTTCTTCATTACTTATTCGGGACTTAATGTATATCCTTAATTTCTAATGTTCAAGTTTCTTTGAAACTTTCAGCCACGAGGGGCAATATTGCAGGCACCTTTGCCTGCAATACATTTGAGCTAGTAAAAGAATTTTCATGTGTCCGCATTAAAAAATATATACAGATACTATATATTATGTTAGTCATACATCTTTGTTGCTTTACGACGAAAATGAGGAAGCAAACTCGAAAGTTCCTTTGTTTGGCTTCGGGAAGGTGTCAATGGTCATGGTATAAATAGCTTCCTAACAAATGAATTTCACCAAACTTGTTACAATTTACACAAAATTTAAACAAGAAGCATATGCGGATACTGTAATACTATTCCTTTACGTAGGATCAGGACACATTTTTTATAACTGAATGCCTAAATTTTTTATGTGGCACTAAAAATAGTGTCTTGTCTCTTATAGTACTTTTCTTTTTATGCTGAAGCTCGGTTTATTCTTCTTGGCCCAGAAGATATCCAAACAAAATAGTAAAAATTATGCAATAAGTCTTTTGTTTGTGGATGATGATTTCTTCTTATCCTCAGATTTTAAAATTAGGTATTTTTGCCACTATAGTCCAATAAAAAAAAATAAACTTTTAAACTTTTTTATTTTTTTATCATCTGAGGTCCCTAACTTGCATGAGTTAGGGTCAATTCCCTAATTTGTGCTTAAATCCCAAACCAAATTGGTTATCAATAACTTGAAAATATTTCAATCTTTTCAATCAATATAAAATATTACTCCTCTGTTTCACAAAAGTTATTTCTTTTACTATCCACATGATTTTATTTTTTAAAAAATTTATAATAAAAATATGAACTTGTTATATGAAAATGAAACTTTAGGGATTTAGTTTCTAAATATTATTTTTAAAATTTATTTAATACATATTAATATAAATATATTCAAGTTAAACTTTAGTAAAATAAATAAATAAAATGGCCAACTAAAGCAAATTGGATAGATTATGTTTTAGTTGATAGACTATAACAAAGTGCAGACCGGTTAATAGTGTTTCTCCTGTAAAGAATGAAGGGTAAGACAACAAGATTGTGGATTCATCAGATCCACCGACACAAACAGCAATATAAGAATGATCTCGGATAAGCAAATAAATACTCTAAAGACACAAACTTAACTACCATTTAAGCAAATGGTAGACAAATGTACTTATTAAACCAATTCAATTGCGGTGTAAAATACAATGGAATATAATAAAATAGAATGTGAAGGTCCACCAGCCTCAGGGGGCCAGCCAGGAGGGTGAATTTCAAAACCCAATGCAAAACGAAAAAAAATAAAAAATAAATAGTATAAACTACTAGTACCAGTACTACAAAACAGAAACCTAAACTGGCATGGCAGCCAAATTAATTTCTAGAAGATAAAAGCGAGCAGGGCCCATCCCATTCCCACAGCCAATCCTCCCACCAGCTTCTTCTGCACCCGCCTTATCGTCTCTGCTCCACTCTGCAATTTTTGTTCCACACATTTCAGTTTCTCAGAGTAACTCACTTTAATTTCGCTAAACACCGAAAAACAAAAACAACGGGAATTCACGTTTTATCATCTACTGCTCAATTACCCACCCCACAACAACCACATGTTATGTTAGAGGTACAAGATTATGTAATAAATTTTAACTGCTCAAATTGGTTTGTATTTATGGAATGGCAGCAGAAGGTAGCTTGTTATTTTATTCCTTAAATCAATCCGTAATTAATGTGATCACGAACAATCCGACCTTGACTTCAATTGACTCAAATTTAGCTGCCGATCTAGAGATTTTCGCTGCGCAATAAATCTCCTGTTTAATGCTGCTTACCCTCGAGATTTTATTTTCTAATTGTCAATTGTTCCTCATCGCGACAACCACCGCTGACGATGGCGCGTGATGAACCAGGAGAGGCTTCTAGATCTGGATGCACATTGCGCGAATTTTTTTTTTTTTTAAAAGAAAGAAAGAAAGAAAGGGGAGAAACCATACCTCGTCTGCTGCTGCAGCCGTTGATGGACCAGGAGAGGGAGCTTCGGCACTGCCACTCGGTCCTGGAGCTTCCGCCGACTGCGCAGGAGAAGGAGCTGGAGCATTGTGGTGCTTCTTCGACTTCGACTTCGACTTCGACTTCTTCTTGCTTGGAGCCGGAGCTGGAACTTCGGCCGTCGCCGGTGCCGGAACCTCAGCAGTTTGCGGTGCTTCAACTGGAGCAGGTGGAGAGCTCTCGGGCGCTGCTTTTGGCGCAGGAGACGGATGCTTTTTCTCCGGAGCGGGAGCAGGAGGAGAACTCACAGGTGCAGAAGCAGGAGGAGAACTCACAGGCGCAGGAGCAGGAGTAGAACTCACAGGAGATTCCGGCGCAGCAGCCGGAGCCTTCTCTGGAGCCGGATTCGCCTTCTTTTCTGGCGCGGGAGCCGAAGCAGTTGGCGAAGATGCAGGAGCAGTGGCAGGAGCGGGAGATTTAGGCTTCGCAGGGGCCTTGGCTGGAGCGGTATCCGGAGTAGGTGTAGGGACATGCGGCTTCATCGGGGCCGCAGCCGGAGCCTGACCTCCGACGCCAGCGACGACAATGCAAATAAACGCGATTGCGAGGGCGCCTCTACGAGCCATTTCGCTTGTTCAGTCCACCTGTTGCCCGTGAGAAGACAGTGAGCACTGAGTGAAGCCGAGGGAGCGTGGCTTTAAATAAGCCCCGTCGCCAAAGCAACGGGCCTATTGAGGAGGATCTGGGCCGTTGAGAGAGGCCTGTGTGGACCCACGTTACATGGGCCAGCAATAGCCGTTGGATGAGTTGTAATTGATAGGAGAGCGTCTGGGGCCCAGGAGAGAAGTATAGAACAAATCGAGGATGCGACTATCGCTGTAACCCCAGTCTGGAATTGGGTCCCACGTACAGCCTTAATTAGTGCATGTGATCAGCGGACACGTCAGCAATTATTTTTGGTTTGGGTCTTGATTACGCGTTGGGGATTATTGTCTGCGGGTGATCCAGCTGGATGATTTCTGGTGGGGACACCTCAGCCAACGGGTGCTGACCACGTGGGATGTAGCTGCTTTCTAGGGTAAATTGCACCCATGGCCCTTAATCTTTTATTATTGTCCTATTTTAGACCCTGACGTCAAAATTTAGCATTAGACGTCCTCAACCTCAATTTTTTATTCCATTTTAGATTTTTGATGGACGGAAAGCTTTAAAATTAACGGAATTAGCCATGTGTCATGCCAACGTGGGTGATTTGCCATAGTGGCATAATAATATGCTACTGGTGATGATATGGTGAGGAAGAAAAGTAATAATAAATAAAAATATGAAAAAAAAAATTAAAAATTAAAAAAAATCCCCAATTATGGCCATAACTGGCATCACCTATGACCACGAGAGCATCAGGAAATGGCTGAACCCAACCAACCCCACACGTCCGGTAACAAAGCAGCTACTGTTGCCAGGCTCCGATCTAACGTCGAACCACACTCTCCGCTGCTTGATCCAAGCTTGGTGCACCACCCTCAACGCCAAACATAGCATCAACCACATCCCAACCTTGAAAATCTCCTTTGCACAAATTGCATGTTCTCAAGCTCATTCACAACCTTGACAATCCTAACCTGTGCCGAACTGCCTTGAAGGAGATGGAACTGCTTGTCAGGGGGAAGCGAACGGAATAGGAAATGTATGGAAGATGTTAGCACCGTTGATACGCTGGTTACCTTTCTGGTGAAGCGCTATAGAGATGGAAGAACTATTAGGGTTTCGGAGGCTTTGAGTGTTCTTCGGCAGGTTCCAGCACTATCGGCAAGAAATTGAGTGCTTAACATGGATTTTTTTTCAATTTTTTAATATTTTTTTTAATATTTTTATTATTTTTCTTCATTGCACATCATCACCAACAGCTGATTATTATGCCACTGAGACAAATCGCCCACATTGGCGTGCCACGTGGCTAATTCCGTCAATTTTAACACTTTCAGTCCATCAAAGGTCTAAAATGAAACAAAAAATTACGGTTGAGGACGTCCCATGAGATATTTTGAGGTTAAGGTCCAAAATGGGACAATAATAAAAGGTTAGGGGCCACAGGTGCAATTTACCCCTGCTTTTTATTATTTATTTGTGGCAAAAATAACAAATAAGTTACTAATGTTTTGGGACTGGCTTGAATCGGCCACTAAAATTTTTTTGACAAAATAAATCACTAATGTTATTCAAAATGGCAAAAAACGGTATCAAAATGGCCAAATTCACCTAGTTGGCATTACAATATTATAAAACTCTATTATTATCTTCTTGAAATTAACCAAATAGATCTATTTGGTTTAAAATAATCTAATAGGCTAATGTTGTCTTGCCCCCCAAATCTCGCAACAGCCTCCTTCTCATTACCGTCGTATCAAATAGAAAAAGGGCCTAAGCTCACAAGCCACATCCTTCTCTGCCTCACAATTCTCGCTGGCACCAAATGTTCGTCACCACTGCTTATCATTGCTCTCAGTGTCGCTGCAATAACTCAAGCCCCCATGAGATGCCGCATCACTACCATCATTGTGAATCAAAGAGTAGAATCAAAGATTGCAATTGGTGGAAGACTGTGAAGGCTATGATTATGGTGGTGGTGAAGCAAATTATGAGCCCGTATGTGGTGTTGGCACGCAATTAGGAATGAGGATGAATTATGGATGAAGTTGTGATTGTGGTTGCAATGGCCCAAAATGCAAGCTTGTCAGATTTGGTAGAGAGGTGCTAGGAGAATAAAGTTGAGATGGTGATTGAAATGTTAAATTCACAAATTTTAGCTGCATTGAGAGTGGAAGGAAAAAATATAGGACTAAATTTAATATTTTATGCTAAGATTCCATTAGATTTAATGGTTAAAGTTATGTAAATAGCCGATTAGAGCTAACTCGGAAATGTTAGTGACTTATTTAGCTAAAAAAACATTAGCGGGTGAATCGGCCAAGTAAAAAATATTAATGATTTATTTTTTATTTTTACCTTTATTTATTTTAAAGAAGTAGCGCAGCTTTCATTATTATTTCTTACACTATTAAACAAAAGCTAATTTTATATTACCAGTAACGATTTTTTGTTTTTGCTAATCATAAGGATACAAGTAGGAGTTATAAGCTTTCCATGTAAGTTGTTTGTCTCATGAAATCTAAAGATCGTTAAGCTGTTTTTAGACAATTTGTTAATGACTTTGTATATGGGAGTACCCCACCATGTCTCGAACCCGAGCCTTGATTAGGGTGGAGTCTTACCTTTGCCAGCTAAGCCTGATAAGCAAAGACATCAGTAACAATCTGAACCAACCATGATTGATAATTACTCTTACATTTAATAATTCACTTCCATTCATAGTTGAGGTTTTTTACACTTACCTTTGAAGTTTTGGGTGATCTTATACTCACCTATGAGGTTTTTAATGACTCTAATTAGTCGTTAGTCAAAATTACTAATATTTACATTTATATCCTTGATATTTGAAAATCCACACTTTCACTCTTACTTTCTTTTTTTATTGTCAAATAATAATGTCTAAAATTTTAATTTAAACCATCCACTAACTATTTTCCAGTAAATGAATATTTATTGGACCATTTTTTATAATATGTATCATATTTTTTATAGCTAATGAATATTTAAAATTATTAGGTTTCCTCTCAATAAATGCAAGTAATATTTATTTACAAACAAAATTCAAACAGTATTAGAACAATTTAGAGTTTCAAAACAAGTATGTTACTTTTACAAAACAAATTAGGACAGACGCATCATACTTTGAACCACTTAGGAATTCAATGTAGTATTATAAAATATATTATTGTTATTATTATTATTATTATTAGAGTATTTTTATTTTTTTCCTCATGCATCAATAAATTAACTTTTTATTGAATAATATTTATTTTGTTCTATATATTCCATTTTTATGTTTTTTTATAAAAGAATATTGCCTTTCATATATAGTTTATTCATATTTGGGAAATTATTAAAAAAATAATTAAAATACATATAAAAATATGCTAAAAAAATATATAGCATATTTCACCTTAAAATAAATATTGTAATATATTTTTTGTGAAATAAATAACAGTGTGGCACATTATGACATGTTATATACTTATATCTTACAGTATATGTTATACCTAGTGATAGCAGTATGTAATAACTTCTGTAGCAATAATCAACAACACTATATATTGATGACTGGTATAACAAGTTGAATAGACTAAACACTGACTAGAGTCACTAGACTACTCGTAAATTGGTTAAGAAAGCTAATAATATGTTCTTTACACATAAAAGCGTCATTTTAAAATCATTTTTTAATTTTTAATTTCCTGTTATTTAAAAAAACTAGAAATTCAATTTCTTTTTTTCTGAAAAAGCATCTCTGGTTACTTATTAGTCATGATTCTCTCCAGTACCATATTAAAGGGTTAGAATTTGGTTTTAAACTAAGATTGGAGTGTTGAAAGAAAATAATAAATAAAGCTATGGAAACACTTGTATATAGAATTGATGTTATAAAGATAACGTTATATGCATGGCTCATTTAGATTTAAACTGTTTCATGCTTAATAAGTTTATAGAGTTCAATCGTGTTAAAAATTATATCGGTGTACGTAGTACTTAACAGAAAATTTAAGGTCAGCGTTATATCAATGTTGACTTAAAATTATGAAATTTCTGCATCACATATTATAAGAAATTCTTTCATCCAAATAAAGTCAACGGTGTTACAAATTTCAAGAACAAACTCTAGGGACATTGAACAGTTGAACTGGGAACTTTTAATCATTGAAATTGGTCAAATGATTTTATAAGGACTAAAGTTTAAGGAAAAATAACTATTGCCCCCTCCTTTTTCCAGAAGGCTGGGTACGCGCCGCTTGATAGTTGGTACAACTATGCTGAAAGAATCGACTGTGCAATTATATATCCTCAATATGACTTGCGTGTCACGGTTCGTAATGAAGTGTTATGGAGCACATATCTTTGACTATAATATAAATTTGGGGCTCCAGCTAATACATATCTTTTTGCTACTTTTATCTCTTTCTTCATTTCGGGTGAAGAGTAGACAAGAGCTTCGTCTTTTGTCTTTGGTCTTTACCTCTGTCCCTCTCCCTAGGAATCTACTAGAATGCTTGGATTGTGGTTGAAGGAAAGTGAAGAATATTGGAAATGGTTACCAAACTAAAAAGGGGCAGAGGTCCCTCATCTAGGAGGCTTTATCGTGAAGGGAATGGAGATCAGGAAAACAATATTTCAATTTTTTTTTTTTTTTTTTGTTTCCTTTCTTCAAATGGAGATCAATGTACGATTTCCCTCAATAGCTCTTAAGACTCGAAGCAATTCCACCCATTACATTTTTCCACGTAAGGTGTTTTTTGCATCATTAGCATCATGTCACAGCACTTTTTATATCGAAAATATTATACTAAACATACAACTACAAGATGTCGTGTTATTGTGATGATCGACTCACGAGAAATACCGGCTTACATTTTAAATGATCATTTTTGTGTTTTGTGAGACGTTTATAACGTTGAAGTTTTAATTATGACGGACCGTAACATTAAGATTTTCACATGCCAAACTATACTTTGATACCAACCCATAAAATGGTTTTAAAAAAAAAAAATTACAAAGCACTCTTACTAATAATTTGCCAAACAATTCCCGTACAATTCGTCAAATAGTTATAAGCATCGTTTTGTTGTCCATCACATTACTGAGTCATGAGAACAAATTTTATACCTCTGTTTGTATCATTATATGTTAATGGAGTTCCAACAAGCTCTGCTTCCAACATTAACTATTTAACAACTAGTCTATGGATTTTTATTTCCAACAGTTTAGTATATAAATAAAAAATCTTTATATATAAATACTAATTAAAGACATATAGTTTTTAAATATATATATATATATATATATATATATATTTATTTATTTATTTTTTTAATAAATAATAATATGAATAAATTCAAATCAAATTATTTGAAAAAGTCAAATATTTCAAAGAATATCTAACTGATGAAATAGTTGCTTATACTACTTTTAACCTATAGAAAACAATCTGAACTTGGAGAAGCAATGTAATGACTCTTTTGATGCAATTAAAGATGAGCAATCAATTTATTTGGCTTAGAACTGGGTCAAACATAGCAACTGATTGGTTTTTGATTTTTTTTCTTAGAATGGATTTGAACTATCCGAATTATATATTACAACTACTTTGAATTGTTTGAATGACATTTCAATGTAACATATGAAAAAATATAATAAATATTGAAAATTTTACATATCATTCCAAATATAGCCGAAAATTAGTGGAGAACAGCTTTATACATGCAAGCTTAATATTGAAAATATTAAAATATTTGTTACTAATTAGTTTACTTGGGCTCAAATTTTGGAACCAATCACCAATTCGATATAACTAAATATAAAATCTGATTTTGATCTGGATTGACCAAAAATAGTAAAACAGCGTACCATTTTATCCAAATACAATCAATTTTTTCAATTTGTCCAATAATGCGCACACCTAAGCCCTAAATGCAATTGCATGTAGGGGTGAAAGAGGGCCGGACTTTTTTCGGGTAGTTCAAGCCCAAGCTTGAGTTAAGGCTTTCTAAGTTGAGCCTTTTCGAGTTTGAGCTCGAGCTTGAGCCGAAAAATGGGCTTGAACACATTTAGGGCCAAGCTTGAGCTGGATGAAACTTAGCCTCATTAGCTCGAGGGCCTAACAGGCCTTGCCTTTTGTCCATCTGGGCCCTTTCCCTTCAGGCCCTATGTCTAACCCTAACTCTCTAGTCTCTTTCTCCTTTCCCACGCCAATGTTGCTCGATAGCCTCAAACTAACTTTAAGGACCACCCAGTCGGCCACCGCCAGACCATGACGATGATCGACGATGATGACGATTAACTCCTGAATCAACAATGATGGCCAACCTACACTTCACTACAACATAGATTCTAAATCGTGACTAAAAGTTTAGTCACAGTTTAGTAGCTTTATTGGATAAAAGTGATTGCTTCGCGACTGAAAAATGTAGTTGCATTTTTGCAAGTCGTAATTGGTTCGCAATTGAATATTGACTGCAATAAGCGACTAAATATCGATTGCAATAAGTGACTGAAACGTTTAGTCGTGAATCAGTCAAAAAAGTTATGGCCGCACATAAACCTAGTACTGAACTCAACTGAAATGTTTAGTCGCTAATATAGCGATTGCCATCTTTAGTCTCTTCATTCATAATGTTATGTTTTTAAACAAAATATATTTTAATTTAATATAATGGTTATTTAATTAATATTATATAATCTAATTGGTTATTTATTTTATTTTTTATTTAATTAATATTTACATTAAATTTGTATGAATATTAACTTATTTAAATTATTATTATTAATAAAATATTCAAATAATAAAATTTAAATTTAAATAAAATACATTTAGATTAATATAAAAGTCAACATATATACATACCAAAATATAAATGTCAACATAATACAATATTTTTACATAAAGTAACATTAAAGAAAATGAGTGTAATCCAAAGTGAGGTACTGGGCTGTAGGATCTTGAGTCCACTGGCCTCACTATTACATCCACTCGGGGTACGTTGAGTCTCGGGTACCTAACTCCCATATTGAAGCTGCTAAGACATCCAAGATAAATTTGGAACATTAGGCTGCTACATTTCACCATGCTCACGCATCGTGTGTAATCCAGGTGACAGCTCGACCACCACACTGTGCACGACCTCTGCCTCTTTGTGCATTGGGCTGAGAGGCAGAGAATGAAGTATGCTGACTACGGCAGCCTGAGTCACCACGACTATCGATGAACGACCAACCATGACCCCAATAACCACAAGTCATAGCCTAAAATTTAATAATTCTAACACTTAACAATTTAACACTATAATTTAATGATTTAACACTAACAATTAATACAATTTAGCCTCAAATTTTAACACTAATAATTTAACAATTTAACACTTAACAATTTAATAAATTTAACACTAACAATTTAACACTAATTTAATAATTTAACACAAATAATTTAACATAATTTAATAACTACACACTAACAATTAACACAATTTAACCACATAATTTTAACACTAATAATTTAACAATTTAACCCTTAACAATATAATTTAACACTAATTTAATAATTTAACACTAACAATTAACACAATTTAACCACAAATTTCAACACTAATAATTTACCACTAACCACACAATTTAACACTAAATTTATCTCATAAAATTAACCCAAATGTTGGCTCATGAAACCAATCAAACACATACTTAAATCTCTCAAATCCAAACATAAATCCATGAAATCCACTCAAAACCAAATGAAAAACCCACTCAACTCCACTCAAACCCGAACCTAAACGAAATCTTAAGCAACACCCATGAAAACTCAAACAAAACACACAATGGAATAAGAAAATGGAGATGAAAAACTCGAACCAAACACAGAATGGGAAAAGAAAATGAAGTTGCTGAGCAAACAAGAATAAACTCACCGAATTAATGGAGAAAATGGAAAGAAGAGCGATTCTTCATGCCTCCCAAGTGTCGGACTTGCTAGCTTTAGCTGTTGAAAAAGAGAAATTTATGTGGGAGAGAGACAAAGACAAGTTTGAAATGGGTGAGACAACCAGAGCAAAGTAGAAGGCTATAAATGTAGCGACTGAACCCAGACTGAAATAGTCAATTGTTACTCTTAATAAGATTGCTTTTATAGTGGCAGTTCAATCGTAAAAATGGAGGGAATAGTGAGTCTAGGTTATAGCGATTGAACAGCTCAATCAAGACGGAGATGGAAATTAGCAACTGCAGCTTTTAGTTGTGAAATACATGGATTCAGTCAGCCAAAAAGATGAGTTCAGTCGCCCCGCCCCAAGCATGAGTTTAGTCGTAATTCAGTTGCCATGTTCATCATTTTTCCAGTTTTTTACTTTATATTTTCATAGATAAGAATGTGTGTGTGTGTGTGTGTGTATGTGTGTGTGTGTGTGTGTAGTAACCCTAATCCCTTCATAAAAAAAACCCAAACCCTAACTCTACATACATACATAAAAACATTAAACCCAAAATCCTAAACAATAATTAAACCTTAAACTCTAATTAATTCAATACTCCTAAACCCTAAGCACTTAAAACAAACCCTAATTAAAACCTAACCCCTAATTAAACCCTAAACCCTAAAACATAAATACAAACTTAAATCCTAATTAAACCTTAAACCCTAAATCCTAAACTCTAAACCCTAAATACAAACCCTAATTAATAACCCAAAACCCTAATTATACCCTAAACCTTAAATATATACAAACCCTAATTAAAACCTAAACGCTCATTAAACCGTAAACCCTAAACCTAACTAGCTACCATTAACCCTAAACCCTAAACTCTAAACCCTATACATTATACCCTAAATACAAACTCTAATTAAAACCTAAACCCTAATTATACCCTAATCACTAAATACAAACCCTATTAATTAAACCCTGAACCTTACGCCAACCGTAAACCCTAATTGAACCCAAAACCCTAATTAAACCCTAAATGCTAAACCTAATTTATACCATTAACACTAAACCCTAAACCCTAAACTTAATCTATACCATTAACACTAAATGCAAATCTCATACCCTAAATTTCAATGCTCTAATACTTAATTAAATACCCTTAAACCATCTTAATTTTATATATATCTCTAAACCCTAAAAAAATTCCCAAACCCTAAATCATTAAAAATATCTAAAATAAATCCAAAAGCCCTAATATTAAATTGATTCAATTAATACCCCTAACCCTATATTAATTTCAAAACCTAAACCTTAAAGAAAAATCTCAAACCTTAAATCTATGTCCAATATTCTTAATCATTTAAAAACCCTAAATCATAATTCTATATCCATAAACCCTAAAAAAAAATCCTAATACATATAGTCTAAATTCTAAAAAACCCCAAACCGTAAAACCCCAAAACTAATAAGTCAACTTAATGACTGAAGAGTGACTACAGGTAAAAATCTAAAACATTTCTAACTAAAAGGCGATTGATATTTTGGCGACTGAAATTTTCAACCACCTATCAGTTGCAATAAAATGTAAACCTTTTTATTTCCAACTAATTAGTGACTAAAACATATAGCGACTGAAAGTCAGTCACTATTTTTAGTCGCTATTTTTAGTTGTGATCTTGCATTCGTTTTGTAGTGCTTGACGACGTTCGATGATGAGAACATTCTCGACGCCTAAATCAAAGATGAGAACGATCAACCCTAGAATCAATACCCAAATCGACACACAAAGCAAACAACGACTAACCTACTCTTGATGCCAAATACCCAGGTCGATAGCTTGAGCCTTCAAGAGTAATGTACAAGTCTTACTTGGTATTGAAAAATCCGGTTGTTCGTGATTTGGTTGTTTGAGATTTATCTGATCATGTGCTTAATTTGTAGTATAATGGGATGAATCCCCCCATTAGTTTAACTGTAATGGCCTAGAAATCATTGAGGCAGCCTGCAGCGAACGAATTACTATGGCTTTATAGTCAAAGTGGGGAAGATGATGGCTCATTTGTGAAATTCACAAACTCAAGGTATAATAGCAAGGGATTAGAAGTTTGGGATATGTTCTCTAATTTTTCCCTTTTTTGGTTATCTATGTAAAAAAATGATAGATTCAGTCCTTATTTTTCATCTAAGTTGCAATTATAGTACTAAAGATTTGTGTTATTCGAGTTTAGAGGGCTTTCTAGTCGAGCTTGAGCCAAAAAAATTAAGCTCAAGTAATTCGAGCTTGAGTCTAGGTAGTACCAAATAATGAAGGGGCCGAGCTCAAGCCCAGTTGGCCCGGCCCATTTTCACCCGTAATTGCATGGGTAGAAACTTCAATATAAAAACTGAGTAGCTGAAAAAAGTATTAATTGTTTATTTTATTTTTTTATTTGATTTTATTTTCTAATCAAATATATAGGAAAACGAAGCACCCCCTGAAAGAACAGACTCATAAACCTATGCCAACAGCAGCTGAAACCAGCCAAGAATAGGCTACTATAGTGATCCAAACAAGCACAAAAATGGCAGATTAATTGATTGAAAACCTTATAAAGTAAGGCAGTAAACTCCCACAGGGAGATAATAAAACCTAACAGTAAAAGCAACAATTTGTAGGTTTTGGAATCTTAGGGTACTAAGTAAAAGCAAGAAATCGTTGGCTTCAAAATTTTAGGATATTAATGTAATTTTTAACAAATTTTAGAAACTTTATACTCCATCCGTCCCATAAATTTTGATACATTTGACTTTTTGTTGTATTTTGACTCAATTTTATTCATATTATTGTTTGTTAAAAAAAATCAAAAAAATATATATTTAGAAACTACATATCTTGAATTATCATTCATATACAAATATTTTATATTTATATATTAAAATTTTGAAAATAAAAAATTATAGATTAATTGCCAAAAACAAATGGAGCAAAACTTTTGGGACGGAGAGAGTATAATTTATCTTTATCTTTTTTTTATACACCAATTTGAGCCACTGCATTTGTCATTAAATGACGGAGGGGATGTTGAAAGAGTTAGCATTTGACATCAATATTTATAGCAAAGCAACTGCCAGACCTAAAATTAAACCCTAACCTTGTATACTCCACTTGATAGTGAGTAAGGAACTGAGGGCGGTAGGCGAAGAATCGAAGACAACAGAAGTTGCTTGAACTATATGGTGACAGTGAGGAATCAAGGAATTGGATGAGGAATTGAGGAACTGGAAGATGAGGGAAAGGAATTATATCTAAATATTTTCTATTAGACGAAATTGGCCGAAGAGGTTGGCGATGTGATGGGTGACCATGTATTCAAGTGATCAAAAGACAACATGGAAAGACTGGGCAAGTGGAAACAATCAGGATTGGATAAGTGAGTTTTGTTTTATCATAATTTGGTGATGAGAAACACATCTAAAGACAACAGTGAATTTGAATTTCATTTCTTGTTGGATCAATGGTGGATTTAGCAACAAATGCGGGGTTGGGTGCAAAAAAAATAAAATGATAAATTACCTAAAAATATTAAAATTTGTTAAAAGTTATATTAGTACCATAATATTTCAAAATCTAGAACTTCTCACTTTTCCTATTGAGAAATTTACAAAAACCCCCATAGTTTGATCTAACATGCACATTGCCAATTATTTTTGAAAACCTATACTTTACCCCTACTACTTTTACATGTTTTAACAACTTATGAAACTGTTAATATTTTAATAGACATCTTAAATTCTTTGTAAATATATTTTTCTCTATATAAATGCAAATTAATATTTTTTTAATTTTCAATAAACTGTTAAAAATATTAAAATTTTAAATTATTGGAATGTGATTACCAAACCATTAGGGTTTCAAGAGTTGTTGTTGAATAGTATAAAAGAAGTAAGGGCCAAAGTGTATATTTTAAAACTAGATGAGCAAAGTGTAAATTAGGTCAAACTACATATGAGTTTTTACAATTTGTCCCTTTCTTGTTAGCTTTTTAACAAGTTTGTGCTACATTGAATCCCAAACTTTATGATTAGTGGCAATATCAATCCCAAACTATACCACTAGTGGCTATATCACTATCAGAGAAAACTGTAGTGGAAAATCTTGTCAATGAGCCAAACATGAGAAATTTAACAATTTTCCCTCTGCGATATATTGTATGCCTCAGCAGCCCATTTCGAGCTCTACTTCTGACTTAATGAGATCCTCATAAAGAAAAAAAAAAGCGAAAGAGAGAGATCTTTTCATTCCCAAGATTATGTATAATATGAATGAGATTAGCATCAAAATCTTTAAAAAAAAGGTCTAGGAATATAAATATTTGAATAACCATATGATGCACTCAGTCTACAATGTTATCCTCATGTTTTCATAATATTTAAAAAATTGTCATTGTGCCGTAAAAATCATACTCCCTCCGTCCCAAAATCTTTGCTCCATTTATTTTTAGTAATTAATCTAGGATTTTTTATTTTCAACATTTTAATATATAAATGAAAAATCTTTGCATACAAATGATAAATCAAAACATGTAGTTTCTAAATATATTTTTTTTAATTTTTTCTAGCAAACAATAATATGAAAAAAATCAAGTCAAAATACAACAAAAAATCAAATGGAGCAAAGATTTCGGGACGGAGGGAGTATCTTATAAAATGACTAGCACATTTTTCAAGGCTATCATTATGGTATTAAACAACATATCTTATAAAATGAACAATAATTTACAGAACAATACATTTATCTGAAAGGAACAACATTTTTTACTGAATCAAATAATATTATTTATGAACAGTATTTTTTATCAAATGAACAACATTTTACATAACAACACATTTGTAAAAATAGAACAATACTCCTACTGAAAGTAATAATATTATTTACGAAACATTTCTTACAAAGTGAACACCATATTACAGAACAATTCATTTATAAATTTTTTTAGAATCACACTATTTGCCATTTTATGAATAGCACATCGTTTGAAATAAACAACATAATACAAACTAGCACATTTCTATGAACGGAATAAAATTTATTGCTAAATGAAAAAAATGTTATTTACGAACAGTACAACTTACGAAGTGAATATCATATTATAAAATAATACATTTGTCTAAATTGAACAACACTTCTTATACAAATGAACAACATTATTTATGAAAACAACATTTCTTATTAAATGAATAACATATTACAGAAATAAAAATAAAACATCACTTTTTACTGAAAGAAACAACACTATTTACATTGTAATATAAAAGAGTTTAATTACAATATTAGACAGAGGGAAAAAAATTAAAAGGGCCTTTCTTTTTATTATAAACAGCAAAGAAATACTAAAGAAGCATAGCCCATGTCATTTATAGCAAATAGAAACTTTGAATTGACACCCAAATCCCAAAAATTGACAGTAACATCTTCACCTGGACATAGGGACGAAGTAATAATAGAAATTGAAGCAAAAAACCGAATAGAAAAGTTAACAAGGGTGAGAGGTTTAATTCGACTGGGTTCAAATTTAGGTGGGGAATTCGATTCCTTGGGAGGAAGATCATCGAGCTTTAGAGCTGCAGCCTAAATGAACCTCCACTCTGATTTCAATATTTAAGTAGCCAAAATGAACAAAAAATCAAACATCAAATCCAGTGATGTCTCTCGTTCGATCTTTAACTGTTGATAGAAATTAGTGATGAACATCTAAGCTCTGTTGTCCATGTCTCTATCAACTGGGTCGTCACCGGTGTATGTTGAAGCTCAGCAAGAATTGGATCCTCATGACGGCTCCCTTCAACCGCCCTAGCAATGGCCAGTTGTCCATGGCAGAGCAAGAGATGGAGCAAGTTGGGAATGGAGTTGAAGCTTTTGGAGCTGGAGTTGGCTATTTAACGAATGATTTCCCCACCGATTAGGAAATTGAAGATGCGCCCACCACTGTCGTATGCGAACTTGTTGCCGGAAGTAGGTAGCTTCTAGAGGCATTGAGAGGCGATACTTGTGAAGTTATCGGTGAGCTCGACGAACTCAGCCAAAATCACGGTTCCTTGGGCAACAGAGGAAGAAAAGATGGAGAGAAGAATCGACAGAGCAAGAAAACAAATGGAGAGAAGAAGAAAAGAAGATCGGATGAGAAAGAGGAAAGAGTGGTGCAATTGAGAAAGAAGTGACGGAGGCAAACTTGTAAATAAACCCAAACTGTGGGTGTAGCGAGTAAACTGAAAGTATTTTATCATTTGCCTGAATAAATTATTGTCATCTTTTGTATCTTCAGCATGTAATTATACAAGAGGGAGTATACATTATCAGCTGTTGCGATCTATGAAAAAAATCATTTCCAGGACACAATCAAGTGTAAGTTGAGCTATATGCTAGAGAAAAGCTTAGAAGGGCAAATGTGGGAACAATAGCAAATCCACCAATCAGGATACAAACCGCATTTGTTTACAACACCATCAGATTCATGTGTGGTCAATGAAACTTCGCCTTCCTGGTCCTCAATTTGATTTTGTGGTGTGAAAAATACCACCTTGAACCAAAACAGTTCCTTGGACGTGCTGCCTGCAGATGGATCATATTAAGAACAGAGGCCTACACTTCCTCACCAGTATCACCTAGGGCAAAATACTCGGGTTTAAAAATCATTCCTCTTCCTACACTAATTGAAACTCTTACAGATCAAATCCTCGGTAATCAAAAAGATTAAAAGATAAATGGTAAGTGTTATGATGCAGCCCTCTATACATATCTGGTTACCAACCTGTTTAGGTTAAATAGGCCCTCAACTGTCATAAGAGCTAAGGGCGGCGACAACTGATCCTGTTGTTAGGAGAGTTGATGACACATCTGGATAAGCTTTCCAAGATGTTGTGACCTTTAATGATGGATACAACCAGGACTTGATTGAATCCACAAACAAGTCTGGCTCGAAGGTCAGAATAGCTTCCCAGTCTACCTGTAAATCCTCTCGGATATTTCCAGTGAACTCCATATTTGCAGCGAGAAGCAATCCAAGCAAAACCACGTACCCAACCACAGCAGTGCCTCTTGACAATGGCATGAAGTTATACCTGAAAAATTATTAAATTTTATTTATGTAAATAATTTAAACTAGCGCAGATATACTCGTAATTTCCTTCTCTTGTAGTTGCATGTTATACCAGTAGTACGCCATTCTTAAGATAGCATGCCTCACATTTTCCAGCGTGTCAAAATCAGTTGACCCGTACGTTTCTCCAGAATAAGCATTGCACAATGCCTGATTGTGATTCCATTTACGAGGAGCATATCAACAAAACCATAATAGAACCAAGTACTACAATGATTGCATATTATACCAGGATTCATCAATGTCGTGCAAAAGCAACTTACTTCCCAAGCCATTGACATTTCCGTGTCAAAGTCCTCCCATCTAGAAGGCGTACAAGGTGTTCTAATTGCAAAATCATACCCCAGATCACCCCTATAATCCAAAAAAAAGCATAAGATAGCAAATAAAAGCATAAATAATCCCTCATCTATTATTAAATAGCATGAAAATAGCAATTAAAACCAGAGCTTGGAGGAATTTATTCATTTTATGTTCCTTTTATATCTCTTACAATGGGAGAGGGTTGCTTGCTGAGATTATAAGATAGCGGAGAAAGTAGAGGCAGGATTTGACTCACATTTTCACAAATGTAATTCTCGTCCCTTCAAGCTGCTTGCTGGAATAAATAAATGACACAAGTCATGGAAAAGTTTAATATAAAAACCTTTGAGTGATGGCCAGCGCAGATCATACCCCTCAAATGCTGTACTGTTACACCAAGTAGCCAACCAGAAGTCCTCACCAACTATCTTGTAAAGATCATCACAGGACTTTGCATCGATTATCTGCAAATTGCACATTAGTATCGCTGCAGTTTAGAAGTAGTGCAATAATAATAACAAAAACAATTACTAACAACTGCTAAAAGCACAGGTACCATTACTATTACTACCGTTTTGATGAAATATAGCCAATGATATGAAATTTCCCAACTAAAAAGAAATTGTTTAGGAACAGAATGTTTCACATCACTCTACTGTAAAAGTGTCGCAGCTTTTCTACTGAATGCAGCAAAGATGCATAAGAGAGAACATGCCATAAAACAATAAGAATGCAGCCTATGCACAAAGAAGCAAGTGGATTAATCATATATCAGAATGCATAAAATGGAATCAATATCACTAATACCATTTTTAGAAATCCATGCAATACGTTATCACCAGCAGCAAAATTAACAGCTTCAACAAAGTGGAAAGGAGCTATAGCCATTCATACGAGGTTTCTTTAGGAGGCATGACAGATAGTTAAGGGGTTTCTAGCTGCATATATTATGGTAAAGCCCTCTCCATCACCACAATGATTCAAGAGTTAGATTCTTCAACATGATATTGGAGCTTAGGCCTCAAATTTGTTGTTACACCATTTATTTTGCTAACCCAGTTGTTGTGGTCCATACGAAAAACATTATCAGTTGTTTTGCTTGTTTTGCAAGTGAGGATGAATGTCAAGAAGTGTAGTCCCACATGATTAAGTTGTTGGGTTTTCAATGGCTTGAAATCATAGTATGACATCTACACTCATTACCAATTGGTTTCACTACAGATGCTCTAAAATGTATAATTGAACAAATAAAAAGTCATTTTCCTCTTCAACACGCAGACATAAAAAAGCTAAAATGCTGCTTTAACCAACTTAACTAGTACATACCTCTTGAGATTTCCTACTGTCAGACAGGTTAATAATTTTATCTGCCTTGCTGTATACAAATAGCCTGTCCTTCATGATTGTCTTTGCCATATTCAGTGTCCTGCAACATCATTTAAAACTAAATAATGAGGATATTGTCAAGGCAAACCTCAATATAATAGAGTGAAACAATTTCCTTTACCTTTCATAATTTGGAAAGTACCGCACAACTTTTGACTGTCCAAGAACCATTGGTGTGTGAGACCCAAATCCAGAATTGAATTCTTCACTGCGAAACAATAATATAGAAATGCAGTATAATTAGCAGTGACAATTTTGTAAGTCACTTAAGCTAGCCATTTATTCCACTTAAATGTGACATAATTTCTAACAGCCCAACAACTGTCTTGACTGCACACCACCAAGAACTTCATGTTAAGAATATTAGCAGAAATCATTTTTTTACTACTTGATATCACCTTGGTGAACAAGTCCAATTGTTAGCATATTCCCAACTTTAGACAGTTTTGCAACCCAAATAGGGGAGGGAAATGGAACGTAATTCAGGATACAAAACTTGACAAAAAATGTATCTGCGACTATGATCTCACATTGGCTGGACTACAATCCAAATCATTATCATATTCCCAGGTGTAGATGGTTTTGGGAGGGGAATCAAAGAAGGAAAAGGTAACTCTTGGTTCAGCTACAGCCTACATATATTTTAAAAATTATTATCATTGTCAAATGTGTAAAGTTGTAACTGAACATGTACTAAACCTGCATGCCAGCTAATTCTATGTCATTTACTGTATCGTTCTTACTTAGCATATCCACACAGGGCAACAAATTCTTTGAAAATCCCAAATAGGAAACAATAAACAGAGAAAAATGAAGAGAAAGAACAAACATCTGCATGTACACAGTGCATACTGAAACAAAGTCCTTCCTGTCCTAATAGAATGACAAGTTTTGAGAAATTATTTCTCATTAAATGCCATCAATAAATTTAAATACAGTTTTCCCGACTTTATCCGTGGTATGTAAATATCCAATGATAGATTATACGTCATGGGTAAAGCAATTGATAGGAGTCAACTAATGAATAGATGATCCATCACAACATTCTCAGGGCTAGGAAAAGAAAAGCAAAAGCATCCTATTTAGGACAAAGGAAGTGATATATTGGAGCTACTACAGAATCTTTTGATCCTGCACTGTGCCACAAGTTTTTGTGCAAGGAAAAATAGCACCATATTTCACTAAACTCAATCATGTAAAATTTTGAGGCTTAGAAATGCAAAAATTTTAAAAAAGAATGTAAAAATTACCATGTCAGCATCATCATACAGCACCTTTATTTCACCTAATTGCAGTTAATGACAAGAACTAGAAAAAAGCAATTAACTCTTAAAGTTCAGACCAATGTGAAAAATCACGCACAAGAATATAGTAGCATTGATTTGTGCAGGATCACCTACATGATGATGCAATCCCTTTGTTAGGGATAGTTAGAATAATCAAACATATGTTTGTTCAACAAGACTTGAAAACAAGTAAGAAATGCTAAGCAAACAGTAATTGGATTCTGTAGAAATTTTATAGACATCTTGTAAAACTTATAACCAGAACCAAAAGGTTATGAATGATATAGTAAGAGTGGAAAAAAAGAAACACCAACAATAGAATTCTGAATTCAATTTGGAGATGATGGTTAAAGGATCAAATACCTTAATTTGTTAACCCACACCACCGGGTCACAAGGTTCAGAAATTTGTCTCCATTTGACAGCTATTTGGTACACATCCTGCCATGACATCACAGAACGACCAGATGATCTATCATCGGCTACACCATATGAAGTTGATGTTTCAGAGGAACTGCTTGTACTACAACAAGCACCACCTCTGTTCTGACTAAGGATACTCATTCTTTCCCTTCTCTTAAGCCTTTTTCCATTCCTTGAGCCCTTTGTAGAATTTTTTTGATCCATCAGTAAATAACGCCATGCTTTTGAAACCTTTTGAGCAATCTCGATTGCAGCTAATCCAGCCATACGATGCTGACACAGGAAAGACATAATTTATCAAACAAATGAGAATTACATTATGTCTTACTCTGACATAATTGGATATGCATGAAGTTTCTTGATATATAGTAAAAGATCAGAGATTGCCAATACAAGTTACCTGACGCCTATTTGGTAAAAAGCCAGGACAATGGTACTGGATTTTCTTGCCAATTGAATCAGCAGCAAGTAAAAGTGCAGTCTTCTGCTTTGTAATAGCAAAATCCTGCTTCCTAAGCTTCCCCCTTTTTAGAGAATCACGCAGTGGAGGTTGTCTATAAACCTTTTCACACACATTCTTAGGATGCAATCTTTTACACCAGTATTCCTGTATCAATTGAATTCTACAAGTAACTTTGATAGCCGCAATGAATAAACCAATGTAGTCCATCAGTTGCATTGCACAGAAACACACAGGCATGCATCTTTACTCCAGGTCACTTTTAGTTAATAAAAACACTTCAAAGATAGACCAATTCCATCTTTGTATGATCAGAAAGAAGCATGGAATGTGGCATCTTTTGATTGTTGGCAAGGAAACTTCAACAGCAGACAACTTGAGATGAAAAGCTAAGATACTCATAAATATATCCATATTTTTCTGTAAAGAAAAGTGACATTCTGCAGTACCGTTCTATGTTTAGGTCCACTAGATCAGTTAGCTAGAAAATACAATTTTGAGTTCACTCAGACACTTATTGTTCAAAAGGAAATTTCTCGATGCACCTTTCAAGCTATTTGTTGCAATGGCAAAAGCAAAAGATGAATAAGACGAGCCCATAACAGACAGAAGGATCTTGTTCATTGATTCAGATATGGGCCAGTAGCAGAGCTAGTAGAGTGGCTGGGGGGTGCCTGGCCCCCTAATTCCTTCTTAGCACATGTATTAATCCTACTTCAAGAGCTTATTTTACACAGATTAGCAAAAAGAAAATATCTGGACATACTTGATTTATATGTTATTCGTTCTAAATAGAATGACTCTAAATTTGTGTAGTTCAAAAATGAATGAATATTGTATATTGATACCATTTTTTTACCACACCCAAAAAATAACTATGATATTCATATATATTAGAGTAGCCAAATTTTTTTATTGTACATGATTCACTATTCCTATATTACATTCATTATTTGTTCCTTTTTGCTAGTAATGTATAATATTCTTTTTTAATATAAAACCTTCAGGTTTTCAGCCAATGAAGATTAATTTTTGAAATTATTTATTTAATTATATATGTAGTTAAATTTAAAAATATCTCAAGATTCTTTTCAACTCAGCCCCACCACCCCCGAGATAAAAATGCCTGCCACTGCCGGTGGCCTGTCCCCTACATTTCTAACCTCAAAGACAACTGCTTTGTTAATAAGGTCGCACCTTCATAAAGCCTTCCAACTTTACCATTGGCAGAAAGAAAGTAATTTTGTGCAGCATTACCTTGAGTTGTGGAAAACGTACTATAAATTACTAATATACTACTACAAAAAATAAAGGTTGCCATTAATCTTATCTAAAGATAAATAAACGAAGGTGGCATAAAATGTAAGATTCAATAGAAAACATGATGTGAATAGAGATACAGTAAACTGAACAGAAAAGATGTGTAGCATGGCATGCGGATAAATAACTAACACGGCAAACAATTTATCTATTAACGACATTGCAAATGCAACGAACTTACCTTGAAAAGAGGATCAATGTCCCCATCTATATCAAACCAACAGAAATCACTGTTTGCCTTGAAAGCTGTATATAAAGCAATTTCCTTCTGCAAAAAATAATAATCCCAAACTTTTAACACAGTAACTCCATGGCCAAGAAAGTCTTTTCTCAAAACATCTAAGAGTAAATGATGTTCACATCCCAAACAACACCTCAGCACAACAAAATATACAAAATATATTTTTTCAGGTAGCAAAAAAAAGAGAGAGCATAGTAAACAATGACTACATTCAGGAAACTTGATGAACAAGGTGTGCACATAAAATAGAGCTTCTAGAAGTTAAGCATATATTAAAACCATGAGTACAACCCATTTGGCGCTGTCGCAAAAATAATCACACACATAAAGATGGGAGGGGTCTTAAAGATCATACACACAAATGACCTGGAGAATTAAGTTTTTATGATGTAACCCTAAATAATGCTATGTGAATATAAAATATTGCTTGTGTGCAAGTCACAGAGCAAAATGAATACCAGAAACCTAAGTAACACAAGTTGGAAGAACAAAGAATCATCTCTATCAACTTAGCCCATAAATTAAGATATCAAACAACTAGCAATTATCATCATTAAAAAGTAATAAATTCAAGTGAGAGAGAGAGCATGAAAATAGTTCTTTGCAAGTCTGGACTTCAATGCTCAACAGAAATGTAAAGGCCCAACCATATTTGCAGGTCCACAAGATGGATTGTCCTAGTGGTCAGGAAAAAGAATGGGAAAAAGGCATAAAATAAAGGGATCGGCAAGTAAACATCCCACAGAAAATGCAAATATGCCACCCTCAGATGGTAGTTCATGATTCCATTCATTCAAACCTGATAGAAAGCCAAGCACTGAAGCACAAACTTGTCCATTGAGTCTAACTCTACATCCAGTGCAGCATCATAGTCCTTCACCTATTAACATTAAACCTCGGTTCAGCAAAGAGATGGAAAACATCAACTGCTGCAAGGACAGGCAGCATCACATAAAATATATTGATCGAAAACTAGTTTCTTTACCGCCTCTCCATATTCCCCAACAGCATGGTAGCAAGAAGCTCGTAAGTATAGACATTCAATATTTGAGTTGTCAATGCTAAGACCAACAGAGAGATCCTTTATAGCCTTCCTGCAAAGCCAGTTTCGAAAAATTTACAATTACTATGATATTACATATCCTAGGCAGCTCAGCAAGAAAGGAACTTGCTACAGACATGAAGAACCAGAACCTGTAACAAATCTGGTTACTATAAGGAAATCAAGGCAACTCTAAACCCATCCAAAAAGAAAACAATTGACAATCCTTAGTTAATTGGTTTCTATAGAAGCAAGCCACTGAAAGCCCACTAGCAACACCCGAAATTAAAATTCTTTAGAGAAAAACATGCCCCGTCACATTTGTAAAAAAAAACTATTTTTCAGTGCAGCTATACCTTTCCCTGGGTGCAAGAAAACAATCCTCTGAGCTAAGAATCTGAGTTTTGGTCCTCTGGAGGTGGTAGGCAGGAAAGTATTGCATTCAAGCTACAGACTAAATGAATATACGTGGATGTTTACATCAGAAAAGGATAGGGGGTTATTTTCTGTTCATAAAATTTGAAGCAGATTAAAGAAACAGAATCTTATTTTCATATGGTACTTTATCTGGAAACTCTCCTCCAGAAAGCAGTTGGTGGAGCTTATTTTTTATCTTTTATGTCTATAATTCCAAGGTGAAAAATGCAGTCAGTCTTTGTTTCAATGAGGATACACATCTAGGAGAATTTATGCAGAACACGAGCATTGGTAATAGTTAAACATCTAGAGGAATTTCAGTTCACAATTATATTCAGTGATAGCAACCTTATGAAACTTTTATTAAGGCATATTCTGTCCAGCAGCAGAATATCTATATGTATACGTCTATGTATATGTATATATGTATATATAATTTTCTAAAATGCTTTGTTATGGAATTAAGAAAAATAGGACTAAGCACAGTAAAGTATTAACTAAAACAGACACTAATTTTTAAATTTATGTTTACCGAAAAAATTAGGACTATTCAACCATTTATTGTTTAAAAATAACTCCTGCCCTCCAAATGCTCTCTTATTAAGTTCCCTCCATGCTATATCGAGAGGGTATCAGCCAGAGAGTTCTCCTTTTATTATTATCTGAGCACGGGTTAGAAAAGCTGACAAGGGTACAGCTCATCTTCAACACTTCTCGCCATCATAAAAGCAATGGCCATGCCTGACAGAGCACTGCCTGACAATTCTCTGACCCACGGACCATGTAAGGGAAGATGATAACTGACTCAGCTACTTACTGCAAAGACATCTATCTACTAATAGTTTTTCCTCTCTTTTTATCTTAAGATTCCCTTCCAAGCAGCCTGCCAAGGAAAGAATTTAACTCTGAAAGACATTCCAAATTTCCAAATATCCTTCCATGGAAAAATCCAAACAGAACTAAACTCATTCCGCAAGAGATGGTGGAAAAGAACATTCCTCTTTTAGAGCTCAAGAAGGAACTTGCCTCCAAATGGGCAACATGAAATTACAGGATTCCCAACTAGTCGCAAGACTTGGCCAATTGATTGATTGACTGGTTATTTGTTGGAACAGTATCACCTAATGTTTTGAGAATTTGGTCAATAGCAATACTTGTGCTCAAATAGATTAATGATCTTTTTCATGTCTTCTTTTGTCTAGTCTTTATGTCCTCCTTTCCACTTTTTTCGAGGGGCATGGGGTTCCGAACCCTTCACCTATGTTGTACTGGTAAGGTAAGGTGCAATGCCTTCTTTCACTATCGCTGTATTTGTTGTCAGTGTTGCTGCCATTGTGAGGCAAATTTGGTCAACAGAAACACTTGTGTCCAAAGAGATGAATGTCACCATTTTTCCTAGCTTTCTGGTAAATATTTCATTTGTGCAGCAACAGACACCTCTTTGGTGTCATTTGGAGTTATCAATAGAAAAAGTTGACCATTAGGAAAGAGGAGCAACAAAATTAATGAATATTCACGTTTTCAATGGATAAGGGATAGGTTAAAGTAGCCTCGCTTGAGAATAAAATGACCGTTCAGGAAAAATCAATGTAGACTGCTGGACATGGAGGTGCACAAGGACAATGAACTTAGACATAGGACGAGAGGAAGGACCGAACCTAAAGTTGACAAAAATGAGAGACAAAAAGGCCTTGCTCTTTTCAAGATCTCAGAGGAAATTGTTTCCAACTGAATAATGCAACAAAAGATTCATGTAGCAGACCTCCTCAACTCATTTACATTAAAGGCCGGATTGATTGATTAATTCAAATAGTAAACGTTATGTTTATCAGCAACATACAAATGCTTCCTGATAAGACTAATGAGAAAGAAATAGGTCAGCTTTGAAATACCTGTGTTCTCCCATGCCATGGAATAGTAGCCCACGCAAGTGATATGCTTTAACATACCTGCACCACAGAAAACTAAAATCATCAGTTCTGGAGTAGATCTGTAGATGTGGCAATTTCAATGTAACAAAACCTGCAACATAAGCATATACTATCATATGATGAACTGTGGCAGTACGCAGGCAATAGCATGCATACCTCCCATCGATTTCCATGACTTGTCGAAGGCATTCTAATGCTTTTTCAGGGATTGCAAGGTCTTGGTATAGCTGCGAGTGAACCACACATTCAAACATATGATTATTCCTTCTTGATCCTAAAGAAACCAACTTTCACACAAAGTATTGGAAGCTTTCCAAACAGTCATATGTGTCCTTGTCAGTACACAAAGCTGACTCAAACACAAAGAAGCAGATGAAGGGGAAAAGAAGGCAAAAGCTGACCATTATCAGTCCCTTCTCCCATTTCCCTTGGGCAACTTTTCTACCCATCCTCACTTTTCCATATTTAAAGTTACAGTGTCAGCCTTAGATCTCAACTTCTCTATTATCTTGTCATTAGGCACTTCCACAAAAGCATAGTTTGAAGATCTCCTTCTGCTGTTAAAGTTCTGAGATTGCAGCAACAGTTTAAGACTAACTGTATGCTAACATAGCATGTGAAGAGCTAGCAATGAGAGCAGAAAAACAAAAGTAGGTAATTTTCAACCTAACAACTAGCTAAATGACGTGGAAAGAAAATGCATAACAGCTTTCTTTCAGTGACAAAATGAATCAAGGAACTAAGATCTTAAAAGGAGATGGAATGAAAATACATAATGGCTTTCTTAAGTAGTAGCAAGAAAGGTCCAGTATGTATTCTTTTGGCAGAGGGGAACTTTTTTGTTCCACTTCAGTTATAGATGAAAGTGTCCTTTCTTGTAGAACTTGTATTGGTTCTGCAAGTTAAGATTTCCATAAACCAATATAAATGCCCTTGCCTAAAGCACAACTTTGCACAACAGCAACCTGTGTAAGATGAGCCCAGGCTTCCAGGAAATTTTTGTCAAGTTGGATTGATTTTCGATGTGCTTCTTCAGCCTTCTGATATTCACCAATAGAAGACAATGCCAATCCCTACAAGAGCAGACATTTTCATTGTAACAGAGATGGTAGAGGATACAGAGAGAGAGAGAGAGGGAGGGAGGGAGGGCTGCACAATCCATAAAGATGTTGAGCACTAACCAAATATGTGAATGCAGATTTGTTATCCTGATCCAGCTTCACACAGGCAGATAAGTCTTCTACAGCAGCACTTAAGTCCTTGAACTTAAAATTAACAATTCCTGGATTAATTCTGAATTTAGAACCAAACCCGATTAAGATAAAAACCAATATTTCAATGGCTTTGTTGTTTAAACTGAAACTATGAAAGCCATTTATGCTACAATTACAGACATGCATACAATATTTAGAAATGGCAAGGCATCACTAAGCACCACTTAAATGACTATAAAAACTTAGCAATAAAAAACTCCCATCGTCTCCTGTTCCATTCTATGAATATTCCAGGAACTTTTAATACTAAAAGGCCATCCAAAGGTAAACAGAGGCGAGTTATGCAAGTGGGTTAAAGGGAGAAAGGTTATGAAATAGGTTTGTTAAAGAGTTTACCCCTTTCATGCAATATATCTGGAGAATCTGGCTCAAACTCCAATGCTTTAGTCAAGTCCTTTATGGCCTGTTTTCAGTGCAAAACAATGTAACAGAGTGAATGCAAATACAAGCACAACAATATTTCCATTGTTATAATATAAACTCTTAATACCAATAAAACATATGTCTAAGATGATCTATTTGCAGTTTAGGAGTAAATTTTAGATGATAAGGAGAAGATTCCATTACTTATTTAACAATAGAATTACAAATAATAAAAGGAAAAGAGATCTCTTGAAGTTATCTTCTAGAGCCAATTAAGAAGTCCTAAGAATTACCTCAGAGAATTCCCCCAGGGCAGCACGGGCCTGGCCTCTCCTTTTCCATGCCTCACCAGCCGCAGGATTTGATTCTATAGCCTACAGGGAAAAATAATAGTCAAAACAGAGGGCTGAAAGCCGGTCATTTTTCAAAAACCCAAAAAAGGTACCTTCGTAAAATCTGCAATAGCAGCCTCAAGCTCCCGTTGGAAGGCATATGCAGTCCCCCTACCAATTAATGCCTCTGGGTAAGTAGGATCCTCTCTGAGCATCTGGATCACAAGGCAAATCCATTTTTATTGATATTGTGAGTAACATGCTGAATTCCTACCCATACAAATTTGACTAAAAAAGAAAAAGATGAAGAAGGTAGCCATAAGTAAATATGATAAGTACAAAATTTTACCTGATCAAAGATAGATATAGCATACACATAATTTCCTTCATTCACCTGCATAAAAAATGAGGTTTCAGGTGAAAACAAATGCATGAGTTGATGCAATTTGGTTAAAGAAAAATGATTTGATTCAATTTTAGATACATCCTGTTTAAAATATTTTTTGCAAGTATTTGATCATGCTCTCAGAGAAGAAGGGTTTGAGTCTTTGAGGTAAGGCATGCACTATTTCTGCAACGAAGAATACAATATAAATCTTCACATGTATTTGAGAGCATACCTGTGCAATGCCCCTTGATAATCGAAAATCTACACTGATAGATTTAGTCTTTGAAATCCTTGTAACATTGAACTTCCTATTCAATTTAGCTTCATCACTTATTTCATCACGTAGCCTAAACTTGTTACTAGATTTCCCGCAGATTTCAGTTCTGTCACTCCCGTTGCTTGAAATCATAAGCAATTGAGTGGATTTCTCAGAAGCATAACTTGAACTTGGTTTTTCATCTACCTTTGGAGTCCCATTCACTTGGTGATGGGGAGCATCAATCACCGTGGCTTTATCACTTAACCTGCTCTGAGCTTCAAACTGATTATCTGGACTGCTTTGAATCCTGGAACCATTTGTAGACTCACTGCTTAACCCAGTTGCAGAGTGTAATGAACTCTTATTTTCATACCCTTTCCCACTTTCACCATTGGCCTGTGACACTGATTTGGACGACAATGTCAATGACCCAGGTTTCAGTTGATGACTATCTCCATTTGTTAAAGTATTGGTACCATTGCTATCAATACCAAATGTTTCACTAGACTGTCCATTGCCATAGCCTCTTGATTCTGGTGGAGTGGTAGGTAATCCTGAGTCAGTTTTATCTTTTTCATGGTCTAGACTTCTCTCTTGTTTGCCTTGTTTTGCAACTGTCAGAAGATCCTCCAACTCCAGCAATTGCCTCAGATCAGTAGACTCTTGCAAAGCACGTTTGTAGCCTTGCTCCCAAACCAAAAGAGCCTCGTCTTTTCTGCCCAATGCAGACAGTGCACCACCTAAAAACAATAACAAAAGAAAATTATTGGACCAAGTCTAAATCAGAGGAAATGACCACAGACTGAGTTTAAATCAGAGTTAGTGAACATAATGAGATAACTTCTTCTGTCTGTGTCAAATAGACCAAATTTTTTACAAGATACGTCAATTATATTGTGCAAGAACGGGGAAGGAAGGAGCAATGAAAACATTGAGATCACAAAGATCACACTTCCGCATATCTTCCTTCCCATTGCACCAGCATTTGCTACAGTCATCATTCAATTCAAAGAATTCTCCATTCCAATACTGTTCATGAGATTTTTACCTCATACAGCTCCTGCTTTATTATGTGTGACTAAAAATAATGCAGAATCCATGGAAGTAAGATGAGGTCAAAATATTGTCATCATGAATTGACAGGGGGCTAACATTTTTACGAGAAATCTCTGGCCAACCCTCTTGCAAAAGGTACTTCCCTAACATTAAACATGCTGGTACTGGATAACAATATAAACTCCAACTTTATGGATGTAACAAACAGATATAAGCATCAGAGGAAACTTTAAGAGAGGCAGGCCTATAAATTACAAGAAAATGATCAATTATATCCAGAAAAGCAAATAGCTTCAGACAGGCTAGTAGCCTACTATAAGAGGAAAATCTAGGAAATAAAGTGGACTGCAAATCCATCTCCTTCTTTTTTTGGTATATTGCGTTTGATTCTCTCTAACTGTACAAAAGCCTCCTTGAGGTCATTCTAGAAATTAACTCATTTGGGGAAAAAAAAGGAAATTCCAAATTTCACCTATCAGTAGTATATTGATCAACACCTAATTTGATGGAAATGAATTTTAACTCATTTTACAAACAATGTAACTAGTATATCAAAACCAAATTGATCTTGAATGTTCGTAAAAGAGTACCAAAGCTTCTATGACTAGTAACAGTTCTGCTAGAACTTTATATCAGTCTCCGTAACCAGATCTGCAGACATAGAACGCAGTTCTGGTTGGAACTACTAATGTATGCGTCAAACAATGTCTAACAGCAATTACATGATTATCACTGGTTCAAGAAATTTTTAAGAAAATAATTTGTAAAAAAATATCATATAAAATGCATTGCAAATGCTAATCACTAGATGGGCCCAGGCTCTTTGATCATGGAGCACAAACGTAGGAATCCCTAGTCCACAGCGCGGGACCAAAAATACAAAGGAACAGAATTCCTTCCATACAACAAACCTAAACACCTTCAACTTTTTTCCATTTCCCATAAGAATTCTACGCCACTAGTTGTGATATGTCAATACATAGCTCACTATCCCACGTAACACCACTTCATAAAAAAATTGTGTTTGACATCTATCAAGGCTCACATTCAAGTTCCAACCTTAAACAAGAGCTATAATTGTTCGCATTTCACCTAATAACTGGCTGAATTACTTCACCAGTCAAAAAATGCAATAGCAAGTCAAATAAATCAAACCCAACTATCCTTTTTTTCCCACCTTTTCCCTTTCCGAAAAGAGAGGACCAATAAATACCTTTAAGGATGTACGCTTGGAGAAGCGAAGGATCAAGCTGCAACGCCTTATCGCAGTCCTTAATGACGTGCTTATGGAGCTCCAATTGACTATAACAAAACGCTCTATTGCTGCAACGGAAACAAAGAATACAAACAACCAGACATTAAGAAACTGAAATTGATGGAAGGCTGGAAAATTCAGCAGATTCGGAGAGAGGAGAACCAGAGGTCTTGAATGGCGAAAGACTGAGCGAGGACCGAGTCGAGGACTCGGATGGCCTTCGACCAATCGCGGGAGCTGCAGAGCTTGGCGAGCTCGACTCGCTCCAACACAGCGGAGACCATTGTGAGCCGGGGATTGTGTGGATCGGATGAGTTCTTGCTTTTGTGGTTTCTGAGCTAAAACAAGGAAGACGCGACGAAGGCTCGGGGGCTGGGATGAATCGAGTGTTGCGACGTCGATTGCTGGCTTATCCACGTGTACAATTTAGACGTGTACAGTGCTACATGTCTTTGCCTTATTGGTTCCCATTCTGTCTTTCCCCAACGAACACTTCTGAAATTCCTTCAGTAGGATATTTTTTGTTTTTAAGTTACATTTGGAAAAGTCGAGCCATAAGCCTGGGAGTTATGTGATAGGTTGTTACGGACCGTCAATTTGTGCGATTCCAGCCCTGTGTTAATCGATGATATGGAATGACATATATTTGTCACAGATCATAATATAACCGTGGTCCTTTAATTAATCTTTTGTTTCATCTAAACATATCGTTTTAACTCTTTAGTAGTAACGACGTATGGAAGGCCGTGCGTTGCGGTTATCATATAATGTCACAATATTAAGTAAAATAATAATGAAGAAAAATAATTAAAATAATTTGGGGACCAAGAGAGAAAATATAAAAACTTTAGGCATTAAGAGTTTAACAATTGACTTAGGAAAAGTTAAGAAAAAAAAATCTTATTTCACTAAAAAAATAAATAAGTCATGGTTACTAATATTTTAATTTAGAAAACAAAACATCAAAAAAAAAAACCAAGAGATTAAACAAAAACACTATAATTTATTAAACTCATGGTCTAATATCAAAGACGGAAATAATATAGGGACTAGAAATGTGTTTCACAAAAAAAAAAATGAAAGTAAGAAAATAGCGAGATCGACCATTGAAAAGATATTTTCATTTGAAAATTTCACCAGCCTTCTAAAAAAAGCAACCCAACCCAACATAAAAAAAGAAAAAAAATAAAAGGACAGTCAACAGAGCGAGTCACAACTCAACCCAACACTAAAGGGCAAAAGCAGAAAGAAACTATAGTTTACTGTAGATAAAATGGTGGTTAGAATATAGAGAGTTTTTTTAGGCGTACTTTGTAGCAAACATTTTTTTTTAAATAAATTTTGACATTAAAAAAAATGCCAATAATAAATAATTAAAAAGTTCTCATTCATAAATAGATGTTAATCAATTAAATTTTGCTTCATTTTAATTTTGGGTTGGGTTTTCTTTATGTTATGTTCTTATTATTAAAATGATTAATTGTGATCAAAACATAATTCTATAAAACATAACACTATATGTGCTTCAAAATGATAAATATTTTTTGTCATAAAAAAATAATTCACTAAAAAGTTTCATCTCTTATTAATTTAAATTTTAATTTTTAATATCAATAAGAAATTTATTTAGTAAAATTCACTCAAAAGCTTTAGAGTTTAATAAAGTAATTTGATCCATCGATCCATAATTGTTGAATTGAAAATGAATATGAAACATAACATTGTACATGTTTTGAAATTATGGATAAAATTTTTTATTAAAAATTAATTCACTACAAAATTTTATCTTCTATTAACTGAAATTTCAATTTTTAATATTCTTTATAAATTTATTTATAAAAATTCATCTTCAATTTATTTATCTTTTTTTAACCTTTATTTAGTCAATTATTAAAACCTTAATGTCAAAAGTTATTTCTTCAAGCTAAAGAAATAAACCATGATTACCAAAATTTTACTTTAGAAGATAAAAAAATAAATAAATAGAGATAAAGAGAACAAATTATACTCACCAATGTATTTCCTTAGAAAATAATACATAAAACAACAACAAAAAAAGGCTTGGGCTGAAGAGAGCAAATAGAATAGGTAAATTAATAGTTATAAAATTTGGGGACCAAAATATAACATTGATGTAAATTTGAGCCTAAAATGAAAGCATTAAAAAGTTAAGGATTGAAACCGTGTTTTTACCGAAACAACACATGAAACCACCTCCACCATCACCGGACGTTATGATGCCATAGTGTAAAATTACAACACAGATCCTCAGGAAATTCAGTGCCTTGCAAAAAGATGATCAAACTCTAAAAATACAAATCACATCCGGAAAAACAAAAAAAAAATTGACAAACCAAAAAAAAAACTGATAAGGGACAAAACGGTAAAGACATTTTTTTACTGTTCATTTGAACAGTGGCCGAACACGGCTTTTAGCATATAGTATAAAGAGGATAATATTCTTACATAAATCACAAACAAAACCTTAACCAGTTGTAAGATTTGACAGTTATCATCCCAAGTTGCAAATAAAACTAATATCTCATTTTCTTCATTTTCAAATACAAAAACAAAGATAAATAAAATTCATTTCAAAAATATGATTTAACACTTTAAATATTTCTAAAATTTCAATATGTTAATTTAACGAATCATTAGGCTGCTGTGTTGGATTTGTATTACAAAGATTTATGTAAATTATGATCAGAACTTGTCAAATGGTCACTTGGTCTCTATTTATATTATGTTAGTAGTGAAGAGAATTTTGAGGGAGATTTCAAGTCCCTTTCATCTCTAAATTCTGAGGAAAGCTTGTTGGTTACTGGTTGCGATTATATATGTGGAAATGAAGCTTGGAAATTGCTGATTGCTTCTGCCATCGAAAACCTAGTCTGTGGCAGTGATTTGGCGTGCACATTGGTTCACTGAGATGCTTGCTGGCGGAGCAAGCAAAGTTCAGGGAAAGATTCTTCCCCTAAAGAAAGAGGAAAAGAATCACAGCAGAGCACTGGGCTGATAGAGCAGGGAAATTAATCATGCAAAGAGATTAGACCAGAGATTGGTTAAGATTGGGTCCTGGGCCTGGCTAGGATTGGGTCAAGTATGGGTTTGGACCAGACTGTAGCTTGGGTCAGGAAGGGTTTCGAGTATGGCCTGGCTTAGGATCGGGGTCAAGAGTGGTTTGGGTTGGCTAGCCCGATTTAGTTGTTTGATGGGCTGAGTTTTGGATTGAAGTTTCGGCCTCTACCTTACTCAACTCATCAAATTACATACTCCCCCGTCTCAAGATAATTGTGACTTTTCTTCTTCTTCTTCTTCTTCTTTTTTTGTATTCCAAAGTATTTGTTACTTTTACTTATTTATACAATTTTTCTGAATTTCATTTTTTCCCCTTAAGTAGCTCATATATATGAACATGTTCTGAAGGGGAGAGAAAAAACGTCACTACTAGAAAAACCGCATTTAGAGACGGCCATTAGCGACGGCTGGCCGTCGCTAAACATAATATAGCAACGGCACATCGTCGCTAAAATGCCCGTCACTAATTCACTCGCCGCTAATTTTCTAGCGACAGCTAAACGTCGCAAAACAGGCCGTCACTAATTTTCCGGTAACGGTGTCTGCCGGAGCGTTAGCGACGCGTAACCGTTGCTAATTAGTGACATGTAGCCGTCGCTAGTTAGTGCCAGTTAGTGACGCGTAGCCGTCGCTAGTTAGTGACGCTTAACCGTCGCTAGTTAGTTCTAGTTAGTGACGCGTGGCCTTCGCTAGTTAGTTCTAGTTAGTGACGCGTGTCCTTCGCTAGTTAGTTCTAGTTAGTGACGCGTGGCCTTCGCTAGTTAGTGACGCGTGGCCTTCGCTAGTTAGTGACGCGTAGCCTTCGCTAGTTAGTGACGCGTAGCCGTTGCTAATAACTAGAAAAAATTTTAAAATTGTAGCGACCGCTAGTTCCATTAGATGCATCCATACGAATTCAGCTATGTCATGGTCAACATTTTCATCAGCAAACCTCCACTATACATGTCTATTCCATACAACCCAAACACAAAACTAGGTAACATTAATCCAAAGTTATGTTATATACTCCCAATAGTCATAAACATAACAATTGATATTTAGAATACATACAATGTCACAATGTATTTTGGCTAATTTACAACCTTAATAATTATAGTGACATAAAATAGGCCCAGTTAATGGAATAAAAAAGACATGTGAGACAGATTAAGTTACACAGAAGCACAAGAAAAGTGAAACTATTTCTTATGTGCTAGGAGTGAGGAAGGTGCTTTTCTAATATGCGGATCTTTTCTTCTTTCTTTCTCAGCAGGAGTCGAGAATTTGCAGTAGAAGGATCATTGTTGCCACTTCCATTGGAAAATAAGACTTCTGCACAGGTAAAGCACCTTCATCTACTTCAGTCAAATGCCTAGCAGAAAGTGAAAGAATAGTATGACGTTGCAAGAATCATAGTTTAGAATAAAATCATGACATGGACCCCTATGTTTGGAGGGAAGTCAACTTTGGGTCTTTCAAAATTTTAAAAAAGAAAACAGAAAACACAGCAGCATTTTCCAGGATTGAGAAAAAAAATAACTGAAGCTTACTCATATTTGAATTCCCAAATGGCCAAGTAATTCGACTAACTAATCTCAAAATATCCTTCCAGTATCAACACTGACAACAAGCAGCTCTATAGCTTCCGAAGTATAATCATAGCTAAATTAGCTCAATATATAGCTTTCTAACCCATATTTGTGTCATAACCTGTGCAACTACCATTGCTAGTTATTGTAATAAGTAGACCAACTGGTATACCAAAAACCTGAAAATAAAAATTCCAGTTGCTTTCCCCCTTTTCAGCTTTCTTTCTGCTGATTGAATTACAGATAAAATATCAAGTCCTATGATAAGTGACTGATTTTAGCCCATACAAACATTTTGCAATGCCACTTAACGGTTATATTTCATTTTTTTTTCTTTTTTTCAGTTCAGAAGCCATAAACATATTCCATAACTGTCAATTGCTTAATCTGATATGGAAGAGACTAGTGAAGAAAGTAGACCTTTGTTATAGCTTCTTGAATGAATTTCTCAACCTGTAAGAAAAAATTTCTATAGTGTAAGATGAGTGAGATCTATAAAGCTGAACATGGAATAAAACCCACTTGAGCAATGGACCTTGTATTGATTAGACTGCAAATAATAACTTCAAGAAAAAAAGACAGGCACATAAAGGCACATTCTTTCAATCTGGGCTCCTGAAAAGGCAATTATATATTTTCACACATGTAACCCATCTTTTAGCAGGCATCCCCAGAAACAGAATACAAACTTACAAGTTGAACTTTAAAAAGAGTTCGGAAGCAGTAGAGGAAAATTTCAGTTGCTTTTACAGGGAAAATGAAGGAAAAAATCCTAGGAATCAATAAGCAGTATGAATACTATTGAAAAGAAATACCATAAGATAATTCATTGGAATCTTATATAAGCAATGAATTACCATCTTGCACTAGTACTCTATTTACGCAGACACAAGTCTGCCCAGATCATCCTAGACCTAAGATTAAATTTAAACATACACTTAGGCCTTGATATAACTCTTAGTGAGCACGAGCTAACTATGTCCAGAATTTGGCATTTTGGTCTGCTAAGTGCAGTCCAACACATTTAGTTAATAGATGTACTAGATAAATCACCAAGTTAAGAGTAACAGACTAGAATTATCACCAAGATTAGTTGCAAAAACACAACTATTGCATACACATTAAAGGCATCCATGAGAAACTAACTTGTACTACCTTTATGGTAAAATAAGGCACCAGCATTATGGCGCAAACTAAACATGTCCAAGGTAGTCTTTAGGTCACAGAAATGAACTTGCAATAACATGCATTAGATTTCAATGCCTTTCCAGCAAGGCATCACTTCCACTTTAGCAATAAATCAGAAACCAAAAATGTCCAAGGAACTATTCACCCATTTGATGAAGAAAATACATACGCATATGCCAATGTACCGGACCATATTAATTCCACAAAAATCAAAAGGATGGGAAATCACAGGAATTAGATTACCTCCTCTGGGAAATAGACCCCATTTGACTTTTTCATCAATTCAGCCCTAAAAACACAAATATTCAGAAGATAACAAGATATATCAGCTGCAATGGCATAGAATGAAAGCTTCATTAATTGCAAAAAACTACTGTTCGATACTACAAGCTCACATGTCTCCACCTTCACAGTATCCAGTGATAATACAAACGTAGCAGCCCTAGAATAGACAGATGGCCATCACTTGTCATGTGAACAACTTAAGAAGAAAAAAAAAACAGATGCTACTTCCGGAAGAAGCTCGAATTAGTTGCTAATTCTTACTTTCTCAACCCAAGCTTCCTTGAATTCAACAATGTAAGGATGCTTAATTCGCGCAATAAGAGCCATCTATACCATTTAACAGAAAGCAAATTCCACAAATAAGTTAAAAAAAAAAAACAAATCCTAGTCTATCCAAAACATAATCAAATTAATCAAACCGACGCCGAAACTTACCTCTTGATGTGCAGATCTTCTACAGCGCTCCGTCTGCCTCGCCAATCTGATCTTCTTCAACACGTACCTATAAATCACATAGAACCAAGTCAAATAACCAAATCAAGAAATACTTGAAAGAAAATGTAGCGGCGAGAGAGGGCGTAAGGGAGCAGTACTTTCTCTTTTCAGCTTTGTGGTGGACCAGAATGGCGGCGCCGAAAGCACCGCGGCCGATTTGCTCCATGATCTCGTACTGATCCATTCTGGACTCCATTTGACCCTTCGAATCAAATCGAAAACAATTTACCTGAGTCAGGAGAACATCGGCACTCCTTTCAACGGGTGGGGAGGACCGATTACCTTCGATTCGGGCCGACGCAGTTGACGATTAGCAGTGGAGGAAACTATCGATTCCCTGCGGGAGGGGAGGCTGAACCACTGGGCATTTTCGGCCAAATGGCTGCCGATTTAGGCAGGGGAAAGGAGGCAGAGAAGATTGGAGCAGGCAAGCCTCAGTTTGAAATTGAGAGATCACTGAAGAAGTCAGTGCAAAGAGACCATCAGACAGGGAGGAAGCGAAGACTGAAAAGAGAGGTGAAGGAAATATAATGAGCTAAGCGACGGCTGACTGTCGCTTACAAGTAGCTACTACTCGCCCTCGCTACTTGTGTTAATATCACCCTAACAGGCTAATTATAAAATAGTAATAAATTAGTAATAAATGATCAAGCCTCATGTTACAATAAATTAATGGTCCGTTAATTTAATTTTCATTAAATAGATTATTTATTAATTACTAAAAAAATATTTAGAGATTTGTATGCTAAATTAATAAAATTAAAAATTATAATTATACAATTAAATAAGTGACATATAAAACGATAACTGGTTTTATTGAATTAAATTTAACATAAACAATAAGTAAAATAAAATGTGAAAAATTGGAAGTCACATTATAAAGATTAAGTAATTGAAAAGTGACAAATTAGCAACAGTAATGACTAACACATATATTTAAAAAATATATATTTATGTTAAATGAGATGACAAATTAGCAACAAAAATGAGTAACACATAAGAACTATTACTAATTTTTTGGATTTTCTTAAATTTAGTGATGGCTAACCTTCACTAGATTAGTGGCGGTAAGACGTCACTAAATTTAGTGACTAATAACCGTCACTACATTAGCGACGGTAAGCCGTCACTAAATTTAGTGACGCATAACCGTCACTAAATTAGCGACGGTAATACGTCACTAAAATTAGTAACGCATAACCGTCACTAAGTTAGCGACGGTAACCCGTCACTAATATTAGCGACGCATACACGTCACTAAATTAGCAACTATAAGGCGTCACTAAAATTTAGTGACGCATAAACGTCACTAAATTAGCGACGGCAAACCGTCACTAATTTTAGCGACGCATAACCGTCACTAAGTAGCGACGGCAAACAGTCACTAAGTAGCGACGACAAACCGTCACTAATATTAGCGACGAATAACCGTCACTAAATTAGCGACGGTAACCCGTCACTAATATTAGCGACGAATAACCGTCACTAAATTAGCGACGGTAACCCGTCACTAATAACCGTCACTAAATTAGCGACGTTAAGGCGTCACTAAAATTTAGTGAGGCATAACCGTCACTAAATTAGAGATTTTAACTGTCACTTATTTAGCGAAGATAGCCAAACACAAACTTTAGAAATGTTTAACAGTCAGTAAATTTTCAATGGTAAATTATCACGTAAAGCCAGGTGAAACTTTTGCGACGGATATATTCGTTGTGTATTAATATTTTTGTTTTATTATTCTGTTTATTTAAACAAGATTATTTGTTGTAATGCTAAAGATACAGCAATTTGTTTGATAGAAGGATCTCAATAACATAAATAAAATTCGTATAATCTTAATTAAAATTGTTTCGTGAGGAAAAATATATCTACAATCTAAATACATTTGTATTATATCAACTGAAATAATTTATGTTGTGTGAGAATTTGAGACGTCACACAATTTTCAGCTATAATATTTTCATTTTTCTGGTAGTGTATTCAAAAGTAATTATTTATGTTCAATCACATAACAATTTATCACAAAAAATGACAGCCACATGAGAACCCAAACTTTTATTTTTTTATTTTTATTAGTTTAGCGACGTGTAACCGTCACTAAGTTAGCGACGGCAAGACGTCGCTAAGTTTAGCGACGTGTAACCGTCACTAGTTAGCGACGGCAAGCCGTCGCTAAGTTTAGCGACATGTAACCGTCGCTAAGTTTAGCGACATGTAACCATCACTAAGTTAGCGACGGCAAGACGTCGCTAAGTTTAACGACGTGTAACCGTCACTAGTTAGCGACGGCTTACCGTCGCTAAGTTTAGCAACATGTAACCGTCACTAATTGTCGTCGCTAAAATTTAGCGACTAACAGTCGTCGCTAAATTCTCACAAGAATATTACCGACTATTAAGCAACGGTTTTTAGCCGTCGCTAATTAAACCGTCGCTAAATTCGATTTTTCTTGTAGTGCGTGCAAACATATCTGAGCTCCCAAGTTGATGGAAACTCGATTCTGAGATATAAATTATTAGACATAGTTTTGGACCTTTTATCAAAAATTAGTGTGATCATGTCTGGATTTTAAGAATGATTCAAATATAATCGTATTATTTGTCAAGAGCAATTTTGAAAAAAGACTATGTAAATACTTTATGTGTCTCGATGTTCATAATTTTTACAAAAACTTAAAAGTTGACAAACATTTTAAAACAAAGTGAGTAACTTGTTTTTGTTTCTATTTGGTATTTTGTTCATTTCAACGTTCTAAAATTAAATTGTGTGTTGTATCTAGTATATATTTAAATTATCTAACATATAAGTGTTTGTGTGTTAATATAATTCTTTTCACGTGCAGCATACTTGAAAAAGTATTGTATCAAGCCAATCAAACAGAATGTATATATTTACAGTACTAGTACATATTTAGGATTGTCCACACACAAACTAAATACGCATGATACATACCGAGTAAACATGAATTTCTAATTAAAGTAGTAATTAATATGTCATTTTTGAACCAACTATGTTACTCCTTTCGTTCAACAATGTCACTTCTCAAATTTTATTTTATTTATAAAATATGTATAATTTTTATATTTATAATCACATACATTATTTCAAATGTATATTTTGCATATATAAAGCCCACTATGTCTTGTGTGTTTCTGGTACACAACATGCACCATGTGTTCTCTCATTAGTTTGTATGTGTTTTCTTATCAAATATATTATTCTATAAATACTATTTGTTCTTTTATATATTACTATTTGTTCTTTATGAGTTTTCATATGCTCTCATTGATGTTTTGTATATTCTCATCTTATCTGTTGTTTTATCATCAAACAATAAATGTTCTTTTGTTTTCAATTGATTATTATTATTTACTATTTATCCAACATGTCTTTATCTTTAAAAAAAATAATGCATTATATATATATATATACTTAGTGTAAAAGAACATATCTAATGTTCTGTTTGTTCTTATACTATCTATTCTCATGCTCCTTGGTTTATGTTTTTTTTAGTTCCTATATTTTTCTTATGCATTGTTGTTTGTTTTGTTATAAATTCATTTTTTTCAATTATATATGTTTTTTGTTTCTATTCTTTATTAGTTTCTATATGTTTTTCTATGAATTTTTATTTGTTTTTTTTTATAAATCTATTTTTTCAATTCCTATATGTTCTTTTGTTTATATTTTTTTTTCAGTTATTGTATATTCTTTTACTATCAATTGTTCGTTTCTTTCACTCAACTATATTTAAAAAAAAAAAAAAAAGAAACAAAACAGAAAAAAAAAAGCAAAAAATGAAACTAAAGTAATAAAAAAAAGAAAGGAGAAAGGGAGAAAAGAAAAAAAAAATGAAACTAAAGTAAAAAAAAATGAAAAGAAAGGAGAAACGAGGGAAACGAAACGAGTTTGCCAAGTGGGTGATGGTTGGAATCGAACCCACGCTACCACCCAGCACCTCCCCAACGCCCCTAGTCATTCTACTAGACTTGGAGATACACTTGAAGAAAACTAAATAGGGTAAAATCCAAATTTGGTCCCTCAACTATTTGGTTTGTACTAAAGTGGTCCTTTAACTCTAAAAGTGACTATTAGAGTCCCTTAACTCAAGCAACGTATCCAATTTGAGTCCCATCCGTTATTTCAGGCACTATTTCTAACAGAAAATGCGTAGGTGGCACTTTATACCCCCTGCTTGATCCCACAATGCCACGTGGCATACTCTTTCATGACAATAAATAATAAAACTAGGAGTATAATAAATCTTAGACTAGAATTGACAAAATATATAACTTTAGGGACTTAAAGGGCTAATTAACCCAATCTTCTTTAATCTTCTCTTCTCAACGAGTGTCGCCACCACCACTTGCCGCCGTCCCGCAGCTCCTATCACTATTTGCCGCTTCGTCTCATTTTTTTTCGCTCGTCTGCTTCTCCTCCTTTCCTCCCTCTCTACCGCATCGTCGCCTTAACCTCCGTGCCTCGTCACCTGTGCCCGACGCCGGATCTCCTCCTCGCGTCCGCATTTCGCCTCCTCGCCCCGCCTGGCACCCCCTTCTCTTCGCCGCCTGCGCCCGACGTCGAATCTCCTCCTCGCGTCCACGTCTTGCCTCCTCGCCTTGCCTCGCGTCCCCATCTCCTCGCCTCCGTGCCTCGCCCCCTACGCCCGACGCCGGATCTCCTCCTCTCGTCCGTGTCTCCCCTTCTTGCCCTGCCTCGCGTCCCTGTCTCCTCACCTCCGTGCCTCGCCGCCTGCGCCTGACGCATCTTGCCTCCTCACCCACCTCGCATCCCCATCTCCTCGCCTCCTCGCCACCCCGACTCTTTGATTTCGAAAACCGATTCTATTGATTTTGTGATTTTCTGAATTTGTAGTTGATTTATTAGATCTGTTGTCCAATTAACTGATTTTTTTGTTTGATTTTGCAGATCGTTGTTTGAGCGGCGGGGCGGCAACAAGTGGTGGCGGCGACACTCGTTGTGAAAAGAAGATTAAAGAAGATTGGGTTAATTAGCCCTTTAAGTGCCTAAAGTTATATATTTTGTCAATTCTAGTCTAAGATTTATTCTACTCCCAGTTTTATTATTTATTGTCATGAAAGAGTATGCCACGTGGCATTGTGGGACCAAGCAGGGGGTATTAAGTGCCACATACGCATTTTCGGTTAGAAATAGTGCATGAAATAACGGATGAGACTCAAATTGGATATGTTGCTTGAGTTAAGGGACTCTAATAGTCACTTTTAGAGTTAAGGAACCACTTTAGGATAAACCAAATAGTTGAGGGATCAAATTTGAATTTTACCCAAACTAAATATAAATAACAACTCGTCCCAGAGTGCATCCTTACACACAGTTCACGCAAGATTTATCTTATAAAACCTATAAATATTCATTGTTTTAATTAAAATATTGTGTTAATTACAATTTTCCCCAATGTTTAAGAGATATTACATTTTACCCCTTTTTTTTATAAATATGCATTTTGCCCTCTGCCTTATATTCTACTCTCTTAACAAAAATAGTTTTACATTTACAAAAAGAAAAAAAAATGATAATTTAAATTATCCCTTAAATGTCAAAAAGGCAGACTGAAATTTCTTGAAAATGACTTTTGTATAATTTAAATTAATATTTCATATGTTATTATTGGATAGTGTTAAAAAAAAGCGTACAAAAAAAGGGGGTAAACTAAATATTTTTAAATAGAGTGGGGGCAAAGTATAATATTATCTAAATCTTGGAGGTGAATAGTAATTAACCCCAAAATTTGTAGGCTGCCATTCGCCGATCTAAAACAAAAAGCGATTATTAGCTATGAATTTTCAATTTTACTTTTTTATTTAGAACCAATATCACTTCAAAGCTAGTAATTGATTTATAAAATTATCAGTTGAATTATAATTTTTTTAAATAGTACTATTTATGAATTTTTTCCTTACCAAACTTAAAAAATACTCCCCCCGTCTCATATTTTTTGCATCATTTGACTTTTTTACTTAATTTGACTTGAATTTATTCATATTAATATTTGTTCAAGAAATTTTAAAAAAATATATTTAGAAACTATATGTCTTGATTTATCATTTTTATATAAAAATTCTTAATTTATATATTAAAATATTAAAAATAAAAAATTATAGATTAATTATTAAAAAGTAAATGGTGCTAAGACAGAAGGAGTAATAAAAATCCTTGATTTTTGAAAAAAGAATAAAAGTTATTTTTAAACTTTTTAAATTTTAGGATTGCAATTAATATACAAGTTAAGAGGATAAACTCTATGTATAAAAAACACTCACCAATAATCACTTTCTCCGTCCTATAACGACTGAACCATTTGATTTTGCACGTTCCATGTGAGTAAATATTTATGCATTTCAGATGGTTTTGCCCCTCTCTTGAAGACCATCATTCCCCACTTGCCACCACTCTCGTGCGTAACCGACGACTTGAACTGATAGAAAACTCCAACCATAGAGGACCAATAATCACAAAAAAAATTCTTCCCGAACAAATCTGGTAGAAAATCCAAAATGGATCTTGGTTGTTGAGCCTGTGAGGAAACATGAAGGAGATACAGGAGATTTGCTTGGCATAGAGACTGAATGGGTAGATTAAAGCGTTGTTCTAGTCCTAAAGCAAAGCTTCAACAATTACCTTTGATCATAAATGATTGTCAAAGCCCAATTGGTAATCCAAACATTGAACTCCAAACCATTCAAAGTAGCAACACCCCAATTGGGTTTCATTGATTTTGGCCCGATTTGGCCTCCCTTTCTCCGAATCACAACCCAGTGACCCCAATCTTTACTGCTAGATGAGTTGAGGTAGACGCAAATTGGTTTTGAAGGGTTACTGGATCAAGGAAGATTAGCTAAGGTGACAATGATGTGGGCTATGGGTAATGGGTGTTGTGAAAACAGGGTTTTAAAACTCTCGTCCTATCCACAAGCATACGATGTCAATAATTATGTATATGTGATGAATGAGAGGTCAATCCCACAAAAAATAAGTTTGTAAAAAATCATTAATAATGGAATATATATATATGTCTGAATTACAAATTTGTGTTTAATTTATGTTGATAAACCAATGATTTATTAAAAGTTTAACAATTGACTTAAAAAGTGTAGAGACCATGAGAGGAAAAAGAAAAAATTTTAGGTATTAAGGATTTAACAATTGATTTAAAAAGTGTTATGTGCCCTAGTATGTCAAGAGTAATTGTTTTTATTCATTCTTTATAAGATTTACCTTTCTAAAAATAATATTTGAGATAGTAATGTTAAAAAAAAAAAGAGAAATGGTTTAGCTAAAAAATAAACCTATCATGGTGACCAATATTTTGCTTTAGAAGGTATAACATAAAAAACAATGAAAAAATTGTTTGGGGACCAAGAGAACAAATAGAAAAGACACAAGTTAAGTAGCAGTCATTAAGTTTTGGACCAAAGCGTCATACATTGAACTTAGAGACTAGAATGGGAAATAAAAGAAATTCTGAGATTGGAAATGTATTTTAACCAGAATGAAATGTGAATAAGCTGAAACTGGAAAAACAGTGAGAAAGCCCCTAAAAAACGCGGCCAACCTACAAAAGTGAACTGCTGTGCGAAGTGTGTGGATGGGAGTGCAAAATGCTATTTACAGCCTATCAATTTCGAGACAACTTGTTTCAGTAAATCAAAAGATCTGGGAAAGCACAAATCGTCCAAGCTCCAACAATTTTCAATTCCTTAAAAGATGCCATTTTCCTTAGATTTTATTGGGGTAAGTTGTGTGGCCCCTAACATTTTATTATTGTCCTATTTTGGACCTTAACCTTAAGATTTTACATGGGATGTCCTCAACTTAAATTTTTTATTCCATTTTAGATCTTTGGTGGACATAAAATGTTAAAATTGACTGAATTGGCAACGTGGCACACCAACGTGGGCTATTTACCATGGTGGCATTGATATGGCACACTAGGGTGCGTGATATGCCATTGTGGCACAATAATCAGCTACGGGTGATGATGTGGCAAGGAACAAAAATAATAAAAAAATATATATAAATAATAATAAATGAAAAAAAAAATAACCCTCCCTCCCCTGCCACCTCCCGGCTTAGCCTTCTTCCCTCATTCGCTCCTCCATCGATTCGCCATCTCTGACGATATCTGGTCTCCATCCACTAGGGCTAGAAGGTCAATCCACTTCCGATTCCGAGTTCATCCTCTCCCACACCACTTGCCGCCTAACCAACAACTGAAGTCAGAAGCCAATAATTTTGTGCACAATCAATGATTACATGCACGCTTGGACTTGAATCAATGATTATGACGCAAATCGTACACGTTTGGGGGGGGGGGAATCATGTGCAAATGACGCAATGAGGGGTGGACAAGGAGGAGGAGGAGGTAGCCGATAGGTGGCAAAGGGAGCAAAGAAGAGGAAGAAATTGGGCAGTCAGAGAGCTCTCTTCGAATTAAAGGCTTCGTCAGATAGCAGTGGGGAGGAAGGGAAAGAAAAGCAGACTGGGACGAGGCTACAGGGGAGGAGTAGTAAAGACCTCGCTTCAAATCTTCCAATCGGACTGGGCATGGATAAGGGAAAAAGTGGAGGAATGGAGGAGAAGTGGCGGATAAGGGAAAGGCTGGAGGCAACAGGGGAGCTCTGGAGGTGACAGATGAGGCCAAGCCCGGAGGTGACAGGGGAGTGAAGAGTGTTGGATTTATTCCATTCATGGCTCAAATTTATTTGATTTTGATGATAACAAAACATAGTTATTTTATGTGTTTCAAAGTTTTACCTAAAGATTTATACATTGGTCTTTTATTGATAAAGTTTTGATCTTTGTAAGGAAAATTATTTCATAAATTTATTTGAAGTATTTATGTTGATTCAAGCATTGCTTGTGAAGGAAGAAATCATTTTGGAGAAAAATTCATTGAAGTTTGGAAGTTTGGAAATGAAAAAATCCTGAAGCTACAGTTTCAACAGGGTAAAAATGTTTCAACGTGTTGAAACTGAAGCCAGTTTTCGAACCCGAGAGGATTTTATTTCTGGACAAGAAAATCATTCGAGTGAAATTTTTTCAACTGGGTGAAACTGGAGTCAGTTTTCGAACCCAAGAGCATTTTATTTCTGGACAAGAAAATCATTCGAGTGAAATTTTTTCAACCGGATGAAACTGGAGTCAGTTTTCGAACCCAAGAGGATTTTATTTCTGGACAAGAAAATCATTCGAGTGAAATTTTTTCAACCGGGTGAAACTGAAGTCAGTTTTCGAACCCGAGAGCATTTTATTTCTGGACAAGAAAATCATTCGAATGAAAAATTTTCAACCAGGTGAAACTTGGATTCCAGACCTGCACGCGAGTTTCCGGTTCGAAAAATCTTTGAAAAATAATTATAAATTTATATCATATCAGATTCCGCGTGTATAAAGTGCTGACGGCTCATTAATTACAAATATAACCGTTGGAGGTCAAACCTTGAATTTCGTTATCAGACAGAATTTTCAATCGAGTGAAAATATTTCACCCAGGTGAAACTGGGCGACAGACGCAAAAACCTGTCAAATTTGACAGCAACGGACACCTGCTTTCTTGGAGACATTTCTGACTTTCCCAATGGTTCTTCAACGTCTTTTTGGCCCCCAAATGAGCATAAATACATGAAGAAACACTTTGGAGACAACTCTTGGCCATAAGATCAAAGATTCATCATCAAATCCAAGAGAAAAGAGCTTATCTTAAGAAATTCATTATTGTAGTTGTGCTTTCACTTGTATATCTAGCTTGAGTGCTATTGTGTGAGCTTGTGAGTTTGTAAACATTTCAAGTCTTAGAATTTCTTGAGTGTAGAGTGGTTTCTAGTAAGCCTTGAAGAAAACTAGGAGGTGGTTTCTAGTGAGCCTTGGAGAAAACTAGAGATTGGTTTGATGTGGACCTTGAAGAAAACACCATTGTAGTTTTGATCAAGACATAGTGGAGGAAATCTCAAGTGGGCAAGCTTGAGGAGAGGACGTAGACTTCGGTTGATGGAGTTGAACCTCTATAAATCCCGGTGCACTTTTTTCTTTATCCTCCTTTATTTACTTGGTTTATTTGAGCTTAACTTTACTTGGTTTGTTCTTGATATTTGGTTGAGTGAATTTAGCTGTAAAATTTAATTTTACTAAAGTTTTTAAAACAACTAATTCATCTCCCCTCTTGGTTGCATTTGGGCCAACAAAGAGGAAATAGAGATGTGGGCTAACCCCTTATAGGCCCTAAATTTCTTCAATTTTTGTGACATATGCCTTAATTTTATAATGTGGCCAATTGCAGGTATCTATAGCTTGTGATTTATTGTGCCACATGGCCAATTGCCCCAAGATGGTATGTCATGTAGCTAGTTTCATCAATTTTAACACTTTCTATCTGCCAAAGGTTTAAAATGAAACAAAAAATTGAAGTTGATGACGTCTCATATGAAGTTTTGAGATTATGGTCTAAAATAGAACAATAATAAAATATTAGGAGCCACAGGTGCAATTTACCCGATTTTATTGACTCGACGACAAAATACAATTCCTTATGGTACACGTCTGTCGACAATTATTCGCGACGGCGGCGTCATCTCCGCCATCACGCGGCGATGTCATAGCGGATGTGCCTGAGCAGCACCGGTATAACGATGTCCGGCGAGCTAAGCTGGGGGAGATGCCCGTCCGTGGACATGACCTCCACGATGGACTCGCCGCCCAGGTGCTGGTGGAGGTATTCGGAGATGACGACGGGGACGGCCAAGTCCTTCATGCTCTGGAGGATGTGGCAGGGGACGGTGACGAGGGCGAGGATTTGCCTCATGTCGCTCTGGAAGATGGTCTGGGCCACGCTCAGAGCTATGTCCGGTCTCATGTTGAACAGCGTCCGGCTGAACTCCTGCACCGCCACCGACTCCATGTCGCCGCCTACCGCCAGCGGCGCGAACCCGGAGCACCAAGCCTTGTAATTTTCCCGCATCGCTTGGAACAGCTGGTCCAGATCCTCTTGCTCGAACCCTCCAAAATAATCCACATCGTTCAGGTACCTTTCATGGAAGATAAACAATTTTGGTAACCAAACGACGGAACCCAAGAAAAACAAAAACCGAAAAAAAAAAAAAAGGAAAAAGAAAGGCCTTCAAGGAACTTGCCCAAAAGTCTGGTTTATACTCTGAAAAGCATCAAATTGCTGCCGACAATAATTAAGAAATCATTTAAAACTGGATAATTTAATAGACCTAACAACTGACGACCCATGAAAGCTACAAGGCAGCAAAATTATACAAAAACATCAAAATCAACCAAGACTCGAAAATGACTTAACAGATACCCAATTTACTACGGCAATACAATTAGTACCCGAAACTCCTAAAACTTACATTTACCTCCAAAGGAATCAAACGAATATTCTTACCTTGGTGAGCCGGAGAGCATTACGAGCTTGGAGAAGAGATCGGGGCGAGAGATGGAGGCGATGGCGCCGATCATGGCAGAAACAGAGTGGCCGACATAGATACAGTTCTCGACCTGAAGCTCCACCAAGATAGCTAGCAAATCGTAGGCGTAACCTTCCAGACTAGCGTAACGTTCGAAGTCGAAGTAATCGGGGTTGGTGGTGCCGGCGCCCATATTGTCGTAGACGATAACCTTGAAGTCGTCGAGCAGGTGCGGAACCAGGTGCTTCCACGCCGACTGGTCCGTGCCGAATCCGTGGGCCAAAACGATGACCCGGTCGCCCGACCCGACAACCTTGACGTTGTGCGCCTCTTCTACGACACCCATGAAATCGTACTCGTTTCCGAGAAAAGGAAGGAAAGAAGAAAAGAAAGTTGATGGCGCGGAAGACCAGAAGAAAGTAATTGGTTTTCAGAGCTGTGTGATTGAGGTGTGGAAAGCGGAAGTGGAGAAAGAACTTACGTGTGCTTTGAATGGTGTTTACGAGGGACGACAAGGATCACCACACAGATCATGACGATTTTTTGAAGGATTTTTAAATGGATAAATTGCAACAAAAAGTCTAAAACCTTAAATTTGCATCACAAATCCATTTCTAACCTCCCACTTGTTACTTAATGGATCTACACCTTTTTGCCTTTATATTTCGAAAAAAACCCTTGTCCCTTCATAATTCATATATAATAAACTCATGCTAAACTAAGTTGATACAGAAAATTAATTTACAAAGATGAAAAGTTGATAATTTAAATATAGTTTATTAACTATCAAAAAACTATGACACACTTGTAATTAAATGTAATTACAAGGATATTTTAAATTAAAATTAAAAAGTTGATATCAGATAGTCATATAAAAAGTTAGTAAATTTAAATTGTTTAAAAATTATTTTCTAGTAAATTCAAACTCTTTTATAATTTGTTTTTAGTTAATGGGCTATGTAACTTATCAATTTTTCCTCTATATAAATTGGATTTTTATACCAACTCAAACTAGCCTAGGACCAAGGGTGAATTTGCAATATAGGGAAAATATTTGGGATCATTAACAATTGAGATGTCAAGGATGGATATACAACCAAAATTAAAAGTTTGGGATCTTTTATGCATTTATCCATGATAAAACTATTATTACTACTGCTGTTGCCACTATTACTACTTTGGTCATAAGAAGCATTGTCTATATGCTATAAGCTAGGAGAAATTTATATCTAAGACATAGTGGGAAATGCCAACTTTTTGGAGGCTTAAAGGGTACTTAAATGAGCATTCTAAGCAATTATGTCGATAAGTATTGGAAACTAGGGTTATTCCCACAATTTCCCTTGACCAACTCAACTAAGTGGATGAACAAGATAATTTTTTTTTTTTTTGGTAATGAAAAGGATTTATATAAGTATAACAAAAGGAGATATATTATAGTTAAGAAAATGGGGAATGCATACTTTTACAAGACCTAGAAAGCCAATGAATTAACATAATTGACATTTTATAAGAAATTTACTAGAGACAAGGTTCGAACTCATAACCTCTATTTTGATTTTTTAAGACTCAACCACCCACGTTGATAAATTTATGGGATAATTACAATTTGTTCCTTCATATTTAGGTAAAATTACACTTTGTCTCCTCTTATTTTAAAAATATACACTTTGCTTCATGCCTTTTTAATTACAATTCCAGTAATTTCAATCTATATGATATTTTTTTATAGTTAATGGGCATTTTAAATTATTAGTTTTTTTTTTGTATATTTATTTCGGTTTTTAAAATAGTATTTTAAATTTCAATTAATTATAAAAAAATACTATACATATTGAAATTGCTTGAAGAAGAAAACCGTATAGTCTAAATTAAGATTTTAAAAGTTGTTGTTGGACTACATTAAAAAGATATGGATAAAGTGTATGTTTTTTAAATATGAGGGGCGAAGTGTAATTTTATCTAAACCCCAAGGAGCAAATTGTAATTAACCCTAAATTTATTTATTTTCCGTTCGCGTGTCGCTGCCGTAGCGCTGGGTTGACTTTTCCATTAGGAGGTGTGGGAGGGATCTGGGCTACTGGCGATGGGTTTCGTGACGTTGTCACTGGGGTCTAATTATTCTTTTTCTAAACTATATATATATATATATATATATATATATATATATATATGTATGTATGTATGTATGTATGTATGTATGTATATATTCGAAATTATTAAATAAAATTCAAGAGTATATCTTTGCACTAAACTCAAATATTTCACTTTCAACAAATTTGACACAAAGGGATTAACAAATTATTGAACTATTACTCTTAGATAATTTAAATCTATTAAAATACACACATCGTACAATATATATATATATATATACATATAGTGATAACAAATTTTTTTCTCTTTCTTTATCTTTGTACTAAATTTAAATGTTTCACTTTCAACCAATTTGGGACCAAGGGAGTAACAAATTATTGAACTATTACTATTAGATAGTTTAATCTATTAAAATACATGAACCATACGCAATACTAGGAGCTAATTAGTTTTAAATTAACTCAATTTAATCCAAAATAATTTTTTTTATTTTGTATCTTTTTTGCCTCAAACCAATTTCGTTTGAAAGTCAATGTTATGTAAATACAATAATCTGTTTGAAAATAAATTATCATGATGTTAATAATTTTTTATGAATTTTTCTTTTTTAATGCATAAAACTAGAAAATTTTATAAAAATTTAGTAAGTTTATAGAAATTATATTTTCAATGAATGATTACACCTACATAATGTTAGCTTTTTAAATAAAAGTATTTTTGAGTAAGAAAAATATAAAAATAAAAATAAACTATTTTGAATTAAATTGAAACAAATTGGCTTTAAATTTTAGTTTGAAAAAGTTATATATATATATATATATATATATATATAGTGATACCCATGTCTAAGGATTTCATCCCTCCACCTTCTTTGGGTTCAGAGCCATGATAATAAGAACCTTCAATCTTGATGGTACCCAATATCGACATGAGCCCGTTTAACTCTCAACATTTATGTTTCGGGGCCCATATACCTTAAGAGATAGGTATCAAGTTACCTTCATAAGACTAAGCTATTGAGAGCAACCACCTAATCTGACAAAATATCTCAAAAGTTTATATAAAACATGATCGCAGTCTATATATGAGGTATCAAATTGCATCTTTGGTATTTAAGCCTTACCTATAATTTGTACTTATTTGTAGCCTTGGGTGTAAAAAAATCTTTTACAAATCATCATTGTGAAGACCCCACACTCTCTAGTATTAAGATATCATACCGAGAACAGTACATCATCAATATATATTTAAAACTTCAAAGGGTCATTGTAATTTAAGACCGACATATCTTGAGACTTCATAAGACTATGAGATGGCTAAAACAGAAGTAAGGTGAAGAAAAATAGAGTTTTAAATTTAAATAAAAAGGAAAATTGATAATTGGTTACTAATATTAAAATTTTGGACAAAAACTATAGTATATGTTTTAGTGATTTTTTTTTAAACAGAAGACAAATGTTTTAGCGATTGAGAAAATACCCACGCCTCGTTCGCTACTCTTCAATAATTGGGTCAACAATAACATGGAAGATTTGGTAAAATTTTTTTGGATGATAATTTTTCATGGAAGGTTTTGGTTTCTTTTTTGTTGGTGGTAATTAACTAAGCAGTGGCAAATCGTTAATGGGAGCTGAAGTGAATCCAACCAAAGGGGACGCATGGTATAGCCTGGCACTTGGGGCAAGTTGAGTTGGTGGTCCACGCCCAGGGAAGATGAGAGACTGACGATGGAGAAGACAAAATGGGATCGAATCTTCATTGCTGGTTGTGGGTGCCTGGATACCATCTAGTATTGTATTGGGGAGTTCCACTAAAATCCTTTGTCTGTTAACGACTTTTTTAAAAACTTTTTTAAATTTTTTTTTTTAAATTCCGATGTAAGCAATCTGTATTAGTTTCAGAATGTACCATACATAAGAAGGAAGGAAACTGAACTCGATTATTCTCACTTGGCGGATTTGCACTATTACTATCAGCTTTATTTGATTTACAGTTTACACAAACATCAGACTTAAAGTCAATTCGTATTGGATTAAGTCTATTAAAACAAGCCGAATTTTTTGCAAACGGGTCAGGGTTGTCTTTGACGCTGTAGGTTCACATATTGCATCAACCCCTGTGAAAGCAAAATTACAAACAATTGTCATCAACTTTTTTATCGACACCAGCGTCTATAAATATAGATATGAGTAGGTGTCATCCTTAACATTTAATTATTGTTCATATTATAACCTCAACTTACATTTTATTCATTGTGTATTCTTAATTTTATTAAAATATTTTATTTTGGTTCTTTTTTAGACTGAGGTTATTATCTGGGACGGAATATGTTATGTCAGTATAAGATTATAAGAAAAAATGTTAACTTTAATCCTTTAAAAAATTCTCCTTTACCAAAGATATATTAAAACTTAAAAATCTAATAATAAACTCCTTAAAAATGCTTGTACCACCCCCACCCTCTCCCACCTCTCCTGCCACAGCCCCCACGCTTGACCAGCCCCCGTCCTCCGTCCCCTATGACCTGAAACTAATTTGGACAAGTATCATGGCCGTCTGATTCCATTTCTCGTAGCATATTTGAGAAAAATAAAAACCCTAGGATCCGAAACTAATTTGGACAAGTACATGATCGGATTCAATGTTTTCTTGTTCCAAACAATACAATGAAGCAAACAGAATCCATTTGAAGCAGCGTTGGGGGAACAAGAAGAATCACAGCCTAAAGCAAATTGAAGGACCCATTTAGCCATGGGAGTGCCGGAATTCTTCCAAGGAAGCGACTATTGCTCCTAATTCCTACCGGAGAAGCCCGCCCCTAGTGACCATTTCATCATAGAGGACCTGTTGGCCTTCTCCAATGATGAAGTTGCTGCCTTGGCAGCAACTGTTCTCGTTATCAAGTTCGCCACCAGCCACTTCATTGCTGCAATTTGTCCTGTTCTGGGTTTGAACCCAATTTCTTAATCAATGCTGTCTGCTGAAATGGGGGGCCCAAAGGGTCTGGGATTGGGGAGGTTGAAAGAGGTCAGTGGCTACGTATTTCAAAAAGTAGGCAAAGCAGGAAGATCGAACAAGTCAGGATCGGCAGTGGGCGAAGCAGTTGCTACATTGCCAAGAAGTGCCGGCAGTGAGCAAACCATTTGGGGATTCTAAGAAGGGAATCGGTGAGCTCGTCGATGGTGGGTTCCAAGGAAGAAGATGGCAGACGTGGCGTGGGCGGCAATGCAGACCTTTCTGTGGGCGGAGAGAGGCACACAGTGGTGTTCCTCACCCCCAATCCTGATGATGTTGCAGAGTGGGGGCGGGAGTCACTCATTTTCTGAGCTCATTGGGGTTGTGCGGCTGGGATGGAGGATGGGGTTCATCAGAGGGTGGCGGCTGGTGGCAGGAGAGGTGAGAGAGGATTGGCCGAAGAGGGAGACCGAGAATGGCTGAGAATTGTTTGCTAGAGTTCTTTTGGTTAGGTTTCAATATTTTAAAGGGTTAAAATTAGAATTTTTCTATGCAATTCTATACTGACATGACATTTTCTGCCTAACTTAACGAATTCTGTCAAAAAAAAGAAAAAACAGCTAAAATAAACTGTTTTAATGGGGTTAGGGATATGCTACAAACAAAATGCAAGTCAGGATTAGAACAGGAATAATAATTAAACATTAGGGGCAATACACGTAATTAACCCATAAAAGTAGCTAAAATGACGCTATTATCTTTTCACGTTTTAAAAGAGAAAAGATTGAATTTTTTGTGATAGCGATACATATAACTCGCTTTAAAGCACGACTGACAATTTTCGATTTTATCCCTGCTAAACAACAAATAGTTACTAGTAAAAGGTTACCTAATTTCTTTAAAGAATAAATAGATACTGATAAAAAATAATTAATTTTTAAAAAATTAATAGTTATTATAAAAATAAATAAATAATAATAATAAATAATCAAAATAAATAGTTTATCTAAAAAACATGCAAGAACTTATTAAAGAACAATAAATTGAGTTTATAAAACAAATAGCTATTTTATGAAAGAGTAAATAACTAATAATAAAGCAACATAAAAACAAATTATTTATCTAAACAAGTAAAAATTTATAAAAAGAACAATAAATTGAGCCAAAAGAACAAATGTCATACTGATCAATAATTATAAAATAATAAATATTTAATAATAAAAGAACAAATAAACACGGACAAAAAAATAAATAACTAGTTTATTTAAAAGAACACATAAGAACCGATGAAAAGTAAAAGAATAAACCCATTTATTTAATATATTTTATGTTAACTTATATATGTAAAAAAATAAATAAATGAAATAAATTTTTTTTAGTTCTAATAAACTCAACATTACATTTTTTTATCAATTTTATCTATTATTTTTTTAATTATTATTTATTTGTCTCAGTTTTAATAAAATATATATTTTTTAGTATTATCTGTTTGTTCTTGTATGAGTACAAATTAGTTCTTTTAGAGAAATTAAATTTTCTTTTATTAGAATCTATTTGCTCTTTTTGAGCAACTATATATCTATTTTTTTACTAAGAAGAAAAGGTATACAAATTAAAAAAATGAAAAATGAATAAGACTGAGAGTAAAACTATAAATAATACAAAAAAAAAAAGAAAAAAGAAAGAAGAAAAAAGAAAAAAATGGAAAAATGCAAGAAAATAAAAAAAAATTAAATAAAATAAAAATAAAACTGGAAAAGGATTGGGAAAAAAAATGAAGTAAAAGAGGGGGGGGGGGGGGGGGGGGGGGTTGTGGTGGGCGAAAGAATTGAAAAAAGAGACAAACGCAAGTTTGTCCCCAACACGAGTCAAACCCCCGTGACACATGTTTTCACCTAAGTAGGCTAATCACTTCACCAAATTTGGAGGTTTGGTTGAAGGGAAAGATACAGCAAAAGCCCTCCAACTCGGTTGAGCAGGACACTTTTCTCCTGAACTTTAACTTAAGGCAAATCAGCCCCTCAACTTGAAAAAATGGATCAGTCAACCCCATTGACCCTTCGTGCACCTCACGTGACTCCATTAAAACAAATGTCCTCCCTTCTCCGTTTCTTCAGCCACCAGAAAAGGAGGAAAATAATTTACACCTAATTCATTTTAACTTAAGTCAACTTAATCTAAAATGGTTTTAAATCTTTTTCATCTAAAACCAATTTCATTTGAAAGCCAAAAATATATAGATGTAATAATCCATTTGAAACAAAATTTTTATCATATTATTAAATTTCTATGAAATTTTATTTTTTAATGTTTAAAAAAAAATTTATAAAAAAATTAATAGTATTATAAAAATTTTACAATCAATGGATTATTTCACCTAAATAATATTAAATTTCAAATAAAATTAGTTTTAAGTAAAAAAGATGTAAACATAAAAATAAATTATTTTAAATTAAGTTGACTTAAGTTAAAACGAATTGGGTGTTAGTTTCACGAGAGAATGGGAAAGAGAAGCATGAGGGAAAGAAAAAATACATAGAAATGTTTGTTGTCAAAGATTCTCTATGGCTGAGCATTCCTATAGAGAAAAGTGGCCCACTCTCATAAAGAAAAAGTGAGATTCCTGAAGACAATAGAGGAAATTAACTAGACAGGGGCATATGAAAGTGTGAAAAAAATTTTGGTTGAAATGTTTATGTAATTGTACTTCTTTATTTGCACATGCCTATTGTGAATTTAATATTGGTAAAGGGAAATGAAGTTGTTTTGATTATGTGTTATGTTGTTTATTTGTGTAGACATTGATTGTGCGGCTGGAAATGAACGGTTAAAAACTAAAAAATTAATTGAATTGTTGTTAAAATTTTTTGTGTTGGTTGGATGTTGCTAGTGTGAATTAAAACCAATGTTGGTTTTATTGACTTTAATAATTTAGTATTGGCATGGGTGTACTAGTTGTTGATTGTTGACTTTTACAGTGCAATGCATATGGGAGAATTTAAAGTGGTCATTTACCATAGTGGAAAATTAGTGAGGCACTTAAATTGGATGTATATTGGGGGCAAGATATGTGAGAAAAAATTGGACCCCAATTTAGTCACATATTGGTGGTTTGTGGATTGGTTACAAAAGATTAGATATAAGGTTAGTGATACAAAAAAAAATACTACAAAATCCCTAGTAAATCACTTGATGTGGGACTAAGAGAGTTATACAATGATGCAAGTGTTTTAGATATAATTGCATGTGGTATGTTAGGTGGATATATAGAGGTGTATGTTGAACACTTTGAGCTTGTTGACCAAAGGGGCATAAAAGACTTTTCAACTGAAACTTATGTCCATAAAAAGGTGTTGTTGGAAGATAAAAATGAGATAGAGACAAATGCAATTGAAAATGTTGTTGTTGGTGACAAAGCTGAAAGAGAAAAATGTTGCGAAGATGTTTTAGATGGTGAAAGTGAGGAGTTAAATGGAAATCTTGAGCAATAATTGAACAACATTGTTGGGACCTTGTTGCCCAATGAAGATGATGAACTTGTAGAAGCTATTTGAAAAGCAAAGAAATACATATAGCCAACAAGTTTTGGAGGCAAATGAAGTTGTACAGGAAGATGAAATTGCTACTAGTGATGGGTCTAGTGGAAGGAGATATGAGTGATTATGATTCAGATAGTGGTGATGAAGTCACAAATGATTTAGACAACTCTGACATTGGAAGTTTTCATCAGAAAGTGGAGATGATGGTGAGAGAGTCTCAATGAGAAGGCTAAGTAAATATGCCAAATTTGATGAAAGTATAAAAGAAATAAAGTATTATGTTGGTTAGTGCTTCACATGTGCTAAGCAGTGTTAAAGGGCTCTAAGGAAGTACAAAATAGTTGAACGACGAGAGTTTGTGTACATCAAGAATGAAAAAGAGATAATTAGGGTGAAATGTAAGGCCAAAGATTGTCCTTGGTTATTATTTGCTTCCATGGAGAAAGTTAATTTCAAAATGTACTTCATGGTGAAGACTTATGTTGGGAGACATAATTGTTCAAAGCTGTACAAAGTGTCTAGAGCAAACTGCCCATGGATAGTAAGTTCATTTGAGTCATTAATATATGACCACCAGAATTTGAAGCCTAGTTACATTCAAGACCAAGTTAGGGAACAATTCAATTTGGTTGTGTCAAAAAATCAGTGTAAAAGAGCGAAGAGAAACATGATGAACAAATTCCAAAGAGATGTCAGTGAAGAGTTTGCATGAACAAATTCCAAAGAGATGTCAATGAATAGTTTGCAAGGTTACATGATTATACGAAGGCCATTCTTGCAGCAAATCAAAGAAGTAATGTAGACATTGGGGTTGATCATAGGGGACCCAGCTATCTACCATTTTTTAAAAGATTTTATGTTTGTTTCGCTGCTGTGAAAAATGCATTTTTAGAAGGATGTAAAAAGTTTTTAGGGTTGGATGGATGCTTTTTAAAAGGGGTGGTGAAAGGACAACTATTGACTATTGTTGAAAAATATGCAAACAATCAGATATATCCCTTAGCATGGGCTGTAGTTAAGATAGAATGTACTGCATCTTGGCAATGGTTCTTGGAGCATTTGAGATATGATATACAAACAGTTGATGGAGCAAGATGGTGTTTCATGTCTGATCAGCAAAATTTGTGTTCTTTCATTTAGTTGCTTAAAATACTAATTTGTCATACATTGTTTCCTTTACAGCATGCTACTAATAATAATATATGACCAAAGAACAGATAAGCTTAGGTATGTCTGGTTGGAGGTTATTTAACTTCCCAGAATCTTTAAAAAATAGGATTCTAGTAATTTTATATCCTTTGGTTACATGGATGAGGAAAATGATTTTGTAGCTAGTAACCTCACATCCTAAGAGAGATTTTTTAAAAAATATATCATTGCTTAGCTTACTTAGGTACTGGTTTTAAAAAAATTATTAGTATTTATAGCAAATGGTATTGTTTACCTTGCTATAGAAATATTATCTATTGATAATAATAATAATAATATTTCTATTACTTTGTAAGGACTTTTCCATGCAAATGAAGTAATATTTCAAAGGGCAAAACATAAACTATGTGAGAGGCACATCTATGCAAATTGGTGTCCCCAATTTAGAGGTGATGCCTTTAAACTAGCTTTCCATGCTGTAACTAAGGCACCAAATGAGCAAATCCTCAAGAAAAGCCTACATGAATTAGATTTGTTAAAACCTTGTGCAAAAGAGGCTGTAATGCGTGTGGACCCTAGGAAAATGGTGCAGAGCTTATTTTTCGATTGCAACCAAGTGTGATTTTGTGGATAACAATAGTTGTGAAGCACTTAACTTTGTATTGCTTGAAGCTAAGCGTAAGCCAATAATCTCTATGCTTGAAGATATGACAATTTTTGTGATGCAAAGAGTAATAAAAAGAAGGAATTTCACAGCAAAGTGGCCACATGGAGGAGAATATGGAAAAAGAAAATATTAGAAACACTAAATGAAAATATTGTTAAGAGTTATAGATGGAGGGTGTAGTGAAATGGTAAAGATGGTTATGAGATTAGTTTAGACAAAAAGTAGGTATGAAATTCATTTACAATCCAAATTTTGTACTTGTACAGGTTGGGAGCTTTCCAAAATTCCATGCGTACATGCCATTAAAGCCATTCACTTCAAATTAAAAAACCCTATATCTTACATTGACATTTGCTACAAGAAAGATAAGTTCCTGAAAGCATGTTCATATGCTATTGGAACTATACCTGAAGAAGATTTCTGGGAGGATAGTGAGCTGGGTATAATTTTGTCACCTCTTGAAAGGGCGATGCTCGGTAGACCACAGATATAAAGAAAGAGGGGAAAAAATAAACCACAAAAGGATAAGTTCAAGATGTCAATACATGAGAGAAAAATGCATTGTTTCATATGTAAAAGTGAAGAACATACCAAGAAGACATGCATGTTACAGGTAAAAGATTCTAACTATGTTTGGTAATTAGATATCAATTAATGAATTAGTTTAGCTTATTGAGTTACATGTTTTGGTTTATAAAACCTAATAAAGTATTGCTAAACATGGAGTTTATGAAATGGGAAGAAATGCTACCTTATCTTCATTAATGGCAATTGAGAATCCAAGCGCTACTACACCATCAATATGGGGCTACACCATCAAGAAGGAGGGGTAGAACAACTTTGACAACCCGATCACATTAGAGAAAAACCGGAAAAAAAAAGAAGCGGGTCTTGGAGTATTTCACGATCCATTTACAGGGTCCCAAGTTTTAAATATAAGTTGTTAGATTATATTGTTTTATGTGTTAAAAACTAATAAAATCCTAAATTTATTGATAATATATACATTAAAGATAGTGTGTCTTGTAATGATTTTTTTTCATCTTTATTGCAGCCTAGACTCCGTGGTGAAACACTCCTATTCGATGGTAATGCTTAACCCAAACAGGATGTGCAAATAGCCATATGGAGTTTAGCCTTCTGTTATATACATGGATGTGCAAGTGGCCACCTATAGTTTAGACTTTTGTTATATGCATGGATGTACAAGTGGCCACATGTAATTCAGGTTTTTGTTATATGTATTTAGAAAAGTTGGCTATCTAAAGATTTGTAGATAATTATGTTAAGTTTATACTAATGTTCCACCTAGCCTGTGCACAATGGCTGCTTCTTTTTTGTTTATTCTGAACATTCCAACATCATCTTTTCATTTTAGTTATTGTAGTGAAAAAAACTCATCTGAGTTCTTTTCAATAATAGGCAACACTCACTGCTTGTTTCATTCTCTATTATAGTTGGTCAAAGTTTTAAGTTGCAAATGGTACTTAAATTCTTCTCATTATCCAGCAAGAAAAAAAGAGCTGAAACTGCTTTCAAACTAAAATAATCCAATTCTCATTACCAATACTTTATAGAAGCCATAATTACATTAAAGTTGGCAACTTTACATGTTCTGTCATTCTAACAAAAGAAGTGCACAACCCTAACACTTGCTACTAATTCCTAAACAACAACTAATACATGACTGCTACACAGAAACAAATAACACAAATGCAACATAGTGCAAAGACATATACTCTCAATTCAGCCACTCTTTTATACATATTACACACCTGTTCACCTAACAACTTGCTAACTAAATTCTCACTTGCTTCCTCCTTTTTGAAACAAAGTCGCGTGACTTGAACCTTCATTCCACATACTTCTTCTTCCAATTCCTTTGGCTTGTGTAATATTTAGCAATCACCATTTTGGCCCGTTCACAGATTTCATCATCAATCAATCTAAAAAATTTACAATCCTTACTCGTCTGTAAACACAAATTGAAAACAATAAAGAAGATATCAAATACCACATTTTATTCACAGTTTTTCCATTGTCCACCAATGATTATCAAACGAACAAATATGCAATAAACAATCCTTAATTTATATTTTGAGAATAGAACACAATCAGTTGTGAACATTGATGAAACCTTTCTATAGTTATATGTACACTAAAAGATTCATTGCCCTTAAACAATGCTTTATGTAAAATAAAAGATTAACTACACTAACACCAAGTATGGCCTGCACAAAGAGCATACAAACAAATACTGGTAATGTCAACATAAGAACAATTCAAGATATTAACCCAACATCACCAACAACAATACATCCACATAAAAGTGTCAACAAGCTATAACAGATACACTTTCATTTATTATATAGATTCAATACAAGAGAAAACAAGATAATCTTAAACAATATTCACAAAAAACTAGGAAATGCATCAATCAGCACATGCAGAAGCAACAAAACAAGCAACACATGTCAATAAACCAAGAGATGCAATGAATTCAATATTCATAATTGTTGACACCTAATTTCGTCCGACCCCTTCTTTTTTTTAAAAAAAAAAATAATTAAAAAAATTTTAATTTAATTAATAATTAAAAATAATAATTATATAAAAACTATTATTAATTAATTATACAAAGAGAGAATTAAATTAAATAGTTTTGGGGAAGGGGCATTTTGTTAAGTTAATATCTATGTGTGTATATCCAAAGAAATTAAATTTCAAAAAAAAAATTAATTAAAAATATTATTATTATTAACTAATTAATTATTATTACTGAAAAAATTTTAATTAATTAGTTTAAAATATATTTTGTTTTATAAGGGTTTAGTTAAAAATAATATATGTGTGTATGTATGTATGTAGGAATTACAAAAGAAAACTCCATAAAACAAACAAAATTGAAAAGTTTGGGGTAAAAATGACAAAATTAAGAAGTTTTGAGAAAATTTGACAAAATTTGAAAGTTCCATGAGCATTTGGTAGTTTGTCACATGAATTTTGGGCTAGACCAAATTGACAGAAAAAGACAAAATTGTCTCAATCAGAAGTTTCAGGAACATCCCCAAAGTCAAAAGATGTAAAGGACTGAAACTGTTATTTTATCAAATTAAGAGATAAGTTTGATTTTAATTATTTTTTAATTATGAACAGTCCAGCACTCCTTCCCCTATAAATAGGGGTCCAAATCTGTAAAGGAAGGAAGGAAAAAAAAGAAAAAAATAAGATTAGAGCTCCATTAAAAAAAAGGGGGGGAAAACTGTAGCTTAGTCCCTGGCCTCCTTCCCTTCCTTTCCAGAAAACCTGAACTCTTCTTTCTTTCTTTCCTTCTTTCTCCCGTTTCGACCGTTTCCTTCTTCCCCGCCTTTGCAGCTCCTCCCTCCCTCCTCCACCGTGTACACCTTCCTGTCCGTTCCCTCCGCTAGGACGCTACCCTCCCGCCCGCCACGCCTCCGTCGTACCGTCCCCTCACCGTCGTCTCCCTTCCAGCCCGTCACCAGCCAACCCCCCGTCCGCCTTGCTCCTCTCTCTTCTCTTTCTTTCTCCCTCAAGCCGCGCCACCGTCCTGCCCAGTCACCCCGTCCGCCTCGTCCTCCTCCCTAGCCCGCCACCGTCGCCTCTACACACGGCCCGCCACGCCTCCGTCGCGTCCTGTCGCCCCCGAGTCACTCCCCGACGTCGCCGCCCCCTTCCCGGCCGCCGTCCTCGCCACCTCCGTTTACCTAGCCGACGCCGCAGCCACCCCGTCGTCACCCCACCGCCACGCTCAGCCGTCCCTCCACCGTCGCCAGAGAAAACGAAAATCAAAAGGGCAAAACGTTTGCAAACCGCGAACCCGACCCGGAAATTCAAAAAATTCACTTTTTTTGGTATAATCCCCATTTTAGTCCTTGATATTTTTATTTCATCCATTTTAGTTACTAATTTTGTTATTCTTGCAGAAAGGCCATTAACAACTAACTTTACTAACAACTAACTTTTATTATTATTATTATTATTATTATTATTATTATTATTATTAACGACTAACTTCACTAACAACTAACTTTTATTATTATTATTATTATTATTATTATTAACAACTAACTTTACTAACAATTAACTTTTATTATTATTATTAACAACTAATTACTAACAACTAACTATTATTATTATTATTATAATTCATGGAAGGTTATACGTCCTATTTATTTATCTTTTAAGTGGATGGCCAAAAAGCCCCATTTTTTTATTTATTTAATTTTTTGTAATTATTTAATTCATACAATTTTATTTTTAAGTGGATGGCCAAAAGCCCCACTTTATCTTTATTTATTTATTATCTTTTAATATTACTTTATTTACTTTATGCGCTTTCTCTTTATTTATTTGCATGTGTTATTTAATTTATGCACCTTTTTTTTTAATGGATGTCCAAACCAAAAAAAAAAAGAGAAAAACATCCACTTTACTTTATTTATTTATTGTCATTTAATTTTCCTTTATTTACTTTATGCAATTATGTGGATGATTAAACTTATTTCACTTTTAGCCATAAAAGATAATAAATAAATAAATAAAAGAAGATTTTTTTATGTGAATCATTAACCTTCTCTCACTTATTTTGAGTGCTAATCAAGAATCCATTTTTACAACAAAGCCCCCATCCTTTATTATTTTGGAATACATATATTTAAAAAAAAACAATAAAAAATTAACCCTTTATTCCTTTTATTAAAAATAAAAACTAAAAAAAAATCATAACCAGACAATAAAATAAAAAATCAATTTTTAAGTATATCTTTTTTAAAAAAAAAAATCTTTCGTCAAACAAAAAAAGAAAAGAATAAGAAAGAAAAGAGTAAAAAGAAAAAGAAGAAATAAAAATAAAAGAAGAAAAAAAGAACAAAATAATTTTTTTTTAAAAAAATTAAAATTAGTTAACATTAAGGTTATTAAAAATCCAAAAGTTCACAAAAATTTATGACAAATTAAGAATTAAGTTTTTTTAAGTTAAAATCCATGTCCGGGTGATCCGATAGGATTCATGGCTTGGAGAAAACATAAATTTTTAAATAAATAAAATTAAGTATCAGAATAAAATCCATATTCTGATAATTCGGCAGAATTTATGATATGGATTATTAATTAATAATTAACTAAAATTTTGTTAAATCCTGTGTCCGGGTGATTCGACAGAATCCATGGTTCGGAAATATCAAGTTTGTTATAAAATTGCTCAAATTAATTATCAAGATATTTTTTAAATCCACATTAATGCATTAATCCACATCTGGACGATTTCAGTTAAAATTTCTAGTTTTGAAAATTAACTAAATTTATTGAAAAGTAAAGCAAAACAAAATTGAAATCAACTAAGGTACCAATTTTTGGGCGCTATAACAAAGTTGTTTTAGCGTAACCGTACTTCCGAACCTTTGAACTCTCGCAGACCATTTTTAGGTATCCAATCGACCTGAGCGAAAACTGATTGGTGGCGACTCCCGAAAACCCCGCACGTTGCCACAATAATTAACAAAAAAATTAGGAGATGCAACGAAACAACCAAGACGTATCAATAGAATAGAGGATGCAAAACCATTCAATACTCACACAAAATTCATGTAACCATCAAATAACAACCACATTCACACACATTTGGTGACAAACATGCAAATCAAACTCATAACTTATGCCATTATATTGACAACGATAGAATATTCGACCCAAGTTTTATCCCTCTCATCTAGTTGTCCCCTTCGAAGCTCGATAATTACACTTGCAAATTGGCACCTCTTCGTTGATCCACGACACAAATAGTGACGACAATGACTAGTTCGATGCCATTGTTAATTGATCAATTTTAGTTTCTGCAATCTCGCTTGATCTTGTCTTTTTTCTTCTGATTTAGGGGTTTTAAGTCCCAAATCCCCAATTTCGCAAGATAGGTGCATCTAAATTATTCAATGCCTTTTAATGTTCATGGCTAAAGAAACGAAGAAGGGATGGCATCTGTTTTAATGGAGTCACATGAGGCACACAAAGGATTAAAAGGGTTGGCTGATCCATTTTTTTAAGTTGAGGGGTTGAGTTGCCCTAAGTTGAAGTTCAGGGGAAAAAATGTTCTGGTCAACCGAGTTAGGGGCTTCTGCTATATTTAGGCCTTGGCTGAATCTTGCAAAAATAATATAAGTATTGTTCCATGTGCAACATGATTGCTCGATTTCTGAGCGTTTGGGTCAAAATGTCAATTATTGAATTTTATAAAAGTGGTGCATAGTTTTAACTAGGTTCATAATAAGACTAACTCAATTTGAATATATAACCTCAAGGTTTTAGGATCTCAGTTATTATTCATTTTTCCTTTCCAGTTTTTTTGTTTATTAGTTTTCATTTTTTATTTTTTATTCTTTTTGTACCATAATGCTATATTTTATTATTTAAATTCATATCTTTTTCTTTTTGTTTCTTTTTTGAACTTGCGGATTCAATGGAACAGAAGATACTTCCCAATATTAGGTGGGAGAGGGGAGAGGGGACACTGAAGGAAAAAAAATAGACAAAAACTGTGCCACCGCGAACCCCAACAGTTGGCTGCTTCTTCTAATTTGCCACCTTCCAAGTTCCATCCCTGACGATGTTATGTACAGCAGAGACTATCCAGGGATGATTATTTCAGAACATCTCAACCTCACAGTGAATGCAACTATTCCTATGTAGCAATAACTTATCTTGTGTGAGTTTAGGTGAAAAGGAAAAATGAAAAGAAAAACCAAAGAACAAAAGAACATGCCCGTGATAAGCTGTGTTGTTTAGGGAATGATACGAGAGCGGTCAGTTGATTTATCAGCATGCACAGCAATATCCTCAGGAACACTAGTGCAGTGGACACGGTTCTTATCTTTAAATCTGCCGCTGGATGAACCTGATGTATGATCAAGATATATGACAATGACTGTAATATCATCGTGGAAATGACGTCTTACGCCTCTTTCGATTCCTTTTATGTCTCCATATCTCAATTCTCTTTTCCTCGCAGCCTCTTGCAGCGCAGCTCTTATCAGTCGCTTTGCAACTCCCTGAACCATATTGCATGCAGGAGAATCATGGTAAATGTCGAGCACTGATTTAATCCAGATGGAAGGTCATATTTTGAAAGCAAAAACAATATGAGCATATGTAAATATTTGCTGGTGACTTACAACTCTTGGACTTTTCAGAACTATCTCAACTGCTTCTTGATCACTTAATTGCTCCCAAAGGCCATCCGATGCAAATATCAAGAACAGGTCATGGTGCTCCAACTTCCGCATCAATATGGATGGTTCAGCTGTCATGACGGCTCTTTTTAAGGGAATGGGTGAAGCAAATTGTTGGAAAAAGGGATCCCTATTGAATTCAGGTTTCTTCAAATATATATCTCCAATCGATCTTGAAACCTGTAGGAGGAAATAATGTTGGTGATTCCTGGTGCACCATCCCAGAACAAAAAGTACAATAAACAGTTGCAAAGTAATGATACGTGGAAGACATCATGTGACCTTTAAGAAATGCTTTACTGGAATTATAGAGACCAAAACTGTGACAGCACTAAACGCATCAAACCTGTTCCACTTCAGCCACGGAAGATCTACCAAATCTCATGATTGTTAATAAAGGCAGAGGTGGAGCACAGAGGGACAAGCATTGCTTACACGTTGCAATTAACCAACTTTCTAAGGAGTAGAGCTAAGATTAAACCCAGTTGCTTCAAGAACCGATGCCAAGTTAAGGAGAACACTCAGAATTAGTTCTAAATAGAGGGCATCTCATCTCCCCTCTTCTTCTAGACACTAAAAAATGCGTTGCCGCACAGAACCTGGAGCAGTATTACATCCATGGGGCAGTATTATGTCTTGCAATCACAAAAAACAAATGCAACGAATGGAACTATAATTCACCTCCTGGGCACAGAAAGGAACAACAAAACAGAAGAGAATAAGAGCAATACAAAGCTGTTACAGGACAATAATCTGCATGCCAAGATGAAGTTTTCTCATGTCAACTTATAGTGCAAGTCCACAAACATCAAACTATAGAGCCACATAAGAGCTTATTAGTGGGAACCAGATTACTAGAGGAAGTGCAAAGCAACTAACTGACAAGATGTAGGTGTCAGAGGAATTACCTTAACCACTCCCCTAAATTATGCTCTCAGACAGATCCCTATTAGCTTGCACATGTCAAATAAGAAATAACTTTCGGAATAGATTTCATATTCTGTTAAACACCCAGCTAGAAGAAAACTACTAAGGTAACCATAATATCTTGATGAATGCCAATGCAACAAAACTAAACTGTCCAGCAATACTCGAGCCAGTATTTCCCTTGGGAACATCGAAGAACTAGTTTAACTGGTGGCTAGGAGAAACTTTGTAAGTTTGATGGTCAACAGGATATTGATTCGGTTGTTCCGGCATTACCTGGATTATACCCTTTATCCTCCAAACTCCACGAGTGTTCACCACAATGTGAGAATCATCAGGATGAAGCGCTTTAACCTCCTTCCTGACCTCCTCATCGCCAACATTATGATCAGTAGACAAGCGTTCAGCCATTACTCTATTATTTCTCCCATGTTCCAACACTCTCCGGCCAAGCACAGCCCTCGAGTCCCCTAGGTTCGCCACATATAGAACATCATCAGCAATAGCCCCAACAAGACAACACGAACCAACAGAAGCAATCTGGGGCTGAGCAGGCCAAGATCGCTTCACTAAGTGAAAGAACTCCTCTTCTGTTGCATCAAATGCTTTCCGTATAACTTCTGCTGATAACCGTCCATGCTCTTGTACAAATTCTAACACAAACCGAACCAAATATGTGAGGTTTACTTCATCAATCAATTCGCTTAAAATATCATAAAGTTAGCACGAAAATGGACTCAACAACGTCGAATGTGCTCGTCTAGGAAGCTCAAACTGAAAATTACCTGTTTCTTTTTCATCCGAATTAAGTTAAATTGTTTCACCAATCAATCAAGGCAAAATTGATAACATGAGTACAAAAGCTCTCCTGAAAAAGAAACACTTACTATGAAGAAAAGTGAACAAATGGTCGGTGATGAACCGAGAAGCCTCAGGCCCGCCGTGGCCGTCGTAGACTCCGACGTACGTGGCGGAGGGAGAAGTGAACACCTGGCCCTGGTCCTCCAGGGAGGAATTGGCTTGCACGACGGCGATCGAGTACTCCCCTGAAGCATGGGGCTTCAAGTCCATGTGCCAGAGCAGCCCATCTCCTCCGCCGCCGCCGAAACAACCGCACATCTCCAACATCGATCGGCAAATCTTCCAAGAAGAAAACTGAGCGGATTACTGTTCTGGTAATCGGAACTTGAAGGTAGTGAATCGAATCGCGTTCAGTGGGAATGGGGTTGATCTGGTAGGTTAATTTTTTTGTTGGTTTCTTCTTGAAGTGTCTTTTCTTGGATAATTGATGGTCATGTTGTTAAAGTTTGAAACAGTGGGACGGTTGACAGTGGAAACTGGAAAGATTCAAAGTAAACGGTTGAGAAAGAAAGGAAAAAATGAGGAAATGTGTAGAAGAACCCAAGTGGGTTTGAAGCCAATGAAACCTGTCCTCCTTTAATCATTATACTATGTACTTAATATTTAACTAAATATGCTAATCCACCCTTAATTCCCTATGTGTAAGTTACTCTCACAAAAAGAAATTAACAAAATAATCCTTTACCCTAACTCTTTCTCTCTTTTTAGAAATCTTATTCTTAATTTCACTGCTGTCAAAGTTGCCGCCACTGTCATCATCATTGCCTCTAGCAGATCTTCCTTCATTACTTATATCTGTATAAACCTCAAAAAATAAAGGTGCAAAGTGTCTAAAGAAATTGTGTAAAATGTCTGAATAAGTATATACAAATGTCTGAAACAATATGCAATTTATTTATTCTTTTAAATAATATACAAACTATTTATTTTCTGTCAAAATAATATATAAAAGTGTCTGAAGTAATTAAAAAATGTGTCTAAAAATAATGTGTAAAAATGTCTAATGTAGCATTTCAATGTGTTTGAAGTAATTTACAAACAATTTATTATTATAAAAAAAATAAGAAGTATCCGAAGCAATAAGAAAGTGTCTGATTGAATATTAAAAAATGTTTGAAAAACTATCTAAGCCAATGTTTGTGAAAATAATAAAAAGAAGTGTCTAAATAAATATTTAAAAATGCATAAAAACTGTTATTTTTAAATTTAAAAATGTCTAAAAAAATAAGGCAAAATGTTTTAATGAAATTGTAAAAGTGTCTTAACAAAAGTACAAAAAAGTAAATGAATATATAAACTAAAAAAATTTCAAAAATACGATATAAAACGCCCTTGGTTTCTTGTCGATCAGAGAGATTTTTTTGGGTTTCTTAATCACGCACAATTCGATTTGTTCTTGTAATCATGCTGTGTGTTTTAAACCCTAATCAACACGTGCATGAAACCTGTGTAGATAGGGTGAGTAAGATATCGTTCCCATAAGAATTAATTTGTATTGTTTACTAATTACCACTACATTGATACTTACTTTAGCTGAACAAATAACAATTGATGATTTACTCACTATGAAAATAACTAAGTTTGTAACTCTACTTAAATTACTACTAAACAAGAACAACAAAAATAATGCAAATTAAGGGTTTTCTCATAAATTAACGAAACACGCTTTTTATATTTTTCACTATTTGACTTTGGTTAGCTAGTGAATTAAGACTAATAGCTTAGTTTTCCTACTTGTTGGTGAAATTAACTAATTGGGCCCTCCCTCTCTCAAATGAAATGGTCACTCTCCCAAACTTACATTAAAATTGACTTTTATCCGAATTGCTAGTTCAAGATGGGCATTACAAGTTCAATTTATCTTTACATAGAGTCCTAGACTAGTCTCCCAACAAGCCTATGGCTACTACATCATTTTTCTAATTCCAATTCCTTTTAATCTTTTCCAAGAGTTTAAAAGAAATTTAAGGTGCAATTAACTAGGGCCATTAATCTATCAATATAATAATAAGCTCAAGGAAAATAATAAACAAACAAAGAAGGAAAATTAAAGATAAATAACCATTAACCCAACAACAAAACCAATTCAAGTAGCTACAACCATAAAAAGTGTATAGAAAACTACTCCATAATCAAACTAAATATACACATGAAAATACACAAAACAACATCCATGTTTAGCTACAAGAAAAAGGAAAGAAGGAACCAAAGTGGACTAAATGAGCTTGACTCCTTAAGTCTTTAAGAAATCTTCGAGAGTTCCAAGCCTCCTTAAAGCAATTCTCTACAAATGCCTCTATAAGATGATGAAAATTGAGAGAAAAGATGAAGAAGAAAACCTAACTCTAACTTAAGAAAATGAAGAATAATGAATGTCTAACCTAACTCTAACTTGAGAAGATGAAGAATAATGAATGTCTTTAAGCTTGGTTCCAGATTTTTCTAAGTTTTAGATATGTCTCTTTCATTCGCCTACCCATTTGAATCAAATCCATTGGCCAATAATATGTTATTCAAATTGGAGGTGGGGGACTATTTTCATCCTAGTGCAAGGGTGCCAGAGGAGGCCATATAAGCGCCGCAACGCCCAAAACACGCAAAGCACTGGTGCTATAGCACCCAGGGCTCGAAGCCAGCTTTCCAGAATCCTTGCACTATGTTTGTTCGAACTTGTCATTTTTTTTGCTCCGCTTGCTTCCGAACTGATTGATGCTTTGGTTTCCTTCTCCATCCTACAAAATGAAAGTCCAAAGTAAGAAAAGGTAGAAAAATGTGGTGTAGTGATGTAGAAAAAGACACTTGAAATTTCCAAAAAGTTAACAATTTTAACCATATAAAATGACATTTATCAAATCGTTCCCTTTCTGATGTCAATTATGTTGTTTCAACGATCCAAGGAAATTTCATGTTTGTGCCATCGATTTGCGCATAAACTCGAGCGATTTGCATACAAACCCGAATTGTTGGCGCACATATGGAAATCGGAGATGTGCGACGTAGTGACGGAGTCTGAACATGACGGAGATCGGTGATGCACCAAAGATTGAAAATGGTGATGTGACAGAGATTGGAGATCAGTTACATGATGGAGTTCGGTGGAGTGATGGAGAATGGAAATGGTGATGGAGCGACAGAGATCAGTGACCCGACGAAGATCAGTGACATAATAGAATGACAAAGATTGGTGACTTGTCAGATCAAAGGTGTGTAGCGGAGATCAATGTCTGGAGCAGCGATTGGCGATCAGTGGTGGCGATGATGAGAGAAAAGCAAAGAGAGAAGTAGTTCGAGAGGCGGCATTAGAAGGAGAGAGAGAAACGATTTGAGAAAGGAAAATTAGGGTAAATGGTAAATATGTAAAATCAATACTATGTCAACATACATAATGATCAATAAAATTTTATGATGAAAGTATAAAAATTTTGCTCTTATCAAACCAATTTGTCTTATTCCTGAAGTATTATATAAGTTATTAATCATCATATTCTCCCATCTAAAAGGAGTTGAACATTTTTGTCTCATCTCACAACACTTTTTCATCTATAATTTCTTTTTGAGATTTTTTTTCTCCTAAACAAAATGCCTCATAATCCTTTTAATTTTAAAGAAATTCAAAGATATAAGAAATTTACATTTTTTCAAACACTTTACACCTACTCTTTTTTTCAACCATAAACAACATGACTATTAACAATTTCTGTTGATTTAGTTAATTTGAGAATAATTCCTAAAGTTTTATTTTTTCTATCAACAAAGACAATTTTAATGCGAGCAATAACTGTTAATTTAATTTGATATCATCTATGTCACTTATGTACATGGCAATTTTTTTATTTTTCCTTACTTGATTTAAGCTTTTGTACCTTGAATATACTGCAAAGATGTTTTTTTTAAATTTATTTTATGACAATTTATAAATCAGTAATCAGCAGATGACTTGAATAAAGTAATTAAAAAACTCGCTACCTTAAGTCCTATAATTGATTCCATAGTTTTATTTTTTTATATTTTTTTCCACAACAGAAGCCATCTTCACTCTTACTTTTTTGTTTTCAAAAATAAAGCCTGTCTCTACTACCTACATATAAAATGTATTAGTGAACAGAATAGTTGCATTCTATGTATATGCATTGATTTAAAAAAATATAAAATTTATGCTACTCCAGAATCACCTCACTTTAATATTATAATTTTTGAACTTTCCATAATAATTAATAATAATAAATAATTTATAATCAAATAAACATAACTTCTTGATATATTAAAAAAATACTAGCCCCGTGCATCGCAAGGGCATGTTTTAGTTAATACTATTTAAGAGACCAAACTACTATAGTTCTAATGATTATTCTAATAATTTTATTAATACATAATTAAATTTATACAAATTTTAAACTTACTCAGCCTTAAAAAAAAATCAAAATTTAAGTATTTCATTTGGAAAAAAATATAAGTGCTTTTGAACTTCTCAAATTTTTTTAAAAATATACAAGCTGGGTAAATATTTTCAATGTATTATCAGTAATCTTAAGTAAACTGTGTCATAATATTTTGAAGTTAAAAAGTTGTTAAGAAAAACACTCATGTTCTCATCTCAAATCAATCATTTTTGTTTTCTCACTCGAATAAACCTTCAATGTTTCTAAAGCTCACATTAGCACCCCAAAATAAAACTATGTACCTTTTTCATATGTTTCGTTATTATACTACATTCTAAAACCAGAATGATTTTTACTGTTTATCAACAGTAACTTCACATTGCAGCCTCTTTTTTGTTTGTTTTTGTTTGTTTTTTGTTTTTTTTCCTTCTACCGATTTATTATCAAACCCTTCTTTTGGTCACTAACTATTTCACGTCTGCCATAATGCTTCCTCACTTTCACCTATTGTCGCCAGCTAGAGAGTATATCATTTGCTAATGGTGCCATATAAAGATTGGAGACTATCACTTGACAAAATAAATATTACAGGGACCCAAGAGTGTTTTGTCCCATTTTTCAACACGTCCGCCCACCTATTCAATTTTTTTTCCTTCTCCTGCAGAATGGTCAAAATTGCTCTTTAGTCCCTGAATCTAACATTCCTACCGTAATGGTCCACAACTTTCATGATCTGTCATAAACTTTTTTTTTTCTTTTACTAATTCGAATTTTTGTACACACCAAAAGTCAAACGTTTTTAAGGAGAAGGGAAGAATGGTGTCTCAATCCTTGGTCATGGTGTGGCGGACTTTTAGATACTTGTCTTTTAGGAAAATAAAAATTTTGAGGGTTTGTTTAAATTTAAGATGATAAAACCTTAAATGAAAGTGAGAGACATGCTTTTATTAATCATATTAAATACCAAAAGTATTTTATTTTGTATGATTTGACTTAGAGTTTTAATTATATAGGTTTGATTCAAAGTTTTGATTAATTGGAACAAATGCATACTTTTCATAATGCATGAGCATTTTACATAGGTTTGATTGAGAATTTTGATTAGTTGAAATGAGTTAACAATTTGTCATAATGCATGACCATTTTGCATGGATTCAATTTAGAATTTTGATTAATTGAAATGAGTGGGCAATTTGTACAATGCATAAATGCTTAATTCTTAAAAGGTTTCATTTTATAATTAATTCATTACTGAGTAAAAATTTGAAAAAATTATGCATGTCTATTATGTAATGTTATTCTATACTATAAATACCGGACGTTTTCTTTCTTCTAATGGTTTTATTTGAATTGATTAATAGAATTGATTTAATTATTTTTCATTTGTTATCTTTAATTCTCTTTTGACAATATATAAACACATTTACAATTGACTACTTTGTGTGTTTACAATTATCTATACTAAGATTTTACAAAATATCAAGGTAAGTTTTATCTTTTTACATTGTTCCATCAATAACTTAATATTGATTATATTACAGTTAATGTTATAGAATGTACCCACATACCCACATACCTCACTTATATCTAAAAGTTGTGGGGCTTTCAAAGTTCATCATTGAAAATGAATTGTTATTTTTTTTCTTTTGCCTCTTTATTTTTCCTTTTTAAAACCCAACCCTTTCTTAAGTTTGATCCCCTTTTTAGAAGATGATCGCATCTTTTAGGACCTATTTTGTAATTTTTCAGTTTTAGGTTGTCTCACGCTTTATTCTGGTTAAATCTCAATTTAGTCCCTAAACTTCTACTCTTTTCCATGTTAGTCCTTATGTCCCATCCATGTTTTATTTTGGTCCCCAAATTTAATAAATATTTAATTAGATTATTTCTATTTGTTCTCTTGATCCCAAATTTTTTTATTGTTTTTATGTACTATATTTTGAAGTAAGACATTAGCTATCATAATTTATTTATTTATTTTGTTAAGTTATGTTTTTTACATTCATTAAATTAATTATTAAGTCTTTAATGCCTAATGTTTTTCCATTTTTTTTCTTGATTCAAACTGTTTTTGTTGTTTTTTTTTTAATTTTGTTTTTGAAAATAAAATTTTAATCATTATAATTTGCCTACTTCTGGCTATGGTTTTAGTTGATTCAGCTTTAGTCCATTTTTTCTTTATTAAGTTAATAGTTAAATTGTTAATTTATTAACATAAATTGAACACAATTTTGTATTTTAATCATATTATTTTGTTATTCATGATTTTGTTGTATGAATTGTTCTCTATGGTTTAATAAAATATTTTGGTCTATAATTGCTAAAATTGAAATTAAATTTTTCTAAATAAATTTCTCATTATATTAAAAATTAGAATTTAAGTTGATAAAAAAGAAAAATTTTTAGTAAATTATTAATAATAACAAAATTATACATTGTTTTGGAGTACATATAATGTTATGTTTCTATTTACCTACTTTTGATTATTATTAAGGTTAATTCAGCTTTAGTCAAATTTTTCTCATACTTTTTTAATTATGTAATATTATATTTTTTTATACTAAATTTATTGTAAAAAATATCTACTACAATATGCGTGCCAACATACCTCATACCTATATTCCAAAAGGCGTGAGATGCGCACTGTTTATGAACTGTGAATTTACTGTTCATGAACACTACTTACTTTTTGGAAGAGAGAGAGAGAGAGAGAGAAGAGGGGGGGGCGGGGGTCGAGGATGAGATTGGCTCTTTTTGAACGTCACTTCCTTTTTGCAAGATGGTCAATTTTTTGAGTGCCTATTTGGGTATTTCTCTATTTATCTAGTTTCTGCGTGCTTTACATATATTGGTCCGCAAACTTTTTTAGTTGTTTTTTTATGTATTACCTTCTTAAGTAAAAAATTGAAAACTATGATATATTTATTTTTGAGTTAAATCATTTTTTTTTATTTTAACCTTTATTAAGTCAATTGTTAAAACTTTAATATCTAAAGTTTTTCCTTTTTCTTTCTTCGTACCAAAATTTTTGGCCAATTTTTTCCTTTTTCTTTTATTTTTATCTTTATTAATTTAATGGTTGAACCTTTGATTAATTAACATAAATTAAATATAATATTGTGTTTCAATCATATATTTTCATTATTGATGATTGAGATTTTCAGATTGAGTTATTTACTTTAAAAACTCTATAGTTCAATAAAGTACTTTGGTCTATAATTACTAAAATTGAAAATGAATTTTTTTAAATAAATTTTTGATAAATATTTGCTTTCAATTTCAGCAATTATAGATCGATGGATCAAATTACTTTATTAAATCAAAGAGTGTTTGAGAAAATTTTACTAAATAAATTTCTTATCGATATTAAAAATGAGAATATAAGTTAATAAGAGATAAAAAATTTTAATGAATTATTTTTTAATAAAAAAAATATTTATCATTTCGAAGCACATGTAGTGTTATGTTTCATAGAGTTATATCCTAATTATAACCAATCATTTTAATAGTAAGAACATAACATAAAGAGTACCCAACTCAAAATTAAAATGAAGCAAAATTTAATTGATTAACACAAAATTTTGAATGAAAAAATTTTAATTATGTCAAAACTTATTAAAAAAAAATACCTGCTACAAAGTACCACTAAAAGAACCTGGTTTATCTAAATAAGCTCATGCAATTATTAAAAAAAAAAAAAAAGAAAAGCACAAACAAACTATCTTTCTATCCGACCCTCCCAAAATTAAAGTATAAAAATCAACAATTATAATTACCAATAGGAAAATTTTTAATTATAGAACTCCAGAAATCCTCGATTCAATTTCATAATTGATTAATATGATAATTATTAACAAATTATTATCACCGTCATCATTAAGAATTGACCAGATGATTAGTCCTCGCCCCCAGCATCAACATAACATTAAATTTCTCGAAGTCAATGAACTCATCTACATGTTTGCTGTTGGCACTGCTAATCATCTTCCCGCTGTCCGTCAACAAGCAACTGTTAAACATATCTAATTAGAATCTTTCATGTTTAATTCCATGAATTTCATGAAATTGATGTATTTGTTGCCTTCTGGGCCCCCCTCCTGCATTAAGCTTCCGGCTCATCCTTCTCGTCTTATGCCAAAAGCAAAAACGACCCAAATTGTACTATTTTCACGAACCCAATGTGAAGCGAAGAAGAATGAGTGATAAAAAGCGATGGCCTGTATACAGCCCAACAGGCCCACTCTTCATGCATAGAAATAAGACTCATGTTTTTTAGCTTCTTCACCAATGAATGAGCCGATTACTGTCTTTAAAAATATTTTTAAGTGCGATAGATCTTCCACTATCCATTAAATTAATCACATAAAAATACTCAAAAGGTTTCTTACTATTTGAGTAAAACAAAAGCAAGAATGGTCAATTTGACCTGAGTCGCAAATAATATGGGGTTTTTTTATTTCTATTATTTATTGAAAAAAAGTTCTAACCTAAAGATCAAATAGATTTCCTTTGTACAAAATAAAAGGTTGACATCTGTTATTATGATAGACTCATCAGACATTGTTCGATCTAAGCATCTAACATAGCATATCCAAATCGAAAATGAGTGATATGACCGTCATAGCAACCAAACAACCATCATGTGGAATTTCTTTTATTACCTCTACCCTAAAATTCTTTGTACCGTTTCATTTTTTTTTTTTTCACTTAAATTTGATTTAAATTTATTTAAATTAGTATTTTTTAAAAAAAAATTTTAAAAACTATAAATCTTTTAGTTTTTTAATATAAATTTTATAAAAAATAAGCAAATATTAGTATATATAAATTTAAGTTAAATTTAAATAAAAATTAAAATGGTACAAAGAATTTTAAACAGGGTGTATAATATGCAAGGCATTAGTTTTTATGCTTAAGATGTATTATTGTTATGAGAATACTCAAATTCACTTATTGTGATGCATGTCACCCTTTAAGAATCCACAAAGTTGGAGGGACTTAAATCATTTCGGCCTTTCTGGTATGCTAAGAAAGAAAAAACAACTCGGTTAAGCGTCTAAAGAATTATCGTCGAAGCAGCCGGTTGATGGGACTCTTATGGAACCTATGTTGATGAACTATTAAATGAGCCATACAACTATAAGCAAAGATGTTGCGATGAAATCGGTTAGACAAATCCACCCGAATTTTTGTTATGATCTTTCTCAAACCCTATTCCCCAAAAGATTTTTCTTTTCGGTCCAAGATCCTATGTTATACAATAGCCATATTAGACTTTGATTACTTAAGAGTCGAGTTGAGTCAGTTTTAAACTCATTTAAGGAGGAAGCTCTCTCAAAACCTGCTTCTCAATTTACAAGAATTATTTTGAATATTATACCATACCAATCAATATGAGTGGTGCATACAGTACCAATACAAACACTGCAAGTGATAGTTGAGACAAAGGTTGTCTCTTGTACTGAGTTGTATCGGCCGTACCATCTCAATACTAGTCAAATAATTTTTTTTAATTATTTTTTTCATTTTTTGAAATTTTTAGATAAAATATATTATAAGTATATGTAATTAATTAATTTTATAACAAATATTTACTGATATTAAAAAGAAAACTTGTACTTTTATTTTTTCATACCCTAAAAATTGTGTTTTTATTATACATAGTGAAATATTTATATGAGAAAATTTCTTAATTAATCTACATGCATGTAACATACACTCCACACTCTTACAATATTAAATTTCGATATATACTCTTTTCATATATGTATTTATGTCCAAATTATTTGAAACCGGTACCAATCGATACCGATATTGTACTATACCACTAGAAAAATAATACACTATTCGATATAAGATTTAAGACCTTGTTCACAAGACTTGAACCCTAGACATTACTTAGGAGATGAGGAGCTCCTTTTTACTCCACCTAACAGGTTTTTGGTATCCCCTAGGAGTTATTGAACTAGGTGAATTGGCTGCATATTATTGTGGCAGCTTGTTGTTCTAGAGATTGACCATAAAAAAGTAAGTTTAGAGGCTAGGAGGAAAAAGAAGAATAGTTTAGGGACTTAAATTCTGCAATTTGGGAGGTTAAATGACAGATTGCAAAGTTTGAGGATAAGTAAAGCGAAGTGTTAGAATTGAGGGACTTTTCTCAAATTTAATCCTTTTCTTTCCTAGATATTTTTCTTCTTTTTCAGCCAGAAATCATTCTAGTGTAGATCTATAATGTTTTTAACTAGGTGTATGTATATATAAAGTTTGCTCATATCAACATTGAAGTTTCAAATTCGGAACAATAATTAAGGATACTTAACCATTCATTGTTGCAATAATCACTACAAGAGAAATTATGAAAAACAACTAAATGGGGCGATTGACTTTCAATCACTAAGGTAACTAAATTACCCTTCAGTTGCTCCATTGTGGGGCTTACATCATGAGCGATTAAAAGGGCGATTGACAGTGCTTAGTTACCACATGGTAGTCACCATTCAGTCACTTATGGAAAAAAAAAAAAATTCCCTTCTAGTCGTCTTTCAACTGCTCTCTAAAGTTTTAGGTATTGTCACGTAGAAGTTAATAATCGTTTATTAGTTTAATTCAATTTTAGCTACCCTTATCTTTCTCTTCAATTTTCTCATACTTTAGTACAACCATTCATCTCTAATTTCTTTTCTCTCCTTCTTGTTTTCCTCTGCTAAAAATGGCAATTGTAGCTGCTTCACTCATCATTATTTTTGCTTTGCTAATTACTAGCTGTGCTATTGGATCTGAGCCTTTTTAAGGTAACATTTTTTATAGAGGTTTTTTTTTTATGGCATTTAGGGTCTTCATTTTCTTTTTAATCTCACTTTTGACAATTTTTTGTCCAAATCTGTAAGGTACTTAGCCAATGGCAACTTTAAGTAGAAGCCAAAACCAACAGAACTTGAAAAAACAGTTCTTCTTAGAAAACATGCTTCGCCCAAGTGGGAGATCAATAGTCTAGTTGAGTACATCTCCATTGGTCCACAACCTAGTGGCATGTTCTTCATCGTCACTCACAATGTCCACATCGTAAGGGGGGGGGGGCAACAAAGTCTCCATCTTCCAAATCATTCCGGTGAAGCCTAGCGCCCTATATGCCTTCACCTTTGGTGCCTTTAGAACTTGTGCTCAAGATGAGGTTTTGAGGGCCTCTACCCCTCAACTTTCCGGCAACTTCCTCCCACAAACCTTTTACAATAGTAATGATGGTGACACCCTATCAACCGAAATTTTTAAAAAAACCCAAACAATAGAGCTCAGTCACTCATGCAAGCAACTGAAGTTGTTAATCGCTCATGCAATGATTGCACGATTTGGTCATTAGTGGTAGTCACTCCTTAGTTGCTCTTAACTAGCGACTATGGTTAGACTGTACTTTTTAGTCACCCTGGGTGACTAACTGCAACTGTATATTAGTTATTTTTCTACTTTTATCTTCTAGCGAATTTAATTTTTGTTATAACTAACTGTGTCAAATAGGTTCACCTTCTGAATAATCAGTATATGAATAATTTATTTCTCAAACAAGATAAAAAAATATATTTGTACTTGATAACTATATTAACATTTATTGCATAAAATTGAGCAAGAATAAAAAACTCAACAAACCCTAGCTGCCGCTTCCCCATTTGTTTTATCTTCACTTTTTGAATAATCAGTATGTCGTGCCCTAAACTGCCCCTGGCCCATTTGGGCCTGATTTTTTTTTTTTTTTTTAAACATGCAGCGGAAGTTTTCATTACACAGAAGGGGCTTTTAAAACTCACTAAGACTTATGGGCACGAACCCCAGGATACTTATCGGTACTAGCTCGTTAAGTTCTTTAATTAAGGTTAAGTTGATGTGTTCTCAGAAACAAGCTAGTGCCTATGTGGATTTCATGTGTTCATTTTCATGGTCTTTACCGAGCTTAGCCAAGAATATGCATGGCAACTAAAACACCAACTTAAGTTTAAAAACTTATTTTCATGCATATGCTTTGCATGCTTATGCGTTTTGGAGTTCACTAGTGCACATAATCACTTAATGCCTTTAAATGCAACTAATGCTTAGGCATGTATTAATTCACATACGTGCATTTAAATTTCTTATTAGCCAAACTTTACACAAGCATCCAATTTCATGCTTTTTTCTAAGTTTACTTGCATGTTCTTTACTAAATGAGCATACATAGCCAAACATTGCATGCTTTTAACATAGACATGGGCTTATGGGCCTTTTAGTACTTAACATGCATATGGCCCAAAATTAACCAAGAATAAAATCAAAATTTTTAAGTTCTTATTTAAGCCCAATTTCAACATGCTTCAAATTTCATGAAAACATAACCCATAAATTCACAAAGCCATGGAACACAAATTTCCACCTTAATAGACCTTGTTCCCACAATTCTAAGACTTCAAGTCCTGCACAGAAAGTCCACATTTTTTTAGCTTGTTTACAAGCAGCTTATATACTTAGAATACTTAGAATATTTTGAGCAATACCATACACAAATCCAACCTTAGAATACAGAAAGAGTACTCAAGACTCTTAGCTTGATCTTTCAAGCAAACCTTTACCTACAAAAGTAGAGTAGGGCGGGTGAGTTATAAAACTCAATAAGGATTCCGTGGCATCCAATGCCTAACTTATGGCCTCCAAGGCCTAACATATGCCAAGAATGTAATGGCAAAATAATCCTTATTCCTGCAAAGAAAACATAAAGACAAAGAAAACAAAAAGATACATGCATATAGCAATAATATCATAATCGGGGGTTAGCATGCACAACAAATCAAAGAAGCACACAAACACACGCCACTTAACACTTTGTTCACAGAAGGGCAGCAAGCATCCCTCAAGTTTTAGTTCATTAATTTCATATACTTAATATTTTCGGAGAGCTCACTTAGCATAGGAATTAAGGTGGCCGCCTTAACTCCTAGCCCATAATGCTTGCTTACTTAACTTAGCTCATGAGCAAAACAGAATTGCCGAAGCAATAACATAACTTAAGCCCTCTTAGCACTCCTAGGATCACATGGTTCTTTGACCATCACCTAGGGGCCCGAATACTCACACAAAAAAATCCATGGAACTAGGCCATGCAATAAAGTGAGTATAGGAATCCTTACCCACAACACCGAAAGCTTTATAAGCTTATTTTCCTTCGTTTTCCTTGCTTGTTGACTCTAGAAATTGTTTTCTAGCATAAGAACCAAGATGGGCCGAATTTTATTAGTAACCATAAGATACCAAGAAATCTTGGTGATTAACCCAAATAACACAAAATACCAAGAACACTTGGTGTACACTTACAGAACCTCACAGAAGAGGTAACGCCAATTTATTGTGCTTGATGTTCTTCAAGCTTCTTCTTGATTTCTTGCTTCTAATGAACTTAGAAACTCAATCACACAAAGAGTTCCTTGAGTAGAGCTTAAAACCTCCAAGAAATGGAAATGGCCAAATTTTCCTCCTTGGTTTTCTTTGAATTCTTCATCTGATTCTTGCTCTTTATGGTCTTAGAGCTTGAATTCAACCAAGAATACTTGGTTTTAATTTGAGGAATGATTATTTCTAGCTATGGACGAATATTTGGATGAGAAAAGAGTTGGAAATGTGTTTGGAATGATGAGACTTGGTATGGAAGAAAATGGAGAGAGAATGAGAGAGTTTGAGAGCAAATGGCTTTGAATGAGTGGAGTGATTATGTTTTAATGTGTGGGAAGGTAATGGCCAGCCATATGGGAAGGAAAATGAGTGTATAATGTGCTTGGAAGGTGGGAGACAAGATTAAAAGAGATGAAGACTAATTGGAAGACTTTTGGGTAAGTTTGGTAGAAAAAGTCAAAAGTAGGTGAAGAAAGAATCCAAGGTAATGATTAAGGGTGGGAGGTGGATTAAAATAATAGGAAATTAATAATGTGTTTGAAATGAGTGGGAGACAAGATTTAATGGATGGAAGACTAATTGGAAGACTTTTGTGTAAGTTTGGTAGAAAAAGTCAAAAGTAGGTGAAGAAAGAATCCAAGGTAATGATTAAGGGTGGGAGGTGGATTAAAATAATAGGATTTGGAGGAAGGTGACATAAAATATTGGGAATTGGAGGGGCATGGCTGGCTAAGGCATCCAAAGCCATTAAAATGGCATAATTCCCCCTTTAGTCCTCCAACTTTCTAAATTTGGGCAATTGAGCCCAACCACTAAAAATCCCTTTGTTCAATTTAGTCCCTCATCTTTAAAAACCACCATTTTCATTACTATTTCTCTTGGCCTAAGCCAAGCTTATTTTTAAGACGTTCAACACTCAATTATGCACATGCCATATTGTCTTCTCAATTTAATTGAGCTAAATTCCCGATTAAGGAAAAATTCTTATGCTCCAAATCCATTTAACCCGGGACCTAATCACTTTGGATTGTCCGGGCATTACAACACTCCCCTCCTTAAGAAATTTGGTCCTCCAAATTTCCTAGAAGTTTAGGAAAGATATCAAGATAATTCTTAAGCATTTCAGCTTCAACCTCCCATGTGGCCTCCTCCTCAGAATGGTTAGTCCATTGGACTTTTACCATCGATATCCACTTACTTCTGAGCTTCCTAGTGTCCTTTGCCAATACCCGAATTGGTTCTTCTTCATAGGTGAGATCTTGGGTGATGGGAACAGTAGTGACATGTACCACTTGTTTAGGATCAAAGACACACTTCTTCAATAGGCTTACATGGAATGTGTCATGTACATGTCCCAGCTCAGGCGGTAGCTCTAACTTGTAGGCTACATTTCCTACTCTTGCGAGTATTAGGTATGGTCCTACATACCTCGGGGCTAATTTTCCCCGCTTTCCAAACCTCATTACTCCTTTCATAGGAGATACTTTTAACCATACTTGGTCTCCTACCTGGAACTCCAGGTCTCTTCTTTTCTTGAGGTTGGCATATGATTCTTGCCTATTGTTGGCAGTCTTAATCCTTTCCTGGATTTGCTTAATCTTTCCAGTAGTTTCTCTTATGAGTTTTGGGCCAATTTCCAACTTATCACCTAGCTCATGCCAGCAGTGTGGAGTTATGCATCTTCTTCCATAGAGTGCTTCATAAGGTGCCATGCCAATCACTGAGTGATGGCTATTGTTGTATGAAAACTCCACTAAAGGCAAGTGTTTATCCCATTCTCCTTGGAAGTCAATAACACAACACCTTAACATATCTTCCAATGTTTGAATGGTTCTTTCAGTCTATCCATCCGTTTGAGGATGGTATGCAGAACTAAACTTTAACTTAGTGCCCAAGGCATTGTGTAAGGACTTCCAGAATCTGGAAACAAATCTTGGGTCTCGATCCGAGACAATATCGTCCGGTACACCATGTAGCCTTACTATCTCCTTAACGTATAGTTGGGCTAATTTCTCCAGGGAGTCTGTAAGGTTTATGGGCAAGAAGTGGGCTGCCTTAGTCAATCTATCCACTATGACCCAGATTGTATTACACTTTCTTCGGGTCAGTGGCAAACCCACTACAAAGTCCATGGATATGGATCCCCATTTTCTTTCTGGTATAGGTAAGCTCTGTAATTTTCCACCAGGTCTCTGGTGCTCCACTTTGACTTGTTGACAAGTCATACACTTAGCCACAGAAGCACCAATCTCTTGCTTCATATATGGCCACCAGAAATGGGATTTCAAATCCTTATACATTTTCTGAGCTCCAGGATGCATACTCATCAAACTGGAGTGGGCTTCTTCTAGGATTTGTTGCCTGATTCCATCCTTATTTGGCACATAAATCCTATCCCGGAAATATAATATTCCAGCCTTAAAGGAAAATCCTTGATACAATTTTCCTTGTTTCTGCCCAGAGATCCTGGGAATCTCCTCATCTTGAAGCTGAGCTTCCTGAATTAGGTCTTTCCACTCAGTCCTAATAGTTAAGACCTTTACTTGGTCCATTTCCCACTTATCCCAATCTTGGGCCAACCCAGATAAACTGAGTACCTCTGCCTCGGTAGGCTCTCCAGTGGCTTTGAGTATTCCCGTGTACTTCCTACTGAGAGCATCAGCTACCACATTGGCTTTTCCGGCCGTATACTCGATGACGCACTCAAAATCTTTCAGGTACTCAAGCCATCTTCTTTGCCTCATGTTCAGGTCCTTTTGTGTAAACAGGTACCTTAGACTCTTGTGGTCTGTGAAGACTTGGAATCTGCCTCCAAGTAGGTAGTGCCTCCATTGCTTCAGAGCAAAGATCACTGCCGCTAATTCCAGATCATGAACTGGATAATTCTTCTCATGAGGCCTTAATTGTCTTGATCCATAGGCTATTGCTTGCTTCCCTTGCATTAAGACACAGCCCAGCCCAACTCGAGAAGCATCCGTGTAAACTATATACTCCTTAGTAGGGTCTGGTAGAACCAGTATTGGGGCTGTAGTCAATCTTTCCTTAAGTTCTCGGAAGCTAGCCTCGCATTGCTCACTCCACTCAAACTTTTGGTCCTTTCTTGTCAATTGAGTGAGCGGAGCTGCTAGTACAGAAAATTTAGGCACAAATCTCCTGTAATAGCCAGCAAGTCCCAAGAAGCTTCTTATGTCCCTCACAGTCTGAGGTTGCTTCCATTCCAAGACAGCTTTAATTTTCTCGGGATCAACAGCTAAACCATGCTCATTGATTACATGTCCGAGAAATCCAATTTCTTTAGCCCAGAATTGGCACTTACTTAATTTGCCATATAGTTCATGTTCCTTTAACAGGCTTAGCACCACTCTTAGGTGCTCCTTATGGGCTTCTTCATCCTTTGAGTACACCAATATGTCATCAATAAATACCACAACAAAGTGGTATAAATGAGCTTTAAACACTCTTTGCATGAGGTCCATAAAAAAGGCTGGTGCATTTGTGAGCCCAAATGGCATCACTGTGTACTCAAAGTGACCATATCTGGTCCTGAAAGCTGTCTTTGGGACATCTTCTTCCCTGACTTTCAGCTGGAAGTATCCAGATCTGAGGTCTATTTTGGAAAAGACCTTAGCTCCCTTTAACTGATCAAATAGATCCTCGATCCTTGGGAGGGGGTACTTATTCTTAATGGTCAGTGCATTGAGCTTCCTGTAATCAATGCACAACCTAAGGGTTCCATCTTTCTTCTTCACAAAAAGTACAGGTGCTCCCCAAGGAGATGTACTTGGCCTTATGAAACCTTTCTCAAGCAACTCATCCAGTTGCTTCTTTAGTTCCATCATTTCAGGAATAGCCATCCTGTATGGAGCAATAGATGCTGGTGCAGCTCCTGGCACTAATTTGATCTCAAACTCAACCTCTCTTGCAGGAGGGAGTCCTGGGAGATCAGTGGGGAACACTTCAGGGAATTCTCTTACTATGGGTATTTTACCCAGCTCTATTTCTACTTCTGTTCCATTTAACCCTAGGTATTCACCTTTTAGTAATAAGGGTTTGTGTTCCACCACCTTTAAATGAAAATCTGGGACTAACCCAGGAGATTTTTCCAAAGATTGAGGTTTGTGCCCAGGCAGATAAAGTTGCCTGGCATGGCAGTCTATAACCACCCGATTGGCACTAAGCCAGTTCATTCCTAGGATGATGTCATATCCATTAGTATCCAAGACCATCAGGTCGGCTCTAAGCTCTAGTTCACCTAGCTTAAGCATGCAATCTTTTACAATATGGTATGTTATCATAACCTCATTCCCGGCAGTTTTAACCAGGTACATTTTATCTGTATTGCATACTTCGAGGTTTATATCTTTGACTAACTTAAAGGATACTATAGATAAAGATGCTCCAGTATCGAACAAAACTGATACTTCATAACCATTTATGGAAATGGTACCTTTTAGAGTCTTCCTGACCAGCTTAGCCTGGTCTATTTCTTCCTCATCCTCCCCAGCTTTGTTGACCTCTGGGTCCTCTCGTCCTTTCATCGATGTCTCAATCTGGAATATTCTTCCAGTAGCCTGAGGTTGTCCCCTCCTGGCCTTATCTTGGTCCCTTCTTTGTGGGGGTGGAGGCATATTGGGCCTCCTTATGGGCAATTGCCTCTGTGCCCATCTGTTATTAAACCCTCCTGGGGTCCTCTGATCTTCTCCCCTGACAGGACAGTCTTTTACCCAGTGATCCTGGGCACCACATTTAAGGCATCCGGAAGTGAGCCTATAACATGGCTTCTGGCCATGGAATTTTCCACATGTCTCACATTGTGGCCCATAGGGGGATGCGGTCTTCTCTCTTTTGTTACCCTTTCTTGGCTCATATGCCAAGCTTTCTCTGCCTCTCTTCTTAGAGAATTTTTGCATCCCACTAGTACTTCCAGGGCCATTCATGGCTTGCTCCCTGAATTCTTGCTCTAGGGCCATAGCCCTCTGTACAATGTCGTAGTATTTATGGGCTCCTACTGCTCTGAGTATTTGCCTCAGCTCTGGCCTAAGTCCCCGAAGGAACCTCTTGGCCTTAAGGTCCTCTCGATCATCGTACTGTGGTGCGTACCGTATGAGGTTACTGAATCTCTGTTAGTATTCCAGTACGGAGAACTCTTTCTGCTCAAGCAGGTCAAACTCAACCTGCTTTTGGTCTTTCTGTGCTTCACCGATGTATTGTTGATGAAACACTTGATCGAATTCGGGCCATCTCATTGCTCTTCTACTTTGAGCAGGCCGCCTAGCATTTTTGCTAGCATATGTCCTATGGACTGCTCTCCACCATAACTCAGCATTTCCTTCTAGTTTGAAGGTTGCCAGTAAGACCTTCTGAGAAGCGGAAACCTCCATTCTCTCAAAGATCTTTTCGATCTGGCTTTTCTAGAATTCTGCTTCATCTGGATTACAGCTTCCTTTAAATGTTGGTGGTCTTAGGGCAAGGAACCCCTCTAGTTGGCCTTCTCTTAGGCCTCCACTATTATCCATATTGGGCCTCCCTCTTTGGGCCCTCACTGTTCCAGTGGTGACAGTGAGTTGGGCAGGCCCATCAATATCTTCTATGTCCAGCTTTTCTGCATCTGGACTTTCTTCTTCTTCTTCCCTCAGTTCTTGTCTAATCTCAGATCTTATCCTTCTAGCTCTTGGGTTTCTCCTTTCCTCATCCTCATCATCACCATTTTCACTGGCTTGATCATCGAGTATAGGTTCTTTTCCTAGCCTCCTTCTTATTGGTGGCTCTCTTTGTTGCCCAGTAGGCTCTGGGACTTGGGCTTGACCCCTTGCCAGAATCTGCATGCTAGCTGCTAATTGGGCCATATTGGCCTGCATAGCTTCCATCATTGCTTCCATTCTTGCCTCTCTTCTTTCTTGGGCATCAATGCTAGGCCCAGTAACATTAGCCCTTATGAGCTCAGAAGGCCTAACTTGGGCCTCTGGCACAAAGCCAGCATTTTCATTCCCCTGATGGGAAGTTTCACTTTCATTTCGGCCTCGGTTCGTATTTCTGGTTCTCATCCTGGAATTAACAACAAGCAAGGCACACAATTGCTCAATATTCATAAATATTCATTAGTGGACTTAACCTATGTGGGAACAAGTCTATACTAAGAATCATAGACCAAAACTTTGGTCCTTAAGAGCAACTGTGCTCTGATACCAAGCTGTCGTGCCCTAAACTGCCCCTGGCCCATTTGGGCCTGATTTTTTTTTTTTTTTTTAAACATGCAGCGGAAGTTTTCATTACACAGAAGGGGCTTTTAAAACTCACTAAGACTTATGGGCACGAACCCCAGGATACTTATCGGTACTAGCTCGTTAAGTTCTTTAATTAAGGTTAAGTTGATGTGCTCTCAGAAACAAGCTAGTGCCTATGTGGATTTCATGTGTTCATTTTCATGGTCTTTACCGAGCTTAGCCAAGAATATGCATGGCAACTAAAACACCAACTTAAGTTTAAAAACTTATTTTCATGCATATGCTTTGCATGCTTATGCGTTTTGGAGTTCACTAGTGCACATAATCACTTAATGCCTTTAAATGCAACTAATGCTTAGGCATGTATTAATTCACATACGTGCATTTAAATTTCTTATTAGCCAAACTTTACACAAGCATCCAATTTCATGCTTTTTTCTAAGTTTACTTGCATGTTCTTTACTAAATGAGCATACATAGCCAAACATTGCATGCTTTTAACATAGACATGGGCTTATGGGCCTTTTAGTACTTAACATGCATATGGCCCAAAATTAACCAAGAATAAAATCAAAATTTTTAAGTTCTTATTTAAGCCCAATTTCAACATGCTTCAAATTTCATGAAAACATAACCCATAAATTCACAAAGCCATGGAACACAAATTTCCACCTTAATAGACCTTGTTCCCACAATTCTAAGACTTCAAGTCCTGCACAGAAAGTCCACATTTTTTTAGCTTGTTTACAAGCAGCTTATATACTTAGAATACTTAGAATATTTTGAGCAATACCATACACAAATCCAACCTTAGAATACAGAAAGAGTACTCAAGACTCTTAGCTTGATCTTTCAAGCAAACCTTTACCTACAAAAGTAGAGTAGGGCGGGTGAGTTATAAAACTCAATAAGGATTCCGTGGCATCCAATGCCTAACTTATGGCCTCCAAGGCCTAACATATGCCAAGAATGTAATGGCAAAATAATCCTTATTCCTGCAAAGAAAACATAAAGACAAAGAAAACAAAAAGATACATGCATATAGCAATAATATCATAATCGGGGGTTAGCATGCACAACAAATCAAAGAAGCACACAAACACACGCCACTTAACACTTTGTTCACAGAAGGGCAGCAAGCATCCCTCAAGTTTTAGTTCATTAATTTCATATACTTAATATTTTCGGAGAGCTCACTTAGCATAGGAATTAAGGTGGCCGCCTTAACTCCTAGCCCATAATGCTTGCTTACTTAACTTAGCTCATGAGCAAAACAGAATTGCCGAAGCAATAACATAACTTAAGCCCTCTTAGCACTCCTAGGATCACATGGTTCTTTGACCATCACCTAGGGGCCCGAATACTCACACAAAAAAATCCATGGAACTAGGCCATGCAATAAAGTGAGTATAGGAATCCTTACCCACAACACCGAAAGCTTTATAAGCTTATTTTCCTTCGTTTTCCTTGCTTGTTGACTCTAGAAATTGTTTTCTAGCATAAGAACCAAGATGGGCCGAATTTTATTAGTAACCATAAGATACCAAGAAATCTTGGTGATTAACCCAAATAACACAAAATACCAAGAACACTTGGTGTACACTTACAGAACCTCACAGAAGAGGTAACGCCAATTTATTGTGCTTGATGTTCTTCAAGCTTCTTCTTGATTTCTTGCTTCTAATGAACTTAGAAACTCAATCACACAAAGAGTTCCTTGAGTAGAGCTTAAAACCTCCAAGAAATGGAAATGGCCAAATTTTCCTCCTTGGTTTTCTTTGAATTCTTCATCTGATTCTTGCTCTTTATGGTCTTAGAGCTTGAATTCAACCAAGAATACTTGGTTTTAATTTGAGGAATGATTATTTCTAGCTATGGACGAATATTTGGATGAGAAAAGAGTTGGAAATGTGTTTGGAATGATGAGACTTGGTATGGAAGAAAATGGAGAGAGAATGAGAGAGTTTGAGAGCAAATGGCTTTGAATGAGTGGAGTGATTATGTTTTAATGTGTGGGAAGGTAATGGCCAGCCATATGGGAAGGAAAATGAGTGTATAATGTGCTTGGAAGGTGGGAGACAAGATTAAAAGAGATGAAGACTAATTGGAAGACTTTTGGGTAAGTTTGGTAGAAAAAGTCAAAAGTAGGTGAAGAAAGAATCCAAGGTAATGATTAAGGGTGGGAGGTGGATTAAAATAATAGGAAATTAATAATGTGTTTGAAATGAGTGGGAGACAAGATTTAATGGATGGAAGACTAATTGGAAGACTTTTGTGTAAGTTTGGTAGAAAAAGTCAAAAGTAGGTGAAGAAAGAATCCAAGGTAATGATTAAGGGTGGGAGGTGGATTAAAATAATAGGATTTGGAGGAAGGTGACATAAAATATTGGGAATTGGAGGGGCATGGCTGGCTAAGGTATCCAAAGCCATTAAAATGGCATAATTCCCCCTTTAGTCCTCCAACTTTCTAAATTTGGGCAATTGAGCCCAACCACTAAAAATCCCTTTGTTCAATTTAGTCCCTCATCTTTAAAAACCACCATTTTCATTACTATTTCTCTTGGCCTAAGCCAAGCTTATTTTTAAGACGTTCAACACTCAATTATGCACATGCCATATTGTCTTCTCAATTTAATTGAGCTAAATTCCCGATTAAGGAAAAATTCTTATGCTCCAAATCCATTTAACCCGGGACCTAATCACTTTGGATTGTCCGGGCATTACACAGTATATGAATAATTTATTTCTCAAACAAGATAAAAAAAATTGTACTTGATAACTATATTAACATTTATTGCATAAAATTGAGCAAGAATAAAAAACTCAGCAAACCTTAGCTGCCACTTCCCAACTTGTTTTCTATGCATTGCCTTTTTCTTCTTTCTCCGCGTCTTTCGTTGGGTTTAGATTCCAATCCAAATATCGCTAGTTGTTTTACCATTTTTATTCCACCTGATCAACAACCATCATTTTTTTCCCATAATTTCCTCTTCCACATTCTCCTTCACAAAACTCATTTATTATCAGTAGTAGAAACATCATCCAATTCTTTTGATGCACTATGGCAGATAGATATGGGTTGTCCAATTTTTGTGTTAGTAAGTCAGGTGGAGGTCAGAGGGTGGAAAATGGCGGATATCAATGATGAGATGTTTTTGAATAATGGATAGGGTGATGACATTGAATTTTTTTCCCCCACTATATTAAACTTTATATTGGTTGATCTACTATTAAGAGGTTAATCTGCCTTTTATTTTGGCAGATCATCTATTGTTCATTTCGACTCTTTGGTCATTCTCTATATCTAGCCTTTATTCCAATTATTTGTTTTAGTTCTCTATTCTAGGTTTATTACGGTTTACGGGAAAAGTTCAACTCAATCTGAATCTCTTTTTTTCATTTGATGTCATATGAGCAAGTAATCTTTTTAATGGCCAGTTTTATGTTCCTGTTATTTCTTTAAGTTTTATGATGTTGTTTGTTTATAAGATGCTATGCGACTAACTTCTGATTGGAATGGAACATTTGTTGCAAACAAAAAAAAATAATTATTGCATTATAAAAATAAACAAGACCGACATCCTATCCTTTTTGCCCACTAAACAAAAGGCCCACCAGGTTTAGTTAGGTTATAGAATGTCAAATTACTCTTTCTCATCCCATAGACATATCCACACCGGCAAAATTTGGAATTTTTAATTTTTTTTAGAGTTAAACAAACTCTCACCAGTCCAGAACTCGAAATTGCTGCAAGTAGAAAGAATCTCGCAATTAGAATGGGTGAACATGAAGAAACTCAGGGTGGGTCTAAAGTTAGTTTTTTGTTTTTTTGTTTTTTTGCCAAACTGGAGGATAAGAAAAAGACTTGGGTAGGCTTAGGTAACTTTTCGATCACTACCATACGGTTGGATTCCCTTGGACGTAAAGCATAAGCAATTGGATTTAGAGATTCGATGATGGGGAGAAAAGCGCTGTTGGATATGGGCCTATCTTTATTTGTACGGCACAGAGGCCGCCTTTCTCATCCCCAATTCCTCCTCTGATTTCAAAACATAATTACTCCATTGTAGTGGCATCTGCATAAAGTGCTAGGATCCTAAGCACCCTAGGCTATTACGAGGTAATTTGAGCCCAAAATTTTTTGTGCCGAAAACCTTCGGCCCACAACTCGCTCAAACTCCTACCTGAAGATTAGGTATGCCAACTGGTTAGGTTTGAGCCGAGTATAACTAATTTTAAAATTTTTTCTAAATTAATCAAATTTAGATAGTTAGGTAGGTGGGTGCTACTCACAAATTCATTTTAAAGCATATGTTTGATTATTTTAGACTTCCTTCTTATATACTTACATATATTCAAAAGAATGTGTATATTCATAATTAATTAATACTTAAAAAATCATAAATTAAAGTAATATAAGATAATTTGTATTAAATTATAATTTTATTTTTGAAATAAAATCATATTTTGAATATAAATATACTAATTTAAAAAGGGTACGGGTAAGATCTGGTAGGATAAGTTAAACTCATACTCTCCCCATAACTTTACACATAGGGTCGGATTCATGCTTGGGTAGTCGGGTTTGGAGAGGGTAGGGTCAAGGAGGGTATTTTTATACATTCCTACTAAAGACTCACCTAAATTTATTATTGGGGAAATTACAGAAATTTCCTGTATTTTGATCTAACCTACACTACTTTGCCCCTACTTTCTTCACATTGTTTGAGAATAACTTCTAAAATCTTAATTTAAATTGTCTGATAGCTATGTTTTACCAATTTTATTTTCTTATATTTTTTCAAAGTTAACTAACATTTAAAAAATATTGATTTACATTTATAGAGAGAGATGTATTTATAGAAATGAAAAACTAATAATTTAAAATTTTTATTAACCATAAAAAAATTATAAAAATTGAAATATGATTATTGTACATTTCAAAGTAGGGTTTTAAAAATTGCTATAGAACAGTATAAAAGAAATAATTCGCAAAAATGTAGGTTAACCTAAATTACAGAGGATTACTGTTGTTCATCATAAACAGAACCAAATTGTGTTGGTAATTAGAATATATTTTAATTTGAAAAATCCCGACATCTGAAAAATAAATCAAAATCTGTGTCATATTCAATTACAGTTGGCACATTTCAAACTTCAGCTTTTTTCGACCCTCATGTGCTTAGTGTGTTGTGCAGGGGTAACATATTTATGGCGGAAGTCACGATTCACGAATTGGGTTTTCATACAACACCAGACCCAATAAAAAAACAAAAAAGAGCATCGAAGTGCTCGGCTTCTGAATGATGACAATCACGTCCCCTCCACTCTCTGCTTCTGCTAATCATTTCTAGTTCCACCCATCACGGCTACCAATCATCAACTCCACATCCGATGGATACTTCTGAATTTTATATATTTTTTTAAAGGAAAACCATACTTTCTTATACACCGATTATGGAACTACTAATATTTTCTTATGTCACGCGTCATGACTCTCTGACATGTTCCCCTAACAACTATCAAGTACTTGACCTCCGTACATTATTACACAACAGTACACCAATACGTATACTTTCATAATTGATTTTCTAATATTTCAAAAGTCAGACCAAAATGTAAGGTAAGGTAGTTTTGTTTGTTTATATTCGAAGGCATCATCACAAGTTACGAGGGAAGTAAATACTATTATTATAGCTAGGGGAAGAAACATACTAGTAACAAAGTTTGACCTCTAGATCTCCCTATATCCTCTTAAGTATTTAGATCTCTTATAAATACTCGTATGATTAAATTATGTTTGTCACCAGGTTAAAGAAGATGCTAATATAACACTTTACAGACATCAAACAAATAAGCCCCCCCTAAATCATTAAGTTGCATTAATTCATGTGCATCATGTTATACTATCATAATCCAATTAACAGAGTCTCAGCTTGGGTGTGGATGAAGAGAGGAGATTAACTTAATTATGAACAAACTAGAGAGCCTAGTCAAAAGTTGACAATATACTTTAAAAATAGAAAGAAACAATACAAAAGTAAAGAGAGAGATGATGATGAAAAGGGTGAACAAGAAAGAAGGCGTGCGTAAGGGGAAACATTAGTGATGATCGTTTAACGGTCGTCAGTCGTCACCATAGCGTACATGTGGAAGCTCCTTCAGCCACTCGGAGGTTCTCCGACGTGACAAAGCTTGCTTCCCACGCCTCTTCATCTTTTCCTTTTCCTCCTTCTTTATCATCATCATCTTCTCCTCCACGCCATCGGCGTCCTCGTTTCTCTTGCAGCTCCTCACCAGCACGGCGTCGTTCAGGACCATCGTCTGGATCGCGTCCGCCGAGCATTTGCAACCTCCAAACAGACCCATTGACCTCTTCACTTCGACGAAACCCCTTTTTGTTTCTTGATGGTTCTTGATGCTGCCACTGCTATTGCTGTTGCTGCTGCTGCAACTGCTGTTGCGGCTCACTGAGATTCTGTTGCTATTGCTGCTGATGCTGTTGCGAGCCTTCAAATCTTGTAACTCGATTTCCGGGGCTCGGATCAGACCCAGTTTGATGAAGTCCCAGAGAGTGGATTTCTGGGTGGTTCGGGGATTTGGGATTCCGGCCCAGGTTTTGGATGATCGTATCTGGGGTTTGGGACTCGGGTGCGTGTGGAAATTGTTTCGGATTCGGGGCGGGTTGGAATTCGACCGCGAGGTGACGGAGCTGCTGCTCGTGGAAGAGTAGTAGCTTCTGGTGCTGTTGCTTCGGCTGCTATGGACGCTCGTTAACCGGCTGATCGAGCCGTGATCCATCGACTCGGACAGAGAGACGCACCGGCTTTCAGGTCGGAACCCGGGCCATCCTCCGTCGGAAGAGACGGACAATCGCAGCGGGAGGATCTGACCTTTGAAGAAGACATCTTCGGCGGCGCACATCTCCGGCTCTCTGGGAACAGAGAGGCTCCATGAACCGAAATCAAAGTCTTCCTCTGTTCTGGAGCACAACAGAGATTGGTCGTCTCTGTGGCTTTTCTCGTTGTCTTCTCTCATCAAATTGACCGGCAAATCACAAAGCGACAATGCCTCGTCTTCTTCTTCCGCGGCGTCTTCTTCCTCTTCCGGGGTCGGTTTCGGATTCGAACTCTCACATTTCTCGCCATGGCTGGTCTTGTGAATTTCCATGGCTTGAACTTGATTGAAACCCAGAAGTTAAAGCGAGAAACAGAGCGAAAAAAAGGAGTCGAATTTTATTTGGGAAATGAGCCGGAAATTTGAAATGGCAAGAGAGAGTGGGAGGGAGACAATTAGGATATAAAGAAAGAAAAAGCTGCAGGGGAGAGAAACAAAAGGGAAAAAAAACAAAAGAACAATTGAAATGCGGAGGTTCACTTCTGTGCCTGCAGGCTGCAGGCGAGCCCAAGCATGTTCCTTTTTCTTTTGAAGGAAAAGCGGTGGAGCTAATGAACCAAGCCGGCCATTAGCTTTTCAAGCTCTAGCCAAGAAGAGACTTGTATATTTATATGCATTATTTTTATACTAGTGTTTCCTAAAACGAAAAAAACTGCTTTAAGAAAAAAACCAAGAAGGGTTTTGAAGGGTGGTGCTGTGGTGGGGCAAAAAGATGATTTTCGCATGCAAATGTTGCTACTTTTAAATCACCAACTTTGTGGCGTGAACTTTGGGATAATTTTTCCAAAAGATGGAAAAAGAAAAGGCAAATTACCATTTGGATGAACAAGCCCAAAAACAAAAGGAAAAATTGAAAATTCAACTCAACTCATGCTGGAAGGCAATAATGAACAGCTTTAATGGGCGCCGGTAAACTCTAGAATTCCAATTGTAGATTAACTTCTTATATATGCTTTATTAATGATCGAGTATGTTTTCCTTTGAAAACATGAATTTGACCAAAGAGGCCGGTACACGTGGAACATTATGGTAAATTTTATAATTGCTTTGTCACGTACAGAAAAGTAGGGATTTTTTTTGTTCGGATAAGATAATCTCTTCCACATAATAAAACAAAAGGCATAATGTTTTTTTAATTCTTTGTGCTGCAAGGCGCTAAAAGTTGCGAGGACAAAAGAGCAGTTGTGTGTTGTAATAAGGGTTAAAATGAGTTGGTCTGGTCGATTGCCTTGTGACTTCGGCACAAGGGCGTGAATTTTCATGTGGGGAGAGAAAATAGGTGCCCTAAAGATTTTACTTTACTTTTGAAAATTTCAAGCCCAATGGTCATGGAGGACCTGTGATGAGGAAAGGTGACCAAGTTGAAAACTTTGTTCTAGAAAGGTAAAATGGCATTGGGCCTTGGCCTATTTGTCTTGAGACTTATGACAGGCATGGATTGTTGTTCTTCCCTTGTGCGACATAAAGGCAATGTGTGGACCAGAAGAAGATGAAGAAAGAAGTCTAGGGTTTAGGTTTTGTAATTTTATGAGGTACTAAAAATAAATGCCTATCCACTTCTCGGTGGAAAAGATTGCCTCTTCATTTGGGGTCTCCAATAGGGACTGATCAATGGACAAAAGGGTGTGGTGTCTCACACACTCGCCATATACCCTGCTTTTTGTTACCCGAAGGTGTTGTAAGGATTACGTTTGTTTAACTTAATAATCCGATCCAATCATTAATCCAATTGTGTGCTTATAAGTTCCTGGCAGAAGTAGCCAATTCTACTCCGGCATGTGGATTTCCCACAACTATATTTCCAAAATATAAATTTGTTATCAATATTAATAATATAGAGATATTTTTATTCTTTTACTTTGGACTGTTGTTCATTTAACTGAGTTTGTTATTTCATCTGCAATTTCAACATTTTTTTAAGATGATATTGTTATTCTTTTAAACGATTTGTTGTTCTCTTCACAGTTGTTGTTTGTATAGTTGACTTCAGAATTGTTGTTTGTTTTGTTGATATTTTTGTTCCTTTTTATCTAAACTATTGTTCTTTTAGTTAAGTTTGTTGTTCTATTTGCAACTTACATGAATTTCAAACTAGATCGAACAACAGATCAGAAGATAGACACAAAAACTGAATCAAACGCGTATTCTGATCTAGATCTAAGTGAATAGGACTAAAAATCATAACATCAAATTCTTAAGAAAATAAAACAAAAAAATATTATAAACTAAACAACAAATTCTTATGAATAAAACAAGGGAAATGAGCCAGATAAAATTCCAACTCTAAAAGAATGGAAAAAAGGAGGAGGAAACCGTGATGAAGCCAATAAGCACCTAGAGGTTGTTGGAGAAATAGAAACTAACTAGATATGATAACAGCAGCGAGAGAGAATGATGAGGAGGAGGAGGAGGAGGCAGTGACGAAGCTGGAGAAACAAAATGAATGTCGAAGATGAGGTAACAGTGATGAAGTCAAAAAAGCAGAAAACCGACTAGATTTGATAATAACTATGACATTGAGAATGGTGAGGAGAGGAAACAATGACACAGCCGAAGAAGCAGAAATTGGATCAAATATGATAACAATGGTGAGAGAACAACAAGGAGGAGGAGGAGGAGGAGGAGGAGACGGTGATGAAGATGGAGAAGGTTGACAAAAAATGACACGGATGATGATGAGGAGGATGGGGAAAGCTCAGATGTAGGATTAGGAAAGAAAGATGTCGTATCTGGCTAAGGGGAGAAGGAAGAAAAAAAAAAGCGTTTATAACCGATGGTGAAACTGTAAATAATGAGAAAGTGAAGCTGTAAGTTGTAACAAATGGACTAAGTGCAATGTCTCTTTGGCCGATGAATGAAGAGAGATGCGAAATTTCATAGTTCAAATTTGTCATTATTAAATATGAATCCTACACAAACCTGACACTGTTTAGATAGGACTAATTGATCGATTCATGAATAGAACACTTATGTAGATATTCCCAAAAAAAAAAAAATTATCAGTTCGTGAAAATTTGCCACCAATTTTCTTTCAAACCCAAATTTGTTATCCTTAAATTTAATCTACTAAATTTTTACCTGTTTCCTAAGTAGCTCTTCCCAATCCTAAAATAAATCCAGCTTGTAATTAAGGTAGTTAGAATCCTTTGATTCTGTGACTAAAGCAAGCCAAAAAGAGGATCGGGCCATTAAGGATATGTCATTGTTTAATTATTTGATCTTGAGGTGATGTGTGGAGACAACAAATCTGATTAGAGCATTAATGTTTTGGCGACTAGCTACTGATCTCCAATCTCTAAATCTATGCTTTATTATTCTAATACATGCACGCTCATTATTGGACTCAACAACAATTGATTACAATTTTAGAGTGAAGACAAGGGAACGGATCTTTTCTTTATTCAGGATATTGAAGTTGGGAAGAAGTTTCAATCGCGCAAACTTCATTAAATTATATCATGTTACGTAATGAATTAAAATTTAAACCGTGATTATATTTAGAGAGTTGTTACTTTTAAGCAGCTAATAAGTGAGGCTATTCATAGATATAAATAGACTATATGAGGTTCATGGTGCCTGCGTGTTATAGCGGTTTAATCCGTATTAATATTAAATATGAATATAAACAATGGTGATCATTGATAAAGAAAAAAAGTTTCATAAAAATGAAAAAAGAAAAACAAGAACTAAGATAAATAAAGTCAAGTAAAGTTTTGGAACTAAAAGAGCAAAAAAAAAAAAATTCTAAGTATGAAAAGATAAACTGTGGTGACTAAAATTTTATTTTAGAAAAAAGAAATAATATGAAAATTTTAATAATATAAGACAAATAGTGGAATTTCAATGACAAAAAATGGAGACTAAAATGACCTTTAGGCCAAGAGAGAAAATGTAAAGATTTTTGGAATTAAAAGCTTAACCATCAACTTAAAAAAGGAAAAAGAAAATAAATAAAAACATTTGCTAAAATAAATCGGTTTGAACCATACCAAAAAGTAAATAACTCATATTAACTAAAGTTTTATTAAAAAAAAATAATAATAAAAAACCAACAAAAAAAATGTAAATGAAGTCACTATGGTAGATTAAAAAAGTAAAAGAAACAAACCATGGTTACAAAAATTTTACTTTAGAAGACAATAAATTAAAAAATAAATTTTAATTGATTATCATAAATTTATTGATGATAAATTCTTATTTATTTATTACTAAAATTTATTACAAAAAATATCCACCATGATTTGCGAGTTACCAAACCTCTCCATTTATTCTCTAAGTCTCCAATTTTAAACCAGAACCATGCCAAAGGTAAGGAACTTATAATAATTAAAGTTTCATTTTAGAAAACAACGACAAAGAAAATCAATAAAAAATTTAGAATTAAGACAAAAAAAATAGAAAAAATTTGGTATTAAGGATTTAACAATTGACTAAATAAATATAAAAATTGATTAAATAAAAAAATAAATAAATTATGGCTACCAATGCTTTATTTCAAAAGATAGTGTATAAAACAATAACAAAAAAAAAAACTTAGGGACCAGGAGAACAAAAAGAAGATCTGGTTAAATAGTTATAAAATCTAGGGACCAAACTTAACATAGACGTAAGTCAGAGTCTAAAATGAAAAGATTAAAAAATTAGATACTAGAACTGTGTCTTTTTTTTTTCTTTTTCGCTTTTGTCTTTGCTTTTTGGTATTTTTTCATATGCGATTTACTCAAAACCTAATTTTTAAATAATTTCAAAACTATTAATTATTTACTTCAAGCTCTGTAGTTTAATAAAATAATTTGATCTATAATTTTTAATATTGATAAAAAAAGATTTTAGAAATCTTTTTTTATCAATATTAAAAATTATAGATCAAATTATTTTATTAAACTACAGAGCTTGAAGTAAATAATTAATGGTACAAAACTTAATCATCAATAATGATTAAAAAATGAGCAAAATATAAAATTATGTTTAATATATGTTAATCAATTAACAATCTAATCATTAACTTAACAAAGATTAAAAAAAAAGTAAAAAAAGCTTACTAAAGCCGAATCAAGTAAAACTGATCAAAAGTAAGCAAATTATAATGATTAAAATTCAATTTTAGAAAACAACAATAAAAAAATTAATAAAAAAATGTTAGAATGAAGACAAAAAGTTGGAAAGACTTTAAATATTAAGCATTTAACAATTGATTTAATAAAGATAAAAAATATAGTTTAATTAAAAAATAAATAAATTATAGTCACAAATGTCTCACTTTGGAAGATAGTACATAAACATTAAAAAAAAAACTTAGGGACCAAGAGAGCAAATAGAAAATCTAGTTAAATAGCTATAAAGTTTAGGGACCAAAATGTAACACAGATATAACTTAGAGCTTAAAATGAAAAAATTAAAAAATTAAGAACTAAAATTACATTTTAACCGAAACAATAGACTGAAATAAAAAAATTTACAACACAAGCTCTTAGAAAGTAGAGCATCTTGCGAAAAAGAGGATCAAATCACATCTTAAAAAAAAAAATGCATAACTGTTTATCAACAATAAACACTGTTGATAAGCAGTAAAATGCCTTTTTCTTTTAGAATATAATATAATGAATATCAAAACAAAAATCGACTATATTATATAATTTATCTTATACCATAATGCTCTTGTAATAGTTAGTGATTTTATAAAAATCCTCTACGCACCACGACCACAAAACTCTATAAAAATCTTTAGCGAACCATTTTTTTTCCTTTCATTAAAACAATAGTTTTTTTTAATAGCCTATTATAGTTTGGCTTGAATTAAATAATGACATGTGTTTGGTGTGTTATGTTTTCAGGCCTACTTTTCTCTGTCTATAAACAGCATTATTGGAAGATGGAGGCAAATTTGAATGGTAAGACTTCGAGAGCGGTGGATGAGAATAGTAAATAATATACTCGTGAAAGGTCTGCGGTACATGTAAATATAATAAATAAAAATCTGTGGAAAAAAATTTCATGACAATTAAATAACTGAGAGTGTGGACTGGACCTAAAATTAACGTTTAATTCATACACAATAAATTTTAGGGGCAAATATTAGAATTTTGATGACTAAAAATGGGGTTGAACGATTGAAACGAAACAAACAAACAAACAAAAAAAGAAGAAGAAGAAGAAGAAGAAGAAGAAGAAGCTACGAAAAAGGGGTTTGGGGACTAAAACAGCAAATGGAAAAACTTTAAGTATTAAGCTTTAGGACCAAAATAACAAATGGATAAAATTAATGACTGCAATGTCAAAGGTTGAAAACTCAGGAACTAAAACGGCTGTAAGCCACACAAAGCGCACAATAGTGAGTGAGACACACTAAAAGGGAGTTTGGATGTAGAAAATAATTTTTTTTTAAATTTTCTGTTATCTGTTTTTATTTTTTATATATAATTTTCTAAAATATGTTTTAGAAAATATGTTTAGTTTTTTTAAATAAATAAATATGATTTTATCTATATACACTACAGTGCACTATAATAGAGAATTTCTTAAATCTATCAGATTCAAAAGAAAAATTGTAAAATGCAAAAGCCAGTCCCCAACGTTTTCCTCTTTGCCGCTTAGGCTCCCATATTTTCTATCCTTTACGTCTGCACCACCAACGCGTGCTATTTCCAGCACTGCCGCCATCTTCCACTACCATCCCACTTCCATCGCCGATTCTGCAATTCCAAAGCTCCGATGCCACTGCTATTGTTTTTCCAGGTTCGCTTCATTCACAATGGCAGCTTAGTCGCCTGTAATCGAAGGAGAAATGGGAGGATTTAGCGATCTGATTTGTAGAGCGAGAGAGACGGTGGTCGGGCGGCGTAGGCTGGCCAGGTGGCGACGTCAATGTCGAGCAGATTAAAGCGAAGGGCGGAGATGCCGATATCGAGGCAATGAGCGAGGAGTTTCTTGGCTTCCTCTTGGTGCTCCGCCGAGAGATTTGGGTCGACACCGGCGCCACCGTCTAGGAAATAACTAAAAAAGTCAGATCGAGAGAGAGAGAGAGAGAGAGGGACGCCGGCGATGGAGACTTAGTTCGGGTGGTGACGGCACGGGAGAAGTTGACAGGTTGGCGGCGGCGGCAATGCAGAAGTGGCGATGGCAGAAAGAGGATTCGCAACGCCAGATGTGAAAAATTCGAGATCGAGGGAGAGACAAGGACGTGAGAGGGGTTAGAAATTTGAGAAAACAAGAAAAATTGTGTTTTCTAAATCTCTGAAAATTGTTTTTAAAAAAATCTAAAAAAAGAATTACTTAAGTGAACATGCATTCTTTTCATTTTCTACTTTTTAAAATTTTTTCCAGAAACTAAAGAGGACCCAAATTTCATAGAAGAGGATCTCCTGTTGAAAACTTACTATCGTTCAAAAAGAATTTAAAGAAGAAACGATCAACGACAGACACTGTTCAATGAAAAAAATATTATGAATGGCAATCTTGTATTAAGTAATTAGATTATTAAATAACTTGACCGAATTTTGCTTTTTTTTTTCTCCCGGTGTTTACTCGGGATTGGATCTTGATTTTGGTGTAAAAGAAAAAAAGAAAAAAAAAAGGAAGAAGAAGATGATGATGATTTCCGTTTCACGTGCAAATTGGGCCTCATTTCATTTCAGTCCATTTCACATGCCAATCGGGCCGATTTCGGCAAGGCCGCCACATTAATCAAGCTCCTCCTCCTCCTCCTCCTCCTCTTCCTTCTTCTTCTTCTTCTTCTTCTTCTTCCTTCTCCTTTTTTTTGGTAGGTTAATCAAGTTTTCAAATTTATCATTTCCCAGGAGATTATGCCATGATTAATATTCTGAAAGTCTTACAAATAAAATTAAACCCCAAAAAAGAGATATGGAATTTTGTGGAAATTAAAATAAAATGCATCATTTCTTTAAAATGCATATAATTGGTCATTAATTGAATCTAAGCCCAACTGAATCACCCCAATTAATGTAACTTTCATTAACCAGTATATTCTTGCCTTCATTGACCAATATATTCATAGTTTTTTTTTAGAATCTTATGCGCTAAGACATCATTTGACTCATTTTATAATTTATAATTTCAATGAATAGTGTTTGTAAACCCCAAAAAAAAATAGTTGAGGTTTGAGCAACTTATTTGCGTCCAGAATTACACTTACCCTTCTAGAACCACTAGTCAATAATAAAAACATAGTGTTTTAAAAATGTTTTTTCTTCTCAGACAATATAAATTTAACTAAAAGCTATTGAAAACCACATAATACGAGGGTAATTTCATCTTACCAGCTCAGAGTAAGTTTAGTTCATCATAGTTAATTTTATTTGTTACAATCGCCAATATTTTCGCAAACCAACAAGGACGGTCCAAAAACGAAAGTAAAAAATATTAACACAAGGGTCTCCGCTTCGGGTCTTGCTCACTGCCTCCTCCTAGGCTCTCATGGAATGCCTTGCTGGTTAATAACACCGGTTACGGACTTACCCGTGGTGGCCGCCGCTCCTGTGAGAGTGGGTGCATCGGTGGAGCTGGCGGCTCCGCGGCCGGTCTTCGGCTGGAGATGGCCCTCAGTTCCGTATCCACGGCGGTTGTAGTCCTCCAAGTCCTTGTAGTTCACGTATGGACCCGTTTCTAACGGCAGCCCCTTCGTCTCTTCCTTTCCTCCTTCGTTCTTCTCTACCCGTTCTTCCTTGTCTCGATTCTTCCCCATCTTCTAGCTTTTTCTCTACCGTCACTTGGTTATTGCAATATGACATATATCGGCGCCACTCTAGTTTCTTTGTCGGTTTCCGACACGTGTTGGACACGTGTAAATTCATGGCTATTGAGCAATTGATTTGCTCACGTGCGTATGTACAACAGTAGGATTAAGATAAAATTCACGTAAATAGGTGTAGTTATCGTCTTTGTTCTTTTCTCGTCTTATCGCATAGTTACATATAGAGGTGGAAACGAGTTGAGCTATTTATCAAATAATTTGGGTTTGAGTTAGGTTTTTTGGTTATTGAGTTTAGCCTAACAAGCCTCGAGCTGAGCTTTCGAGCCATAAGATAAGTTCGAATCATTAACGAGCCAAGCTTCAAGTCAAGTAGTGTTCGGCTCAAATCTTTATCAAGCCTAACGAGCCTGATAAGAAAATTAATACTCCCTCCGTCCCGATTTCTTTGAACCATTTGACTTTTTGGGCTAGTTTGACTTGAATTTTTTTATATTATTGATTGTTAGAAAAAAATTAAAAAAAATATATTTAGAAACTATAGGTCTTGATTTATCATTCACACATAAAAATTTTTCATTTATATGTTAAAATGTCTAAAATAAAAAATTATAGATTAATTGGTAAAACGTGAATGGTGCAAAGAATTTGGGACGGAGGGAGTATGATACTCCTTCAATCCCAAATTCTTTGTACCATTCACTTTTCAGAAATTAATTCATGATTATTTATTTTTAACATTTTAGCATATAGATGAAAAAATTTTATATATAAATGATAAACAAAATCTATGTGTTCGTCAAAACGAGCTTGATTCGAGCTTCGAGCCTATTGAGTTAACGAGTTGAACTTGAACTTTTTTTAACCGAGCTTTTAAGTCTCATTTTCCAAGCTCGTAGAGCTCGAGCCGAGCTTCGAGCTGAGTTAGTTCTTAATGAGCCGAGCTTCGAGTCTAGAGGTGTTCGGGCTCGACTCAGCTCGTTTCCACCCCTAATTACATGTCTAAAGTAGGAGACTTTGTAACCAAGCTATATGTAAGTTTTTCGAGTTCCAATGCAATACAAGAGAGAATAGTTTCTCTTTGCCCAAGTTTCTACATAGTAGAGAACCTGAGACCTGTTTCCACAAAAAAATGTTGAACGAAAATCCCTTTGATTCCGGAAAACCAAACTTGTCTTCTACAGCGTTTTATCAAGACCCGAGCTAACGTTACTTCTTGACGTCCGTGGATTACACAAACACATCCCTCATTTTCGTTCCCTTAGATGGAGATAATTACCAGAAGTGGAGAAGGAGTGAATGTGTTAATTAGGAGCAAGAATAAGGTCAGTTTTATCGATGGGAATCTATAGAAGCCTGAAGAAGATGCGGTGGAGAACCTAGCTTGGGCCAGATGTGATGGCTTGGTTATACCCTAGTTGATCAACTCCATACACCCTAGTTTCCTTTATTCTATTTCTTTTTCATCCTACTTCACAGGACTTGTGGTGAGATTTGGAGGAAAGGTATGGGCACGCCAATGAACCAGGCGCCCATGAGCTGAGGAGAAGCATCATGCTAACAATGCAAGGCTCGACAACAATAGCTACCTCTTATACCAAACTTAATGGTTTTTGGGACGAGCTCAGGATGTACACCTCCACTCTATCTTGCACTTGTGATGCCGCCAAGGAATGGATAATTGAGAAAAAGAGGGAGCGTATCCACCAATTTCTCATGGATCTTGACCCCAAATTCAAAATTATTCGGTCACAAATCTTGGCCATGGAGTCCTTGCCTTCGCTGAATTACATCTATGTTATGCTCATGTCTGAAGAAAAGCAGTCGAGTCTTGCACAAAGTCAGGAGGTCGAGTTAGTGGTAGCCTTTGAGGCTGGATCACAGCAAAAAACTACATTAAACAACAAAGGAGGAAATCAATCTAGGCCAATATGTAACCATTGCAAACGTGTTGGGCACGTGAAGGAAGATTTCTATGAGATAATCAGATATCCAGGAGACCAGTAGCCCAAATGAACGAAACCAAACAAGAAAGGGAGTAGTGCAAATCATTCTGAGAGGAAGAGCCAGATTGAGAACCAGGAAGCATCAGTTACTGCTAGCTTGTCCACTAAGCAATATCAATAACTTTCGGAGCTGCTGAGGAAAGACAAAGGAATAAGCATAGTCAACTTTGATGGTAACATTCCCACCGTAAAACCTAGCCAGATAAACTAGATCCTAGATACTAGAGGTGGGAAACGATTCAACCTGACCCGGGCTTGGCCAATCCTGGTCCTGGGAAACCTAGCCAGATAAACTAGATCCTAGATACTAGGGGTGGGAATCGATTCAACCTGACCCGGGCTTGGCCAGTCCTGGTCCTGGGTCACGAGGACCAAGCTTGACCTGGTTGCAAGTGGGGCAGGTCTAGTGTTTTTTTTTTAAATAGAACCATAATTAATTATATATGTCATAAATATTTTTAAGAAAAAACACCACATCCGGTATAGGTTTTATTAAGTTAAAAAACCAAACGGCACTTATAAATAATCGGAACGAGCCTTACATTTTGAAATGGCAAAAATGTTCCGAAAATGATGAATAATAAAAACATATGATATGTGCTCAACAGTATAATCAAATTAAATACAAACTACATGTATGATTGAAAAAAAATAATCAAGTCTCCGTATTGGATATTACCTCCTCATCTGAACTCTTTTGGTCTTACTGCCAGAGTGCTACAAGTCCCCAATCTTGGTTGCACACGCATACTTCAACCGCGTCGGGTGTCAATCTTGATTATTTTTCTGATATCACCCATTTTTTGACACTAAACGCTGCCTCGGATGAGACGGTTGATATTGAAACGGCAAGAATCTCCTGTGCGATTATCGACAAGATCGGAAACCTTGATCTCTTTTGTTTCCACCACTCTAAGATGTCGAGGTCCCTTGCCTCGAATGATGTGTTGAGATAGTCATCGACCTCAGCTAATTCCGATATCATCGGTCGGGGTCATTTAAGTATTTGGAGGGCCGGGTTGAATCTTGAGAAGATTGATCTCCTTGGAGGCTCGGTTTAAAGAGCTTCAGATCTTATCTTATCTGAATGTCGCTCACAATATAACTTGTATAAAGAATGCAAGTACTCGGAAGTAGTAAGAGACATAGCCAAAACATTTATATGAGACATTTCTAAATAAGTATGAAAAATTTCTTTAAGCAATGTTGTTGTGCCTGTTAATTTGACATATGGGTCAAGTAAATAAGCGACTAAAAAGATAGGTGAAATGTTTTTGAAATACTGAAGCCACTTATGGCGTATGGGTTCGACAGTCGGTTTCAACAACTCATTATCTTTAAACTGATGTAAAACATATGTAATGTTCACTAAATGAAATAAAACTTGATGAATGGTTGGGTAGTAAACACCAGATAAAATTCAATTATCTCGTAAAAAAACTTAAGCAATTCACCGTTTTGGAACATTTTTCCCAAACTTCAGTCGTAAGAAATTCACAACGTATTTTTAAATACATGAAATGTGACAACAAATTTGCATACAGAAATGCATCTTGCAACATCAAATATATGAAGTTCCAGAGAATTGGGCAATCCAATTTAAACCATTTCTAAGAAAATCCTTTTTGATTTTCAAAACAAAATCTTTTAAATTCACAAAAAACAGCAGGTCTGGACATCAAATATTTCAATGAGTTTCGAATAGGCAAAATCTCATTTTAGAGAACTTATAAACCCTTTTGCACACAAATGTTCAAAATATGACACATGCATCTAATGTGAAAGAATGTACCGTTGATAGGTGGTTTTAAGTTTTGACTCAAAAGACGAGCGACAACATCATTATTTGAAGCATTATCAAATGAAATGCACAGGACTTTATTAGTACAAAAATAACCACGTAAAGTTTCTAAAATACAATTGAATATTTGATAACCAGTATGATCTGTTTCAATAACCTTAAATGATAAAATTCATTTTTGCATTATCCAATTAGAATCAATCCAATGAGAAGTAATACAATAGAATGATTGACCTATAGGTGATGTCCACATATCAGAAATAAATGCCACACAATGATCAAGAGTAGAAAAATAGGCTTGCAAATTTGATTTTCCGGCTTCAAATTGTCTAAAGCTTTATTTTCTAGCAGTTTTCCTAGATACTTTTTAATTGTGATTTTATTCAAGATTCTAGGTGGACATCTTCAGCTTGTGAAAAAAGTTTTTTGGTAAGTATCATCCAATTTACCATACATTTTCTACAAGATTATTGGTTAAAACGAAATATATCTGGCCCATCAACGTTGGTTGTAGACCCAAGTTGTGTTTGTCTTTCAAAACTAGTCCCGGCACTGAGGAGGACATTAGGATGTTGATTTTCAATATGTCGCTTCAGCGTTCCAGTGCTGGAATTCTTTTTATGCACAAATTTTTTCCCGCAATGTTTGCATTTCCCGTACCTCGACTCCTCTTTGTGTATGAGCTCATAATGCTCCCAAACCCAAGCAGTTAGTCTCGGGTATTTACCTTGTGCTTCGGTTTCCTCCATGGTGGGTCCATGATTTGTAGGTGTCGGTTCTGTTGACGGATTCCCGGATGCCATCACATCCAACTCTTCCACTTCATCATCGGATAATTGATCGTTACGACCCAAATCATAGTTCGTCATATCGATTCCGGCATCATCGTCGTGCAACTTTTAAATTGAGATGCCTTTATCGGCGGGCCAAGAACGGCGACGGAACAAGCCTTAGATGCCAATGGTGCAGGAAGATAAACTCTCTATCGACTTGCCCTTTCCTTTTAAAGCCATGACTCACAAACTAATAGTAGTGATTAATGTAAAATTAAGAGTAGATTATGAAGATATTAGGGGGACATTAGTAAGAAATTTGGAAGAGATTAATAAAATAAGGAGAATGCTTGAGAGAATATAGTAGAGAAAGAAGAGATATTGAGTGATTGTGTGAGAATAGAGTGAAAATGACATTGGTATTTATAGGGGAAGGCAAAAAATTAGTTTGACCAAAAAGTCCTTAAAATTTAGTTGTTGGGAGGGGTGAAAATGAAATTTTGGGGGCTAAAATGAGGCAGAAAACCGTTGGAGGGCTTACTGTGTAATTAACCCATTTTTTAAATATTTTTTGCTGGTTTCTGTTGCCCAGGAGCCGTTGGACGCCAGGGGCGGTCCGGCAGGGCGGTGTGGTTAGCGGGTTTTTTTTTCTTGGTCTAGGGCAATCCGTTTTGCACCCCATCCTCCTCTTGGGCCCATATTCGGCCCATATCTTTGCAGGCTTTGGTCGGGGCGGGTTTGATACGGTTGGGCCAGGGTTGACTTCTGGTCCGGTCTCGGTTTGGGCCAGGTTGACCCGGCCCACATCCCACCTTTACTAGATACCTATGCCATCGATCACATAACTACACATGAAGCCTTCTTAAAAGAATCCAAAACCGTTTCTAAACAAACAATTCGACTACCTAATGGGTAGATTGAAAGTGTGACCAAAATTGGCTCATGCTCCTTAAATCATGATTTGAGCTTAAAAAATGTGCTCTTTGCGCCTCATTTTAAATGCAACATTCTCTCCATCAGTAAGCTCACCAAGCATCATAATTTTTTTTCAATTTTTTTCCTTGAATTTTGTTTATTATAGGACCAAATCTCAATGAAGCTTATTGGAATGGGTGAAGAAGCAAGAGGGCTACATTTTTTCAAGAATAAAATATTGGATGGACCATAAGCCATCGCTATTACTACCACATCGTCAAGTTTATGGCACCAGAGACTTGGGCATCTATCTAGTGCACGCTTGGAGGCAATTCCTTGTTTTTCTCCAGTTGAATCTATTAAAGTTTGTAAATAGTGTCACATTTGTCCATTAGCAAAACTTTCGAGATCACCATTTCCATGAGCAATAAAAGAAGTGTTGTTCCTTTAATTAAACTCAAACACATGGATATATGGGGACCATATCAAACTACAACGACAAATGGAACTCATTACTTCCCTACCTTAGTTGATGACTATATGTGAACCATTTGGACTTTTTTGATGAAACTAAGAAGTAAGGCAGCAAATCTTTTCAAAACATTCTACAACATGGTATTAATGCAATTTGGGCAAAGTATCAAGATTGTAAGAAGTGACAATGCCCCAGAATTGATGAAAGGTGCCATGGGAATCTTTTACAAATCAAAAGGGATCTTAAATCGAACATCATGCTCTAGGATGCCACAACAAAATGGCATATTTGAAATGTGGCACAAAGACATTTTGAATGTTGCATGAGCCCTAAAGTTTCTAGCCAACTTAGCCACTTAGTTTGAGGATACTGTGTACTAGTTGTGACCCATATCATTAATCGATTGCTTAGTCGAGCCCTAAAAAACAAAACGCCACATGAAATGTTGTATGGGTAAAAACCAGACTATGATCACCTACGAGTCTTGGGATCCCTATGTTATGCCATAAACCTGCTACATTTAAAGGACAAAATCCACCCAAGATCACGTACATACATTTTTCTTGGTTATCCCAGCAACCAAAAAAGGTATCAAATTTTTGACTTGGAAACACAGAAATACTCCACCACTAGAGATGTGGTCTTCTATGAAACCATGTTCCCCTTCAAACTTGAACCACATGTCTTGAAACCAAAATTGACGAGTCAGATCATCAATCTTCCATTACCTTAGCCGAACCATTAATACCCATACCAGAACCTCATAAACTTGCCCCAGAAAATGACACACCTGCCACCTAGGACTGTGAACCATTGCTTGAAGAAGAAGCAAACCTAGTGCAACAAATAGATGTTGAGAGACGAAGTACCAAATCAAACAACTCCCCAAGTACTTGACAGAATATGATTATAGCCTTCCTGGCCACTCATTACACTCCAAAAAGGTTTTCCTAAGTACTCCCTACTCTTTCATTACCGTCTTTACCAATGAAATTTTTTCCTACACCACCATCATTTTCTTGAAACAATTTTGACTAGCTTAGAACCTAGCTCTTACTCAGCATCCCAAAAAGATTGATATTAGTAGAAGGAAATGCAATTAGAGATTGATGCTCTCCTAGCAAATCAAACATGGGATGTTGTGCCATTACCAAAGAGTAAAAAACTTTGTGGGTTACAAATGGGTATATAAGATCAAATATCGTTCGGATAGCTCGGTTGAGAAGTACAAAGTGCGCCTCATCACCAAAAGGCTTTACACAAGTTGAGGGACTAGACTATCATGAGACCTTTCGCTCCTGTTGCGAAGCTCAACACTGTGAGATGTTTTATTATAGTAGCTGCGGCCAAGGGTTGGGGACTGTACTAACTAGATGTCTACAATGCTTTTTTGCACGATGATCTTCATGAACATATCTATATAGCAGCAGCACTAGGATACTTGCAACATAGGGACACCAGAGTTTGTAAGTTAAAGAAGTCACTTTATGGCCTTAAACAACCTTGATAGAGTGGTTTGCAAAATTCTCATCAATATTGAAAAAGTATGGCTTTGTCTACTCACATGTGGATTCCTCCTTATTCACTTGCAAGAAAGGAAACTCCTTTCTAGCACTACTTATTTATGTTGATGATATGGTGCTGACAGGGAAGAATGCTCAGGAATGTCATGAATTAAAGAGGTTCCTACATCAACACTTCCATCTTAAGTCTCTTTTTCCTTAAATGCTTCATCCATTGATTCGGCTGCCTTTGGAGTCCCATAATAGCAAACATATCCTTCTCCCTTTAACATCTATGTTCTCTCTTAACCATAAAAACTGGTTTTGATACTTAAGTAATGAAAAAATTGAAACAATAAAACACTTATTTTGAAAATTTATTAGTTTGTCATTCTATAGATTGATTAATAATACACGAAATTCCATAATGCACTGAGATAGTTGTCAAGTAGTTTTACTGTTTTTCATTGTTTGAGATAAGTCTATTTTATATATATATATATATATATATATATATATATATATATATATATATATATAGTAACAAGGTTGAGTTCCTTCCCATGTTAAGTGATAATTTAGAAATAATGTTATTGTTTGTATTAGAGATTGAACAGATAGCTTTGGTGAATGCAGGAGATAATAATGTTATCTTTATTACAATACTTGTTCAAAACATTGATGCTTGCTCCAACAAAAAAATCCCCAATAACCATCATGCGTATAAAAAGATAAACATAATCAATCAGCCATACACAAAATTAACTTAGTTCAGTTCTTAACTAGCCTATAACCATAAATGAGAAAAATCTACTTGAGCAAAATATACGATTACAGTAGAGGCATGCCCTAAGTGCTTGCATTAGCTTATGGATTCCCTACACACTACTAACAACTTAAATATTTGCTTTCACACAACTATAAAATATGAAAGTCATAAAAGATTTCTCATATTACTCTACTCCCTTTTCACACCTCTCTTCCTTTGGGATATCCACATATCTTGTCTCTTGATTACAATGGTTTTTCTCTCATACTCAAAACTCTAGCACAACAAACTCTTTTATAGGTTACACACAAACCCAAATCACATAAAAATAGGAAAACTAAATCCTAAAAAAATATGAAAACTTAAAATCAAGTCCTAAATAAAACAAAAAATAAGATTTCTTGAATTTGAGCCAATAAACCCAACAAAAGTTGCACATATTTAAGGTTGGAGGAGTTTTCTCAACCTAGGTAAGAGGATTATTGCTTCTCTTAACCAATTTTTCTAGCTGCATCTTTGCTAAATGCTTTAACTTTTTTTCACCTAACCAACTAGAGTTTTAATCCCTAATCCCTTTGTTAGACTTCCAAGTGCCAATGTTTTTATGAAAATCTTGAAGAAGGGATAATGCTTAATTAATCCGCTAGTTGGATCTGGGCATGGTCCATGAAACTGCCTCTGCTTGGTTGAAATGGTTGCTAGAGCCACTTGGCTTGATTCCCTCATTGAAAGCTAAAAACTTTTCTTATAAATTATTCCTCATCTTTCAAATTTTTTTTACCGTTCTCTTTTCAGCACTTAATCTATAATTTTTTATTTTCAATATTTTAGCATACAAATGAAAAACCTTAATATGTAAATGATAAACCAAGATCTATAGTTTCTAAATATATATTTTATAAATTTTTTCTAACAAACAATAATATGAATATATTTATGTCAAACTAGTCAAAAAAGTCAAATAGAGCAAAGAAAGTGAGACAGAGGAAATACATGTTTAACTTGAATTATACTGGGGCTCTGGCAGAGTAGCCACTCTATCACATACTAATGACCCACCCCATACATGTTTCCATTCTTTATTTTATCAGATCCTCCCATTTGCAGTACTGCCCTCCTGCTAATGCACGATAGTATCTGTCTCTGCAGTAGACTGGCCTTCCAGCAGCAGCCTCCGCGGCAGCAGCTGCTAGATCATCATCGGCCATCACCTCCACAGGTAGCCGAAGCAACTCCTCCTTCCTAATGTGTGTGTGTGTGTGCGCGTGCAAATGCAAGAGTTGGAGGGAAGTTAAAAACACAAACTTTAGAGGATTCACATGTGGTTGTCGTGGGAAGGGACATGTACCTGATGTTGAACTTGGCATTAGTTTTTGAAGGTACCATTGATGCTGTCTCCTGTGTGAAAACAACACCTTTTAAGAAATCCTCTACTGGTGTGGAAAAGATGAACAAGCCTACTCCTGCGACAAGACAAACTCCTATGCCAACTAGTGTCTGCTTCAGCAACTTGATAACAGGTTTCACCTGAACCAAAAAAAAAAAAAAGAATAACTTTTAAGTCCTCCGGCGCTTGTTTTGTTTCTGGGCAACTCTTGTCAACCAAGTAATCAAATGCTCTGGCATTTTGGTTTTGACAAGGACTTCATAGTACAGCGATACACATTGCTACATATAAGAACTAGTTTAGTTTAGCTTGCACTTCTCTTAGTACCTTGAGAGACCCCAACAGTCTGTCACGGGCCAAAACCTGAATTAAGGAGCAAAACAAGTTGAAGAATAAAAACAGGTTAATCTTGTATGTTCAATATATGTCCTCTGTCTCGCTCTTGATCCAGGAAGTTGGGTGGTGAGATCTGTACCTCTGGTGGCTTTACCCACATCTGGCCGTCATACCATCCACTCTCTTCATAAGGTATCACTGCTGAGAGAAGTCTGTCACCAACATAACTCCATCCCTATGACATGGAAGGTACAGAACAAATGGTTCCATGGCATAAGAAACTGAACATTGAGCAAAGATTGCATCATTGATGAATTGACTGGTAGAAAATGAGTCAGTAGGTAATATTCGTAGTTTTTGTACCAGGTAAATCCGTAGCACAATCAAAGCTACAAGGAAAAGGGTTCCTGTTCCTGCAGCTACCGCAAATTGTAGAGGTTCCTGCGGGAGTTTGAGGGGGTCATATACACATCCGCCGTTCAACTGGCGTATATGGTACCATAACTATTGTGGCAAAATGATGTCAAAACTAGCTTGTTCTATGGTAACGCTGTTTCACTTACCCTAGATGGATTGAAGCTTGCAGCAGCTACTGGAACTCCGAGGACCGAGAAAGTGACTAACCAGAGGCCTCCTAACCGAAGGAAGAAGGGCCCCGGCCCCAGGTCGCCCCAAGAATACAAGACACTATCTTTCAGTGACGAGTATTCGTTCACCTGCAGAGTGTTACAGAATAATTTAACAGGTTCCATCAAATTCAACTGAATTGTAAGCAAAGCATAAAGATGAACTCATTACTCCCTTTCAAGAGAGTTGGGTATAACATATGAAAGTTAACTGCCGTTATGAACTTTATGCGAATATTAATGAAAAGAGTACTCACAGGGCGTTGCTCAAAAGGGACCTGAATCTCCATGCTGGGATCCCAGGTACGGCCGGGGGAGCTGCTGCTGCTGCTTCCGCCGCCATCTCTGTTATCTTGTAGCGCTCTGACAACAACCAGCTGGTCCGGCAGCCTCCGGTCCTTGGGACACTTGAGGAAGCAAGAACCGTAGGTGTAGCGGAGGTGGAGATGCCTCCCAGCCCTCGGAATGAAGGAGCAGGAGACATTCAGCCTGAGCATTTAATTGGTTGTCAGACTGAATGTGATGCCCAGGTCCAGGACTTCAAAGCAAAGAGATGAAATACCACATATCTTGGGGGCTGTTCTGTTAATATAGAGGCGTGGCTCTGGTTGGTTTGGGTCCATGGACAGCTACTTATGTGTGGAGCTAAAAGCTAGAGGTTCGAGCTTTTGACGGGTTCGAGAATTTGTTCTTGGCTTCCTGACACGTGTGTGTGTGTGTTTTTAAGTATGAAAACTAATAAATAATTTTACTAATACACTATCCAAGTACTGAAGTGGAGACCTCTTCCAGATGGGTTTTTTTCTTTACAAAAGAAGTCCTAAAATTTATTTCTGAAGTTTTTTAAACTTTTTCTACCGAGACCCACTTTTGTGGAAAAATGAGCATAGCTCGTGCAACGTGGTGGTAGCGGCTGGGCACGCTATCTTTTGTGTATCCCTCGAGCTCCCATCGAGCGGGCTTCAGCTCTCCCGTGCCTGCCTGGGCAGCTGCCAGATGGTCGTGGTCCTTCACTCCTTGTGGATGTGTGAGTTTGCAGGTTTTTTTCGTTTTTCTTCTTTCCTTGGTCTTAGAATGGTTTTCTTTTGTACAATATAGGATTTTTTGTACTTCTATTCTGCAATATTTGTTTGAAATGAATCCCAACTTCTGCAAGAGCATCTGCACATTTGAGTATTTCGTTTAATTTTATTGCCAAAAAGAATTGCTCAACATATTACACCTACTAACTGATAAGCCATGAATGAAATTTCTGATCCTATGCCCCAAAAACAGCAGCCACTTGCAATACAAGTACAACTTATTGCATTGTGAATTATAGACAAGTGCAGAGATATGTGCAAAAGAACCCAACTTAAAATGTCCACCTTATTAACTGGTTCAACATCCTGTTGTATACCCTGCATCTGAGGAGCTTCGCATGCCCTGAGGTAGAGGTATTGGAGCTTGTGTAGCCATCTTGGCTACGCTGCAGAATGTATATACATCGCAAAAGGCAGACCATCAAGAAGAACTTTATGACAGAAGATCCTAGTTTATCACCTCTCAGCACTACTTTTTTCTCTAGCTCTGTTGATCCTTTGAAGTTCATCTGCGAATATGTTACGAGAAATTGTCACCCACTCTTAAAACTGGAAGCCACGTGCAATACTTCAGCTGAATGCAGGGCAATTTGTTCCAGTCCACCATTAACTTCAACAGGTGGCTGGTGCTGATATTGATCTCCGACTCTTGACAATTGCAAGGTGAACACCTTTATAAGTTATGCCAGTTTCGGTATGGCTGCTTTCCCAAGCGCTGCAACAGATACATGCAGCAGGCAGCCACAAATAGCCCAACGGCAGCAAGAGCTATCATTGTTGAATTCGCCACTCTCTGGTGGTATCCCCGCTGCAATTTTAAGGAAGCTAGTCAATGAACAACATGACACAAGCAATCTACATCAACTTGAAAATTTCATACGGAATTTCTGATCCAGAAGTGGTAGCAGTTCATATTTTGACAGGATAAAACTCAAGGGAAAAACTGAACTAGGAAAGAAAACCTTGAACCAGACCATAACAGGTCAACTGCTCAAGCCTTTGACAGGAAATAAGATGTACAGTAGCATATTGGCACTAGCACAATTATGAGGGCTATTTGGCTTGTAATAGGTTGATTTTGCTTTGGCCTTTCCAACAACATATAATTTTTAGGTTGCGACCACATTTGGCACAAGAGATCCCAAGCCGAAGCTCGAGTTTCTTGCCCATGAGCTGACTAGTTTGCAGAAAAGATTATTATTTCATACAAAATAAACAAGGAAAAAATTGTTCAAATAGGAGTTGAATACCCCAAAATCCAGCTTCAAAACACTATGTTAAAATCATCAAATATAAAAATGAAGATGAACATGAAATTTCACTGCATGCATCAAGCATGAAAATCTGACACGAAATGCATGCACTTGGTCAAGAAAAAGAGCTGTGCACAAGTAAGCTTCACTAAACACACACCTGCAGCAGAAAAAGAAGAATGGCCACATTTGCAGGAGCTAAAGAAAGAGCTATCATCCCTCCACGCAACTCATTTGGCACATATCTATGTATACAATTAAGGAAATATTAGTCAAGAGGAATATTCAGCATACAGATGCACCAAAGGTCCAACCTTAGCTTAGACATTTTTCATTTAGGGAAATAAATTTGAAAGCTTCACCAGAATAAACAGTCTTACACAGATCTCAACTTTGCCAGTGAAGGCATAATCAAGCCAACAATGGCTTGAAATAAAAGGTACAACGACACAAGAACTCCAATTTCCTGCAAATCAAATGACAGATTGAGAATATCTGCAGAACATAACATGCAAGCAGTTTTTCCACTTTTCCTTGAGGTCAAATAAATTCATACCTGATAATCATAAGCAACAATGGACAAAACAAGCCCTGATGCAACGAATGTATATGTTAGGTACTCTTCAATTCGAATTGCTGCAGTCATAGCCCAAGGGAACATAGTGCTCCCTAGCATCCTTGCACCCAGTAGACAAGGATATATCAACCCTAGATGAACTTCACGCCCATCAGCCTGAAATTATGTGATTAGATAATCTCAGATGAATACATTTTGAGAAGCTAGCCTACAACTGACTGACTGAAACTGAAACCATATACAACTAAAGTGAAAAAAAACTTCAATATGCTTCTTATAAAGACAGGCTCACCACTAGTGTTGGAGCCCAAAGAATCCAGAAAACAACAGTTGAAAATTGAAGGCAAGATTGTGCAAATGCCAATAACCATATCCTTTTATCTGTGATAGAGAAAAAGAAACTGCAGTCAACACGCAGACAACATAAAGTAAGATTCAAGAAGAATTTAGCCCGTACAAGGTGATTTATTATCTGTAATTGCTGATTGAATTATTATCTGTAACTTTCAAATCCAAAATGGGACAGCTACTGACTCAAACTGATTTAAGAATTACAGAACTCTGCGTCTGAAAATCTAAAGCAATAAATTTACATTTTTATAGGTAAGCCAAGTTCATTGAGGACATGCAATTCTTACCACCAAGAATAATTGAAACAAATGACTTCTTATAATCCTTAAATGTCAATGACCTTGGAGTCCCCTTTGAGCCTCTGGATCGACAGACTATGGCCACAACTGCCAAGAAGATGACCACGGTGGAAAGAGGTGCAATGGCTTTCTTAAAATTAAGGTCCACAAGCCAATTGGCTACCATCTGACTTCCAATCAATGAGGATGACTCCAGAAAGGTCATTAACCAAAATATTTCGTTCAAAATATCATGTCTGTGGGCTTGCTGCAAGCAAAAATTATTCAGCCATCAGTTTGACTAAAGAAATCTTAAGGCCATTGGTGATGGCTCCACTGGGTACTGTTACAACCAACATAGTCGACATACTGAAACAAGACAATGTAAGTAATAAAATCACCATCAGATTCCTGTTAATGAAACTATGTGGCAATGAGTCAGTAGTCTCCCTGGTAACGCAGAAACAAAGAAAATTTTACTCTTTTTCTTCTGTACATAGAGGGAAAACAATTTCTTAGAACAAACCTTTTGATGTTCAACAACAGCCCATGTCTCGAAACTGAACGAAAATATACAAGTGGCGAGAGACAAGCAGGCACTCACTACCCAGCTGCCAGGATTTGAAGAAAACCTCTTCCATATTCCAACAAGAAGGTGCAGGATGCAAAAAACCAAACACATTTCCCTTTGACCTCTGCAAGAGAAGAGAAAACATCATCAACCTTGCAAAGAAAGCAAGCCTTTGTGATCCATAAACTATTCAAAAAGAAGAAGAACGCTAAATTCAACACCTTTATCAAATTCAACCAATGCACGCTTCTAAAGGTCCTCCATTGTTCCCTTACATATTGAAGTTACCAAATTTAGATTACCTTAAATCGGAAATCACCCCCAACAAGCTTCCAATCAGAAGGGCAGCTCCAAATCCAATAAACAGAAACGACACCGTATCCTCCTTGCTCGTCCCATAGTAAGCCAGCTCAGACTCCCCAAAAACAGACCAAATCCCTTCCAACACTACAGGAGCGCAAAGCAGAAATTATCAGATCGGCGATCCCGAGACCAGAAATCAAACAAACACCAAATCATAATACCTGTGGCAAGCGACAAGAGGATGAGAAAAAACCGCCGGAAGGAAGAGAAGGAGGCGGGGGGGTCGAAGACAGCAGAGGAAGATTTGGCGGGGCCGCGTCTGGAGAGAAAGTGCGGGTGAAGATAGAGGGATAGAAAGCAAGAGAAGAAAATGAAGACGTAGACGGAGGAACTTGGTTCCCAGACGGTGCTTTGAATCACCACTGCCATTACTTTGTCTCTGAGAAGAACAGGAATGAGAAGGTGACGGATCGGTAAACGGATCCTGGTTTCGGGTTTTCGGACCTTACAGTCTGCAACTGCAACTCGTGAAAACGTAAGACGTCAAGCAGGGGAGGTCGGAGTCATCGGACCAAAATGAAAAGTATGTTATCAACGGACAAAAAGATACGGTGCGTTTCACCAAGGATTTAGGGCTTCTTCGTTTTGTTTCTGCGTTGTAGTTTTTGTTTTTGTTTTTGTTTTTTTCAAAGAAGCATCTTGTACATGGACTAAAGAGGTACTTACTAGATTGCGATTCACATTTCGTTGCAAGACAATCGACAAAGATACAAAAATTTTATGTCAATTATATTTACAGAAAAAAAATATTAAAAGGATTGTGAATTCAAAAATAAGTTATGTTCAATTCAAAATATCTATAAAAGACTAAATGTCTAAAAGGTATTAGTAATAAATTTGATAAATAAAAAATATACGACATATGACTAATATAGTGAATTTTGGATTTTAGGATAAATTGGGCCTTTAAGTGTCACTCATGGAAGCTGTGAGACCCAAATTTTTTTTTTTCAAAAAATCCAACAATTTAGGATAAAGTGATAAGATTGCCTACTTTAAGAACTTTGTACTTTACACTTTCTAGCAAAAAAAAAAAAAATCAGCCTAAAAACATGCAATGTTGAGCCAAAAGAATAGTAAAATGCCAAAGTTTGAAGACCAGAGATATTATAACAAACAAATAGAAGATTCATTGGTTAAACAAAAAAGAAACAACAATAAAAACCAATTTCAATTTAAAAAAAAAAAATAACACTGTACAGCATGAGAACAATGCTATATCTTAAGCAATTATTTTACATGTCCAACGTTGCCATGGAATTTCAAGTTGTATTTAATTTCAAAAAATATATATATATTTAAATGTTATAAAAATATTATTATTAAAAATATTATAATAGAACCAGCAATTTTAAAAATAACAAATTCTTCCAACATCGTACTAAATATTGCCATTGAATTATGGATGCTCATAAAACGTTGAAGAACTCCTTCCAGAGTAAGCAAGGGTCACTTTCAGTATGAATATACTCTTACTTGTTCTTTAGTCCTCATTGAAGTTCTCTAGCATCAGTTTCCAAGAAGACAATTAATATGATAAAAGATATATTTTTTACATTAAAAAATGCTGGTAATTGAGCAGTTTCTACAATTGTTAGCACATGGCACATTAGACCCATGTAACTTAGTTCGTTCATTAAGTGGAACCCTGTTCTATTGCAATCTTTCACTTGTTTCCTTAGAAAGCACAACAGTATTATAAGAGGTCTTGGAATTATTTCATCCTATTCTTCTAGTATTGGCACTGCATATTGCCGATAAGTCCCTGTGAGATGCACAAAAAATTATTATATGAAACCTATGGTACAACAACTAATATGACTAATAGAGCTATTCAATTTAGCATTACTGATGGTTATGCCACATGTCTTGACATGTTTTTATCTATACACTTTCAACAGGTATAGGATGTTTTATTGATTTTATGACTCACATACCTAAGTACAATGGCAGTGTCTCAGCTACATTCTGTAGCACAAACTGCTTTCCAAAAAACACTTCATTTTATTGGAACCTTTTCCCGACCGTATAAATAGTTTTTTGTTTTTGTGTTTAGGGTTTTCAAAAAAATTCCAATTGACAATGTTTTCCATTTGAGATACCTATTTGTCATTTAGCACACAAATTTGTTACAACTTGCGACGCATCCTCAAGAGTTGAGAGGTCAATAAATCCTAATCTTTTACCCATGCCACTATGCTCCCACATAACTTAGCAAAGTAGATTGGGGGGAGGGGGGGGGGGGGGTTTGGGGGCTGCTCATCTAAAATTATAAATTTGGTCCTTACAAATTTTGAACCTATCAAAAGGAAAAAATGTAGTTAATTTTGAGGATGCATAACTACTACAGCAATGTGTTTTGAGAGTTGCCACCAATCGGTTTACACCTAGGTCAATTGTACGCCTAAAAATGGTCTACGAAAGTTCAAGGGATTCGGGAGTACGGTTACGCTAAAATAACTTTATTTTAGCGCCCAAAAATTGACACCTTATTTTGATGTAAGTTTTGTTTTGTTTGCTTTTAATTAATTTGATTAATATCGAAACCATGGATTCTAACTGAACCAACCGGATATGGATTCCTAAACCTTACTATTTGATTTCTATTTATTTTATGAAAATTTTTATGTTTCCAAACCATGGATCCTATCGGACCACTTGAATATGGAACCTAAAAACTTAACATATTTCTATTTTTTTTATCTTTTAAATATTTTGGTTGAGTATAAATCCAAACCATAAATCCTATCGGATCACCCGGATATGGATATTAAAGATTATTTTGCTTTACTTTCTTTATTATTTTGAAAGAATTTTAAATAATTGTCCAAACTACGGTTCTTATCAGATCAGCCGGATGAGGACCTTGAAATTTATTTTTAATTATTATCCTAAATTCATCCTAAGGTTTTATTAAACCCACGTAGAATTGAATTTTTTCTAAATGAGATCCTTTGGATATATTATGTGAATGAACTTTAGACTTATGCTAGCTATGAAAAATTAAATATAAATAAATAAATAACTAAAATCAAATAAAAATATGACGTAAACTAAACACGCAATTTTATGTAACGTTAATGACCAAACTAATTCATGGTCCTCAAAGTAACAAAACAAGCAGTCAAAGCAAGAAAATAAACAAAAACAAACAATGCTGTCAGTGACTGATTTGTTAATAAAGAAACAAGAAGGAGCCAGAACGAGCAAAATTAAAAGACTGGGGACTAAACACGAGTTTTACCAAAAGGAGGTTGGATCCGGATAAAGAAAGGGGTCGGGTTTCGCGGGTCTTCTGCCGGATCCTCTTCGATTCTCCGTTTCTCAGGCGACGTTGGCGGCTATTGGCCTATCTGAGGCCTGGGACGCGGCAAACGGCGAGGAAGGCGACCTCCAGAGGATGGGTGAACGGCGTCTGCCGGCGGGCTCGGCGACTGAAGCGGCGGCCAGCCTCGATCCTACTCCGATTCGGCGTGGACAGCGGGGCCAGATTGGAGCGGCGGACAGAGGGCGACGGCGGAGGCCTTTTGGCGACGATGGAGGACGAACGGGGGTGGGAAGACGAAGCGTCGGGGGAGGAAGTCGAAGCGTCGGGCAGCAGGGGGTAACCAGGGACGGCGGCTGGTCTTGGAGGAAAGGTTAGGGTTTCTGGGGATGAGGGAGGAGAGACAGGGTTGAAGGCTGCAGTTTTCCCTTTTTTGAGACTAGGGTTTCTAATTTCTCCCCTCTTTATATCATAGTGACTCATATTTATACTAAGGAGTTTTAGGTGATTAGTTAAGTAAAGTATCAGTTTAAGTCCAATAAAAGTCTCAAGCTGCTGATCTTGCCCCAAATTTTGTGTCAATTTCAATTTAACCCAAACTTTAAGAATTTATTAATTGGGCCCAAAACTTCCTAAAATTTTCCAAATTTTTTTAAAACTTCAGGATCTCAACAGATTTGCCCCCCCAAACTCCCAATTTCTAACAAATTTACCTTAAACTTTCCAATTTTTCTCTAAAATCCTTTAAAAATTCATAGTTTTTCCCCAAAACTTTCCCATTTTTTTCTAAATTGACCCTACAAGACCTTTAGGATTCCAAATTAGTGCCTAAACTAAATTAACTTCTATTTCTACCCTAGATGACCACTTAGACCAAAATAACAATGTAACATAAATGTGACTAGACCAACTAACTATGCAAAACCCTAAAATGACAAAAATGACCCAAACTCCTAACAAATGGCCGAATAGTCCCTAAAAATGAAAATGTCCCCTAAACTAATTTTCTTAACCTAAAATTTAAGCAAAAGTCAATACCTGAACAAAATTGGGTGTCAACAACTACCACTATAAGCAAAAAGTTATTATTTCCAATATAAGTAATGTTCTCCATTAATTTATCATCGACACATAGAGAGATAATATAGTCCGTACAAGTGGCCCACTTATACTTCCGTGCAGAAAGAAGTAACTATTCATCAACTAGGCCTACAATATGGAAAGAACACACTAGAATCTTCACAACTGATTAATAAAAAAATGACAAGTCTGTATTGCAATGAAAGCAAAGCTAGGGAATATCCTATAAAAAGCCAGAAGATGAGAACATTTTGTCACACAATGCTCAACCAATTAATATAAATGTAGAGATATAGAGGGATACAGATATAAAATAGAAAATTCATACCATCAATTATATTTAAGTAAAGTTGATATGCTAAGGCAGATCCACTCCATTTTCTAAAGCACTTAATGAGATGATCCTTTATTCTAAGCTACAAAATGAAAATGATCCAACACAACTTAATATCTCTAAATTTTAATGCATTTAAACATATTATTCATTTCAAGTTCAAAACCAGACATCTTTTGCTAACAACAAATAAAAAATGCACAAAGCTCACTAGTTGCTCCACTTGAAGGCACCAAGTAAAGCAAACGCAAAAAAAGTAACAATAGATGATATAAAACAGCAAGGACAAAAACACACAATTATTTCAACTTTTCATGATCATTCATTTCCCATGTTGATCAAGGAGGTTAAAACATCTTCTAGTGGGTATGTCGTGTTCTCATGCTACATAGAAAATATCAATCTTGTAATGAAACTTCATCTAATTAATCCCCTGTAGAAGGATTTATCAAAAGAAAAAAGATATAAAATAAAGGCTTTATGCTTTGTTCCTTGCAAGAGTTTATGATCTCAATATGATTATCAAAGTGCAATTAAGTCTTGCTTCAATGGCAAACTTAAAAGTGCATGAAACAGAGGCAAGTGATATGGACTTAGCTTCAATGCTAGTAGAGCCTTGTAATATAATTCTGAGTTTATACATGTGACTACCGCCAACTTGATATTTAGTTTAGGTTTCCTAAGACTACTTTTGAAACACTACAAATAGCGTTAATAAAATATATTTTCCTCTACCCTTTTATACTACTTTATGATAGAAGCCTTGTAATATACTTTTGAGCATATACATATGACTACCTACAACTTGATATCTAGTTTTGGTTTCCTAAGCCTACATTTGAAACACTACAAATGGCTTAATAAAAATCTATTTTCCTACACCCTTTTTTACTACTCTTTTTTCTTGTTTTATCAAATTCTCTCTCACCCCACTACATTAATTATGGACTCAAAACCTATCTGGCTCTACCAAATAAACAATCATCACTCAAAAACTATTAATAGTACCAGTGGCCTTTCTCATTCGACAAATCCAAACATGAAAATTATGTGAACTACCTCTAATGTCTTCTATGATATCAATTACTAAATTAAAAGGATACAAAACAACCAACAAAGCCATTAAGAAAATAAGACACAATAGAATAGTCATTCCTATTTAATGAAAATGGGAAAAGTTAATTGGTCAAAAACAAAAAAAACACAATACCATAATAATTACTTTTCAGGTGATGAAAATATAAAAGAACCAAGAAATCCAGCAAGCTCTACAAATACAATAATAATTTGATATTCCACTATAAAACCCATGCTGAAAACATGACAAACTAACTAAAATAGAAAATATGAGGAATTACCATTTTCCTAGACCTACAAAATGATTCCCCTATCTCTTCCAAAAGGAACACATAATCTGGCCCCTGTTAAAAGTTTACAATAGTTAGAGACACTTCATAATTCTAAGAAAGAATTAAAGAATTAGCTCAACATAGTATAACGTTCATTCACTACATAAACTATTTGATTTTTCAATCCTATGATAGCAAATACCAGTAAACCTAAGAAGAAAGGAAAACCTCAAAAAGTATTCTTAGGAATTAACTTTACCTTAGCATTTTAAAAGATATATTACACATCATTTGCATGTTCACATAAACCTTTATTTCAACAATTAACATCCATTTGGAGTAACAAATGATGAAGAGAATACGCTTTTTTTTTTTTACAAAAATCTCTCAAGCCATTCATTTAATCTCGACAAAAGGTGAACACCAAGGATCTCTCTTGACTCAAAAGACATTGAACTTCTAGTCCCTCATCATTATCATCAACAATATAATATTTTTAGTTTTCATGAAACACATATTTTTCTTAAAGTTATGAACTACTTTCAACTTAAACTCATTCCTCCCCAACACATATATACATACATACACATAACAAATGTAGTTACCTACTTACGACTTGAAGCCAAGCCACGAGCACCCAACAGAAAAAAAAAAAATCTAAATAATAAACACGAACAAATGTGTTTGGCTAACTTTTTAGTTTCACTTGTCAACAAAAAAGTCCTACCAACATTTCAATAACCAAAAGAGAGCTACTATAACAGAAATGGGATAGGAATTAAGTGATTTAACTGCTGCTTCCTTCACGCTTTCATCCATGATATTGCCCTTTTTTTCACCAAATTAAAAATCAAGAAGATTAAGAAAAAAAAATCCATGAGAGAGAAATCACAAAAATTAAGAGCAGTTATACAAGTAAACATAGTTGTCTTCCAAGCAGAGATTGTGAAATGTAAAATTTACTCAAGCCAAGTAGAAACATAATGGTTTAGATTGAACCTGCTGAAGGAAACAACAACGGACGCAAAAAGTGCCTGAGCTGCAAATCAATGGCCATCAAAGAACAGATGAGACAATGAAACGGCCTTTCAAATTTCTATGAAAAATACTAGAACCATAAATCCTCCTTGATTTCTGCCTATTCTTGCAACAAAACCAACATTCTGTTAAGCAATTAGAAAAAAATAAAATGATAACACCCGAGATCGGAAAGACGAAAACCTAAGAATAAATGACCCAGCGATCTTACTCTAAATCTAGCATATATCCATCTGGTGCCAAGACATTGATTGTTATTTCCCCTCTTCCCCATCGGTTTCTTTATACATAAACCCATTGGTGGTATACAGTGGCAAGAAGTTTGGTCAGTTTGACAGTGGCATCTCTGTACAAGGTGGTCGAAGTGAGAGAGAAGCTGGGAAAGAAACAAGAGAGAAGCAACAATGATAAGGCTTCAGCTACAGTCTTCGAGTGCTACTCTCATCATGAAATACCTTAATTGGTGCAATATTTATTATTCATCATTTCAGTTAACTGCTTATAGTTGGTTAATGACGTGTTTTTTTTGTGATTGAAATGGTACGAAAGGGTAAACACATAAATTCACAATGCAAATGCTGGCTTCTATTTTCCTAAATTAAAACAAATGTCACATGTCAACTTATTGTTAAGTTTGTTAAGTGAAAAGACTCTCAACTCCTTAATTGTATTTTACTTGCAGAGTAAACTAGTCAATTTGCAACGTAAACACACAAATTTATTTCCTTTAATAAAAAAAGTGTCACATGTCAAGCTGTTGTTAGGTTTGTTAAATGAAAAGACTCTCAACTCCTTAAGGAGTCTTGAGACTATGCACCTATGTGTATAAGCACCTAATTAACACCGTTAGAATTTCGTTAGTTTTAAGTATAAATAATAACTTTTACTTCTTAATATAAGTTATATTTAATTAGTATAATTATGGAATGTATTAACCTTATTCAAATTTTTAGCTATGGAAAAATTTTAAATTTGAATTCATTTGAAAAGATAATAATAATGAAACAAATAAATATAATATGATAAATATGGTAATTATTTAAAAACAAGTTTATTCATTCAGTTTTTCGCATAACCAAAATATATTCCGATAATAGCATACATTCAGATATCAGTTTCATACAATTGGTTGTCAGTTTAATACATAAACACCACCAGACAATACAAATAAAAAAATCAGTAAATCCGAGACCCAAATCACACATACAATATTTATACAAATCGAACCCAAATAATACATATCACACATTTTGAACGTGGGAGCATACATGACCACATGTGTTATCCTATTAGTCAGAAGTACTCACACAAAAAAGTAGACAAACAAATCGCTCCTGGGATCATACACACAATCACATAGACATACAAATCGAACTTGGGATCATACATACCCACCACCAGATAATACATCAAGATTATGATAAACAATCTTAGAAGACAGAATAATACAAATCGTGACAAACAACACACGAATCCAACCAAAAATGTTTGAAATCAGGAATTGCACCTTTTTTCCTGCTCACAACCCACCGCAGGTACCATCGTAGGCCACCGATTGGCAACTGAGAGCGAGAGCGGGCGACGGAGCAGAGAGTGACGAAGCACTGGCGGATTGAAGCCAAGGCGGAGCACCGGCGGATCTGGCACGAGGTGAGCCAAGGCGGAAGATCGGGAAGTATAAAACGAGCCTAGGAGGTTGGTCGACGACGGAGAGCGAGAGCGAGCAGAGAGAGCAAGCGACGGAGGAGAAGAGCGACGAAGAGTGACGGAGAGCGAGAGCGAGAGCGAGAGCGAGTAGAGAGAGCGAGAGCGAGCGACGGAGGAGAACAGTGACTAAGAGCGACGGAGAGCGAGAGCGAGAGAAAAATATTACTGGTGGGAGAGAGAAAATTACGGGAATTAAATGGTAATTACTAAATTTACTAATTTATAAAAGGAAACTTAGTGATAATTATCACAAAAATTATGAATTTATCCTAATTGATTCAAGTTTCCTTTTAAATCTAAAACTAACTGAACCCAAACGTCATCTAATAGGTGCTTATGCACCTAGGTGCATTTCAGAATTTGCCCTCCTTAAGTGTATTATATATATATATATATATATATATATATATATATATATATATATATATATATATATATAAGGGTTGTTTATTTTAATAATTCTCAAAAACCTTGACATTTTAAATTGTAGGAAAATAACATTCATACGAAGTATCTATCTATAAAAATATAATCCTAAATTTCTTATGTTTGGTTTACACCTCATAAGGAATGAAAATTTTAACTTTCTCATGGTGTTTTGCATATTTCTTTAAACTTTAAACACAATGACTAAAATGTAACTTTTAAAATAATAGGGGGTATATTTATGAATTTGTAAAATTTTAGGAACTACTATTAATTTTTAGGAACTACTTTGTAATTTTTTTTTTCCAAAACTTCAAGGACTAAAAGTGTAATTTTGGAATGACTACTTTATAAATTTTTGAAAGTATCGGTGATGAAATGTAAATACTTGGAAGTTCTAGGGGTATGTTGTAATTTTTCCAAGAAAAATTAATTTGTGGGTTCTTCTTTTCCTTACCTAGAATTAGGAAAATGAATACTACCAAATTGCAAAGGATTGGAATTTCTTAAAAATTAGAATGATGGATAACTATTCTCCAAGTTATATAGAACTGTTATGATTTAACTTTCCAAACAATTGAGATTCTCACAATCATTGAACCAAATACTACTATAGTTGTAAAAGGAAAAGAAGAATGTTTGCTTACTTGGGACTTAAAGTACAACCCAGAAAACATTTAATAGCATTATGGAAAAGCGGTGGAGACCAAAATCAAACTTTGAACCTCCACCCATATTTCCTAACCATTTCACCTTATGTAATGTTTCTTTTTTTTTTTTTTTTTATCTATAGTAATACTACTTCTCACATGAAGGAACATCACTTGATTGAATTATATAAGTTATAGTATCTTACCTATAAAATAAAAATGCACTTGAAGTTGTATATTGGTGGTAAACTTGTAAATACATGGGACGTGGATAAATTGAGGATATGTAGGTCCTCTGAATATAGGCCTATAAGACCAAAGGCAACAGCTACACCCGAAAAGTCAAATTCCAAAATTGTGCCTCAACCAACAAGATAAAAATGGATTGACTCAAAAGTCAAAATGTTTGTGAACAATTAGGAGAGGAGAAATGTGAGTTTAAAATTACCGTTAAATGCCTGTGAACAATCAGTAATTTTCATCTATTATATTATTATAAAGGGAAAGAAAAAAATTATTTAACTATATCAATTTTTAGAGTCTAATTCTGTAATACCTCATATTTGAATTCATAAATGGTAAAATTACCATTAATATATTATATTATCATAAATGGAAAGTAAAAGAAATTTATTTAATTTTACCAATTTTATCCAAAGTTTGCCCTTAATTTCATTTGTAATAGTAATATTATACACTATGAGAAAAATGAGAAAAATTTTAAAATACCAAAGTATGCTCAATACTGTCAACAGTTATAATAAAAAAATAATTAGAAGCATTCTTATTAATTTACTTATTATTCCCTCACTTATGTACATATTTTATGTATGATTAGTTTCTTATGTCTTAATATTTAAATGCTATTCATTTTACAAAGGAAAACTTACAACTACATCCCTCAAGTTTGCCTTAACACATAGTTTGCCCTCTTTACTTTTGAAAACCTATACTTTGCCCTCAGTTTCTTTTCATTTTTTGATAATAATTTTTGAAACTCTAATTTAAACTATACGATAGTCATTTTTCAGTCATTTTGATCTCTCCAATATTTTTATAGTTAATAGGCATTTTAAATTATCAATTTTTCCTCTTTATAAATGTATTATTTTCCTTCATGTAAATGCATATCAGTATTTTTTAAAAGTCAATTAGTTGTGAAAAATATCAAAAAATTTGAAATTACCAAAACATATAATTACCAAGTAATTTAAATTAGGATTTCAGAAGTTCTTATCGGATACTTTAAAAGAAGCAAGGGGTAAAAGTGTATGTTTTTAAAAATAAATGAGACAAAGTGTAGATTAAACTAAACTATAGGGGTTTATCTTTTATAAAGCTAACCACAAAGTTCCATTGACAAAAATCACAAAGAAACCATCAATGTTTGTGGCTTGATCTAAATTCACCACAACTACTTCTTTAGCTCAAGTATACCACTTATATTTTTGAATTGGCCAAATTGGCCTCTTTGTTATATTATGTGGTTAATTCAGCATTAAATTGTTGCTTATAATGTGTGATAGTAATAGATCACTTCCAGAATGTATTTCTTTGATTTCTACATGCTAATTTTTTTACATCATTGCTCAATTTCTAACCAGATCCTAACACATTAAATAAGCCTTAAATCCCTAATTTGTAACATACTCATCTTGCTGAGAATCTTATCACCAGAACTCTCTTTTTTTTTTCACAAAAAATACTCTTTTCACGTAGAAATAATTTAATGATTTAACAGAGTGGTAAATTTGGCCCTCTTAGAAGCATGAGTGGTATTTTTTAGCTAAAAAAATAATAGTGGCCAATTTGGGCGAAGTACAAACGATATTTATTTTTTGTAATTTTTTTCCATATAGGCTATAATACAAGTAATCAGATGACTGATGGGTGATGAAGATTCAATAATAATCACAGCAGAAGGAAAGCGTGGTAGTTGTCCTTGACTGGGCAAGCAAATTAACACTGTTCCATAACCTGAATACAAAAAAATATGTTGGACTTGTCAAGAAATCAACTTCAATGAAGATTAGAATTCACCTTATTGGCATCTCCTAAATTGCAATAAAAACGTCATCTTTTCTAGTCCTAAAACTTCCCTAGAATCTACAGAACACAAGGATATCAGGGTGCAAAGAATTTTTCCTGGAACTGCTCAAATGCAAGCTACCTGCATATTGAAACTATTAGCATAGGAAAGAAACAGGCACAGAAACATATACCTTTGTTGGGGTCTCAAGAATCTGGGTGGAGGACTTGGTCAGATAAAAGTTTTCCTTCAGCTCATTCAAGCTCCTGTTGGTGACATGTCAACAAGTTTCAAAAGGAGAACAAAAATTTGATGAGAATCCCAATTCTTATGCTGATTAAGATGCTTGAGTACCTCCAATCTGCCGCAATTGGCTGATTAGCTGATACAGTAAACATTTCTGTATGATCCCATTTATTGTCTCCCTATAAAATAAACATGTGCAAGTGACATTAATAACAAAACGTGGTTCTCCATGACATGGTGAGGTCTGAGAAGCACTAAAACAGATCATTAAACATACATCACCATCATCTTGAAGCCACCAGGGGATACTTCCTGAAAGAAGTTCAATATACCGCTCCATTGCCGTTTCTTGGTTCATATTTCCAAGTCTTCTCCAAGCATTCCTGCAGCATCTCAAAGTTTCTCTCAGTTTCATCAATATTTTCGAAAAGCTCTATAAACCAGGCATCTGTAAGAAAATCACTCTTTCAATTTCACTTCCCATCAGAAAAAGCTCAATTTATCTTTCACAAATCTCTATCTCTCAAGCAAACTCGTTTTAGCAGCTATTTCCAGTTAATCAAGTTCTTCTTCTAATCATATGCAGTGCAGCTCAGCTCACATATTCTTCTCGCAACTTGGATCTGATTCTATTTCTCAGCTGCTTAATCTATCTTCACAAAGGCCAAACGAGCAACAACTTAATTACCTCAAACTTTTAAGGATCAGCTTTAGAGATAACTACTACTAATTGCTTAGTATTTCCAAGTGTTTCAAGCTCAACTTGGATCAACATATCTCCGTTGCAACCAGGCAAAAAGGAACTCATTTATATTCCAGAATCGGGGCAGTTGAAGTTTAAACGCACAAATGCAAATCCGATGCTTTAAGCATAATCAGTATTTACCATTTCGCACGAGCAGAGGCTTTGAAGACCATGGGTTGAGGCTCGCAGCAAGGCCCAACGGTGGCGATTTTGTGGAGCCCGAACATTTCTGCCGCTAAATCCCTTCCGAGCTTCGAGATTCTGTCCGCATTCCTCTTGCTTCCTACAAAACTCACGGCCGCAGCGAAAACCCTCTCCAGTTCTGTTCGTTCGACTCCTTCCCAATCATCATCCGGAACCGAAACCTCTCCATTCTCAATCAGACCGGTTTCTTCTCTGGCTGAATCCGTCGCGGTTCCAAGAAGACCTCCGGCCCCTGCTCCGCCGACCACTGGGTTCTCTTCAATCGGCTCGTCCTCTGCAACTTCCTCCGCCATTTGTAGGAACCTACTGCTTCCATCAACAGGTGCTTTACATTCGGCCAATTTCTCACCTGAATCAGCAAAAGTTTCCACCTTTCTCACGAACTCAACTCGTTTCTCCTGTCCAAAGCCTGTCTCTCGAGATCCATCAGATTGATCAGCCGACACAAGGAGTGAAACGATCAAAAGGGCGAGAGCAAAAGGGGGCAGAACGGAAGTGAAGAGAAGCCAGAAGAAGTCAATAGAAAAGTAGTAAAACGCCATGGCGCGGCGGGATCGGAGACGGTAAGAAGTCGTCGTCTCGTTTGAGAGGATTGGGGAGGAGAAGAAGGGCAGAATTTGTGATTCGTTGTTAGTTGCGCTTTTTGACGAAGACAGATTAACGTAAGAGGGAGATATGGGGAGAGGGATGGAAAAAAGGAAGGAACTTTTTGGGTGGCAGTGCAGAGCAAAGTATATTCTGCTGGACGTTGCTGCTTCCGAGTTTGTGGGACTCTTCCACTTTGCGCGAGTTGCGCTTCGCCGAAGCTGGGGACAATTGTTCGCTAGTCTTTGTGTGAGCTCGCCGCCGCAACTTGAACCCGGATTTTGGATGGGACACTGTCTTATTTCCGCCGGTTAAATTGCGTAGACGGATCTTCGAATTTCTCTATCAGTGGAAGGGTTCTTATTTTTCTACTAAAAAGTACAAAACTCGTGGGGCAAGATTAAATTAATAGAGTCTTAATATCAACTGCGTCAAAATATGAGAAAGATAAATGAACATCACGTATGAGTTTCTTTTTTTCAATTAAAGATTTTTTTATATAATAGTATATATATCATTTATACATTTGTATGATGTTTCTAAATATAAAAAAGATCAATAATTAAAGTTAATTAGTAAGAGTATTTATAAGTCCAATTCAAAATGAGGGAGTATTGGTATGTATGTTAAATAAGCAAAATTTTATAAATTTATATGTCTAATAATCAGTAATGGATGATTTAAAATTAAATAAAAAAAATTATTCAATCGCTATTGCTCCATAAATTTTATAAAATAGTCTTTTTTTAAATTTTGTATTATTTAAATGGAAAATTTTAAAAAAAACACTCTTAAAGTTTAATGAAAATTTTACTTACCTTCTATTTGAGAATCCTTCAAATTACCCCAAAACATCAAAGCCATTAGTGAAGAAGTTGGTTTGTGGGTCTCATAACAATGAGAATAGTGGAACAATGAAACTGCCCTTTAGTTAATGGGAATGATGTTTTTGGAAAAATATGCATAACTAGATAAGAGTGATAAATATTTTGGATACCAAAAAATAGTAAAAATAATAGACATGTTAAAAATGCTGTAGTGCTATATTATGCCAAATAATCAATTAAATATTATTTTTATAATTTAATTAAATTTCCTAAATCTTTTAACCTACCTAACTTAAACAATAATAAAAGCTACTTTCTTATTCCCACTTTCTTTGTTTTATTTGTGTTTGCACAGAGATTAAGAAATGATGAAAGTTTGTATTTTTTTTTCAAGTTTACCCCTGCCCTCTTTTCTCTCTCTTTTAATCTGCTACACCATCAAGTTGCTACCTCTGCTCACGTTGTCTAACCACCCGCCTCTTGTGTCACACCTTTGTTTGACCCTAACTTTATGCCTCCGACCCCGCCCTATACTGTTCGATCACTCACCCTTGCTTCACGCCTTTGTCAGCCCCTTTCTTATCACCGTCCATCCCTGCCCTATGTTGTCACGATTAAACTATAAAAAATAAAAATCAAATAACATTTCCATTTAATCTTGGGCAAACTGACCCTTTTTTTTTAGATGAACCCTAAATCATATAATTACTCGGTTTATCCTACAATCTGTTCAATCTCTACCAAATCCCCAAATGAGTGACTTCATCTCGGGGAAAATGACAATGGTGAAGGCAAAGGGGCAACAGTGGAGGTGGATGAGCGATGGCGGAGAAGGAGGAGACTGAAGTTGATCGCACTTGAAGGAGAAAAGGAGAGGAAGATAAGGGCCGAGATAAGGTTTGGAAGCAGAAAATGAATGTGATATGAGGAAGTAACAATCATTTTGCACCGTAAAACTTATCAAAAAAGGAAATGGTGCAAAGACTTTTAGAGGGCCTAAAATGAAAAATGATGCAAAGAATTTAGAACAAAGGGAGTATCATTTTTATAAAAATATAGAAAAAAAAATGTTTTCCAAGCTTTTAAAATCATATATAGAACGGAAAAAAACACTACACACACATACAATCAAATGCAAAATGTTAACCAGCACAGGTTGGCTCAAGTAAAAGGGATTTAGAGTAACACATTCAGAGTTCGAGTTTTTTGGATTGTGAGTAGAAAGTGCTCTATCGAGATAGGTCACCTTTTTGGCTCTTTACCACAGTTGCTCAACACTTTAAAAATATGGAAAAGTTTCAAAAATCTCCCTTGTAAGTTGTAATTTAATACAACCCACACTCACCCTCCTGAAACCTACACTTTCCCCTTTTTTACGCTCCTTTCGGCTCTCTGTGAGTGAGAAGCCCAAGGAAAAAAAGTTTTTTTATTCTTTGTTCGCCACTCTGACAAGGTTCATGTCTATGAAAAAGTTCAATAGGTTCTTGAAGAAAGAAGGCATTGCTCCATGATATTCAACAACGATGAAAAGAAAAATCAAGTTATCCGTTCTTCGAAACTTCTGCTTTAGGTTGTAGGGATTTGATTTGATCGGAGATCCAGCAAGAGTAGTTGGATTGGGCGAGAGATGACATAATTCTGGTGAACAATGTGCGAAAGGTGAACAGAGTAGAGATTTGGGTTTCACTCTGGCTAGTAAAGAATAAGCTAAAATGGGAAGAGGGCTTGACTGGAGTGATTGAATCCGCTTCTTGTTCAATAATTTTTTTTCTTATCTAATGGTGTTTATAATTAGAGAGCTTTAGAGCTACACATTGCAAATGAAAGAATTATTGTTTTACAGAGATGGTTCCCAGGTTGAGCAGGCCGACTTCTTTGAGAAACCACAGCAGGCAGTGTTGGAGGCAGTGAATGTCCAAAGAACAAGGTGAGGATGCAAATGATTGTGATGAAGAATACCAGGAGGAGCAAAAGGACTGTGGTTGACATGTGGGTGTTTATTCTGTGTTGAATTAGCTCGATTATGCTCCAATAATCGAGATGAGGGAGATAAAGAAGAAATATTAATGGACGAAGATTGGGATGATAGGCTTTCAAGAGTCCCCATGTCGAGTTTTTCACTTTACTGATACCAAATCACCGCTTCTTTTTCTTCTTGGGCCTTGACCATGCTTGGGTCGTTGTAGGCATTAAACCAGGAAGCATTTTGGTCCCTTTACCCAATTGGCCTTTGCTCAGTAAATGGAGAGCTTGACGGAGCTTAGTCAAAGTGGGTAAGTGTAGGTTTCTCAATACACAGGGGGATAAGTGTAGGTTATATCAAATCATAAGGGGGCATTTTGAAACTTTCCTTAAAAATATTCAGAAAAATATTTTTAAAACAATTATATTTATGAAATAAGTTCTTTTAATTCCATATTAAAAATTACCATGAATTAGATCATATAAAGGAAACTGCATAGCCGTACTAGTATATATAGATAATGCTACTAAAAACCAATAATGCATAACTATTGATAAAGAAAATATCAATTCAAAAATAAACTGATCAAGAAAATAACGGATTGGCAATATCAGTACCAGTTGAGGTAAATGTAGTTTTACCTGTAAATGTATTTTTTTCACAAACACTATAAAATACTCATTTTGTCCTAAAAATGATTAATCATATTTTTGTTTTAACTATCCTAAAATTTCTTTTTTAGAAAATTTTTAATATTACATTTATCTTAATATCCTCATTTAAATCTCATTGCACAAACCCAAAAAATGATTTTTTTTTTAAAAAGCTAGTTTCAGTGACAAAAATAAAAAAAATAACATAAATTATATATACTATAATTTTCATATTCAAAGAAATATTTCATCTATTATAAGAGAATGTAATGAATTTTATTATATGTAGGTTTTCGGGAGCCCAACAATGAGGCCGAATTAACAAAAACCCTCTAGAAATCCAAGTGAAACGGGATAAATTGGGTATTCAAAATTTTCATATTTAATAAGTTGAGATCTTTAACTCTATTGTTGAGCCGAATCACAAAACTTAAACAGTTGATGTATTCAAGCTCTTTCTTGTATCTACACAAGCCTTTCGAATCACCATGCATCTTTTAGGTTTCAGCAAAAACGTTCCTCTTGTGCCCATAGTGTTAGCTTACGTCATCCAGGGAAAGTCAAGAGGGGAGTGATCCAGAGGTTTTCAGAACCCTTTTATGAAGTTTGCCTTATGGAGGCTTAATGAAATTAATACTATATAACATATATATAGTGAAATAAAACCACCAAGACAAATAGGTTCTGTAATCCTAATCTGATTAAGCCTAATTTTGGGTTTAATAATGACTCAACTGTTGAGCCAATAATTAATCTAAAATTATCATGAAGCCAAAATTAAATAATTTGGCTTATACACTCAAATAAACCAATTGATTCTAAGTACGCAACCCTATAGGCTCCTATAACATTATCAATGATCATAAATCATATTGATGATCATAAACAAAGAGTGGTATTTAGCAAAACATCATTGTTGCCCAAGTGATAAGATAGTCAGTGATTTGACTAGATCTCTATGATCATTATTTGTATGTGTCATCGTCCCTTTGTCCAAAAATATCAAAATCGAGTACGAGACATGAAATGCGTCACTCTTATATAGCTCAATATTCGGTTTCTTGATTCCTGAGTAGACTAACTTAAACTAATGACATTGATATCATATATCAACTCATCTAAGCATGACCATACATTTCCTCAATCTCACTCAATTAAATGAGCTTAGCGATATCATTTCCTATTACATAAGAGAGACAAATCTAATTTTGATCATATAAATCTCTTCGTATGATATGTGACATACCCATTGATCACCTTAATGTTCACTCAATTAAAAGCAACAAGGAAAAATATCAAAATATGTGACTCACATGTAAAGAACCTTGATGACCTCAGGTAAAAAGATTACATGTACTATAATCACTATAAGAATCATTTATGACACTCGTATAATGATTCACATAGCATTTTCATGGCGAGTTAGTCTAGTATATAAGTTCTCTAACTTGTATCCATATGTAGACTACATATCCCATATGTAGACTACATGTCCCATATTAGTCTCCACATATGCTAGTCTTTATATATTATTATAACTTACTCCATAATAATACTAGACCAGAGACGTTTTAAAATATTATTATTCTAGGGTTATAATTCTATTTGATTATGTTACATAGAAACAAATAACAAACATAATTATTGAAATAATACATCAATAAAATATTATGACTTAATGTGCAAGATAAAATCTTTTCATGATTAGCTTTTGGGCATAACACCAACATTAACTTGATATGAAAATATATTATAATAAGATTAAAAGAATTATATGATCGGTCTGACCCAAAATAATGATGAGACATTGTGTTGAATGCTTTAGGGGTTGCAAGTTTTTGTGTTGCACTTCACAATGATGTGGTGTATTTTATACCGCAGGTGTTAAAGCATCTGTTTGAAAAGTTTGTCCATAGCATTGCTTTTGGTAGAAAAACTAGGGAAGCTTGCAAAAGGTGTAAAATGTTTCCATTTATTGTGTAAATAACCAACGACCATTCATTGTTGGTTTCTGAAAAAAAAAATGATGGTGCCTCATTTGTGGGCATTATGGTTAATTCTTTTTATAACAACCATAAGCCAAATGACTTTGACATTTTGAGGGTAAATTATAAGATTCCCAGATAAGATGAGGTAAGTGAATTTTTCATTAAACCTTAGTGGGTTTTTTAAAGATTTCCCTACTCAAATTCATGAATGGTACATTGGTACCTACTCAAGTTTACTTCTCGTTGTCTTATGCAAGTCCATCTCACTCCCACCAAATCATTATCAATGTTACCTACCATACGTGCAGAGGTAAAAATATATCAAAACAATAACATGAAAATAAAAACAGGGTTAATGGGGTAGTTCAATTGCACATTATTTGATAAAATGGTTATAATTCTCTTAACATAAACATTAGCTTTTGTGTTAAAATAGAATTGTGCTGCACTTACATATAACTTTACTACATTTGCCTTGTTTTACTTGACTCTCATTTTTTTTTTCTTCAAAAGTCTCAAATTATTTGACCATTTTATCTCAACAAGCCAAAAAGTTACCATTATCTATTTTGTCTTTTTTAAAAAAAAATAAAAGGAACTTTATTCCTGTCAAAAGTAATCACATGATACATTATAAATCAACAACAAATGACTCTAAAGAACAATAAAGACATAATATTGACAACCAATATTACTCATCTTGTGATACAGAATGAGAATAAAATAATCAAATCAAACCGAACATGAATAGCTGGAAAAAAGTTCAAATAAAAAACTAGTTATATTAGACTAACATACGAACACTTGGTTGGACTAATAAATCATTAAAGCATAAATCCTTGATGATAATTAATAACTTAAATAGACCAAAAAATTGTAACATCTCTATATTCCACATGGGAGAATTATGAAAAACCTTATGTAGATATATTGATTCAAGTTCTAGAACATAAGTACTTAGCATTAATCTTTTTACAAAAGATAGTCTATGTGGTGTGGACATGTGTTCTGTTGACAAGTTCTGGACTAAGGATGTGATATACTAGGTGTGTACATGCATCGTCTAGCAGAGCAGATCTTGGATTAGAGACCAAGTGACCTCAACAAGGCTGTTGGATATATAATGGGGAGAGTTTGTAACACCTTTATATCCCATATGGAAAAAATGTGATAAGCCTTTTGTGGATATATAAGCTTAAGTTTTAGAACATGAGCACCTAAAGCTTATCTTTTTTCCAAATAATAACTCATGTGGAGTGGGCAAACTTGGGTTGTTATAGAAGATATCAGAGCTAACTTGGGAACACGATGATGTGACATACTAGGTGTGCACAAGTATTGTCACATCATCGTGTTCCAGAAGAACATAAATCGAGTAACCCCCAATGAGGGTCGTTGGGTGTATAAAGGGGGAGTTTGTAACACATTCAAATCCCACATGAAAGAAATATGGAAAGCTTTATGTGGATATATAGATTTAAATTCCAGAACATAAGTACCTGTACTTATCCTTTTACAAATGATAGCCTATGTGTTATGAGTAGGTGTTCCATTGATCAATTCTAGACTTAGGTCATTACAGAAATAAAATAAAATAACACCATCACCTGATTTATTACTCAAAAATGCCTCACTCACCTGTGTCTCGCACTTTTTTATAGTACGTTTGATTTATTAACACCAATATGTACCACTCATATTTGTTCTTCATAAATAGAACATCAAATGAATCAGATGATACTCCTGCTAATAGTGATAATAAATTTTTGTGGATTAGGAGGAAGGGAGAAGAATAAATTGTGAAAAAATAAATAACTGTAGTTAATCGATGGAATAACAACAATAAATCAACTGTCCAAATATACCTGGAGGTATATGGAAGTGATGAGGAAGACGATGCGGAAAAGAAAGGGAAAGCGACCAATAGGTTTAAATTTGTACCGGATTGTTTTATCTATCACTGTCTTTTATGAACAAAAAAGGTACTACAAACAAAATTTTGTTAATATTGGGCAGAGTCAATGACAATCTAATAATGTGAGAAGAAAGAAGTGCAATATTATCTACTATTAATGGACAATTTACAAAAGTGGTTGTTACACACCGATCCATTTCAATCACGACATAATGCCATATGAATTTGAGTAACAATTCTTGTGCAAGTTTTTTGGTATTTAAAATTGTCAAATATATAAACAATCGGGTAATAAATAAAGAACAATGATAGAAGTAATGTAAAGTGCTATTATAAAATTGAATTTACAGAGTTATAAGGTAGGTTGTTGCTAGACTTTCATCAGTTTTGCGTATTTTTGCAGATATCCTACTTGTGCTTTTTTTCTCATTTATTGTAAATATACTTCTTATATACAAAAGGTTCTACCTTTCAATTTTTCATATATTTTAGATTAATTACAATTTATACCTCGAGGTTTAAGTGATTTGTCTTACTTGTTTTAGAAATATATATTTTGCATTTGTCTTTTTAGCACTGTATGACAACAACTTTTGAAATATTAATTTAAAACATACTATAGTTATCTTTTAGTAATTTCATCTATATAGTACTTTTTGTTATAGTTAATGGATATTTTAAATTATTAATTTTTTTTCTATAAATATAAAACAGTTGTTTAAGAGTGTAAAGCATAAGATAGAGGTAAATTGTATATTTATGAAATAGACTGGGTAAAATGTAATATTACATAAACTTCAGGGAATAAATCCCTATATTTTAATTGTATGATTACGGACAGATGAAAGCTGATAAAGTGTAGCTTTTGCCAAAGCTTAGAAATTAACCATGCAATTGAAATGCATTTGTCTATATGAAACAGTAGTATTCTTTGTTTTTTTATTTTTCTCTAGCTTTTTATTCCTTTGTTACCATCAAGCTTATTTCTTTATCTCTCAGTCAGTGATGAGGGAAATTGATTTAGACAAAATCAACAACTCATTTACGTTATTTTTATGAGTAACTAAAGTTTAATAGCTCGTCCTCTAGAAAAAAAAAGGGGGGTAGGGGGGGAACTCCTCATGTTGTCACAAAGGAAATGAGACTATCCATGATACTATCATAGACAGAAACAAACCCAATAATCTTAGAAGAGTGGAGTCCAAAATTAATATTCTTCAAAATTATAACTCTCATAAAGAAAAAGTATCTTCGAAATTTAAAAGCCTTACTAGGTGTGAAAGATGCATTTTTACGATTTTACGATTTGAAAATGGAAAAGTAATTTGATCAGATTTTACTATTACAGTTATAATTATGATTCAATTTTGATCCAATTATGACAAGCTTAACACTATTATGACAAGTTCTAGACTAACATTACTTTTTGGAAAATGTCAAAGTGACAGACATATGATGTGGGGCCTGCAATGACGGACACACGAGATACATCCATGAGTCTATCACTTAAATGGGCCCGTCATGCTCTAAATTTCATGCACCTAGTCCCTTTACATACCTAGGGGTTTATTTTGATTTAATTGTGTTGAAGACCAAGTAAAGGTCCACCTTATTTGGGCCTAAACTAAAGCCATTGGATCAGCAGATATTGGTGAAGGAAAGATAAAAATGGAGAATGGGGCATCATTTATGGAGGGGAGGGAGACTAAATAGAAAATGTTTAGAGACATAATTAATAAAAGGCCTAAAACTATAAATAGTCCCTGAATTTTGATGACTTAGACACATAAGTTTTTGACTTTTGACTTGGTTGGACTCGTCCCTCCAACTCGGGTAAATGGGACACTTAAGCCCCTTTAATGACAGAAAAGAGGTATGTGGTAGCACATGATTTATTTCTGTTACAGAATTGAAGCAATTGATTGTACGATAACTGAAATGAAAATTAGAGAAAAATTAAAGGGCCTAACTTTTGATTTTGCATTATAGAAGGTAAATACATGCTGAAGCAGAGTAGCAGAGTCTTATGCTTGCTCCACTTGTGTCTGCCACATGATTTTGCGTGTCCAACCATAATAGATTTTGTGGTTGTTTGGAGATTTTTCTTTTTCTTGTTTGAATTTCATCTTCACATAATATCTGAAATTTTGAACCCTCGGTTTTCCTCTTTCATTTTTTTTCCTATCTTAGATTTGTTTTTTTTTTTAAGCCTTCTTAGCATTTGTTAACTTTGAAGCTAAGAATCACAACCTGCTATTTTCCTTTTTTTTTTTTTCCTTATAATGTTCTTACAAGAAAGAATCCTCAGCCACACCTTGGACACCAAGCTTGACGCTCTCTTCACTTAAGTTTGCGAGAACAGACTTGCCCCTGGCTCCTCATTGGAGGAAAGATCCAATTAATAATCAAACACGACAATGATAAGGGTTCGATGCTTCTAGTGCATGACCACACGGTACTGATTTCTACCTAGCACGACAAAACTGTGACCAATGATAAGATCTCGGTTGATCTGGAAGAGCACGTGATTGAGCTAGTGATCCCACCATAGTATTTGGATGATAAGATGATTTTCCACCTGAACCCATCAAGCAGATTCATAATTGGAGGTTCGCATTTCAATGCGGGACTGACAAAGTGCAAGATTATTATTGATACATATGGAAGTCGGGGTGCTCATGGTGGTGGTGCCTTCTCCTTTAAACCCTATGTTAAAATGCCAAACTTGACCTCCCTGTTAAATATTATTATCATTTAAGTCCCTACAAAACCAAAAAGAACATTTTTATGATGAAATTTCAGCAGAGAGGCTTAAGTGTCACACTTACCAAAATTGGATGGGCAAATCAGCCCGAGTTAAAGTCTAAGAGATCAAGTGTACGAGTTATCAAAATTTAAGGACTATTTATAGTTCTAGGCCTTAATAAAACAAGAGGAGATTGTGTGGCCAATGAATAGGGCAATATTTGATGCTTGCATCAGAAATTCCTCCCCTGAAAACCCGCCTTGTTTTGTTTGAAAGGAATTCCTTGGACTTTGTTAGTTGCCTCGGAATGGCCAGCCATAATTATGCACCGAGATTATTCAATAAATGGGGGAAAACTTTAAAGTAATAAATTGTGAAGCTCAATGGATTTGTATTGTCTTCTTGTTCAATGTATAAGATACATACTTTACATTAGGGAAAAGTGAGAAAATTTACCACTAACATATTAGATATAGAGCAATTTTACCATTATTTTTTTTTCTGTTTTAAATTTACCATCCATTTTTTCTAATAAGTCAATTTTACTATTGTCCCTTAAAAATGTAAATGAAAAATTTGCAATGAAAAAACAAAACATTACTAACAAAGTTGCTATATAGCCAAAGTAATAGTAGTAAAATTACTCAGACAAAAAAGATAAATACTAAATTTGAGACGAAAAAAGGTTTGATGGTAAAATTTCTCTACAGCCAATAAATCAATGATAAATTTACACCTTTTACCCTTTCCATTATATACCCATATTTCTTAAACTTGTAACAAGTAGTTTCATAAGTTAATGACAACTGAACTAACTTTATTACGGTATGATGATTGAAATCTCTTTCAATCCACCTAATACTTTAGTCATTACACAGAAGATGGAGAATATCTTTAATATATTTGAATAGTTATTATATCCTTTTTAATTTTTAGAGTGACCAATATACTATTGTTAAAAAATGTCTTATTGGATAACAGCTTCATATTTTATGGTCAATTGACCCACTAAATTTTGGTAAGACTGTGAATATGGTTTACAATCTATATAGGACATAATGTAATAAATTTAAGATTTGTAAGTGATACCATAGATTAATGGTCTTTCTTTTTTTTTTTTTCTTATAACATTAATGGTCTAATTTAATGGGAGGAAGATGTTTGTCGGTGCCGTGACATTCCATGTGCAACCCGTGAGTCGTGACACGCTTTGCTCTGCCATGTTTTTGGGCTCCATACACACTCAAGTTGGTATACGGAAACTCTCCATGACTGGAGCTTCCATCATAAGTTTGATAACCTCAACATGTATTAATGTCCTCAGAGTAATTGAATATTATGTACATACCAGGAAGAAAAAGACATTATGTGATATTATTGTACAGAGTCGAAAAATATGTTGATGTTTAATTTAAAAAATAAACATTGCAATTATATATAATAATTTTTGCTTATTATATTACAGGTTTGATAAGAATTACACTTAATTTCTTATTTTATTTTGAACACCCTTAGTCGGAAACTGAAGAAATATTTGATTGCCTTAGAGCAGATTTTAAATTTGCATTTTATTTTTCGTTATTAATATATTAAGTACTTGTTCTCTTTTGGTCTAAACATGCAAGTTTTAATAAGTTAAGAACGAAAATAAAATAAAAATTAAAGAATGAAATGGTTAAAGTGAAACACATAGGGAAAAGTCGAGTTAATTACAAGCGTTAATCCTAACCATTAATTATTATTTTTGTTTTAACTCTAATCTCAGTTTTATTCATAGTGTGTCTCTAACTTTAATAAAATATTTTATTTTGGCTCTTATTTAAATGAAAATCATACTCCTTAACGAAAAATGTCATATTAGCATAAAATTATTGAAATCAATGCTAGTTTTAACTCCAAATTTTTTTTCCCTTTGTCAAGGAAACCTTGAAAATTTGAAATCTAACCATCATACTAGTTACTCCATCCGTCCTAATTTACTTGAAACGTATTCCTTTTTTGGAAGTTCCAAAAGGTTGAAACGTTTCCTCTTTTGGAAAATTTTAAACAATTAAATAATCCTTTTACACGAAACCCAATAAAGACTCTTTTTTTAATCTCTACTCAATCTCTCACCGCATAAAACCCAAAAAAGAATCTTTTCTTTTTTAATCATTATTTAAACTTTTACTACATAAAAAAATAACACAAATTACATACATCTTAATCTTTGTGCCCAGAGAAATGTTTCAACTAAAATGGGACGGAGGTAGTATTATACTATGCACATATGTTTAATTAGACATACTGACTCACCCTTAACTCTCTATATATAATCCACTTCTATAAAAAAAATTGACAAAATTATCCCTCATCAAAATACACTTTCTGTCCATTAAAAAATAGCACCCTCAATCCCACTACCATTGAGGTTGCTGCTGTCGCCACCGCCAGCATCGTCACGCCTGTCGCCACCACTACTACCACTAGATCTTCTGTCATTACTCGCACCTGCATAAGTGTCAAAGACAAATATGCAAAATGTCTAAAGCAATTGGGGAAAATGTGTGAACAAGTATGTATAAATGTCTAAAATAATATGCAAACTATTTATTTTTTTAATAATATGCAAACTATTTGTTCTCTACCAAAATGATAAGTAAACTTGTAGAAGTGTCTGAGTAGATATGTTTAAGCGTCTGTATAAATATATTAAAGTGTCTGAGTAATGTGCAAATAATTTATTATATTAAAAAATAAAAGTGTTTAAATCACTAAGTAAAAGTATCAGAATGATTATGTAAAAGTGTCTAAATATGATATGTAAAAGTATATGAATACATATATTAAAGTGCTTACAAAAATATATAAAAATATCTGAAATAATATGCAAATAATTGATCTACAAAAAGTAAGTGTTTGAAGAAAAAAATGAAAGTGTCTAGATAAATATAAAAAATGTCTAATTCAAATTTTAAAAGTGACTATAATAATATGTAGAAAAATTATTAGTTTGAAATTTAAAAGTATTTGGGAAAAAATAAAAATGTCTAAATAGATGAATCAAATATCATAATAAATATTTTTGTCAGTTCCTAAAAAAAAAAAAACACAAATCACCAAAAACCATTCTTTGACGGAAACATGCGATTGATAGGAGATAATCGATCACCTACAATTCAGAGATCGACATCCAAAACGGCGCGATAGAGATCGGAGGTGAGCGATTCAATCGGCGGCGATTCAAAGAACAAAGATCAGAGATTGGATTTGGAGATCGAAGTCTGGAGCGGCGTGACAGAGATCTAAGGTGTGCGATTCAATTGGCGGTGATTCAGAGATGAGCGATTCGATTGGAGGTAACCGATTCAATTGGTGACGATCGAAGTCTGAAGTGATCAAAGATGTGATTCAAAGAACAGAGATCAAAGACTGAAGCAGTGATTCAAATAATGAAGCTCAAAGCTTAGAGTACAAACTGACAATTCGATCTGGAACCAAAAACAGCGGTGATCGATGGACTGGCAATGAGAAGGGGAAAGAGGAGTGGCGGCAATGAGATGGAGAGCGAGAAAACCAGATTAAGAAGAAAAAATTTGAAGGTTAAAATTGTAAAATAACCATTATATCTAATTAGACATATGTTTATTATATCCATTACCATTTCCATCTAATTGGCCCATGAATCTCTCTCCCTCATCCATTTCAATGCCGCCGTACACAGCCGCCGGTTCCAACATCATTATTCTAACTCGGCCGCTAGATTTTTGAGACCACCAAATAAACCCTCGGCCCCCACTGCCTTCTCTCTCATCTCATTGACCCTCGTTCATTGCAGAAAACTGATTCCCGTTGCTCTTTATCTCAAATCTTAACCCCTCTTTCTTCCCATTAAGCACCTTCTTGCCTTTTGCAAGGCAAGTCCAAATATTTGGCCAGCAACCCCACCCCACCTCACTTTCTTCTCCCTTCAAAGCCCCTTGCCACCCCGCCCCTCTCAATCAATTCCCGAAAGAAGGAAAATTCACCATACCCATTTCTCCAATGTTGTTTTTCGTCCGGTTGAAGAAGGGTCTGGTGCCAATGACCATGTTTTTGGCCTTCTGGAAATGTTCTTAACCATGGACCCTGAGGTGTGTTTCTCGCTTCACTTCTGCTTCTTCTTTTGTTTTTGTTTTCTTGCTCCATTAGTTCTGCTTCTTACTATGGTAATTTTAAATAATTTTAGTTGAATTTGCTTGGAAGATAACAGAGATTGTTTACAAGGGTAGCCATTGTTTGTGGGAATGAAACCCCAAATCGATCATTAGTTACACAAGTAAGTGGGCAGATGGATTCGGTTGTTACGCCTCGATTTCAGACGAGTTTGATCAAGGTTCTCAGAGGACTAGATCAGCAGGAGATAAGTTTTATGACGATGAACCTAAGGCTATGACACTGTAAGCCTTATGAAGTAATCTCACTTGTCATATGCCGACAAACTATTCGATCAAATTCCCCAATCAAATGTCAGAAAACTTTTTTGTATGTTGACACCACCACGATGTGTTGGATTGTTTTTCTTGTTCTTTAAGCTATCTTCTAGTTGTTTGTTACCGTTGAAATAAATTCCTATTTAGTAAGAAATGTCGATAAGCATCAGACTTATCTTCCACGTAAAATGTGGATTAGTTGTTTTTTGATTTTTCTAGATTCTCTTGTAAGGCTATAAAGCCTATGTTTTGTGAAAGCAATAAGAGTACTCTCTCAAGTACATTAAACCTGTGAGTTAAGTTCTAATACCAACATTTGGTATCAGAGCCGCGTCGAGTGAGTGAAAGTAGGAAGAAAACTACAGTTTCTATTAAAAAAAAATGGCTGAAAGCAGTAGCTTCATGCAGCCAGCTATACCAAAGTTTGATGGACACTATGATCACTGGGCAATGCTGATGAAGAACTTCCTCCGCTCCAAACAGTATTGGGATCTCATAGAATATGGAATCTTAGAACTGGAGGAAGGAGTGGTGTCGACAGAAGAACAACGTAGATTGATTGAAGAACAGAAATTGAAGGATCTCAAGGTAAAGAATTACCTTTTTCAAGCAATTGATCGAACCATCATGGAGACAATTTTAAATAGAGATTCTGCTAGGGCCATTTGGAGTTCAATGAAACTCAAGTACCAAGGGTCCATAAGAGTGAAACGTGCTCAACTGGAGGCACCGAGAAAGGAGTTTGAAACACTTCACATGAAAGAATGAGAAAATGTTGATGGTTACTTTGCTCGAACCCTTGCCATAGCCAATAAGATGAAGGCTCATGGTGAGAAAATGAGCCAAACGATCATCACAGAGAAAATACTGAGGTCGATGACCTCAAAGTTTGACTACGTGATTTGTTCTATCGAAGAGTCCAATGATATGGACATTATGAGCATCGATGAATTGCAAAGCAGTTTACTTGTTCATGAACAACGCATGAACAGCCACATAGAAGAGGAGCAAGCTCTAAAAGTATCATATGAAAGTAGAGCTGGAAGAGGCAGAAGACGTGGAACGGCTCGAGGAAAAGGAAGATGAAGGGGGAGACAATCCTTCAACAAATCTGCCATTGAATGCTTCAACTGCCACAAGCTGGAGCACTATTAGTATGAGTGTCCAGATTTGGAAAAGAAGGCTAATTATGACGAAGATGAAGAAGAACTTCTATTAATGACAAATGTGGATCAAAACCAAACAAGAGAAGAGGAGGTATGGTTTCTTGACTCTGGCTGCAGTAACCATATGAGTGGCAACAAAAAATGGTTCTCAGATTTAAACGAAGGATTCAAGCAGACTGTGAAGTTAGGAAACAATTCCAAGATGACGGTTATGGGAAAAGGCACTGTTCGACTGCATGTGAATGGATACACTCAGGTAATCACTGAAGTATATTACATTCCTGAACTTACGAATAATTTGCTAAGCATAGGACAACTCCAAGAGAAATGGTTAACCATTTTGGTCCAGCATGACACATGCAAGGTGTTCCATCCCAAGAAATGACTGATCATGCAGTTGAAAATGAGCACAAATAGAATGTTTGCCTTATTAGCTACCATGGAAACGAAAGCACTTGCTTGCTTTCAGGTCGACACTGGAAATGGGACCCATCTTTGGCATCGTCGACTTGGTCATCTAAACTATAATAGACTGAAGGCATTGTTCTCCAAAAATATGGTAAATGGGCTACCTTCTCTAAAGACTCCAGCAACGTTATGCACAGACTGTTTGACTGGAAAGCAACATAGAGACTCTATGCCGAAAAAAAGTATGTGGAGAGCTTCACAGAAGTTGCAACTCGTACATGCAGATATATGCGGACCCATCAAACCTGCTTCCAACACCAACAAGAGGTATATCTTGAGCTTTATTGATGATCTTACACAAAAAACCTAGATTTATTTATTACATGAAAAGTCAGAAGCTTTTTTTATGTTCAAAATCTTCAAAGCTTGCGTAAAGAAAGAAACAAGTACATGCATTGTCTGCTTGAGGACAGATAGAGGTGGTGAATTCACTTCAAAAGAATTTGAGGGATTTTGCAATGAGCATGGCATAAGTAGACAACTGACAGCAGTATACACACCTCAACAGAATGGCATTGCCGAGAGGAAAAACCGAACATTAATGAACATGGTTTGAACCATGTTAACTGAAAAGCAAGTTCCCAGAATTTTCTGGGCAGGAGCTACAAGGTGGAGCGTGCATGTGCTCAACAGGTGTCCTACTGTGGCTGTGCAGAACAAAACACCAGAAGAAGCTTGAAGTAACATCAAACCCACAGTAGAATACTTTCGAGTTTTTGGGTGCATGGCACAAGCACACATTCTAGATCAAAACAGAAGCAAGCTAGATGACAAGAGCAGGAGGTGTGTTTTGCTAGGAATAAGTGAGGAATCAAAAGCATACAGGTTATATGATTCGACTACTAAGAAGATCATTGTTAGCAAAGACGTCGTTTTTGAAAAAGACAAATCCTGGAACTGGAGCAATGAGGAAGGGAGCCCCGATGTTCTTGATTGGGGAGATGACGGAAATTCTGGTGATAATGAAGAGGAAACTGAAAGCAGTATCCATAAGAGTCATGATGCGAATTCAGATGGCACACATGAGACCAGCTCATTGTCAAATGACTTGCATGAAGAAGATTCACCCATTCAAGCTCAAGGGAGGGCAAGAAGAATACCATTCTGGATGAATGACTATGAAACTGGTGAAGGTTTATCAGAAGAAGAAGGATTAAGTGTCATGATGATGCTGACTAAGGATGATCCACTCACTTTTGAAGCAGCTGTCAAGAGCAAGAAATGGAGAGATGCAATGGATGTGGAAATTGAAGCCATAGAGAAGAACAAAACCTAGGAATTGACTAACGCACCAGAAGGAGCAAAACCTATTGGAGTCAAATGGGTTTTTAAAACTAAACTAAATGAGAAAGGAGAAATAGACAAACACAAAGCAAGACTTGTGGCAAAGGGATACACAGAAGTTTATGCTCCAGTTGCTAGACTTGATACTATACGATTAATCTTTGCTTTGGCAGCACAACATGGCTGAAGCGTGTTTCAACTGGATGTCAAGAGCGCCTTTTTGCATGACGAGCTAAACGAAGAAGTGTTTGTCTAACAGCCTAAGGGCTATGAGAGGAAAAGCGAAAAAGACAAGGTGTTTAAATTAAAAAAGGCATTGTACGGCCTCAAACAGGCCCTTAGAGCCTGGTACAGCAAGATTGAAGCATACTTCCTCAAAGAAGGCTTCGAAAGGTGTTCTTGTGAGCATACCCTGTTCACAAAATCCAAAGAAGGAGGTAAGCTTTTAATAGTAAGCCTTTATGTAGATGACTTGATTTATACTGGAAATGATGGGAAATTGTGTGATGAGTTCAAAAAATCCATGATGCTTGAATTTGACATGTCTGACTTGGGGAGAATGCATTATTTTCTTAGAATAGAAGTGTCACAAACTTCAGATGGGATATTCATCTGTCAAATGAGGTATGCTCGCAAGTTACTAGCAAGATTTGGAATGAACAGCAATAACCCAGTCAAGAATCCAGTAGTTCCAGGTACAAGACTGTTAACAACTGAGGAAGGTGCCAAACCTGATGCAACAACATACAAACAAGTTGTTGGCAGCCTCATGTACTTAACAGCCACATGACTTGATTTAATGTTTGGGGTAAGTCTCATTAGCAGATTCATGTCTTGTCCATCTGAAACTCATTGGCTGGCAGCAAAGAGAATATTGAGGTACGTGAAGGGGACAACCGAGCTAGGAATCCTTTACAAGAAAGGAGGAAGTGATGAGCTTGTCGCTTACACAGACAACGACTTTGCTGGTGATCTGAATGATCGAAGAAGCACATCTGGTTTCGCTTTTATTTGGCTCTGGTGCAATCTCGTGGTCATCCAAAATGTAGCCCGTGGTGACTTTGTCAACTACAGAAGCTGAATATTTTGGAGAAACTTGGCCATAAACAGGAGAAGAGCACTATGATTTAATGTGATAATAGTTCCACAATAAAACTTTCAAAGAATCCAGTTCTGCATGGTAGGAGTAAGCACATTGACATAAGATTTCATTTCCTTAGAGACTTAACCCGAGATGGAGTTGTGGAATTAAGCTACTGCAGTTCGGAAGAACATGTCGCTGATATAATGACTAAGCCTCTCAAAGTGGATCAATTTCTGAAACTACGCAGCAAGCTTGGAATGATTGAAGCTTCAGATCTAAACTAAGTACTGTACGCATTTAGTTTAAGGGAGGGAATGTTGGATTGTTTTTCTTGTTCTTTAAGCTATCTTCTAGTTGTTTGTTACTGTTGAAATAAGTTCCTATTTAGTAGGAAATGTCGATAAGCATCAGACTTATCTTCCACGTAAAATGTGGATTAGTTGTTTTCTGATTTTTCTGGGTTCTCTTGTAAGGCTATAAAGCCTATGTTCTGTGAAAGCAATAAGAGTACTCTCTCAAGCACATTAAACCTGTGAGTTACGTTCTAATACCAACACGATGAACCCAAAAATCCAATTTCGGACAAATTGGTCTAAGGAGGTGGAGGGGGGAGGGAAGGGATGGTGAGGGAGGTAAGAAGATGATCGGTTGTTAGATGTCAAAATTTTAAATTTTTTTTTGTAAATAGAAAATTTACAAAGGTTAAAACTAGCATTTATTTCTATAATTATATGGTAATGTCATGTTTTTCATCCAAGATAATGATATTCATCTAAAAAATAATTAAAATAATATATTTTATTAGGGTTAAGAATATGGTACAAATAAAATGAAGGTTAAAGTTAAAATAGAAATAATAAATAAAAGTTATGGTTTATGCGTGCATTAAGACGGGGAAGTTCCATATTTTTATTGGGATGAACATGCATCAAAATCAATAAATTCAAGAAATAATAATTTGTTATCGGACAATAGAAACTTATTTGATAATCTAAATTGGACATTTGTGTTTTACTTATCTACGAGTAATAATAAATTTTAAGTTGCAATCAATTAATGCAAGAGTTGACAATAATATTATAAAATCAGATAAAAATATTATAGCCTGATAGTAAAATTTTATTGTCTGGTCCTAAATTACCATTATTTAAATATGTTAATTTTGATTTATTATTTGCAACGCAATGTCATGAGCGTTACATAAGCTTTAACCGTTGTTTCACTTCATGCCTAACCTTATTTTCTTGGCAAGAACCTCAAGTTTTTAGCTAATCTCTTTTGATTCTAAATCTTTTGAAAATGTTTTGTATTAAAATTCATTAATGTTAGAGTAACAATCTAAAATCAAACTTTGAGATTTCAATTTAAACTATTTAATAATTATTATCTTTTAATAAATTTAAACTGTAAAATATTTTTTTGATAATTAATAAATAGTTTAAATTATTGCTTTTCCGTATGTAAGTCAGGTCCTACGAGTCACAAATTCACAATAGCAATTAAGTACTAGCAACTTTGCGTTCAGGTTAGCGATAGCGAGGGCAAAATTCACGTGCTAACTCCTTAATTAGGGTTGAGAAATCGGGTACCCGTCCTACGCGCATGACCGCCGACCGGTGCCCTCGGCCCTCGCATACATATTATATTAGCGGCCGAAAATTATTCTTGTCATCGGTGGGCTGTGACCCGCAGGTGATTTTATCATCACCATCACAGCGGGAAGACTAATTGACCAGAAGAACTAAACCCTTGACGCAGGTCCGTCAATTGCCGCTTCGGTCATTTGCAAGAGGCTCTTGGCGAATTAGGGTTTTCAGGGGCTCTCATTTCTCTGCATCGACCAGAAATGGGGGGCGGAAATGGCCAGAAATCGAAGATGGCCCGCGAAAGGAACATGGAGAAGAATAAAGGCGCAAAAGGTACGTCATCCTTCTGTTCTTTTCGAGAAAAAAATTTGGGAACTGGGCTCTTGAGCTTGAGAGGAGTAAAATTTCGAAACTTTTCATGGAAACGTTGTTGGGGATTTGGATTCTGTCGCTGTTGGGGATTTAGGTTATTGTGTACCGTGGAGGTTCATGTTAACTTCCTTTTTTTTGTGTGTTTGAACTTTGATCTTCCAGGAAGCCAATTGGAAACAAACAAGAAAGCAATGACTATTCAGGTACTGCTGGGTTTAAATTCCCTAGAAGTGAATCACCCTTTAGCTGTGTTTATTGTTATTGATGTAACTGATTTTCTGCTCCTGTATACATTTGGTCGGGGTTAATGTTGTGGTAAAGATTTTGTTTTGGGATAACCTCTTTGGTCAGTGATTTTTGTACTGTTGTGCTTATTCAAGCATGCTATTCCTTGTGAAACCTCCAATTTCCTCATTTCAGCTTACATGCTTATGTGATTAACCAAGTAATGGAATTTATAGGTTTCTCTGACTTGCCTTGTATTGGAAGTTTCTTATCTTCTCTTCGGTATGTTAATGTGAATCATGTGACTGAAAGCTTCTTGTTACAGTAATTTCGTTGTTTAGATTCTTGAACTCTGTGGCGTTTGGTATGTAATTGTAGTGTCTCTTTCCTGCACTGTGACTAAATTTTTGCAAGTCACTATCAAATGGGTGTATCTGGAATCTTAAGGAAAGGGCTGACTTCTATATCTCTGTGAAGTGTTGATATCATGTAACCTCTGCGGCATGTGTATTAGTGGGTTCAGATACAAGAAGGTACATATTTACACGCATGTGCTGCTTCCCATCTCTTCAGGAGGATGCTTCATCGTATGTTTCACCTTGCCGTTTTATTTCTGGGACATCTGATAGGAAGTTGTCTGTCAATTGCTCATTTTTAAGTCAATGTTCTGATTGAATTGCAGAAGCTGGTTCATTTTGCTTCTTGAGTATTTGATGACACCTTTCCTGACTTCAAATGCAGTGCAAGGTATGCATGCAGACATTCATGTGTACAACGTCGGAGGTGAAGTGCAGGGAACATGCTGAAGCGAAGCACCCAAAATCCGACTTGAATGTGTGTTTCCCTCATCTCAAAGAGTGAAGCCAGGGAAGCTGCTCCGTCCACTGGCTGAGAACGCCAGTTATGTAAAGGGTCGATCATGGACATCTGTTTACTAGGGTTCTGTCTGTTGCTGAGAGATTGTGTCATAATCTTCTGTTATTTGCTTGACCAGAGATTGTTATCAGCATCCTGTGCCTTTGTTAAAATGTAACATTATTTTATGAAGTAACAGATTAATGTAATGAGTGTTTCATTTTCACATTTTTCTTCGTCATTTTGGCTGCAATTAGGTTGAATTATCTGGACTTTTGCATCTGGAGTGAAGAATGTACTGTTAAGACTACCTGATCAACAAAACTGAAAATCACGGATGCAAAACAAACTGAGGGAATCACTTGCTTTTATTGAAGTGTAGTTTGGCCTTTAATAGCCTTACAGCATAAAACAGGAAATAATCCACAGCAGCATGATCCTAAGCTGCGTGATACACTTGAAGAAAGGGAAATCAGAACAGATTTAACATCCCTACAAGCCAGGGATTTTATTTTAGCGAAACAAATTAACTTAAGCTGAAAGTAACGGCTTTTTCATTCCCTCCCTTAAACTAAATGCTGAGAAGCAATTAGGTTATATCAGTGGCGTTGCACATTCCAAGCTTCTGTGTGAGCTACTGAAGTGCATCCAGTTTTAGTGGCTTGGTCATCAGATCTGCTACCTGGTCTTGTGTCCCACAGTGCACAAATTCGACTTCACCTTCTTTAGAAAATGGAGACGAACAATATGCTTGCTCCTCCCATGCATGACTGGATTTTTGGAGAGTTTAATTGTTGAACTATTATCACTCATTATGGTAATGCTTCCTTCCTGTGAATGTCCTAGCTTCTCCAAAACTCTTCTCACCCAAACTGCTTGACAAGCATAGGCTGCAGCTGCCACAAACTCTGCTTCTATAGTTTGGAGGGTAACTATGAGTTGCTTTCTTGAAGACCATGGGACTGCTCCTGAACTCAGCGGAAACTTATAACCAGATGTGCTTTTTCTGTCTTCTAAATCACCAGCATATTCACTATCTGTGAATGCAAGCAGTTCTTCTTCCCCTCCCTTCTTATAGAAAATTCCATAATCAATGGTGCCATTCAAGTATCTCAGAATTTCTCTTGGCAGCTTGAAGATAAAGTTCTGTTGGTTTTGCTATGTATCTGCTTATAAGATTCATAGAAAACATTAAATCTGGTCGTGAGGCAGTAATGTACACCAAGCTGCCCACCATTTGCTCGTAATAAGTCTCATCTACTGCAACACCATCATCATCTTTGCAAGCTTTAAATCCTGGCACAAATGTCTACTCACCAGCTTGCTCTCTTGTGTTCCAAACAGTTTCAAGACTTCCATGTCATATTTTCTTTGATAGATGAAAATTCCATTCGATTTTTGCAGCATTTCAATGCCTAAAAGGAACCTCATTCTTCCCAAATCCGTCATAACAAACACCCTCATCATTGATTTCCTAAAATCAGACATCATGATCTCATCATCACAGGTAAAAATTAAATCATCCACATAAACACTTACAATTATGATTTTACCTTCACTGCTCCATTTGAAGAAAAGAGTTTGCTCATTAGGGCACCTATCAAAGCCTTCTTTGATAAAGTGTGCTTGAGTATGACTGAACCAAGCCTGAGCAGCCTGCTTTAAGCCCTATAATGCCTTGTGCAGCTTGTAAACCATGTGTTCACTACCCTTTTTTCATATCCTCTTGGCTGTTCCACATAGACATCCTCACTAAGTTCTCCATGAAAAAATGCAGATTTTACATCTAGTTGAAATATCTTCTAGCTTCTCTGTGCTGCAAGGGCTATGATCATTCTTACTGTGTCCATTCGAGCTACTGGTGCAAACACCTCAGAATAATCCACTCCATGTTGTTGAGAATAACTCTTAGCCATTAGACGAGCCTTGTATTTGTCCACTTCACCATGCCCATTATATTTTATTTTGAAAATCCATTTGGCTCTAATCTTCTTGGCACCAGGAGGCAAGTCAGTGAGCTTCCAGGTCTAATTCTTTTTTATTGAGTTAATCTCCGAATCCATTGCACTTCTCTATCTTGGACTTAAAACTACTTCATCAAAGCTCACTGGATCTGCAGATACAATTAGGGCCATATTTGCTTCTTTTTCTTCATCTGATAATCCTTCACCACTAACATAATCTTCCATCCATGAAGGTATTTTCCTTGTTTATATTCTTCCCGCACTGTTTGCATCTATATCTGGAGATGCATGTTCAGCCACTTGATCTGCATAGTCAGCAGCCTCATCACAGCTTTCACTAGTTGTTCTGTCTCCTTCTGCTAGGTCTGGATCAATTTTATCACCCTAATCCTGTTTGATCTGCATCTGCTTATCATAAATTGCGTCCCACTCCCATTGTTTATCTTCTTCGAATACCACATCTCTACTGAATACAACCATTTTAGGCATAGGATCATATAATCTGTAGTCTTTGGATTTTTCACTAACTCCTAGTTACATATTTGACTACCAGCGTGGGACACCTGTTCAGCACATACGTCGTCCAGTTCACTGCCTCAGGCCAGAAAGTTTATGAATTTTCTTTCCTGAGAGCATAGAACGAACCATGTTCATCACAGTTCTGTTTTTCCTCTCGGCCACTCCATTTTGTCAAGGAGTGTATGCTGCTGTCAGTTGTTTCTTAATGCCATTTATTCTGCAAAACTCCAGAAACTCTTCTGAGTTGAATTCTCCTCCTCTGTCAGTGCATAGACATTTGATATACATGCTAGTTTCTTTTTCAACAAGATTTTTAAAGCATTTGAAGGAATTGAAAGCTTCTGACTTTTCTGCAAGAAAGTAAACCCATGGTTTCCTCTTGAAATCATCAAGGAAGCATAAAAAATACCACTTCTTGCCATTTGATGTGGGAGTTATAGGACCATAGATGTCTGCATGAATGAGTTTTAATTTTTCAGTAGTCGTTCATGCACTTTTCTTGGGAATAGGATCGCAACGTTGTTTGCCTCTCAAACAATTTGTGCATGTTACTGTACTGGTAGAGAGTTTTGGCAAACCACATAGCATCTTCCCCTCTTGGAGAGTTTTCAGACCTTTGTGGCTTAAATGCCCAGATCTGTAGTGCCATGAATGTGAAAATCTTGTGTGCTAGTATGAAAAAAAGCAACTTTCTTTTCTTGCATATTGGCCACCAGAATGAACATTCTATTTGCTGTCATACTGGTTTGGATGATTAAACCCTTGTCTAGATGATAGATTTTGCACATTCCTACGCGGAATAAAATTGCAAGCCCTTTTTCTTGTAGTTGGCCCACACTGAGCAGATTGTTCTTTAATTCTGGAACATAAAATACCTCTGAGAAGACATGGTTAGTACCCTTTAAATGTAAACTGACCTTTCCCTTGCCAGGCACTGACATCCTGGTGTTATTAACAAGCTTTACTCGCTGTGAAAAGTTCTGGTCTAGTTCATGAAATAGACTTTTGTCCCCACACATATGATTTGAGCACCCTGAGTCCAAAAAACATGTATCCTTTTTCTTGTCTTCATGCAGCTCCACAAAATACGTCTACAACATCTCATCGTGTTGCTCAGTTGATTCTGCATAATTTACCTCCTTGTCCCATACGGGACATTCATACTGAAAATGACCAAGTTTATGACATTTGTAGCATTCAATGATGGCTTTGTTGAATATTTGACGCCCTCTTCCTCTACCTTTTCCTCTAAAGTTGTTTCTGCAACGTCCTCCTCCTCTTCTTCCAGTTCTTTCATTAGCTAACACTTTCAGAGCTTGTTCCTCTCCATTGCTCCTATAGAATTTTTGCTCATGCACAATGAGAGAACTATGCAGTTCATCAATGGTGAGTGTATCAACATCCTTGTATTCCTCAATTGAACAAACTATATAATTAAATTTGTTAGTTAGAAATCTAAGAATCTTTTCAACAATTATAACATCCTTCATTCAATCTTTTCAACAATTGTACTATCCTTCATTTTGCTAGCTACTGACATGACTCGAGCAAAGTAATCAGTAATGCTCTCACCTGCCTTCATCTCCAAGGTTTTGAAATTTTTTCTTAGTGCTTAAAGGATTGAATGCTTCACTTTAGCATTGCCTTCATATTTCTTTTTCATAGAATCCCAAATCTTCTTTGAAGTGTCCTTTTCCAGTATAGTCTCCAAAATGATTCTGTCGATTGCTTGGAAGAGGTAGTTTTTCACCTTTAGATATTTCAGCTTTAGCTCCTCTAGTTTATCTCTTTTATTGTGCCCCTGATATAGTTGCTCCTTCTTCAGGTTCAATGATCATAATGACTATCAAAGCAAGGAATTGCTGGGTAGACAAAACTCCCTTCACTTGTCATGTCTTTATTTGTAAGTCACTCAAAAGCTGCGGCTTTGCTTCTTCTTATTCGTAGTGGGGGCTTTGATACCTATTTGTTAGACTACTTGATCAACAAAACTGAAGATCACAAATGCAAAACAAACTGAGGGAATAACTTGCTTTTATTGAAGTGTAGCTTGGCCTTTTATAGCCTTACAACATAAAACAAGAAATAACCGACCACAGCATTGTCCTAAGCTGCTTGATACACTAGAAAAAAAGGAAATCAGAACAGATTACCATCCCTACAAACTGGAATTTTATTTCGGCTAAACAAATTAACTTAGGCTGAAAGTAACCACTCTTTCATGCACAAATGTCAGTTTCTAGGTTAAGTGCCCAATCCTCTAGGCTTTTAAGTATCTTTAGAATTTAGATGCTTTTGAACAACAGTCAGAATTTTTTCACTTCATACATCAAAAAGTGAGCATTGCACGTATGATTCTCATTGTGATGATTTAGCATTGCATCTATGTCCTTGATGATTTATATTTACTCTATTTACTCTGTCATATATTCATCGCCATATTTTTTAAAATGTTCCAAAAAAAAGGAAATGCTTTATAGTTTACCGTTGCCTTTTAAAATCTTAAACTTTGCGGAAAAACTTTTAATGATAATTTGAGAAAGCACTATAAGGTCTCTTAAAGTCCCCAGGACTTAGCCTAAATAGTTGAGGTGAAGTTGACATCTAATTTTGCCTCCACCAAATTTCCCACAAGTGCAAATTATACTAGTTGGTGGTTCTTCACAAGGTTATCAAAGTCGGATTTCTACCTAGAATCATTTAGTTTTTCTATTGTAAAATTGTAAAAAATTGTTGAGTCATAGACTCTACAAAAAAGACAAAAAAAACTTAGAGATACACTGCTACTGTTTGGTGTTGGCGATATTGAGAAGAGATTTAGGAACATGAAAAGTATAACATTTGAAGCAGTTGCAGCAGATGAGGAATGTCAAAAAGCAAAGAGGATGGCCTGGTGCGCCATGCGTGAGACAGCAATTTAGGCAAGAGAGACTAAGAGTTTTTTAATTTTTTGGGTTTGGTTACTTCGGTCAACCACATTGGACTGAAAAAATGTGAAAAAATTCTTAACCCGATTCATTTTTTCACCCAAATAACCCAATAAAGTAAAATCTTAAAGTCTAAACGTTTATACTTTTTTATGATGGGTAAATTACACCAGCTACCCCCAACCTTTAATTGTTATCTCACTTCTAACCCTAACCTTCACTTTGTTCATTCCATATCCCTAACCTCAATAAAACGTTTCATTTTGGCCCCCTTTTGGATGGAAATAATTATCTCAAACGGAAAAGGCCACGTCAGTAGATTACTCATGGGAAAAATGCTTGTTTTAACCCTTGTAAAAATCCCCTTTTGTCAAAAAGCCTTAAAACTTTTAAATCTAACAAAAATTCAAAGAAACCTCTCTTATTTCTCATCCTTCTCCGACGGCGCCATCTTCAGCCTCTCATCCAAGGGATTGAAGATAACATCAGCATAGGAGGGAGGCTCAATGCAAGAGCTGTTGTCAGAACCGTTAGGGTCTCGGTACGCAAACAGTGGGAGGAGTGGATGAGAATCGACGGGCGTAACGATGATCGGCGGCGAGAGCGGGTGATGTGAGGCGTCCGCGAACGATGAAATGGCGTTCCGGTAATTGGAGTAGGAGTGGTTGCTTTGGTTTCCGTTGACGGTGCAATTGGAGGTCTCATCGAGCACGAGGCTCTCCATTTCCTCATCGGAAGCGTAAAGGTGGGCTTCATCGAAGCCCTGGTTCTTGGAGCCCATCATCTTGAACTGAATCGAAATCAATCGCGAGACTAAGAGTTGAATAAAATCAAGAGGAAGCCGAATTGGAGGCAATGATGGAGGAGAAGAAGTGGGGATGGGTGAGTGGATGGGTGAGCGACAGCGAAAAGGGAAGCCAAATCAAGAGGAAGCTGAATCGCAGGCTGGAGATGGGAGGATAGGGCGGAAAGGGAGGCCGGAGATGACACCGCCAGAGAGGGAGGAGAGGTAGGAAATGTTTACCCGAATTTTTGTTAGATTTAAAAGTTTTAAGGCTTTTTTGCTCAAAGGGATTTTTTTCAAGGGTTAAAACAAGCATTTTCCCAATGAGTAATCTGCTGAGGTGGCTTTTTCCATTTGAGAAAACTATTTCCGTCCAAAAGGGAGCCAAAATGAAACGTTTTATTGAGGTTAAGGATATAGAATGAACAAAGTGAAGGTTAGGGTTAGAAGTGAGACAACAATTAAAAGTTTGAGATAGCGGGTGTAATTTACCATTTTTACGACTAGAATCACATTTCTACGTATCTTTACATTTCTACTACGTTTTAATACAGTTTTCATCTATAGAGTCGTAAAAACATACGTTTCTATGACTCAAAACACATTTTCAATAAACATGGTCCTTTACTCTGGAGCAGCTTTTAATTCTTTATTATTTGTAAATATGTTTCTGTATACAAAAAAAAAAATCTTTTTTTATAATTAAAAAATACATAAATATTTTAAGAAAGTAACGACGTAGCAAATTGATGAGCTAGTAGAACCTTGCACGTAGGTACGACGATTACAAAGTAACACGTTAGATAATCCAATAGGTCTTTGATTTGGCAGGCAACAAAAGAAAGGTTTGGGCTTAACCTTAGAGACTTAGAGAGCCACCGAGCCACCCACCACTTAAGAGCTTGCGAGGAGTCAACGGGATAGTTACCAAATAGATCTGCAATGTGAAGGTAAGAAATATAGTGCCTTGAACAGCCAGTAGTTTTGCTTCTGAAGTGAATTCACAATGCAGGATAATAATATCGTGTTGTAGTCTTGGGGATGCGTTTATGCCTAACCATACCTAGGCCATGACATTATGAAACAGTTGAACAATGTGAAATGTTTCCAATGAAAATGAGATGGAGGGAAATTTTTTAAGTAGTAATATGAATGTTTCAAGGTTTAGGATTCCCCTAAAGTGAATTTTACAAGTATTTATTAACATTATACGCTTCAATTATTCATTTAATTCTTTTAAAATTTCAAGTATGACCTTATCTCACATCTATCTAGTGTACATCCATTAACTAATGGAAACAATTAACGATAACGTCAATCATAGAAGAATGCAGTTTAGAAATAGCTAGGTATACAATCAAAGAAGCCAATATATCTCAAATTTAGACAATATAATCTTAATTTTTCAAAAGTGTTATCAAAACTAGATAAATGTCTCTAAAAATGGTTATATAATTAAAGTGAAATAGACATATCTGAACTCTAAATAAGACGGTTTCAATCCTAGACAAGTGTATATTACAACTAGACAAATGTATTTAAAAATAGACATACAATTAAAGCAAAATGAATGTATCTCAAATCTAGATAAGAAGGTTTTGATCATAAATAAATGAATATTAGAACCAGTTGCATACATCTCAAAAACTAAATAAATGTATCTAAGAAATAGATATACAATCAACTTGAAACAAATGTTTCTCAAATTTAGATAGCGACTTTAATCATAGAAAAATGCATTTTACAACTAAACAAATAGATCTTAAAATTAAATAAATTTAAATAAATGAATATTAGACTAATAGATTAGATGGATGTTATGCATGTTGGATAGTAGACAGCCATCACAGCAGATACTACTTCTTCCATCCCACCAATATTATTCCATTTGGGTTGGCTCAGAAATTAAGAAAGTGGAAAAAATTTATGTATTATTTCTATTTTTGTCCTTAACTTTTTACTTGTAAATAAAAAAGTTAGAAAAGTAGGTATTAAAATGATAGTTTGAAAGATAATATGGTCAAAGTATGTTACTAAGTACGGAAATGTTGAAAAACTTCAAATGACGCAAAAAGAAAAAAGAAGTAAATTATTTTAAGATAAAAATACTCCATCTTTCCCAAAAAGAGTTCTATATATTCTATTTTGTACCATCCAAAAACTCTACAATATTTCTATATTTGGTAAATTACTTTACCATATTGCCTTTCAAATTATTATTTTAATATTCATTTTTTATCTTTTGATTTGTATGTAAAAAGTGAAGTGTGAAAGTGAAAACAACACATAAAATTTTTCCTATCTCTCAATCTTTGTGTCAAACCTAAGTGCTTCATCCAAAATGCGATGGACTACAGAGAAAGTATTAAATATAATTTTTTCACATTTTTATAGTTTTCTAATTATTTTCTTCATAATTTTTCTAATATAAATAAAATACATAGGAATAACTATATTTTTTAATATGTAAACATATAAATAAATAGAATATATAGAGCAAAATAGATGTTATTCAGAAAAAAAATTAGTTTACTAATATATAAGATGAAAATAAATAATACTTCAATAATGATAATATATTTTCTAATATATCATATTAATTTCTTAGATGACATAAAATATGATGTTTTCATCTTAACTTGTTGGGCAGAAGTAGCATAGTCTTTCAATATCATGGAACTTTAGCTTTAAGTTAAAAAATAATGAAAAAAATCACAATAATTTCCAAATCTCAATCATGTTAACATTTGCAAATTGACTTTTTTGTTTAAAAGAAAAAGAAGGGAAATATAAATATCAATATGTTTTTTCGTTTTATATATGTATAGTATATCGATGCATTTGGTTTAAAAATGAAAAAAGAAAGAATAATCATTTTTTCTTTAACTCTTGCACCGCGTTATACTGCAGGCATTGTACACGGTATATCACAGTAAGTTGAAAAAAATGTACAGAAGCCAAAGGAATCGGTACGCGATGAATCGGAACTTATTGCATTGCAAATTGACAAAAAAACAAACAAAAGCAGAAAATAGAGAAAAGGCGAGTAGGTAAATGGTGAAATTATGAGAAATTTTTGGAAGATAATGATCAATGCTACGACTTCAGCTCCAGAGAGCCCAGTGGTTCGAAGCGTGGTTAAGTTTTACAACCCATGACCAATACTACTGCTTCAGCTCCTTGCGATATGTTCTCTGGTCCAATTCTATGACTTTCTTTGATTGTCCCATTCAGCAACCATAATTGCCATGGGCAGAATCGGCTGCAGACCATGCTTGAGTAACGGCTATACCCATCAAACCATAACTCTAATTAGGCTATCAAAATTTCACTTTATCACGTCCAGGCAAACAAAACCTAAGTAATCAAATCAATACAGAGACAAAGCCGAAAGATACGTACCCTGCTTTCAGTACCCCGCAAGCAGGCAAAAATTTCGAAGGAAAGAAAGAAAGGACAAAAAGAGCAAAGTTCCCTTTTGAAAACTAAGACGAACAATACATAATAATGATACAAAATATCCAGCACACAGACATCAGTAGCCACAACACAATTTACTCACGGTATTGTAACAGCAGGCCGTTATAGATGACTAATAATTCAAAGAAGATGACCTGGTTTACAAATCCAGCTCTTGTGGAAAGGCTACTGAGTCCGCATCCTACTGCTTTCTGCAGCCCGAACTTGAGAAAAATAAGGATGGGCCTACACAGAAAAGTAAACAGCAAAAATGAGAATCAATTAAAAACCATGGTATTGAACCAGCAAAGGCGAATGCAGTTCCAAGTAGTTCTTAAATTCAACCAGAAACCCAGTATTGAGTTACCATTGCTTCTCTTGCAGTCAGTCTGTCTTGATGATCATACCGGAGGAGTTTATCAAGAAAATCAATTGCCTGTAAGCCAATTTACAAAAGAATGCTATATTTATTCTCTTGAAAAAGCGACATTATGAATCCATTTAGTGACGAACAACACATAGCATGTTGAAAGAGCTGAACAGAATACATAATGCATGCACAAACCAACAAGTAACAGCATATTGACCTCTGGAGAGACAAGATGCTGATTATCTGCATTGATGAACTTGGACCAGGGTTTTCGACTGTGCCTGCAGAAAAATAAACATGCAGAAAAGGTGCTAATCTGTACGAATCAACTGTCTAATGGATCAATGCATGCTTTTGAAAGATAGAATCACAGCAGCAGTTCTAATGTAAAGATTTATGTTTCCTTATTTTCAGGGCACAGTAAATTTTGATGCTCATCACACCTCCCAACAAGTGCATCAAGTTGAGGATCAAGCTCCAAGTGATATTTGTTCAGGTATGCATTTAACTCATCAGTTCCTAGCACCTGAAACCACAAGAATAACAAAAAACAAAAAGCGAAGTCCATCATCCAAAATCTTGTTTGAAGAAAAGAAAAAAGAGATGTGACACCCATGCCCTGAGTGCACATTAGTGGTTGGCTTGACTAAATGTATCTTGTATCCGCTCTCCTAGTTCTCACCAAATAGTTTTGACATAAAACTTCGGCAAATAAAACCACCAAATCATATACTGAGCATCACCTTGGCAATTTTTACAAGCTGATCGTGATTGTCATGACCATAAAAGAACGGTTCCTTGCGAAATATCTAGATAAGTACAAGTGTTAGTGATCAGCAGGATCTGATTTAAAAACTACTAGTCTTCTCCAAATAAGTAAATAACAGATCGGTTAATTCATAGACTTCCCTTCCAACATAGATATAAAACTGTAGACCAGTTGAAACATATCTTACCATTCCAGCAAACATGCAACCAAGGCTCCACATGTCCAGGGAATAATCATAGTCCTGCAAATCGACCAACAGTTCTGGCCCTTTAAAGTACCTGGGAAACAAGCAGAGCAATTTATTTCCTCGAGAAAGGAATAAGGAGTCCAATGGACACATACAACTAAATAGATTATATAATTGTAAGACTGCCTAAATAAGCCCAGAAAGAACAACTTAAATATCATCAATCAATATTAACACATACAAAACCACAGAAAGATCAGTTTAACAATGGAAAAATATTATACAATCAAAATAACACAAACAAATGACAAGAAGATAAGTTCATCACTGTGAACTTTCTAACCCTTTCTATTTTGTGTGTTATAAGCATGCTAAGCATAGGTTATCACCATTGTAAATTATCAACTACCTGTCTTTGTTCCTTCAGCAAGATATAACAACAGCTAGTACGAAGCCATGATAAATAAAGCCCTGCTGATTTCAGGCCTACTCATTAAAAAATTGAAATAATAATTAGGTCTGCCTCAGAGTCACAGAAAAACCTTGGTCATCCGTTTAAGTGGCTGCCCTTACAATTAAAGAGTGTTTTGGGGAAAGGGAGCAATTAAGAGGGAGAAATGGACTGTCACTTAACCATTTTCCTTAATAAATAACGGTACTGAAGAAACCAAAGTTACCCCACAAAGCTTCCTGACTGCTCTTAATCTTCCTTAACTGTCAGAATTCTTTCTTTTCCATTTTAGGGAGGAAGTGCACATTCTAAGGAAATTACATGAAATATGTGCTGTGTTCAAGAGTTACCTAGAAGCGACACGAACATTATATTCTTTACCAGGATGGTAGAATTCAGCTAACCCCCAGTCTATTAACCGAAGTTTCCGCAGCTCATGGTCTATCATAACATTGTGAGGTTTAACATCTCTGTGCATTATTCCTTGCGAATGACAGTAATCTAATGCCTGAAATTGGAAGAAATTATGTATGGCAAGTCACATGAAAATATTCACCTTTGAAATTTCATCCTAAATGTAAAGAACAATTCATAGGATTGAATTAAAACATTTATTCCCTTGAACTGACATCCACATTCATTCTCATTAAAAGAAGTAGCAGAGAAGATACTTATAGGCCATATTTACAGAAAAAACGAAAAAAAAACAAAACCGAATAACGGTGATGCTATCTGTCAATATAGCAACAGTACCAAATATTTATCAAAATGTATCCAAAAATTGGATAAGATAACCAGAGACTGCACATCTATTCATCAACTAAATCCTAATTCTTAACCATATGGAGTTGGATACAGGAAAACTATGTTGCCATTTGCCATTTTGCAGAATTCGAGGCAGCTTCCTAAAACAGCTTTTTTCCTACTCTTATCATTTTCCCACCTCCATATATTTAGTGTATGGCTCATACACACTCGGATGTCTTTTGGCAATTGGCATACATTGAGTATTACTAAAGCATATAATAATGTAAACAATAGTAAATAAAGGGACTGAATTGAAAAAATATGTTATTCATTCATTTTCCACAATACCAGAGGATAAGTTTTATTTCACAGGAAATTACCGAAGATGAAATGCAGCAAACAATACCTTGAGAAGCTCATATATGTAGTAGCGTATGTCATAGTCTGTCAATGTCGGATACAAGACTTTGAAATCTGTACTGTTCACAAACTCAAATATCAGGCTAGGTGTTTTGGAGTGCTGATCTCTGACAATATCAAGAAGTTTCACAATATTTGGACCACCACAAAGGTTCTGAAGTATTTTAATCTCTCTCTTTATCTGCAGACATGCCAGTAGCAACCTTCAAGTTATGCCTCAAACACAGGAACACTCGAGCAGAATCTAATGGATTGCTTAGAGAAATTTGTCCCCGACACTGAAGTAAACAACCCACTTAAGGTTGAATCAAGTGAACTTTCACATTTATTTTATAAATAAAAAAAGCTTACAGTAGTTTAACATGGAAGACAAAAGCACAAACACAATCATGATGTCCTTTTCCTCATTAGAAAAAGGGGAATGCCATGATTAATATCAGTAGCAAAAGAGAAAAAGTAGAGAAGCCATTTTATCATTCGATATAAACCAGTAAAACACATCTAGCTAGATGCCTTGATTCACAACCATATTCAAAGAAAGATGCTAACTGATCACCTTCTTTTTCTTAACAGGCTTGAGGATCTTGATGATGCACTTTTCGTTGGTGTTAACATTTAAGCCCTCGAAAACTTCACTGTATTTCCCCCTTCCAACTTTCCGAACAACTTCATAATCATCTTGGTCACTGAAGAACATATATTAATGGAAGGTGATGCCCTGTTACTAATTTTCTCATGCAAAGGGAAAGTTTACTATTATCACTGAAGAAAGAAGCTAATTACACAGCTGTTCACTTTCCACCTTCGTTGGATCGATTCCACATTAACCATAATATAGTCATATCCTATTGATAAGTAGTTTGGGTTGATGCGGTTCACTGATCTTGATGATCACAGCTTGAACATCGAGCTGTTGTTAAAACTCTTTTGCACTAAAGTTGATAATGATGATGACAACCAAAAGGGGGAAAAAAAAGATGAACCCTACAGCAAATAACGTGGAAGGAAAAAAGCCTTAGGAGATCAAATGCAGTTCGAACCTGCTGTGCTCCCCCTCTCCCCTCGACACTATGTACGTAAAAAATTATTAAAATTCAGCAATCAAATTGAAGTTCAAGCAGACAGAAATTTGGAATGCACGATTCAAGAAGCAGAAGGAGGTCGGCAGCAGGATTCGAACTTGTAGGGAACCAGTTAAAGCTTTTGTTTCTCGTCAAGTCATCATCGCTATTATTGACTTGAAAAGATCAACAGCTCATCAATACCTAGGAATTCTTCCGAGTGCATGATCATCAAGATCAGATCACCACATTAACCTGATTGCAACTGATCAACTGTACATCACCAGACAGAACCATGCAAAATGCAAAATAACAAGGAACCGACCAACGACCTAAAATTACCCAATAAGAACTAAACACACAACAAACAGAGCCAAACAAATAGAATAATAAATTAAAGACGAGGGGAACACACATACCCCCACTGAACAGTGAGAGACTCGTAATCCCAATAATCCTTGGGGCGAAGGACGTTAACATCAGCGTAGACGCGAGCTTTCGACATGGAAAAGCGGCGGATCAACGGCGAGATCGCGGCGAGGCAGCGACGGCCGCTCTCGATCTCGATCTCAGGGTTGTGAAGGTTGTCGTGAAAAGTATGGCAGGAGGAAGTGGAGAGGGGAAGGTATTTGGGGGCGGCTAAGCCAAGGGAGTGGGTGCGCAGGATAGGGGTGCGCGCAATAGGCGCACGGGATGCGACGAAGGCGCACAGTAGCAGGAAGGTTAGTGGGAGACGAGGAAGGAATGATATTTTCATCCACTCATGGAACCAGTCTGGATCTCGTGAGTCGTGAGCACTGAACCCATAGTTTTTTTTTTCTTTTTCTTTTGGTTTTCGGCGTCGACGACAAAAAAGCACCGATTTGTTGTCGATGGGTTTTATTTTTCTTCTTCATGCGTTTTGTTTTGTGGGCCTCTGAATTCGAAAAATAAATATCTTCGCCTGCACAATTTCCAAAAAAGCCCTTATCGAAAATACGGATAATGGTAATTTTCCCTTTATGATTTTTGTGAAAATTACAACACCTAAATTTTTTCCTAATCTTATCCCTTTAAAAACTTACACTTTACCTCTATTTTTTTTTTACATTGTTCGATAATAATTTTTAAAAATATAATTTAAATTATAAATTAATTATCTTTTAATAATTTTAATCTTTTTAATATTTTTTTTATAGTTAATAAATATTTTAATTTATTATTTTTTTTCTTTCCATAAATATATTTTCCTCTCTGTAAGTATATATCAGTATTTTTTAAAGATCGATTAGTTATAAAAAAATATCAAAAATCTTGAAATTACTAAAATATAATTATTAGATAATTTAAATTAGGATTTTAGAAGTTATTGTTGAACATTGTAAAGAAAATAAGGAGAAAAGTATAAATTTTAAAAAATATATAGGACAAAATGTAGGTTATGCGAGACAACAAAAGAATTTTTGTAATTTCCCCGTGACTTTTGGTGGTTCTATTGCTTTGCTCCAATCCTTTTCATAGAAAGGTTTGTTGATAATTCTCAGTGACTACAAGAGCTAAATGCTTTGAAATTATGACGTTTCTTTTTCGCTTTCATGTTATTCAGCTATAAAACTTTTTCTACATTGGTGAAACATTGAGGAAAATTGTACTTTTGTATTTTTAGTTATAAAAATATATGAAAAAAATTACCAAACCGTTCCTGAGGTTTAGGATAACCTACAGTTTTCTCCCCCATTTTTCAGAAACCTACACTTATCTTCCTCCAATTTTAACATCATTAATCACCGTTACAAAAGAAAATAGAAAATGTCTAACTTTGACATCTAATCACCGTTACAAAAGAAAATAGAAAAAGGCTAAGAGCCTTGTTCACTAGAAATTTTACTCCCAAACTTATACATCTAATAAGTCACTCCTCTCTCTTTCATTGCTTCGTTGTTCAGTCGAATCCCAGACGCCATCGGAGTTTTCCGATTCGTTTTCAACCCTCCAACACTCCAACTCGATTTCTCTGCAACACTGATTTGACTTAAACCATAAATCACACCCCGATTCCCGACCGCACAGCGTATTCCGAGCACGATTCGTCTGGAAAACAACTGGGAAGCCTTATTCACCTGGGAAACAACTGGGTGGTCATGCCAATTCACCGCCATTTACCATCACCTCTTCTGCCTTCCCCTCTCCTTCGCGTGCTGGGACGGTGATATTAGATTGGCACCCCGCCCAAATATGCCACCTGCACGGAAAATCGATCGTCGGACTCGAAGCCTCGTTGATCTGTTCCACCTGTTTCGCCATTATCAAGCAAAACTAGGCACGAATCAAAGGTTTAGAGGTCGATTCTTCCATGGCCTGACACTCGCCTCCCTCCGGATCCACCGTCTCAGACTCATGCAAAGGCAATCGCCGGCAACCCTCGCCTCCTTTCATATCCATTGCCTCAGACTCCGCCTGGCCCTCGTCTCCCTCTATATCCACAACCGTGACATCTTCTCTCCACACCTCCTCACTCCGCAATCGAAGATAATGCTGGTGCCTCTCTAATTCCTCTGATTAGAGAAGTTGAATGTGATGAAGAACAATGTGAAAAGAATGATACGGAGATGATTCGATCCCCTTTCTGATTCAATTCCTCTGATTTGATCCCTCTTTGATTCCTCCTCCGGTCCCTCTCCCTTCCTCCGATTCCTTCTCCCTTTCCATCGCCTGTCTCTTGATCTATTCGATGTTTCTGATTGGGGCAGGTAGATACTGTCAAACATTTCTAATTTGGTTTGGGAAGAGAAAGACTTTGATTGGGAATCAAATATTGGGGAAATTTGTTAAATGTATAACTTCGAGGGGCAAAATTTATATTAAAAAATGGCCAAGAGGGCAAAATGAGGATTTTTGTGTTTTTTTGTCTAACATGAATAATGGAATTAAGTTTTCAAGGGGGGTAAGCATAGGTGTTTGAAAAATAGGGGACAAAACTGTAGGTTACCCTAAACATCAGGGGGTTTTTTATAATTTTCCAAAAAATATATTTTTAAGAAGAGATAATTACATTGACCCCCTTGAGGTTTAACCGGACCTACACTTTTGTTCTATATGATTAGGACACCTATACTTATCTTCCTAAAAATTTAATTTTGTAATTTACCATTGCAACAAAGAAGATGAAATACTTGATTTTGCTCTATTGGCTTTTTTCCACTAAAACTTTAACCCTTGACTTCTACATCTAACGAGCTAGGCCCCATAATCTTCTAGCCTTCCCTACTATTATGCCTCATCAGTACCTTTTCCATCTATCATTATGTCCAAGCAAAGCTCATCCAAATCGACAACTCACCACAGATAAGACTAAAACAAGGCTATGACCTTCCCACTGAAGTTGCATCCCTCTACCATCTTTACGGTGTTGGCCTTATTTGAGACAAAATCAACAACAAACGTTCTTTTCCTTATCACTAACTTTTTTCTTGGTGAGCTCTATGCCTATATTCATCATCGTCCCAATGTAAACTCTGGATCTAGAAAGCTTTAACAAAGGCCAACATCAAGGAGATGAGGACTACTTCATAGATCAAGATCCAAACACATATTGACGGCTATTAGCCTAGTGGCAGCGATGAGTCTTATGTAGATATGTTCCTAGCAAGCATGACAATAACCTTTCAAATGCTAGGAGATCTATGTTGAGTACGGAGGCTTTGTAATCTAATGTTGGTGCCCAAAAAAATCAAGAAAGAGAATTTGCCAACTGTGATTCTAAATGGTAGAGGTTAATTTGGTCAATGGTGTCAAGATCCAGTTTGTTCCCTCTTCCAAGCTTTAACTAATTGTCACTCCAACTTCCTTCCATTGTTGTCCAGCCTATAGAGTAGCATCGTAGGTAGCCGCAAGAAATCTTCTGACACGCATCTCAGCTACCTATGTCATTCGTCAAGAAACTCAATCTGTTTCCATCCATGATTCTCCAAGCCTTCGCCTTTTTTACACCACTAAAGCAGCCATTAATCATTGTCTCAAGGTTGCTACATGGTACTGCAACCGACCCATAACACTACCAATTCCACTTCATCGCCCCATTTTGAATTGAAAAAGAGAAAGGGAGAGCTGGATGGAAAATTGAAAATGATAGCATCCTAATTGCCTTTATCTCCACAAACCCCATTTACTGTCTTAATTCTATTAACAAAATTAATCACCCATACCAAAGCCTTAATGTTCTGATTATGAAGTATAAAAACTCCTTCTCCTTGTCATGGCGGCAATGGCGCAACAATGCTTTCTTCTTGTGGCGGATACTTTCATACCATCACATTCTTTCTGCTGCCTTGCCATTTGATCCGAACAAGAATTTCTAATTCATTTAATTATTCTCCTAGTCCTAATAGACCAAAATCAATCAATATAAGCTGAGCCTGAAGTCACTGGAAGCTCTATTAACAATAATTTTCATGAAAAAATGGTGAGAGGTAAAGATAGGTAGGTTTAGTTAAGGATGAGATGTTAGAATTTAGTAAGAATGATTGTTAAATTTCATAAGACACACTAAGACATACTTGTTGATGTGGTCACACCATATGTTGGTGTTGTCATGCCAACTCACAACACTGCATGTGGCACAAATGTGTAACATATCATCACATAAGAACCAATAGGATAATGTCATGTCTATGTGGTAAAATGGATAAGAAAAGGTAACTTCTACCCTTTAGCGAAGAGACAACTCTTAAAAAGGTTATGACTTTAAGCTGAACCATTATGAGCCTTTTAGCAAATGGTTATGTTATTTCAAGAAGACACAACTCTTAAAAGGGTTGTGACTCAAGATTGAACCATTATGACTTTTTAGAGAAAAGTTATGGTCTTATTTTAAAAAGACACAACTTTTAGAAAGGTTATGACTCAAGGTTAAATCATCATGACCATTTAGGAGGTAGTTATGGCCTTATTTCAAGGAGACACAACTATTAGAAGGGCTGTGACTCAATGTTGAACTATTATGACCCTTTAAGGGGTGGTTATAGCCTTATCTCAAATAGATACAACCTTTAGAAGGGTTATGACTCAAATGAGTGAACCTATGCAATCTTTTGTGGAAGCTAGAAGGTTGTGACCCTTAAAGGGTACTTATTCACTCATATAAATAAATCCAAAGGGGACAGTTTTAAAAACCATGTTCTGCACCCTTTTCTATTCCAAAACAAGGCCAAAACACACAGATACACTTACAACCAGTTCATTTTTTGTGTTTAGCATTGTGTTAACGAGTTTTCAACCATCGAGTCAATGAGGGTTTTTGTGTCATTAGTGACCCAGTATTCTGTTAAAACAAACTATCTTTGAAGTTCAACATATTTATCAAATAGCCCAGCCTTTCCAAGATCATTGACCTTGCCATTCTTTCATCATCTAGTGGCCCTCAAACAAATCCATCCTATTTAGTGTTCCATCAAGGTTTATTTGCACACGACTTTAAATTAAAGACAAGATGAGACAAAGGACAAAAAGGGTGGCTGGGTTCAAAGTCAAAGGTCAATAGCCATAACATGGATGACTCCAAATTAGAGATGGGAGAATACATATGGATGCTGGAAAAATGGAAACAACCTTCGCCAGAGCTTGATTTTAGTATATATGGTATTGCAAAAACATGGTGAAACCAAATATTGGCCTTACTGGAGCTTGGTCTGCGTGCATTGATTTTCACCAAAATAGTGCTAAGCCGAGAAAAGCATCACTAGGGATATGGATAATGGGTGAGGAAGCCATATATGATCGGAGCTTCAGCCAGGCTAGAATTTATGAAGAAGTGAAGGAGACAATGAGTTTGGGTAAGAAAAGAATTAGTGGCAAATGAAGTAGTATTAGTTACAAATAAGCCCATTTTTGTTTGGCAACCATTGAGATTAAAAAAGACTAGTGTATTTGACAAAAAAAATGCATTTCTATAATGCAAAGCCACGAAATGAATAGGGGCCTGAGAAAAGTGTTATATTTTTCCTTTTAGAGTGAAAATATCAAGTTATTGAGTGTAAACAAGTACTGGGGTTACTTCAACGAGTTAGTTATCAATCTGGTCCTAGAAATGTGTGGAACAATCACATCTTGCCAGAAATAATGAGAAGACCTTTTTAAAGCTTTCAAATATATACAAGTTTGTTATTCTAGCTACTTTCTTTAGTTCTTAGGATAATTATATTGATAATCAAAATCCTTTAGAGACTACCTTGTTTGATATAGAAGTTGATGAAGGGCAAAGTTTCTGTGGACGAAGCGTAAGAAGGCAAAATTAGGTGTTTCCTCTTTCTTGTTGTAACCGTAAATCACACGGTTAACTTTTTATAGGGTAAGTATAGGTATCTCAAACAATTGCGTTGAAGTGTAGGTTTGGATAAACCTTAGGGGGATCTATGTAATTTTCCTTTATAAGAACTAAAGTTTGAGAAAAATTTATCTTTAAACTAGTCTTTTTTAGAAGACCTGGGTTTGCCCCTCCCGGTACTAATACTTTCTCATATATATCTATTCTATCATTTGAGGATGAAGGATCGGAGGCTGAAGAAAGCAAAAAAAGGCTTTAGAAAGAATAAAGATGAACCATATGAATTATTACTATAACCAACAAGTTAGATAAATGATGATATGCTGATCATAGTGATTATTTACCACAAGAGGATATTTCAATGAAAATAGACTTTTCATGTCAATTATAAAAGGTTCATATCATGATTAGTTTCATGCATAAAGTCTTGATATTAATGACTACCTATCAATGCATGCATAATTCCAATGCTTAAATGTAGCACTTTTTTTCTATAAACACTCTCTAACTCTATTTCAAAACAAAAACTTTAGTAAATTCTATGGAGTCCACTTAATTTGTTTTCGTGTCTCAAATTGGTATCTAACCTTAAGATTATACTATTGAAGTTTCTTATCTTATATAATACGCCTTAATTAGCTTCCTTCTATCAATTTCACTATCTACTCTGACTAAAAATGATGAAGTGGCATAAATTAACACTAAAATAAATCTTTAAATATCTAGTCTTCTAATGTTTCTTTTCAATAATTCTAAAGTTAAACTTATAAATTTACTCCTAATAGATTGATAGGGGAAAAAGGAAAGACATATCACCCATGGCCTACAACCCTAGCCTCAGATCCATAAACTCACTGCCACCAGAATTCATCTAATTCATTGTTTTCCAACCTTTTTCTCTTATAAATTTGCCTCCAACAATGTTGCTTTCTTGTTGAATCTCCCAATTACTTGAGAAGCTCAAAAGTCTATCCACCAAGGCCTCGTCATTCAACAATACCCAGAGCACAATTTAATGGGCTTCATTTAATTTCAATCCCGCCCAATCTCCTCATCTTCTTCTTCATGTTCTCCGTCATCTACCTTACCCCCATTGTCTTCTAAAATTGGAGCCTCATCATCCGCCCCTAGGTTCCAACTACCTCATCTCATTTTTCCACAACACGTTTGCCACCGTCTTAGCCACTCATGCCATTCTTGCTAACCTAGCTTGAGGGCTCTCAACTGCCAACACCAACACCTAGAATTTGCTCCTCAATTACAACATCGTTTATTTCCTAATGGATCTCATCCATTTCCTCATACTTTTCCTTTCTAATGAACTATTCATTAGCCACCACCTAGCCACATTGTTCATCATTGTCACCTGCCAGTATATGGCAATGCACAATGCCTTTGTGGTGCTCTTTCTCTTAGAAGGCGGACTCGGTGATAAGCATCCAAATCTGAGGTGGTGAGCATCCACTTGCCGATGGTCCAACAGTGAGAGAAATTTGGCCCGCTCGTACCCTTTTGACTGACTTCACTTGTCAATGGTGGACTGAAAATGAGCATCTGAATTTAAGGCTAGGGGGTCACCAGCCTTAGCTGTGGCTGGCTCGGGTGGGCGATGTGTGCACAACACACATCTATCTATCTATCTATCTATCTATCTCAATTTATTAAGAGTATAAGCAATAGATTTAGAAGCTTAGTGTTTAAAACTCTTGATGGGAAAGTTAAAGGTCTAAAACTAATATTTTAAGATTTATTTTTATGTTAATTTATATCACATCATTATTTCTGTCAGAGTAAATGGTGAAATTAACGAAAAGAATCTAATCAGGACATATTATATGAGGTAAAAGACTTCAATAGTACAACTTTAAGTTAAGTACCCGTTTGGGACAAAAAAAAAAAACTAGGTGACCCGTGGTAAAGTTGCCTCCAAATTTTATGTATTTCCCTCCAAAACATAAAACATCCATATGTGCTTCCTATAAAGAATTATTAAATAATTTGTAAATTGTTGAATAGAAATTTTGAGGATCAAATAAAATATTTTAAATAATTCATAATCAGTTTGAAACATAACTACACATATTTTTTTAGCTTTTATTTTATTTTTTTTAATGAATCGTCAACTTTGATGAGACTGGTTGAAGTGGTTAAAGATAACTTTATTTGAACATTTTAATGCCAACTATCATACGAACATTCAATGGCTTGAGTATATCCCAGAAGGTTCTCGTTAGCTAAGTGAAAGTGAGTCGGGAGAGAGAAATACTTCTCGTGGTGGTTGTACCCTCCAACAAAAGCAAATATAAAAGTTGTTCAATTGCAGTCCGAGCCATCTAAGTTTTGCGTATCAAACACTTCAAATCCCCATCTTTCCAATAGTAATTTTTAATGTGTTGTACTTATATAAAATTTTGAGTAACAAATTAAAAAAAAAAACGAAAGAGAAAAAACCGTGTCCCATTTTCTCTATCTAAACTTGTAATCCTTTATATGATGAGTACCAAAAAAAATACTAATAAATAATAGCAATGTGTTTACTACTCAATAACTATAATGTAATAATTCAATAGGTAACCCAACTGGTGTAAGATTTTAGTTGAGACATGGAGGTAAAAGATTTAAACTCGCCTATAGTCTTTCTATGTACAAAATACTCCTAAGCTACTAATAGTCGCAAACTATAAATAAGGATTGACTCGTTAGATTAGGACACCCTCTGGTAGTACTAAAAAAGCATTATTGCATGATGAGACATTCAGATGTCATCAATGTTTTTGAGTTCTATTGTTTTTTTTTTTTTTGTTTCCCATGGTATCTCCCACCACAGGCAATAGAGATTAATCCATCAATGTATTATTAAGCACCAGAAGCGGTAACTTCTCCAGCAGAGCATTTTCCATTCACAATATGCAGAATTCGATCCTACAGGTGTTGCAAAGGGCCTCTTCGTGTTACATGATTCCATAACTGCCTTCCCGTCTTAGGCCCCCTGATTGCGCAATAAAGGTCCGTCGTCAAAAGGAAAGTTGCTTAAATTTGTACATCATAAAAAGTTGTCTTCTCAGGAAATAAGTAACAAAGAAAAGAACCAAATACGAAAAAGTTGTTACTATCATAAAGAGTAAGGCGAAAAAAGGAAAAAGATGAGCTGTTAAAATATGCTTTTCCTGGCCTTGAAACTTTGCATGTCGACTCCCCTTTCTCATTTTCTTCTCCTTTATTATTCCCTCTTTTACAAAGGTGAAAGGCAAGAATCAGAGAAACAGAGCATCACAATCCACTAAATACTTTGGGGGGCAATTGGTATAGAAAATTGCTTGTGATAAAGGTGATTAGTCCCCGCAAAGAGATGAAGGCGTTTCTAGTGCTTTTGAATTTGCAGATAGATTTATAGTATTTACACAGGTTTCGGTTGGATTTGCTCAAAGTCGAAGACCTCGAACATCAGGCGCCTCACGTCCGGTTTCCCATAGACAGTGTATGAGAGGCCATGCAGGGCTTGTTGGACCGCAGTTGTTGCTGGGTTCCTTAGTCTTCGGTTGTGCTCGAATGCATCTTGGACTTGCTCAGCGTAGATGATGAAACGATGAAGGTATTTCTCCCGGAGGTACCTTCCACAGAACTTGTTCATGACAAGACGACGATGCCTCTCTTGCAGCCATCTTCCTGGTGCATCCAAATGCTTCATAAGCAATCTCTCAGCCATCACGAGATCCTAAAGAGTTCAGGAAAAGAGAACTATGAAACCCATCTCACACGGAAATGACACTGTCGAAGCAATATCTTTTGATTTTGTTGCAAGACAACATTTACCTGAATCTTTTGGCCAACGTACTCAAGCCGCTCATAACAAAACCGAGGATGTTCAAATTTGTGTTTTGATGGATGCAGGAAACAAAGCTGTAACGCCCATTTCAGGGAACAAAGAGAACACCATCAGGAATTAGCTAGCAAAAAGGGAACATGTGGAACACATGATATCAACAGGAATAAAAACAGCTTTTTGTACTTCTCTATGGCATGGCTCTTCTGGAAGCATAGATGAATACACATCTCAATTCCCATATATGTATGTTCATCAATGTCCATCTAACAATGGAAGATTATTTTTACATGCCTAAATGTCCCCCGTTATGAAAATATACTGTTCTGTTGTTTAACAGAGGATGACTATCACCAAGAACATGCAATGCAGGCATAATAAGCATGAAAAGTTTTGAGAGCTAAAGTCAATTACCTGTAATCCAAGCCCAAGTTCAATGTTCCTGGCCTCAGTAATTTCAGGAATTCGATCACTCATTACCAAGGGGTAACCTAATGCCTGCATAACCTGGGGCTTGCTGTCATAGTCCCAAACATTTCCTCTGAACCGATGCATACCTGGTGGGACACAAGCTCTGAATAGCCTTGAGTGTGCAAAGAGAGCATCTTCAGGGGGCTGTAAAAGGACCAAGTTTCCGTCTAAATTTAGTCATAACAAAAATGTAGCAATATTGCAACGTTTCAGACTGCAATTTCAATTGTTTGGTGTATCAAGCTTTAAATATATTGCTTCTGGAATCTAAAACTAGAATTTCGCTTGGTATTATACATTGTCAGCGGCAATTTTAGAACCAAAGGATGCACAAAATAGGAAGTTTCTTTCCAAGTTTGTATTTAATCTTCTAAAGATATTAAACAGCATTGAGTACTTTCTCTCGTTTTGTCCGCTCTCATGTTTAGCTTCAGACCATTTGATTGTGAAATTACTCCCTCCACCCTATGTTGGTAGTTTTTCCCTTCTTTAGTTATCCCAAACTAGTTGAGCTTTTTCCTCAGAAGGCAACTATTTTGTAGGAAAGATAGAAATGTTAATAAGGGAGGAAAAATAAATGATCCATTGATTGTCATTGCACACAACTTCTTAGAATTTAGGTGAATCCTAAGATAAAATATTTTTTCCATCCTTCCACATTTCCATCCTCCATAACAAACATAGCCCGAGTCGGATCAGCTAAGGCATAAGGGTAGTTTTGGTAAGAGAAGAAAAGAAGGTAATAGGTTAAAAATCTGTATTCCGTCAAAACTGATCAGGTAATATAGGACTGACGAAGTATAAGACAAAAGTAGCAAAGCTTGCCTTATAAGTAGCCATATCTTGCCAACTGATTTTGTTGCCTTCAAATTCAACAGAAACATAATCTACATCTTCAAGCTGTCTTCTTAGCCTGGGTTGGCATTCTTCAGCCTCTGGATCCATTCCAAACACTTCGAACAACACTCTATATACCTCTGGCATACCAAAGCACAAGTAGATCGCCCCAAACAAAGCCCAAAAGACAGATCTGACAACATACCAGAGTTTTTTCAAAACATTGTATCTATCGATTACTTCATAGAGAACACAAAGAAAATAAGAAACCAAATGCATCAAGCAACTGAAAGCTGCAACATAAGGATAAACTTCTAAACTATTAGGTGTAAATTGTACAAGAAAAGAAAATTATGCTACCACGGCAGAGCTTTAGACTAAATCAAGATAAAGGAAAACAAAAAATACATAGGAAGACGAAAACATGCAGCTAAACACAATGAATCCAGAATAAATATATTGGACATCCAATTTATTATGTCATTAACTCAAATTGACAAAACCATTTGGCTTTTTATAGGGAAATGTGAACTAGTAAGAAATTTGAAGGCAGAGTCAAAGCATGTCCAAGGTATTTCGTTTAGCCTGTCAAACCAAACTGATGGTTCATATCCCATAGCTGATCAAAGTAGCAGTGTTTGGATACAAATCCATTTAGTTGTTGTCTCTAAGCTCATTTTTATAGGAAGAAGTGGAGATGAGCTTTGGCGCAGTTCGGTTTCGGCTTGTTATTCTTAATTATTGAACTACAATTACTATAGACTCTCAAATACCCTTATCAATTTCTTTTTCAACAGTTTGCAGGTAAGAATGATTATTAAATTTAAAGAACCAAAAGAAGTCTAAAGTAAAGGCTGATTGTTTCAACCATCCATGGATAACAGTGGAGATCAATCAACACCAGTGAAGTACCTAATTTTTAACAAACTTCTCTTCATTGTGCTGATTTTTTTTTTCCCGCTAATCTTTAATCTATTCGCACGTACACCCACAGAGAAACCTTTCTTAACTGATCTCTATTTTTATGGTACAACAAACAGCATGAAATCATCAGAAGGAAAAACCTCAAAATATGTTGATCTAATTTTCACATGTTCTTACAAGCGCCTCCATTAGACAAATACTGGTTGTGGTTAGAACCAAACACAGAAATTTGATTGGTATCAACTACCAACAATTACACCTCAGTTGCCTACACAGTAGCACGAGGGTGGTAAGCAGATAACACGAGAAGCAAAACAAATATGAACAAGTCATGCGAACCAATAAAGAACAAGTAAAAGCTATTGTCAAAGATTCCTGCAGAATCAAAGTTTCAAATCAGGTTATCAGGTTAACTAAAAGATCAATTTGAGAAAATGCAAACCAATGCAGCCTTCTCAATAACGGGTTCTGAAATGGGAAACAAGTAAAATACAAGGTTTTATTACTCAACCATCACCTAGCATGCCTCTGGAGAAGGGACTAGCTTTCACTTTTGGAACAACGAAAGCCTTGAGCTTGAACATGAATAACAAGTTCTCACCCATTATAAATCATAACGCAAACTATAACATCTAAGTGTTTGGTATGGAGCACCCAAAAATTAGAGATCTTTCCAACCAATCACTATCAACCCACTTCTTCCACCGCCTAATTCAATTATTTTTCAGATTACCAATATGAACTTCGCTAACGCAGCATATCATTAAAATGCACCATACAATACGAAAATCTTAAACCATCAACTACCATACAATGTGATGTAAATAATTCATCAGCGAAGAACAAAGAAAGAAAACTTACTTCACCGGCGGCTCTCTGTCTTTCCTAACTAACTTATCAATATTATCATAAGGAAATATCAAGTTCTGCAAGCTAGCCGCCTTAATCCACTTGGGCAAATTCCTCTTCCCAATCAAAGCGAACACCCTCTCCCTCATAGGCCCGGGCGACTCCCTCGGATACCTCTGCAAGAAAAACTCCGCAAGCGCCAATTCAAGCACATATTGCCCAAGGAAACCCAACCTCGAATGCCCAGACCTCACGTGCCTCGCGCTCGTCCGCTCACAAGACGGATGCTGGAACGCCAAATACAGCAGAGTATCGAACTGCTTAGCCGGATTATCATCCCCCAATTGCTCGGAGGGCTCCAAGGGGTAGCCCAGAGCCTGCTTGGCTTCAAGTAAATACTCATCAATCCAGGTTTTGTCGGCATTGTTTAGCCGCGAAGAGGGCAAGCAAGAACTCAGAAGAGGGAATTGCTTCAGCGACAGTTGTGGGCTGTTGAGGAATCTCTCTGCAAGCTTCTTGTCATCGAGGGGAGGTTTCAGAATGAACCTCTTGGGAGGGACTTTCTTCTTCGGGCCGGTGGATCGCTTGCGCTGGGCGAGCTCTTTAAGAAGTCTTTGGGGGCTGTCCGGGGGAAGCTCCTGAGGTTCGACGGCGACGGCGAGAATTCGGAATTTTCGGGAGCCGGGGTTTGTGAGTTTCCTCGCTTTTAGATGGGATGGGAGTGGGCAAGGAGAGAGAGAGGAAGAGAAAGAAAGGTCGGAGAACTTCGGGATTTGGGTGAGAGAAGAAGAAAGTTCCATTAGAGGGAAGATGTGAAGCAAAATTGGGAGAAATGGGTTTAAACTGGATTCATGACCGTGTTTGAGTTCGCCGGAGGAACGATTTTTTGGGGTTCCGTCGCTGAGGTTTTTCGAGGGGTTTTGGATAAGATGAAAAATTCTACTACAAGTTTGCTAACATTTTCTTTTTTCTTATTTTATATATAGTTTCTCTTTTGGTAATTAGGAAATAGAGCTCCAAAAAAAGTTGGAAGTGTAAAACGATTTTAAAAATAGATTTTAAAACTATGAAATATATTATCAAAATTTCACTTTTTTTTTAGGGTGTTTTGGAACTGGTTAATATCATTGAATCAAAAAATTTAAAATCAGCCTCCCATTGTTTTTAGAAGTTTACATTTTATCTTATGTTTTTTTTATATTGTTTGATAAAAACTTTTGGAACCTTAATTCAAAGTGTAGGATGGCAACCTTTTAGTAATTTCAATCTTTCTGTTATTTTTTTTTTTTTTGCAATTAATAGATATTTTAAATTATTATTTTTCTATATTAATTCATTTTCCTTAATGTAAATGTAAATTAATATTTTTTCAATATCGGTTAACTATGAAAAATATTAAAAATTTTAAAATTACTAAAACATAGTTACCATACAATTTAAATTATGATTTGTAAAGTTATAAAGGAAGTTTGAGATAAACTGTAGATTTTTTAAAATAGATGTTAGAAAGTGTAGTTAAGGTCAAGCCATAAGTTTCAATTATTTTCCCACATTATAAAGAGCTCACTTGCATTTTAGGGCAAACAAAATGGAAAAAAAAAACATTTCTGCTAAGTTTAGATCCCCTATGCCTTAGTATTAGTTAAGTCAGTTGAAGTAATCTTGTGAAATACTTGGACATAAACAGTGAGTATGATGACTGCATACAAGTGAATCCTGGTTGCAAAATTCAAGGCATCAAAGATAGTACTTAACCCAGTTGAGAAAGTAGAATGACGATCATGAAGAAGACGATCCTGATATCTAGTTGGAGGATCATCATTTGCCAACTGCACTCAAGTTATAGTACCTAACTTTAGCTATGGCCGCCAAGCTCCATCCACAAGAAACCCCACTGGATTTAAAGTAAGTAGACACGTAGGTGCAAGTAGCCATACAATGAAACAATGCTTCAGCATGGAGACATTGTTCCATCCTTCATTGATCAATCTAGTTCACCAGGCTAGCTGCCGCCTTCTTAATAACATTATAAGCTCCTTTTCCATCCTCAATCACCTCTAAGACCTTCTTCTTGGTTCCACAACATTTAAACAACAAATCCAAGAAGTACTCCACTATGCTTAATAACCCAAGAATTTTTCACTTTATTTCGTTAAAAACATGTTATTTTTTAATTACAGAAACATGGAAATAAAACAAAAATATAAAACATAAAATAACAAAAAAAGGTAGTTAAGTTACTAAATTGGCGTAGGTATTTAGTCCAAAACTAGCTTATGCACCTGGCGTTGGTACAAGATTTCAAGTTGAATTGAGTTCCAGAAAAGTAAATATATTTAATTTTTATAAAAACATTCTTCTAAAAGTGAAGATAATTTTGTCATTTGTAAAGGTAAATATAATAGGCCACTCAATTAGGTCATACAAACTAGGATATTTGCACCATATACTACATTATTTTTATGCATCTTCACTTGAATTCATCGATCATGCATGTAGCCAAACTAATAAAGGTCAAATTTAAAACCACATTTATGCAAAAATGATGGATAAATTTGTTTTCATTATCAACATAATGTGTTTATAAAGATCCAATATTTTCCTACAAATAAACAAATCGAATATGGGTATAGGTAATAACTATCAAATATTTATATTTTAAATCAAATCAAACTTATGAGATGAAGATGATTGAAGAAAAATCTTATATATACAAAATAAAAGATTAGAAGCTTAAAAAAGAACATAAACATAATTTTATTAGTTTGCAAATAAAGCATTTAATGAAATCATACAAAAGAAAAAATCATATGAAATAAAATTAATAGGGGCAATAAATGAAGTATATGATACGATGATGGAAATTATGCTAAAATGAAAATTTAGAAAATGCGAGAGAATGTTATCTTTATGTAGAGTTTTAATTAGGATGAAATATTCATATATATAAATAAAGAATAAATTAAAGAAGAAATATTTTAGTTTTTAAAATGCATTAAACATAATAGCACGTAATAGAGGTATTTAAAAGATTTGTCATAGCTGGAAGTCTGATTTTTTTTGCATAATATTTTTTTACATATATATGGTTAAAATATTAATATTAATGTAATAGGGCAATTAATATGACATATACACCTTTTATATTTATTTAATAAGGCAGTTAATGATAAAAATTGGCCTTATTTTTAGTTTTGGCTATACATGAAAGTTATATTTTCTTTACCTAATATTTTTGTAAATATATATGGATAGAAGATCAAATTTTCAAATTAGCTTGAATTGCTAGTAAATGTTGGAAAAGGGTGGTAATAATGTAGTTAAAATGCGTTACCTTTAGTTTTGGCAAAAACATAGTTTATTAGGTTAAACATCAATATTTTGGATTCATGGTCAAATATAGGTCAAAATAATTTGGTACGTGTTAAATTAATATTAATTTTTAGGAAAATAAATTGTTTCCTGCGATTATGGACCTAAATGGTCATCAATGTTAATTTCATTTCATTTTTTGGAAATATTTTTTCCACCAAAATTGCAATTAATTTCCTTAATTTTCAGTTTTTTTTCCTTTTAAAGAATTTTCTAGTGTCTATTGAATTAGTTGGTATATGTTAACTCACTCTTTGTGGCTAAAATGCACTTTTGCGTGGGTGATAATTTTTCAATTGAAATAGGTGTTAATATTTTAACAAAAAAATTGTTATTTGCGTCTCACTAATATATCTCACACTTAACTGTTTAAAAAATAGGTGTTAACATATTACTACTTACTATGCTTAAAAAATTTAAAATCATTCCAAATTTTGATCTCAATCTATTAAAATTGATGTTTACAAAATAAAGTTATTAGTAATGAAAAAACATAAATTCTGGGATGTGGTGGAAAAAATGGACTAAATATAGTAAAAATATGGTATTGACAAGTTAAAAATCAGGGGAAAAATATAATTATTCATATTTAAAGGTCAAGGGAACAAAGATTCAAGTTGATTAAAAAAGTATTGAATCCCATGTTTATGTTTCTCCTGCCAATAGTGAAATTCCATGATCTTTCATTTTTTGCTATGTGTTTTTTTTTATCTTATCACTATATGACCTCGTCAACGCTGTGAATTTAAGTGGATTCAAAATTTTAGAAAATAAATTATTTATGCTTAAATAAAAAAAGGAGAAGTAGTAATTTCTGATAAAATTGAGCAAGAAAAGATAAAAAGAACTCCCAAAAATATGTCCTAATATATATATGTAAAAGCTCTGTACTCAGAAAGAGATATGCCCTAATCACATAGTTCCCTAATTCTAATAAGATCAAAGTTCATTTATTTCAGCCCCCATTAATATAACCATTGCATTCTTTAATTATGCGTCAGCTTTTTTAAGTAATATTTGTGAAAATTTTAGCAACAATAGCATTACGTTCAGAGAGACCAAGGGAAAATTAGTTTTTTTTTCAAAAAAAAGAAAAGCGTATGATCATTGCATTTTCGTCTAACCATAGCAAGGAAGTCGCACATTTGATAAGAACATTACCATTAATGTTGAAATTAGATGCTTCAGGGTACGGAAGATTAATGGAAATTTATATTTCTATGAGTTGAGGCATTACAGGGGTATACTACTTGTCAACTCCCACTGTATAGCTAGGAAATATAAACTTCAATAAAACAGAAAGGTTTAGTCTTAAAAGGTAAAATCTACTCCACCCTTTACAAAAAAAAAAATTTGCCCTCCTGTAGGTTGCTTATTTTTCTTTCTAATAACAAATATTCCCAACTATTCATTACCTTCACCAATCTTTAACATTTCCGAAAAGAAAAGCTACATAAGACTTCCAAGTCTACCTTAAGCTTTTAAAAGAGATTACAGAAAACCACAATCACAGAATCAAATTATTCTTAGGCAAATCATGGTTTTACCTGAGAAAAATAAAGCTTGGCAACATTTGAATGGTCACCCATCAGATTAATAGTCTTTTTTTAAAAGAATATTATCAGTAACAATCTTGGCAACTTCCAGAAAAAGCCAACCATACAATTCATGAACTCTCATTGTATGTCTTGAGCTCTTTTCCAAGATCATCCAGCAAACCTATGGCTTGAACAATCATTGCGCCAACCTAAAACCAACATTAACAGATGAAGGGATAAATAGGTCTCTACAGATACAACCTTGAATAGAGCACAAGCATTATTTCAACTAGACTCATATCCTTTTTAAAACCTATGAGAGAAAGGCCTATAAATTCCATCAAATGAAGACTACATACAGGGAATAGCTTCCAGGCTTTAAAAATTGATGTTTGTTTCTTATTCATTTTTTACTTCACCATTGTCACTATATATTCCAAGAATTATGGAATAACACCCTCTGACTCTCCAACCTTCCCAATCTTTCAACACTTTATATGTTTTTCCCCTCCTGTTCAACAATGTAACTTTGAATCCCCTAGGACATACAATACTTCTTGTCATGTCTTATCCATTTTGTAGGCCTTTCAAACTAATTTATTTTAATTAGTTTATTTACATATATTTTTTATCATATGCTTCATAGTTTGACTATGTTGAATAGTTAATCACAAGGCAATGACAATTGTGTGTAATCATGGTAAAACTTAGGCCACAACCTTGCTCCCCTTTAAAAAATACAGATTATAATGAAAAATGCAGATGCGCTGTACTATAGACCTTCTTCAGTAACTTCATTGCTAGATGAAAATAATATTGCTTTCTAAACAGAAACATTACATAAGTTATACAAATCTCTGTAATGCCTGGAGTATAAGCACACTCCATTAAACTTGAAAACGCAATTCATGGACATTGAATCAAATCCTCCGTAGGAAAAGATACTAGCCATAATAAGCATTTGTACAAACACACAAGTAGGGTTTGTTTTGCCTAGTTTATCTAGAAATGACTTTTGAAGAATAGTTATGATTGAAAAAAAAAAGCTACGGAGGTGAGGATTGTAGAAAAAAAAAGTGAAATGGATTACATCAATCCAAGTGTGAGCATGTTTGTAAAATGGATTGCCAAAAAATGGAAAAGTTGGCTATTTGTGAAAAAAGTTGGATTACACAAATATTTAGATGTTAGTATATACAAAAGTGACCGTTAAAGAATAGTTATGATTAGAAAGCCAAAGCAATATACTCACAATTGAATAGGGAAGTGGGGCTGAGGATCCATGAAGAACTTTACCCATGTCCTGCTACTTTCTATTAAATTTCCGAAGCCTAGAAGATTAAGTGCTGACCCCTAGCAACATTATTCATCATGATAAAGTCTGTACTTTCTTGATCAAAAGCCCTTGATTTTAGTACTTCAGTCAGCCTCCTGATTTCATCGTTGTCCATTTAAAAAAAAAAAAAACTCATAAGCATGTATTAGACAAATGTTAAATGATTCATCAGCAACTCTTTAAAAAAACATATATTTCTCTTTCTCACTTGCACCTAGCTATAAACAATGAATCATTCCTTAACCTGTTGCCCGGTCTGCTCACACCATTTGCATCAACAGATTTAGGAACTCCAAACTGCAAACAAATACATTTGAGCAATAAAGAGAGTTAACTCATAATACATAATTGAAAGCTAGGGGGTAAAACACATCATATTTTATGAATATCTACCATGAAAACGTCACATATAAGTCCTAACCATAAAGGAACATAAAATCACTACTCATGCAAAAGGAATAAGACTTATAGTAGTGAAGTTGGACAACAATAATAACAATAATGATTAAATAACGCAAGGGTAGGTTCATTTCAAGAATCTAAAATAAAAACAACCTAAGCAAAGAGAAAAAGACCAACTCACCTCAATCTTTTTTGCTTGATGTCGAAGGCGACAACCAACACTCAAATAATTCCTTAAAATTTTGCGTCAAACATTTAGAACTTTATTCCAAAGCTACCACTGATCTCAATCCTACTCATGTCATTCCCCTTATTACCCTATGGTATCAAATCCGCACTTTTTCCCCCATTAGATCAAAGATAACCTTTTACCTCTTTGTGCAGCCCATATGCATGTCATTGCAACCTAGATTGAATAAGATCCACAGTTACAATTTTGTGCATCGATCAATTAATTTGATGCCAGAAAGAATCGAGTGCCGTCATCAGAAACTTAACTAAAAAAGAGCAGATTATGGGTAATAACTGTTGGACTCTATTCCTCCTAATTAAACTATAAAAGAGTTGTCAAAACAACTGTTTCAGTAGCAATAAGACTTCTTAGAGGCCCCAAGTCAACAAGAAGCTGGGGAATTGACCAGTTTCATTTTGACAACTTTTATAGGGTTTCGACATCAAAGTGATAAATTGAAAAAAAAACTTGAGATTCATTCCATTAATAGAGATAAGAGACCACCCAAGATTTGTTCTACTAAAATGGCAAATGAAGAGGAATTTGGTAATAATTGAATTACCCACCCTACAACTGTGTGGTTTGTTTCCTTGAGTTAGCTGGAAAGTCGAAAACTCTGTTTTTATTTTCCTTGTATGTATGGGTCTAACCTTGCGTTTCAAGCTCAGCAACATAACTTTTGGTTGAACAGCAGTTTACCCTTTTTACTATAGGCCAAAATACCCCTTCAGTCCCTAAACTCGGTTGACTAGGACACTTAACCCCCTGAACTTGAACTCAGTCCAACTCAGCCCTTGAACTTGCTAAAGTGGGTCAGTCAACCCCTTTGATTGACTTGTGGTTGTCACGTGATGGGCCTTCACAAACGCCGTCTGCCTCCGTCTGTCCAGATACGAAAAATGACAACACCTGCTGTTTAGTGACACATATGAAAGTTTATGGCTATAATTATAATTTCAAATAAACTATAGGGAGTAAATATGTAATCTTTTGACAATATAACAAGAGAATGAGAAACTATATAAACTATCTTAAACTTCTTAATGTTTCACAGATTTACCATAATATTGTAAATGTTACAAATAAGCTACCATCTTCATCGAGATCTCTCTATCTTTTCCTAATCCATTCTCTAATCCTCCTAAAATAACATAAAAATTGATAAACCCAGTCCAATACACATTATACCTCAATTCATGATCATCAATCCTTTACTTGTGCTCGTGAACCCACAATCCGATTCCTATGCCATAACTCATGTGAAAGAGGGATGAATCTCAAGCCTGTCTAGAGCCACCCGATTCCCCCAATAAATTTGAATTCTAGTCCAGAGTGTGCACCTAATCCCTGTGCCACTGCCAGGTCCTTGCTATCTTCGAATTTCCCGCATTTTTTGTCAAGGAATTCGCCCATGGGAAATCATGCTCTTCCTTCCTTCGGCTTATGCTCCAAATTCGGCAATGGGTTCATATCATTGGATTTGGTTTTCATGGCACAAGCAACACCAATCACGAAGATTGGATTCTTGGTTTTATTGCGAGATAACCTCGCCGGAAGATTTGCTGACAACGGAAAATCGTCTTTGATTGTTTCTAGAGGATTTAGTAGAAAAAGACAACTGGAAAACTGATGAAAAAGAGCAACAAATGAGGACGGACGACACTAAGCATGTGACAAGCAAAGGTCAAGTCCAAATGGGTTGATTGGCCTACTTGAGCAAGTTTGGAGGTTGAGTTGGACCGAGTTCAAGTTTGGGGGGTAAGTGTCCTGGTTAACCAAGTTTAAGGACTAGGAGGCTATTTTGGCATTTTCTATAATACTACTACTATGCATTTTTACGATAGAAACATAAAAAAAAATTGAAAGTGAACCATTTCATTTAATGGGACTAACACCGTTAACAATTCTGTTAGTTTTAATGAAGACTACTTTTGGATTTTCAATTTTTATTTAACAATACATAGTTCATTTAAAAAAATAAAAAACTAAAAAATGGACACATGGCAATCTGGGAAAGTGCCAATTAAAGAAAAGACCAAAACCTTCATAAAGATTGCCAATTAGATATAGTAACGTAGACTAGATCTAGTTGAGCTTGCTATGCTACAATGTGTGTATTTAATATGATATAAAAAATCAAAACAATAGTATTTCTAAACTGGCCTAGGTAATTAGTCCAAAGTATAGCAAAGTAAACTGGAACTTGCTATGTTACAACTAATGTATGCAATCCAATTTGTTGGAAAATAGCTCCATATTTTTAAAACTATTTAGTATGTGAGAAGTTCGGTTGAGACTAATTCAAATTAATGAGGCAAGTTAATTTGTCGGGTTGGGCCGACCTGAACACAAAGTTACTTTTATTTACAATATGTTACCAACTGACAAGTTTCGGGTTGAGTCCATTTCTTAGTCTCTCTCTACTTCCACGACATATGCACATATGAAGGATAGGTGGTAAATCTTGTAAATAAAAGTAACTTTGAGACACGGTTCAAACTTTGGTTCTCAGGTCAGCCTAGGCAGCAAATTAACCCTCCTTATTTATTTAAATTAAGGTCAATTCATTTTAACTTAAATTGGATTAATTTAAAATATTTTTAAAACTTTTTTTTATCTAGAACCAATATCTTTTAAAAGCTAATACTGATTTTTTTACTGTGCAATTGAATTTTTATTGCTAAAAAGTTCATGAAATTTAATTAAATTTTAAAAAATATTATTTGATGAATGGTTATACCTATATAGTACTATTAGCTTTCAAATTTAAATTAATTTTAAATAAAAAATCATGAAATAAAAATAATTTATTTTTGATTAATGTAACTTAACCTAAAAATGAATTCCCCTGTATTATTGTTTTGGAGTATTTGATCTCATGAAACTGTTACAGCGGAACTCTTATAGCCGAGCCTCAAAAGAATTTCAGTCCAATAGAAAATTGGGCTTCACTGGTAGTTAGCTTAATCGGTCCTTATGGACCATTTGGATTGGTCCCTGGGCCAGCCCAGGTCTGTGAACCTTTTCTTTTCGTACGCCTAACACAACCGTTGCGGACCAACCAACAGAAAGTGAGAGGCAGGGTACGAAGGACAGAACAGAACTCGCGCAATCCAATCGAACGCCTCGCAACCTGTACAGAAAAACGAAGGTTCCTTGCTGTTCGATATATCTCACTGAGACTCCCGTGTCACCTTATTCAGTTCGTTGTCTGAATCGCTGCTCGTCGGGGACCTACTTGGCGCTAAACGTCTCAGGTTGAGGTTGCTCCTTTCTCTGGATCTCATTTCTGGGTGCTACTGCTTCGCCACTTCCCAATTTCTTCTTCATTTGAGCCCATTCGGGAACATTCTTCAGTCTTCTGTAGTAATTATATAGTTTTAACCAGGTCCCGAGGTTCAGAGATCTGGGGTTTGAGCATGGAGAGTTCAGAGGACAAGGTGGTTGCTGTGATCATGGTTGGTGGCCCTACTAAAGGTGTTTCAATTTTCTGATGCATTTTCAATTTTGAGGATTTTAGAGTATCTCGTGTAATTTCTGCTGCTCCTGCTTTCTGCGTATTGGATCTGATGACTTCATGTTCTTGTTTTGTTTCACAGGGACGAGATTTAGGCCTCTCTCTTTCAATACCCCGAAACCGTTGTTTCCTCTGGCAGGGCAGCCAATGGTTCACCATCCTATTTCTGCTTGCAAAAGGGTATGCTTATTTTGTTTCCTTTTATTCTTATATTTAGTTTCTGGACAATTCTAGACTAGCTCACAGTTGGGATTGTGTTAATGAATTGGTTGTTGCGCCACCAATAATCTCTTTTTTAACAGTTACCGAATTTGGCTCGTATTTTTCTGATTGGATTCTATGAGGAAAGGGAGTTTACATTGTACGTTTCCTCAATCTCTAATGAGTTGAAGGTACCAGTCAGGTGAGCATTCCAATGACTGGCCAAGTTACTTCACATCTCATATTAAAAATATATGGTCTCCATTAGCTTATGCTGCGATCTAATTATTTGGTGGTTTTGGTAAATGAAGATACTTGAAAGAGGACAAGCCACACGGTTCTGCTGGTGGTTTGTATTATTTCAGGAACGTGATAATGGAAGACAATCCGGTTTGTGTTTTAAATTTCGATATCTTTGGACTGCATTTCTCGCTAGAAATCTTGCATTACCCCCTTTTTGCATCAAAGGCTTGTTAAACACACGCACACACGTGTATGTATATTTGTGCATAAATGTTTTATTATGTTAATTGTTGTGGAGCAGGCACATATTGTCTTGCTAAATTGTGACGTTTGTTGCAGTTTCCCATTGCCCAGCATGCTTGGTAACTTTTCTTGTATTTTAATGGTCATTATCATTTCATCTCTAAAAAGGAAAATGCTTATGTGGTATCCATTTCACAGAGGCTCACAAAAGATACAAGGGGATGGGAACAATATTAGTAATTAAGGTTAGTATCTGATTCCCTTTTTGGTTCTTGTTTTGACTTTCTTTAAAAATATCACTCTAATTTCTTTGTTTCCAATCATGTATATTGTTGAGTACATATGCCATGTTGAATTGCTTACTGTGCAGGTGTCTGCTGAATCAGCAAACCAATTTGGTGAGCTAGTTGCTGATCCAGTTACTAATGAGCTTCTGCATTACACAGAGAAACCTGAGACTTTTGTATGTTCAAGCAGTTGTTTAGTTTGAGAGGCATGGGATGTAGCCATCATCTGATGCTTCATTCCTATTGCTTGCATCCACATTGTTTACTTAGCATTTAACAATTTCATGGAATGCAGGTTAGTGATTTAATTAACTGTGGTGTCTACATCTTCACTCCCAAAATCTTTACAACCATTGAAGAGGTTTCCACTCACCGCGAAAACAGAGGTTGTACGTTTCTTTTGCAACCTATGAGTCCAATTGATTCGTTTTTCACCACTATTCTGTTTAAATTAATAGAATTGCCTACACTCTATGTTCACAGCACTTATTATCTTTTTGCTTGTGAACTGAAAAAGCTTCATGTTATTGGCAACTGATACTCTATCATTACATTGCAGCTAATATGAGTCATGTTTCAAGTGTTGAAGCTTTACATGGCGCTGCAAGGTTGAGGTTGTTTTAAACCATTATGTATAAGCAGTGAGGTGAAAAACAAGAGATAGCATGACTACCAAATACTGGAATGGTTCAGTCAGAATTACCTTGAAACTAATATGTTAGATCTGGAAAAAGAATCTAGAAAATAGTGAGAAATTTATACTTTTAAGTTGTTTCCACAAGTCTCCTATCTGGTGCACAGGAGCCTAATAGGTTCACTTGTTGCTTCCAGCAAGATGCTTCCTGTAGATTTTGTTCGGTTGGATCAAGATATATTGTCTCCACTTGCTGGAAAAAAGCTGTTGTATACATTCGAGACCCTGGAGTTCTGGGAACAGATCAAGACACCAGGGTAAAAAATATTTTTGTTTGTCCTTCTATTGAAGTAGATTTTTTCTGTTTTTAGGATCTAAATTTGTAACTACTGTTACAGGATGTCTTTGAAGTGCTCCGGCCTCTACCTTTCCCAATTTCGAATTACTTCTTCTCATCTTCTGGCTGGAGGGGATGGAACGAAAAGTGCAATGATTACAGGGGATGTTTTTATCCATCCATCAGCAAAAGTACATGCAAGTGCAAAGGTATTTAGTTTATTTCTTTGACTAATCAGTTTCAAAAATCTTGTTGCTAAATTAGTCGTACTTTGAAAGTCTTTCAAGAAATGGCCCTCAGTACCATGCTGTGGGCTCTTGCTTGAACCTGAGGTTAATGTTAATATGCACAAGTAAAACCACTAGACCAAGCTTTCTTTGTTGCTTAATTTGCATTCCATGTGCTATTTATTGCTTTTCATGTCTGGTTTTCCCTGGTATGCTGTGTAAAACCGAAGCTTCTTTTGAACAGATTGGTCCCAATGTATCTATCTCCGCAAATGTTCGTGTAGGGGCTGGGGTAAGGCTCATAAGTTGTATCATCTTGGATGATGTTGAAATTAAGGTATGTAGTGCATGCATGTAAAGCAATGAGAGTCTCGTTTTTTAACACCAATGCATTTCATTGTTTGTTCATGAAAAAAGAACAATATTTTTGTATTTCCAATTGACAGGAAAATTCGGTGGTCATAAATTCTATTGTCGGGTGGAAATCATCTCTTGGCAAATGGTCAAGAGTTCAGGCAAGTGTAATGGCAGTGTTGTTGCATTTTACCTGCTGCGTCATGCTTTTCTTTATGCCAAGACTTTTTTATTGGGAAATGAAAAAATAAATTGAAGATAGACAGCATGGGTGTTAAATCAGAACCATGCTTATGCTAAGGCATGGTCTAGCAGAAAATCTATAAAAGATCAGTTGTGTTTCCCGTATGAAAGGGAAAGAAGAACGCCAGTGGCAAAAAGGTTGTCCTGTTGATTGCCCTTGTATGAAGAGGCTTTGTTCTGGATCTTGATGTTAAATTTGACAATAGCATCTAAGGACGCATGAGAAATCTAGTTTATATGCTGATTCATATTATGAAACTAATGCCATCTCCTGCTGACGTTCAATCATGTTCAGGCTGATGGAGACTACAATGCGAAGCTTGGAATTACTATTTTGGGTACTTTTACTTTCCTGATTCTCTCATTTGGTCTGAGTGTTTATACTTGATGGACCAATCTACCTATAGACTTTCTTGAGCATTCTGGGTCTCATATATAATGCAGGAGAGGCTGTGACGGTCGAAGATGAAGTAGTTGTGATCAACAGCATTGTTCTTCCACATAAGACTCTCAACGTCAGTGTGCAGGACGAGATCATTCTTTGAGATTAAAAAAGTTTATAAGAAAAGAAAGGGGAAAAAACCTACCTGCACAGGTTCCTGTTTTTGTTGCCCAAGAGGCCTTACATTTTGTCTTCTTCACCCATTTAGTCATAGGAACATAAAGAGTTTATATACCATAGTTCTGAAGTTTTCTGGGACAATCCCATCTGAACAACTAGAGATTTTAAGATCCACGTACTGTTAGTGATTGAGTGTTCAGTTAAGCCTGTAGTTCAAGAATTCTTGAGAAATAACTTTCGTCAACCGTGATTGCGTCGGAGGAGAAGTATTACCTGTTGATGATCACGGGTGACTCAAACATTAATAGAAATGCAGAAGCCTTCCACTTTTACCGGCCATCTGCTGTATGTATCCCGTTACCATATCTAGTGTTGTTGGAATGATTCTTGTATGAGATAAAAGTGTTCAAGGAAACTACGAGATAGTAAAACAATCATTAGTGTAGCAGTCCTTCAAGAATTTCTTAATGTTTCTATTAACTGCAATTGTGGCAGTTTCAGATTCAAAACAATTCATTGGTCTTATACATACATTTGCACAACCGAGTTCTGGTTTCGGACTGGATAAACGTAGCAACATTAATTTCTTCTGATCCGGCGTCATTGGATTGTTTGTTCTCTGTTTTGCTTGATGGCTGTGCATTGGAGACATCCAAGTTATGTTGTTGGCATGGACATGAGAAGCATGGAATATGCAGGTGTTTACTGGTTGGGATGTTCTGATTCTAACTTACAAAGTCTAACAGGAGCCACTTTCCATGACTGTCTAACAGGATCCACTTTCCATGACTATCTCCAAGAATCTTGGGTGCATATTGGCAAGATAAGCTGTGTTCCAACTAGAAAAGCAATGAGTTGCTGCATCTCAAATCTGAATTTCATGGATTAACTTTGGATGCATGAATGATCAACCCAGCTCGATCCACATTAGTACCCGAGTAAAGCTTTCTTAGACATAGGCCCCCTTTTGTATTAATGTTGGTGATTAATATTAAAAAAAAATTATAAAAAAATTATTTAATAGTAAAATTTAACTTTTACTTTAAGCTCTTTTTGTTAAATAAATTATTTAAAATTCTAATACTAATTGTAAAAAGCTATTCTATATATACCAGAGATGGTCCTTTTTTTAAAAAAGAAAAGGAAAGCATTCATTTTACAAAAGATGAATCCAATGATCACGGCGGCTATTGACCACCCAATGTGAGAAATTGATATATATATTAATGTTGGCAAGGAAAAGGACCAACTTTTTTGCATAGATCATGGATAGGCCAGCATATCCACCACAGAAAGCTCCATAATTTGGTAGGACATGTTAAAGCTGACTAGTAAGCATCAGTTGCCCATGTGGACTACTGGAAGCAGACATGAAAAATATTTCCAACTTATGTGATTTAGCTAGATGCTTGCTGCTGCCTAGAAGCCCATAAGACGACAAAGTTGAAGGAAACTTAAAAAGTTGGGTTCCACCACTAAAGCGGTACTATATATGTCCTCTATCTTCATCGAAAGTTTCGTTTAGAAGAAAAACTTTCACAAGCACATATATATATATATATATATATATATATAACATGATTCACAAGGGTAAATTTGGCAAATTACTGGGAAGATATAGCAGTGAACCTATAAAGTAACATGCAACGGGATTCTTGAATAGATCTCAGTTTCCATAAATATGGTAAATCCATAACTCCAGGAGATATCGTACTTTTGGTTTGGATTTTTTTTGCAGCCATCGTTTGTTTCCCAGCTTTGCCTTTTTCCTTTCACAGCAAGATTTTCACTCATTTATATATAGCTTCCAAATTATTCTAATGATAATAATTTTTTTAATTATTATCTTTACTGTTGCTTGTTAATTTTTTTGTTATTATGTCATTCAGAATTAGTTTTAAGGTATATTAATTGTTCGTCTCTCTCGCTTGATAGGTTTCTCCGAAGCAGAACTCCCTTCCTATTAACCTTAACCTTAAAGGAGAAGAGTGGGAGCAGCAAATTCAATAACACTGATAAGAAATGAAATCGAACTGTACTAAAAGTCAGTATGTAATTACTGTAATTAGTTTTGCAAGCCAAATCAACTCTAGTCATCTTTACACAGGATTCCATAAACAACATCAACATAAGCTAAGGAAAAAAACAAAAAAGAAAGAAGAAAGAAAAGCTAGCAAGAAACTTCACACAAGCATGGAAGTCACATAAATTAGTACCTGATAAGAAAGTGAGAAAGATCCTTCCTTAATTTCCTTTTGTTCTTACTCCCCCCCCCCCCCCCTTTCTCTTCTCTCTCTCTCTCTCTCTCTCTCTTCAGTCTTCAAGTCATGTTGAGACTTAGAACTTTGTAAAGCCAAGGAGGCTGAGTTATTCTGTCCTGTCTCATCAGCTCTTCCTCAACATCAACAACAGTGCTACTGTTAGTCTTGTTCCCTCTCTGGAACCCCAATGTCATGCCCAGTTCCTCTTTCAAACCAACATTACTTGTTCTGTTCACATGGCTGGACTCTGTGGAGGATGATGAGAGGCTCCCTCCTGAGTCTGATGTGAGCGGTGTGGCCGCCTTTTTTCTCCCTGTGTAACTGGAAGGCCCTAACGTCAGCTCTATCTTACTCTCATCTATCACCTCTGATGGTTGTGCAGTGATCAACCTCCCGGCTTCCATGGCCGGCCGCTCCAAGTCAGGCCTCGTTCTTGAGTTCTTCTGGGCATCACCATTGCTGTTGTTATGCCTGTTGCTCTGATCTGTGCTTCTCATTAACCTCTTCTGAATCTGGTACAACCTATGAAGCTCATGCACCTGAAAGAACAATATTTTCTTAAGTAGGAAGAAGGCGAAAAATGACTCAACGAGAACACAAAATTTCCTATTTAATTAACCTGCTGCTTGAAAGTTTCTTCATGCTGCAACATGGCCATCCTCATGTACTCCTTATCATACGGCCGAATAAGAAGCTTCTCCATGGAAGTGCAACAGTAGCCCAGCTGCACACTTAATTTGCTTCCTCACCAAGTAATCAATATTTCTAGCTGATGTACGTCTTAATTAATAGTACTGGTGAATCGATCGATATGATCTGTCACCTGTAAAAAAATGGCCGGCCGGGAAGTTTGTGATGAGATTAAAAAGACAAGAGTGATCTGTTGGTGTGGAAGAAGTGAAAGGGGGAATAGCTAAGATGAGGGCCAGACATTAATGTTATTGCCCAACACCAAAGAAAATCAGACCATGGAAGCATCAACTACTTTTAGTATAGTTTGTCTGCTTTCTTCACATGTTTTTGGGCCACAAAAATAATAATCTTCCAATGTAAAATATCTCCCATCATTATTCAGCACACACAATCATGTCACAGTGCACATAGATGTACATATATATGTGTGTCTGGGTGCGCGTGGAGATTCTGTGTTCCCGCATCACGCTTTTGCATCATATCCACCCACCCAACCCCTTTTCTTCAATTAATAGCTTTTAGTGTGTTCTATTTATCCACTAGGACACAACATTGAAACATCAATTCTAACAACCAAGAGTAGACTTCTATCCTTCTTAGCAGTATATGGTTTAACTTGTATATATATATATTCACACATCAAATTGACCTAGCTCCACTTCCCATCATTCATGTCCAATAAAATAAATGTCTATATGCATTTTGTATTTATTTAAAATTTATTAGGCATCACTAATTTAATTAACATGATATATATGTCAAGAACAAGTTACAACAGTGGAAATGAATACTTAATTAAACCCGGCCCCATATTTTGCATCATTATTCAAGTCTACAAGAAAATAATCAAATATGCTTCACAAATTTTTCCTTTTTTATAAAGTGCAGATATATATACACTACAAGCCAATATAGTGAAAGTAATATGCATGCGTGTAATTTCAAGACAAGAGAGGAGAAAGGGAGATTTTCTTGAGGAAAAACATAAAATTTCTGATAACTTAACACAGAACTTATTGAGTTAAAGAAGATAAAGCAAAAGGGTAAGAAAAGTTGAATCCTAACCTGCAGTTAAGCGCCTGAAAGCGCCAAGAAGAAGAGAAAGCACTTGGAGAAGAAAGGAAGGAGCAGAAAAGGGCAAAAGAGAATTCCACAGCTCTCCCTCTGAAACAAGCTTGGCCTCTGTCATGGAGAGGCACTCCTTGCTCTCATGTTTCCCATCACTTGGATAATATATATATATATATATAAGCTACTGCAAGAAGTAGATACATGAACAAAAAAAAATAAAAATAAAAACCAAAAAGCAGAGGAACAAGAAAGAATTTTGAAGGATTGATTTCTGATCAAGTTTTCCACCTCCACACAGAAACCAAGGGAATTGTTGAATCTGGGGTTTGAGGCATGCCAAACAAATCCCAGTCCCTTAACCAATCCCACTCAAGTTTTGTGAAAGAGATCCACTAGACAAATCCAGCAAATGCCTATGTTTTTTAAACCAATAATGAGAACCCTCCTCACTATCTATTATAATATTACACTAACATTTATGTCCCTCATTTTTATATACCATCATTTTTTTTATATTTTAAAATATGTATATTTTAAATTTATCCGTTTAGGAATTAGGATCACAAGCCCCCCCTTCCACTCCTCCAGACAATCATCAAACAAACACAGCTCTAAGCCTGCTTAGATGAATCACATGCACCCTACAAAAAATATTCTATATCACAATCATAGCAGCTGTACAGTGTATGCATATATATATATATATATATATATATATATATATATATATGAGATGGTGGGAGCTAGGTTGATATGAAGGAACTTAAGGTGGCATCTCCTGGGGGCAGCCGACAAATAGATCCCTACCGTACGATAAGTGGGTACCTCTTTGAAACAAATCCAAAAGTTGGGACTGAGACTGGCCACAGGATCTCCAACCCAACAGTGATAAAAATATTCTGATCAGCTGGAACTCAAGATCTTGATGCTTGAATTATTATGTTCTGGCAATATCCCAACAGAAAAGAAGGAAGAAGAAGAAGAAGAACTAGTAGTACTAGTTAATGAAATATTCTTGAGATGTTTGGGAGGGAAGTGTGTTGGATATATGAGTTGTTGGACTTTTTTTTTTTTTTCTTTTCTTTCTCTTTTCATCCACAAGACGAATTGCCTCAACATATATATTGTGTAGTCCATATATAAGGTAATATAATTTTTTTTTTTTTTGTATTCACCAGAGCTTTTTTCCTTTTTCTTTTCATGAATTAGGAAAAGCAACTATCTGATTTATATGAGCTGATATATGCCTCTTTTGAGTTTTTTGAGGAAAAGATAAAAGTTGTTAGAATATGTGTGTGTGTGTGTGTGTGTGTATAGTGAGAGAAAAATATACATATGGTCTGGTAGTACACACATTAAATGTACATTAAAGAAGATAACGAAAGAAGGACAATAATATATGGAAATGAACAGATCTGGACCTTCATTTTCGGGTGGGGGAAGGAATTGAGTTACAGATCTGAGGAAATGTGGTTGTCATTTCCATCTATGTTTGTCTCTGTACAAAGTACACTCTGGAAGAGGATGACCCAAACTTGAATTTTCTTTTTGAAGTCAGCATATATATTCCTCAATGCCACCTTTTTTATTCTATACATAAAAAATCATTAGAAAAAAGTTGAGTTAGAAATCAATATTTCTTTTTTACTTTTCATCATGACTCGAACATTATATATAAAGTTAATGACACAACCAGGCATTGAAGATTTTCTCGAGCGGTAAAGCCCCAATAGTCTTTATGTTTGTTAGTAATATTTAAGGAAAAAGCACATTCTGATATTTATGTTTGTTTTTGTGTTACTTTATTTAAATACCTTTCTTCAAAAAACAATTTTCCAAGTGTGTATTGTGTTGTGATATTCGGTAAATAGGAAATAGGATCATTCATCCAAACATTTAATTGGGATTGCAAATTGGTCTTTAACCTCCCCTTCACTGCAAATTAGTCTAAAATCACTATAATTTATTGCATATTAGCCCCTAATCCTGAGCAGACAAAAAAAATCTAATTTACATATAGAAAAATTAACAATTTAAATTTTTAACTACTGTCAAAAAATTATGGCACATATTAAATTTATGAGAAGACAATTACCAAACTTTTTAATTAATTAAAATTTTAAAAAATTGATATTAGCTAGTTCATGGGAATTAATAAAGTCAAACTGTTTGATAACTATTTTTCAATAGATTCAACCAATTTCATAATTTTTTAAAAGTTAGACTTAGTAAATTATTTAAACCATTAGTTTTTCCTCTCCAGAAATTGAGTTTTTTGTGCTTATTTAATCTTATCTACAATAGGGACTATTGTGAAATGAATTATAAAATTTTGAGACTAATTTACAATGAAATAAAATATTGAAAACCAATTTATAACATCAACTATAGATTTGGGACCAGTGATGTTTTTATCCGTGTGTGATATTATAGAACTACTACATTTTCATGTATAGACTACTAAAAAAAAGGTTTATAGTGTTGTTTTCAATAAAGAATTGGGTATTTATTAATGAAATTGTTTGACAATAAATTTTGGAAAAAAGGGGGAAAAAAACCAAGACTGATGCTTGTTAGGGAAAGAGGATCACATGCAAGTTGGGCTTGGAAATGTTGAGAAATAATAATAATTGACAGGCATTATAACAGTGTTAGAGAAACCCTAGAGAGAGAGGGGGAGGGACTGAGGGAGGGAGGGAGAGAGAGAGAGAGAGTGACATGGAAGCACGCGTTGCCGGTGCGGGGAGGTGCAGCCGTATGGGGCTGTGGGTCCATTGGGCTTCTGATCAAAAGCCTCACCCGTGGCCAAGTTTTTGTGCTCCTGATGTTGGGTCGGTCCCATTCCTGGAATTTTAAAATTAAAAAAGCTTTTCTTTTTTCTATTTAATTTTTTAATACTTAGAAGTTAGAACATTACTTTAAAGAAAATTACGATTGCATAATCCACTAATACCTCATCTCAGTCCATAAATATCAGCAAACCTTTTGGTTCTGGTGATAATTATAAGAGACCTCGTGGTCGTGGTAGCTTACGATTTGACAACAAGAATTGATGGATATGATATAAATGAGTCTGACATAATTAGAAAATAGAAACTTTTTATATGCAACTTATCAGAACTCAAAAAAGGAACATTTCCCCCCCTTTTATCTTTAATGTTCTTCTTTTATTTTATTTTTTCCTTCTTTTTATCCTTTGTGGTCCTTACTAGTCTTTTTTATTGACTTCACCTTTCTTATTTTTATCTCCTCTCTCTCCTTTTCTCTCCATTTTGGCCCCTACTTTGTGCCACAGAATTTCAAACACATGACTTATTGAGGAATCTGCTCCCTCCCATGTCTCCTTCCTTAGTGGATTTTAGGCAACCAACTTGAGAGGCTTTCTTTTTATTTACCTTTTTCAGTAATTATGAAGAGCCCCTCCTCCTTTTTATTTTTTTTGATACACCTGTTTTTCCAGAGTGCAGGATATAAGAAGAAAAGCATATAAGAAACATCATTAATAAGTACAAAGCCTAAACAGACCTCTGACTTCCCACTGCCATTAAAACTACAGTCTTAGGAGTTATTTTCATAAGGGATAATTAAAATTTATTTTATGAGATTTAGGTGAAATTATACTCTTTCCAATCTTATTTCAGAAATATATATTTTGACACTTTTTTTTAATGCAGTTCAGTAATAATTTCTAAAATTTTAATTTATATATTACATTAGTCATTTTTTAATAATTTTAATCTATATAGTATTTTTTTACAGTTAATGAATATTTTAAATTATCAACTTTTTTTTCTGTATTTCTTTCAATTTTAAAATAGTATTTTTTAAAATTCAATTAATTATAAAAAAATGCTATACAGATTAAAATTATTTGAAGATAATAACCATATAATATAAATTAAAATTTTAAAAATTACTGTTAGACTGTATTAAAAAATAAAAAATATTTTTTTTAAAAAATAAAATATAATTTTACCTAAATCTTATAGACAAATTGCCATGAACTCTTTTCATTACCCTGCAGATTATCATTAAGTAATATTTTGTTATTTCAAGAGTAATAGTTTTAGAAATTTGAAAAGATGGGGTGATTTGATCTTAGTCAAGAAATATGTCAGAAGGAGAAAGGAGCTTTGTAATTGGAAAAGGAAAAAGGGCTTTGATTGAATGGAAGAAAAACAAAAAAGCCACTTGCAGGTAGCAGCGCGTCTCTTGGGCTGCGTCATAAGGTAAGGGTCGGTGTATGATATGATGATATTTCTCGACAAATTAGCCTTGTTTCTTCATGAATGGACTACTTTATAAAAAATACCTCTATTTCAAGTCCCATTTTTGGTACTCCGGATTAAGATCAGTTGGTCTGAGGCTTATTATGAATACTTGAGAAATGTCGGGATTTCAATCCTCACATCCATCAATTTTTTCTTTAAAAACAGGCATTTCATTTCTTAAATATACATGAACTCCCAAAAATCCCACCCGCTGGCCTAAGCCTTTTTCAAATCCACTTCCATTAATTTCATAGCAAATAGCCTTTTCTATCTTTTCTTCCTTTTTCCCTTTTTCTCTTTCAAACCCCATTCGCTCCTTCCATGGTATTAGAAAGTTTAAAATATCAAATTTACAACTAATATTTTGAGCAAGGAGCGAATATATGATTATATTTTTTTTTTTGTCCAATCTCCCACTAATATTTTAAAATAGGCTGAATATATCACTGTCGATTAGAAAAATAACAAAAAATTATAAAAATAGCAGGTTTTGAAATCTTATAATTATTATGCATCTTTCAAAAAAATCTAAAGACCTTTGAAAATTTTATCAAAAAATGGTATGATCTTTATCATTAGCGCTTCAGCTATGTTGCTGTTTCCATCACCAGTACCCCAATCGCATCAGCACCTTTCCTCTGTCTCTACTGTTTAATTTCCTTGCTCGCATTTTTGAGAAAGAAAATTTAATTACAAAAAATTTTTAAAGTTTGTTAAAACTTGTATTATCACCTTAAAGTTTCAAAACTTGTTATTTTTAACATTTTTTTATTGGCTTTTTAACGTTTTTCGTTAGATTTTTTACAGTCAATAACATATCTACTCTTAATTTGAAACTTCAGTCATATATCCTGTCCAATTTAAAACATTAATAGGAGATTCTGAGATTGGGCTAAAAAAAATCTATAATGGCATATCCACTTATGTGACTGAAGATCTCTAGCGGTATTGATCTGAGCACAATGTCTTATATGTACACATGTTTTGTTTTGATATAAATTCTATAAACGAGTCCAAATAGTTGTATCATGTAAATCCAATTTTATGTGAAATGAATCTCAGTAAACATGTTCTGAGTTCCTCATTAACCAATCCAAACATACATATAGTGTTAATCACTAATGTTTTAAGGAAAATTACATTGACTCAAATTCTTGATGTTTAACTCAACCTACATTTTCATATTCCCTTCACAGAAAACCTACACTTATCTCATTCAACCGTCATATTTGTCACTTTCCCGTTAACATTGTTAGCTCAAATAATGACCAGAAAATAAAATCATATATGCCTCCGGCTTCGACTAGTTCTCGGAGAAATCCCCAAATCTCAACACTTGCTTCCTAGAATCGGTGGAAGAACAACTTCCTTCGCTTTGAGCGTTATCAGATGTTGATGATTGGTGGCATTGGAGGCTAACGTAGAGCTTCGGTCCTCTCCCCGTCATGGATAGTTGTCCATTAAGGCTGATCGAATATCTGACGCACCACCGTCGAGGCTGCTCGCTTCTTCATCGGATTTTCTTCTCTCCCTTACTTTGCGATACCCCTTGTCCATGGGTTGGTTATTTAGCGCCGGTTTTCGTCTTTGGGTAAGGGGGTCGGTGATTGGGTCGTTCACTGGATCACCAATGAGAGGATGCTAGAGTCGAGCTGCTGGTGGGGATAAGATTTTTTTTTTTTTTTTTTTGTTTAGGATAAAGCCAGTGGGATAATGTGGGAGAGGGGCCTTTTTCGAATTTCTTTCATATCTGAGAGGGGAGGAGGTTATATGGGAGAGGAGAAGGTTTCTGGAAAGGTCAAGTGGTTCAACGGCAGAAGGGAGAGACGGTTTAGGCTGGGACGAAAAGGATTTTTTGTATGTGTTTAACGACGTCAAATTAAATGGCGTGAGACAGTGGTTTTTGAAGATCAGGACAAATTTGAACAGTTTAGAAAAGTAAAGGTCAAATGGAGCATTAAGACCTAGCATAAACTAACTACTCATGATAAATCTCCCACCTTTTTTGCGTTGTCCTGAATGGTTTTTAACCTTTATAAGTCTCAATCATAGTTAATCTTGTCTGAATCATTATCCTTCTTCACTGTTAAATTTGATGAAATTCTGTAAAAATGATAACTTTAGTCCCTACATCTAATTTCTCCCACACAAAGTACCCCTAACATGCAAAGTTGCATATCCCTGTCTCCTAATCCAGTACACCTATCGTCCGCCAACTTCCGCCTGTCTCTTCCCTGCGCACGCTCGGACCGCCCTCTGGGTCTCTGCTTTATCCCCGGAGGCGTCCGCTTCCCCCGACGAGTCCATGATATCGGATCTTTAAACTTCCCCAATTTTGCAAATTCTGCAAATCTCTCATAAGCCCATGATTCCGATTCCAATGAGCCTTTCGGCGAGGAAGAACCAAGCCAAGACAACTCTGCCTCCAGCAGAGAAGAGGAGGAAGTTGTCGAGTCCTCTCCCACACTGAAAAATTGTTCTTCAGAAGCATATAATCAAACCTTAGCCTCAACTCTCTCTCAGCACGAGCAGCAATAGTCTTCCGACAACGGTGACGGCGACGAATTGGAGATTGATTCTGATTCCTATTCCTATAAACCTGTTGCGCCAAAACCAATCGAGATGGAAGTGCAAAAATATGCTAATCCCATATCGGTACCAACTCTTCCACCGGCCAAATCCCTCAAGAAGCAACGAAGTGCTCCTAGACAAGGACAGAACAAGGCAAAACGAGCAAAGGGGGAGGATCAGTTGACAGGGCCGTCTAAAATGAAATTCAATTTTGCAGATGCTACTGTGGAGTGAGGAGGATGAAATTGCCATCTTGGAAGGCATGCTTAAGAACTCAAACATGAAGGGCGTAGACCCTATGACACAAGACGCCGATTTTGCTGAATTCATCCAGGAATCACTCCAATTTGCTTATGCAAAGGCAGTCGTAGTGGCGGTGTTGTACTGCTTGTGCTCCTCCATCACCTATCTGATCTAAATGGGAGGTGGAAGCGGCTCCAACTGCTCCTCTAACGATCTAGGTCGTTGATGGCGATCATCGGACGACCCCAGAAGCCCAGTCACCACTTAGTAGATGTCCCACAGTAGCGCAAGAAGAGTGAAAAGGGTTGCCTGAGACAGGCCCGTGCACACTGTTATCGCCTCCTTCAAAGGCTTCCACAGTTGCAGAGCCATTGCTTCGCTTTTGCTGATTGAATTGAAGCGAGATAAGAAGATTCTGCTTCGGATTTGTGATGTAGGGAGATCAAACTTCAAAATTGAAAGATCTAGAGAGATGTCATGAAAGATTTAGAGAGAAGATATAAAGAAGTGTTAAATTTAAATGCTTAAGGGTGCTTTGAGTGGAAGCAAGAAAATATAGGGACTAAAGTTGATAATTTTTCCTGAAATTTCATTAAGTTTAACTGTGTATTTGGGGGAGGACAACAATTGAGATAAAATCTAACAAGTTGGGAATTTTAAGAGGGTAAAATAAAAATTAAGAACCTATTGAAGATAATACAAAAATGTTAGAGACGATCAATGAATTTTACACTAAGGATAATTATAGATATACTATAAAGGAGGGCTGAAAATGTAGGTTCAGGTAAATCCTATAAAGTTTCTTGTAATTACCCCAATGTTCTAATGGTGCTTTGTTTTAAGGACATTGCAGCTTTGTGTATGTTTTCTGGAGTCTTGCTTATATATGCTAGCATCTGTGTTCCCCGAAGGTACTGAGTATGTTTGTAAGTAACTAGTTTTATATAGTTATGAGTTATTTAAAGTGAGATACAATATATCCATTGACAACCTCTTGTCCCATCAACTCATGCACGTTTTTCTTAATGAGTGTGTGGTCACAATTGTATGTGATGTTTCGCTTGGTTTATCTACATAGTTGAGAGCAAATGAATTAGCTCTGATTCTTGACCATTAAAAACACAGGACGTTTGATGCATATATATGGTGATGTTTGAGAATAAATGTCAGATCATGGCTTATATTCCCTAGGTCTCATTTCTATTTTTTTTAATAGTTTAACTTGAATTTATTTTTATTATTATTTATTATAAAAAAATTTAAAAAATATATTTAGAAATTACAGAGTTTTATTTATCATTTATATATAAATATTTTTCATTTATATATCAAAATATTGAAAATAAAATATCATAAATTATTTACTGAATAGTGAATATTGTAAAGAACTTGAAATTGAAGGAGTATGTGATACCTTTGTGTGGTACAAAATATATAACTGGATGTACATAAGTTACCTTGTGATAAAAAATAAAAATAAAAATAAGCGGTGAGCTGATTTGGTAGTAGCCTATTCTAGAAAAGTTATGAAACCTTGTTATGGGTAAAATGAGTAGTTTTGGCAATAAAGTAGAGGATGGAGAGTAATTTTCCACAAAAGTATTTTTTTGGGTAAATTTACCACAGATATTTTTGAAACTACATACTTTGTTATCAATATTTTGAAATATAGAGATATTTGCCACCATGGCACTTAATGATGGGAATATTTCATTACCACAAAAAATATTCCATTAGGGTGGGGGTTAGTTGGATTAGTTAGACAAAACATCAGCCACATCAACAATCTGGCAACCCTATGTGGTTAAGGAAAAAGGATTTGGGGTAGATCCTGGTGGAGTCCCTCTAGCTCAATCGGCGTCTCTCCACAACTCTTTTTCCTCCACCAATCAAATAGTGACAATTAGTGGTGGTTCAAATTAACCGCAAAAACAACAATGTATGATGTTGAATATGCCAAACTTTCAAGTCCCTAAGCATGAATCTCGTTGTAGTCTAAACCAATCATAGCTCTATCGGTGACCAAATTTCAATGATGGAGGAGAAATGATGGGACACTGTTAGCTCACCAACGGCATCAGGCTCAATGGAAATGGGTTTGGCATTGATGCGGCATTGTGTTTGAGCCCTAAAGTAAAAGGTGACTTCTTAGTCCATGTTTAACTCCTTACTGGTGCCATTGAAACTAATAAATGAAGCAAGTGAGTAGTTAGAGGCCTTGGAGGCGAAAATTGAAACTGAATTTGAGAAGATTAAATTTCATGATACTAATGCTCATGTGGAGCCGCATCCCTGCAATACTAATTTGATAAGGTGATAGACAAATCAATGGAACCGCTTCGAAATGGCGGTGGATGCAGATAAAGGTTGTCAGAATAATAAGAGAGAAGCCCCCCACCCAATTTTTTCCACTTGTGCAGTCATATTAGATCCATGACAACTAATTACTACCACATCATTGCTTTATCAACATATATTAACATTTTGTTAACAACAATAGCAAATTTACATATTTCGAAAACATCTATGGCAAATTTGTCCAAAAAATACTTTTAGAGGTAAAATTACTCTTACCAAATACTTTAATAGCAAAATTACCTCTTTTGCCCCTTGTTATGGTATAATATATTGAGATATATTTTCAGTCGGAAGAAAAAAAAAAAAAAAGGTGAACCTTAATCTACCTTCTCTAAATGAAGTATTGGATCAAGACTTCTATCCAAAGTCCCCAATAGTATTTGACGAAATAATTCTTCAATTAACACCCAGTTCATTTTAACTTAAGTTAGGTGACTTTAAAATAGCTTATTTTTATTCTTATGTCCTTTTTACCTGAAACTAATTTTAATTAAAAGTCAATATTATGTAGCTGCATTAAAAGTCAATTTTTATGAATTTTTTTAATTTAAAACATTAAAAAAGAAATTTTCATAAAAATTTAACAATATTATGAAATTTTATTTTCAAATAGATTATTATATCTATATATTATTGTCTTTTAAATAAAATTGATTTCAGATAAAAAAATATAAAAATAAAAATAAGTCAATTAACTTAATTTAAAACGAATTGAATTTATGTCTCGATTAATCGTTTTGTGCGAGCGGGATGCAGCTTTATTGTGTCGTGAGAAGTGTAGGAATTGTTTATGAAATCGCCATCAGCTGTGGAGGGAATCAAGAGTCACGATCCAGCGTCGTGAAATTATTGGTCGATCGGGTCTCGTTCCTCAATCACTGTTTAAACTACTAGTGGTTGATAATAAATCATCAATAGTTGATAATTAATCACACATCATGATCAGACTGATCTGGTAATGATGATTGAGTGTGGGAATCTCGAATCTAGGCATTATTTAATCCTGCGATTAGTTGATTTAATTAATTGACCAATTAATTAGTAAGGGTGCAAGTTAACGCGCGGTGGATGGCTTTTCAGGTTTCTGCCTCCACCCTACTTTGGCCAACATGCGGACAATTAACTATATATACCACAGTTTCGAACAAAAAGAAAACAGTTCTTTAAAAAGTTTTTAGCGGCAAGTATCAAAAGTTAGTGATTCAGTCATGATCGAGCTATTTATCTGTGGCGGATGAAGGAAGATGCATGTGGTAATTGACTTTAAATCACTAATTAGTTTCACAAATTTGATGAAATTATATAATACGTGGTGGTAATTAACTTTAATTTAAATAGAACATATAGAGGAGGCCAGGCATATGTTACGCCTGGTGTAGGTGCTACAACCTGATAGGAGATCTTGATTTCATATTTAACGAATAATGCAATTCTCAACAGTTTAGTGATATTGACAGAACGGTTGCAGGAGTCTTGTGTAAAAGACTATAGGATAGGGTTTTGAAACACTTCCCCCTCTCCTTTTTTTCATTTTTTTTTCTTAATTGGAACAAGAAGATAAAAATTAGAGAATAGAAATCAGGAATCTAAGAAGGCAAAAACAAATATAATTTTTTCAGTTGAGAACAATAACTTGTGCAAAAAGGGACATAAGCAAATTGTAAAAGGATCATGAAGATTTTAAAAAAGTGCAACAAAGATGAGATAAAAGAAAAACAAATTTTAATTAAAGGACAAAAGCAATCTAACAAGCAACAACTATTATAAACACAATAGTCAGTTATTAAATATTAAGAGAAATATGTAGATTTAACATACAACAACAAGATGACATAAAAGAATAATTATATTCATAAAAAACGAAGAAGCAATTGACAATGAAGAACTACTATGGGCATAGCAGATATCAAAATGAATATGTAGATTTAAAATGTAAGAACAAGATGGAGGCAAAAGAACAAATTTATTCAGCAAGAGAAAATGAAACGTCTAATAATGAATAACTATTACAGGCATAACAAGAAGTTATTGAATATTAAAAGAAACAAATAGATTTGTCAAGGAACAGTAAGGTAAAATAAAGAAACAACTATATGTAACAAGAGAACATGAAGAATTTGAAATAGAACAACTACTGTAACTATAGAAAGTAGTTATTAAATATAAAAAAGAACAGGTAGATTTTCCAGGGAACAACAAGTTGTTACAAAAGAACAATTATATTGCCTTTGTCCCATATTGTTTGCTTTATTTCAATTTTTTGACTTAAATTTATTTATATCATTATTTGCCATTTTTTTAAAAAAAATATGTATTTAGAAACTAAAATAATCATAGTTCTCAAATATAATCTTTTAAAATTTTTTATCAAATAATAATATAAATAAATTTAAGTTAAAATTAAATAAAAAACTAAAATGAAGCAAATAATATGGAACACAGGAGTATTTAACAAGAAAACAATTATAATCATCTAACAATGAGCAACTACTATAAGTATAATAAGCACACATTTAATAGGAGAAGAAACAAGTAGATTGCCAAGGAATAGCAATGTACATCAAAAAAACGACTAAATTTAGTTAAAGAACAAGAACAAGAACAATCTAGCAATGAACAACTTCTAACATAACAATCAATGGTGGAATTATTGTAATTTATAGAAAACCAGTGACTCACTACATAATAGAAAGTTGCAGCACGATGGCATTATCATAATTTACAAAAACTTGATATGTGGTGGTAGTTTCATAAAAAATAACAAGTTGGGGGTATATCTCTTACATCGGGCACATAATATAGTTACTTTATAGAGAATTTTTTATCACAATATTCTTGCGTTCATTGTCACGGGGGCAGATGTTAAGAAGTATTAAACAAACACTTAATTCTCATTGAAAAAAATAAAATCGTATTAACAAGGTTGAATCTCCTATTTTGCCTAAATTACCCTTCCTAAATTTAATTGACATAATTCCTAATCTTTTCAGCTCCAACCTTTCTCTGTTTTGCCCCATTTTTTTAAATTTTGCTGTCATTTTTCTTTCTTTTTGTGGGGAAGAACATTCAATTCAAAACTTTTGTATTATGGGTCTTCTAACTGTAATTCATTACACCATACAAGAAAAAAAGGACGGAAAAAGAAAAGTAAATTTAAGAAGGATAATTTGGGTAAAAAAGATATTTAAACTTTGATTAATATCATTTTAATTTTTCAATAAGAATTAAGTGTTCATTTAGTATTTCTTAACATGTGCCCATAAACCCTATTATTATTCCCTCAATCCCACAAAATGTTACTCTATTTAGTCAAACACAGAGATAAAAAAAATGGAAAAAAATTTGTATGTTGATTTCACTTTCACCCTTAACTTTTTACACATAAAATCAAGTAAGTTGAAAAAGGTAGATACTAAAACAAGAGTTTGAAGGTTAGTATGATAAAATAAGTTATTAAATATGAAAATGTTACATAGATTTGAGAGTACTCAAAATATAATATGTTGTAATAATTTTGGGATGAAAATAATAAAAAATTATCTACGTTATGATTTATTAGGTAATCTACAATACTTCATCCATCCACCGGAAATTATTTATCCACTGCAAAAATTATAATTAATTTCATATCCAAGTCATCCAATAACTTGGGGCTCATGAATTTCAGATGACCTTCATCACCATTGGACAGCCCAAAATTAACCTTCATAATAACTTTCCTGACAAAATCGTTTTCCTACAATATTGTTGGGACTTGGAAGCAGATGTAGTGCCTAGAGCGAGTTTGTGGGTGGAAAGTAGGCATGTCATCAGCTGTTTGTCATCAGTAGATCAGCATAGGTAGCTAGGGACAGGACAGGATTATGAATAATCATGATATGTCTCCCGTTAGTAATTAACAAAACTCTATAGCACGTATATATTAATTATTTCTATTCATTCTTTATCCAAAAATCTATTGCTATTAATTTGTCCATGTATTGAATATTGATCTTTCTTTCGCTAATAGTTTAAGGGTCAATTTATTTTAATTTAAGTAAATTTAATTTAAAATAATTTTTTATTTAAAATTAATTTTATTTGAAAATTAATATTATTTAGGTGAAATAACCCATTGATTGTAAAATTTTTATAATACTATTAATTTTTTTTTATGAATTTTTTTTAAACATTAAAAAAGAAAATTTTATAAAAATTTAATAATATGATAAAAATTTTGTTTCAAATGGATTATTACACCTATATAATATTGGCTTTCAAATGAAATTGTTTCTAGGTGAAAAAGATTTAAAAATAAAAATAAACCATTTTAGACTAAGTTGACTTAAGTTAAAACGAATTGGGTGTAAAATTAAAACGAATTGGGTGTAAAATTACATTATTTTGTGTATTAGTAAGTTTGAAAATCAATTTTAAACAATTTTTTTCTATTTTCCTTTTTTATGTTAAATAAAGAAAAAATTCATAAAAATTAATTTCTAAAAAATGATTCAAATAAATAAATAAAGTAAAATAATCAGTTTCATACTACTTATTTTCACCAAATGACACGTAAGAAAAAATCAAAATTGAAAAAAAAAACTATAGAAAAATGCTTTTAAATGAAAAGCGTGGCTTCAGTCCATCCAGCCCATCCCATGTCTGGGTTGACGTCGGCCCTCTCTTGTCCTGAGTTCGTGCTCACTTTTTAAAGTTGTTACTGAAAGCAAGGTTAGTAAGGTCTATATTTAACTTTTATAAACTTATGTTTATTTTATTCTGAAAATAAAAAATGTCTCAAGGGTCAGTAAAAATTTATATATCAGTAAAAATGTGTAAAATTTTTACTTTAACACTTGAAACTAATACATGAAAAAGGCAGTGGGATGCCAAAAATTTGTAGGGACAAATGAATCTGAAACCAAATACAGAGTTAGGGGGTATGTTTGGTGACGATTCTCTTATACTTAAATTAGTAATGACTCGAGGGTGGGGAAAACTTAGTAGAAAGCTGTAAGTTGGAGGATAGAATGTAACTCATCTTCTCTTATAGAAGGCCTTTTATAGATCCTCGGATGCTGCCAACATAGGTAGGGGTAAAAATGGGCCGGGCCGAGCTCGAGCCCACTAAACTCGAGCTCGGCCCTTCACTGTTCGATACTACTTGGGCTCGGGCTAGGGATCGAGCTCGAATTGCTTGAGCCCAATTTTTTAAGCTCGAGCTCGACTTAAAAGCTCGCAAAGCTCGACTGATACATAAATCTTTAGTTCTTTAACTACAACTTTGATAAAAAATGGGGACTAAATCTATAATTTTTCTTGCATTGAGAACCAGAGAAGGGAAAATGGAGAACTTATCCCAAACTTTATAGTTGTTTGCGGTTCTACCCTAAGTTTGTGAACTTCACAAATGAGGCATCATCTCCATCAATTTGATAGTGGAGCCACCTTAGTCCATCCTTGAGCTCTAGATTTGGGTCTTCGGCATCTGCTTCGAGTGTCGATGGCTGCAGCGTTTATCTTGAGTGGGCCTATCATTGGCAATGGTGCAAATAATCAATCGGTGGCGATTGTCATTGTCGAACATCATAGGCGGTGATTGTCAGCGTTGAACATCATTGTGGTTTGGGGGGACTAGCCAACAGTTGATTGGGTGAGAGCAATCGAGCACCAGTGAAGACTCAAGAGTATAGCTAGATAAATTGCACAATCAATCGGTGGGAGTGCGAACAGCGGACATCCAGCAACATGATCTCGTCGAATGGGGTTGTTGTCAGTGACAGCGATGGCGGTGTCAATCTTCTACTCTTGTCGTCGATGGTGGCCGACGTTGTGGTGGCTGACAGTGTGGGCACTGTGGTGGCTACAGATGTGGGTGGGAATGGCACTAATTGAGTGAGGCTTGTGAAACTAAGGGAATAAGGGAAGGGTTTAGGGCTTGATGGAAAAAAGAGATAAATATGGCTTGTTAGGCTCGTGAGCCTTTAGGGCTGGGTTTGCTTTGGCTCGAGCTCAAGCCTTAAAAATGTTCAAGCTTATTTTTTGGCTTGAGCTCGAATAGGCCCGACTTAAAATGCCTCAACTTGAGCTCGAGCTCGAGCCACCCGAAAATAGCCTGGCCCATTTTCACCCTTAATCATAGGGGAAACTTCTTCCATTACGTGACCACCTCTGTGATCATGGGATCTTCCCTTAATGTGAGTTTTTGATGGTTAATGGTTAACCCATAACTCCTTGGCCCATGAGTGAGTCTCTGAGGGGCTATCTAACCAGCAAGCCAAAGTCTGATGTGCTGAAATTGAACTATAAATTAATAATAAAATAAAAAGTATATAAATTTATTGTCTCGTTCAATCTTTATACAACCAAACCCAAATCATTTAAAATTAAAAAAAAAATGAATATAAACGAAAAGGAAAACAAAAATCATCTCTTGTTTTTATTTTTGTCAACTCTTTCTTTTGCTTGACTAACCTCCTTCATTATGAGTATGATAACTTAGGCTATCAAAATTATGTAGACATGGTTATAGATGAAGAAAATGTCAATGATGATGCAAGTATTTGCATAAATGAGATATGAATTTTAAAGATGATAATATTGACATATCATTGGTCATGATGTTACATGTGCTTTATTAGATGATTAAGTTGTTTTCAATTTCTCATTATGAACTATGAATTTTAGAACTTATTTTTTTTTACGTTGTATGATTATGACATGACACTTTTTGGTGTAATAAAAATATTCTAAGATAAATTGGATAGTTATATTATTTTTTTTATCTTGTTCTAAGAGTTTTTTTTGTAGAATATTATGACTACAACATTTTATGACTTTACAATAGTAGAAAAATAAAAAAGACTTTAGGTGAAAACTCAACTTTGATAACATTAAGTGTCCAAAATGTTATTATATTTTGGTTACTGTATAGGTTTCACAAAAACAAATAGTTACAAAAAAAAAAAAAATACATACTTTAAGATTTTTTGTACGCAGAAGCATACTTTTAATGGACGCTTTTAATATTTTTTTGTTTTTGGTACACAGAAATATCAAGTCTAGGTAGGGTAAGGGACATTCTATACTATGAGGAAGAGAAAATAGCTGCTTTTCCAAAATTTGGAAGGAATTGAACTAATTTTGAATGAAATATGGGTAAATAAAAAAGGTGGAGTCCTAATGTCCATTTTCTCTTCATATCTTTTTACCACTTTTCCAAAGCATTTGGGCATTTAAAAATAATTTTGTGATCCTACCCACTGACCACTGTATGTTTAATTTGCCTCCAAACTCGTGAGCTTTTTATATCCAGCGTCACATAAATTCAATCAATGGAAGTTGAGCGTAGTTGACAAAAGCTCAAGATGAGCTGGGGTTGGCATGGTTTTGCTGGCTTTGATCAAAGCGTAGCTCATCATGTAGAAATTGCTACCCTGATCTTTCGATAGCTGAGACTTTGAAATTTATTTATTTATTTATTCTTATCTTGTGCAACTTTACGAGGTATAGAGTTTGAATGAGGCTGTTTATATTATTTAAGGTGGAGGTATCATATTCTTCGGGACTCAAATGACAATTACATTAGACCAAATTACAATTTATAAAATTAGGGAAAAAGTAATGGAATTGAAGCCCGACATGTGGTGTCCTTTCACACCACTTCACTAGATGTTTAGTAATAGTGTGAAATTTATGGATTTATCTTGCATATTTTTTCCGGACACAATCTCGCAAATTATCATGACCTCAAAATTTGCGTTGCATTTCATGAATTTATATTGCAGTTATAGACAATTGACCAGATTAGAAATGATTTCCGCGAGTAATTAGCGTCGGCATTTTAATTACTTTTAGGATGTTGATAAGAACTATTACAACTTTTAGACCCATTTGGTATTTGTGCCAATTATTAGTGTTATAGTTTTTAAAAAAATATCTAATAATAGCTTTTAAGATTTAATTTTAATATTTTTATCTTAACTGTTAAATAAATTATTTAAAACCTTAATGATAATTGTAAAATTTATTCCCAAACGGGCGTGTACGGTATCTTTCATCTACCTCTACCATTAATTACGGACTCTCTCGCCAAATAGAGCAAGATAATTGGGTATTATTCAGATATACCTAAATGTCATTGATTTAGTATTGCCTTGCGGCAAATCAAAGTACTTTATTTTCAAGTGACCTAACTCTTGCACTAAAGTCAAATCTTATCCAATCACTTGTTTTTTGAGGTAACCGTCTATCAATTGCTAATTATCTAAACATTTTGTTTTCGGGTAAAAATAGACAATATATAGTGGCATGTTGCTCATGCTGAGCTGACTATATTTGAATTAATGATGAGATGATTGTACGAGAGATTAAATAATCATTTATTTAATAAGTTATTTTTTATTTTATTAATTTTTCACTTAATTTGTGTAGCAATTGAAACTTTATAATTTAAAAAGCTAGTAAAATAAAACTTTTCAAACATTTTTGAAAAAATTAAGTATTTTTATTAAAATTTATTTTTATTTTTAAGTTAGGTAGGGAAAAAATTGTAAAAAGATAAATCCTTAAAAAATTTGTTTAAGTGATTATTAGGTAGATTTCTGCGTGTGAATTTCTAAACAGTCTTGGTTTTTAAGAAAATAATAAAAATGAAAAAAATGAACCTTTTGAATAAGTGTCTAAATTAAAAAAATAACAGAGCCTACGCATTTTCATTGTAAGATGATTCGGATTTAAGGATCTATTTTTGCATTGTGTCAAGGTGAAGACCAAAAAGAGATAACGAAAATTAAAGGGCTGCGTACCCACGTTATTCACTATAAACTATTTTTTTGACTTGAGCTTGAAATTAAAGGTTTAAACCTCATACTTTAAGGTCTGTTCAATAAAACAAAAAATATTTTTTTATGATAAAACTCGAATTCAATAAAATTTGACTTGATAAGGCTTTAGCTCATGGGAATCAAATCGACCGAACGAAAGATAAACAACAACAGAAATACAAACACGAGGGAGTAAGGCACACGTGTAAGGTTTGGTGAAAGACAAGCGTCGTACGTTCTCCAGGCAGGTTGCGGGCCTTGCGGCCGATGCCATGACGAAACCGGGGGACACGGTGCAGGTTAACAGGATAATATTGGGTTTGGTTGGGTTGGGCTGGGTTGGGCCACTGTTGACTTTATATGAATTCTGCTACTTGTTCTTCTCCCTATTGCATAGCCCCTTTCTTATCTCTGTCTCAGCATATATATGTGGGCCCAGGCCCCACATGCCGTTGTCTGGACCTTAGAAAAAAGGGGCCCCGTCTCCTTTAATTCTAGCGCACAATTTTCCATCATTCTGGAAGTCTCATCTTGTCTGCAACTCCAGTATCCTGCACTCATGTCTTTCATGACTTCTGAAGCTTATTCTTCAGATTTCATTCTGGGACTTACTCCTTGTCTTATTTTTTTTGGTTGTCGCGATTTGTTGTTAATACTGACGTAAACAATTACCCCTATTTTCTGACATCAGTTTTTAAAATTCTAGTTTAAACAATATAATATTTTTTTCGATCTTTCGAAATGATTTACATAATTAGTTTTTTTTTTTAATTTTATAAATACAAGACAATTTTTTTTTCTTACTAGAGTTGAGGAAACGAAAGATGGCAGTGAGTTTAAGAATCTGAGAAACATAAGTGTAACTAGTATCAAACTGTAGAGCCTTATAGACGCATCAATGTGAATCTCATGTTTTCTCAAGTGGGAATTTTTGCATTGACTCAATAAGATATTGTGATTGTTTTTCAAGTTCTACAGAATCAATTGGTCACAATTCCAGCCATTGCAATGATTCTTCGGCAAGGTCTCGGTTAGATGAAGTCTATATCTCGTTGCTTAGTTGTTATGCTGTTTCTTAAGAAATGTGTTGCTCTAACCCATGTTTTACTTTTCTCATCCTTCCTCATCCTCTTATGTTTTATTTCAAGTATAAACAAAAAAAACTGTAGTGGAAAACGTGTAACGGATTCTTATCTTATTTATAAGGTGAGAAGAAAAAATCCTTAAATGGGCTGAAAATTTTGGGTTTTGGGCTCAAACCCGATTTTTCTGCCCACTCACAGTGCCCTGAATCTGAACCGAATTGCCATTCAACACCAACTAAACTCTTAACAAAAAAAGGCCTAAAGCCATTTTGACCCATAAACTTTGGTAGACTTGGACACTTAACCCCTTGGACATCAACTCAATCCAACTCCCTCCCCCCAACTTGGAAAAACTATACACTTTAGCCTTTTTATTTCACGTGATTGTCACATGACCCCACTTAAGTTAACGCCACTTGCTATTCAGTTATGAATTGTGGTTGTAAACTATGAAGTGCAAAACCCTAAATTGAAAGTGGAGTGCTCCTTGCCATCGCGTTCCCCCGCTCCTTTTCCATGAAAAAGGGCCCCCTGCCGTAGCACCCAAGCCCAAACTCTCAACTCCTAGCCTTGCATTCTTGCCCTTCCCGTTTCAACAAGCTTCACCACTCCCATGAGGCCACCCGCCACCCACCCACCCTTCGATCAGTAAAATAGTCAAAAATACAAAATTTAGATCCAACCATGGTTCGTCTCCCACTCGAAGAGTAGAAGGCTTTCATCACAGATCAGGAGATGAGAAGATTCAAACCCAAGCACCTGTTCAAAATTAGATATGCCAATCCCGCTCTCCTACCATATTTCATGTTGGAATTCCAATTTTTCACTCAAATTTGTTTGAAGTTTTGGGGGTCAATAAAGCCCCTTGATCCTATTTAGTTCAATTATTGTTTTTGCTTTCAATTCCTTCTCTCGGTGAAGTTTTTGCCTCCATTGAAGTAATTGTGTGGATCCTGGTTTTCCTTAGAATTCCAAGTTTTGTCAAGAACTTGGGCCGTTTATTTTGAGTTCGTGAATCGTGCTAGGTTTGTGATGGGCTCCCTTAGTTCCCTGGTATTGTTGGAGCATTGGGCGAATTTAGAGACAATGTCAAGAATATGGCCTAAAGGAATTTCCCCAAAAAAGGACCAAGCCAAACGTATGCATCTCATCGATTTTCTTTTTTCTAAATTGAATAATCTTTGAACAATTTTTGCACATAAGATTCAAAATGGTGGAAGGATGGAAGGAAAAGCAATTGGCATTAGCCTTCAGCGAATGGCTCATTGGGAACGCCACCAAGAACTAGGCCGTCATTAACCCGGTAATCCTCACAGCAAGCAACATTAACTTAAATAAGGTTATGTGCAATCACATGAAATAAAAAGACTAAAGTGCATTAGTTCTCTAAGTTCGAGGGTTAAGTTAGACCGGGCCAGATGGTTAAGTGTCCGAATCCACCGAGCTCAAAGGCAAAAAATGGCTTTAGGTCAAAAAGAATAAAGGGTTTAGGTCAACCCAATCTTCCCTCCCCCTCACTCTGTCCATCAGACCTCCACCACCAAACTAGACGGCCCTGCAATCAAATTTACACAATCTCACGGATTTCTTTTCCAAACAACAAAACACAAACAAACTCCAGGCAAATACTTCATAATCAAGGAGAACACTTGACTTGAAGTTGAACTGAGATTTGAGAGATAGAAGAAATATCGAAATCGGAACGGAAAGCCTAGTGTCTCAGGTGGCGTCTCGGCGAGGTGAGGCGAGGGAGGGCAGGGTTGACCTGCGGCGGCTGAGGAGTGAGGTTGACGGTCGTCCGTGTCTGATAGAACTCAGAGAAGCAGCTAGCGAAAGAAGGGGGTAGGGGAGAGTGGGTTAGGGCTGTTTGTTGCCATGCGTGTGAGAAGTGAGAAAGGCGTTTGAGGGGGGGAGGGAGTGGGTTAGTGTTGGGTTGGGTTGAGATGGGCTGGGTCTTGTAATTTCGGGTTGGGCCTGAACCAATGCATTTTTCGCTTCTTTAAAAACGGTTACCTGACCCTAATCCGACATTTCGGGTCGGGTTTCATTTACTTTCACCCCTACGTCACTTTATTATACCATTAGCCATTAGCCTTCATAATATGGTTGTGGATTACAATTCGGCCTGCAAGTCCAAAACAGGTCATTATCTGTTGGCCTACACACTACTCTCAGCCACAGCCCAGACCAGACAATTAACATTTGAAATTACGGGCTTTAAGCCCAATCCTTTTCGGTCTAAGATGAGTACCGATCTGCCCATCTTTTGATTTTGTGTTTTTCGACCGGATGGCTCGCTCTACTCTTCGATTTACCTTCAATTCGTTTTAATTTAAGGTAATTAACTTTAAAATGGTTTATTTTTATTTTTACGTCTTTTTCATCCTGAACTAATTTTAATTAAATACCAATATTATGTAGATCCAATAATTCATTGAAAATAAAATTTTTATAATCTTACTAAATTTTTATGAAATTTTCTAATTTAACGCACTAAAAAAGAAAAATTTATAAAAATTTAACAATATCATAAAAATTTACTTTCAAATGGATTGTTGTATCTACATAATATTAACTTTTAAATAAAATTATTTTAAAAATATATATAAAAATAAAAATAAATCAGTTAATTTAAATTAAAATGATGCCTCCGGCAAGAAAAAAGTCCCCACAAACAAAACAAAAGGTCGAACCAAAAACAGTACTTCATGGTAATTATTCCTAGGTAGCATTAAATTGATAAAGCACTCACTTTCTTTCGCAAGAGATACATTAAATTAGTAACTTTTCCGTTTCACTGTCTAGGGAGAAAAACTTCACAAAATTTATTATCAACAGAAATAAATAGTCCACAATGATTTTAGCCGAATGGTGGTTCATATCTTTTCTAGAGCAAAAGGCTTAATGACACCATTTTATTGTATATTTTTTTCTAGAATATCACAAAAATATATCCATAATATACATCCAACATATATACTCCTTTCATTCCAAAATTATTATAATATATTTTATTTTGAGCAATTTCAAATTTTTATAACATTCCCATATTTAATAAATCACTTCACCACGCTAGTTTTTAAACTATGAATCCAATATTTACTTTTTTAACTTTCAAGATTTAGGTGTAAAAAATTAAGAGTAAAAATTAAAAAATACATATTTTTTGTCCATTTTTTTATCTTCATATCCTAACAAATAGTTTAATATAAATGAGAAGGGGAGTATATGTGAGAAAATCGAAAAGACCTATTTCGAATTATTTTATATCTAGATATCACAAAAAAATAATGAAAAAGGAAGAAATAAACCCCTAAGTAATGATTAGCTACACGATTGTGGTTTGATTACTACAATAGATGCATGAAAAGGCATTCCTCTTTTTCTCTGCGGCTCAACATTCGAAGATACCTTTGTCCTCGATATGTTTTTGGGCAAGTTCCTTCTGCAAACTGAACGAACCTCAGACCCATATCTAAATAATATACTAATTGAATCATAAAAAGCATGGATATGTGTCTGCATGCAATATCAACACAAATTAACAATTTTTAAGTATTCGGATCTGATGAATTAAACAAAAAGCACATGGTAATTAACTGTAATCTCTTGCCTCCATGCTCCCCTGTTTTGTCCTTTGTCATGTCCTAATGGAGGAAAAACAAATTCCATTGATGCAAGAGAATTCCCAGTCTGAAAAACTCCAAGATTTTTTTGCTGAAGGGATTATGTCGTCTAGTCCTTGGTTTCTCAAGCATAAGAATCATCTCAGAATTCCCCCTTGATTTTATTAATCCCAACTTCCTTAACTTTTCTATTTCTCATTATATGCTTCCCTCGGATTCTTCCCTTCTTTCTTCGGTTATTCCCATGCATAGCATCATCTAAGTTTATATTTATATATATATTCCCATGCATAGCATATGAAGATTCAGAAGTATCATATAATTGCCCATGAGGATATAATATTATTACAAGTTAGAAAAAAAGGTATGTCAACTTTTTGGAGGCCAAAAGTGGTAATCAAACCAATTTCGTTGCATTATGATGCAGGAGATGTGGAATCCAAAGTTTGAATCTAGACCTCTGCACAGTGGCGGAGCTACGCTTTGTTGGGGGGGGGGGCCGGGAATTTTGAAAAAACGTAAATATGGGGTAGTAATTTAATGATTTTGTCAAAAGTTAAGAATTGTGTGTGCATTTTGCCCCCCCCAAATATTGTGGAAAATATAAAGATGGGGGGGCAATAAGGTAGGCGCTGAAGAAAGTAGGGACCCAGTGAGTAGTTATTCCCTCTACATTAAGAGGATATTCTAACATGACCTAAATGCACTATTAGTCCTCAAACGTTTCCAAATCGTACGATTTGCTCCTTGAGCTTTGAATTAGTGTGAATTAGTCCCAATTTACAGCTTTACCTAACCGCTACGTCGTCTCTCTCCTCCGGGCTCCGCCGACTCTCCTCCGGGCTTGCCCCCCCGAACCAAAAATCCTGATTCCGCCACTGCCTCTGCATGTCCACCTAACACCTTAGTCATTACACTTGTGATATGTAACATATACTCTATGTTTGTGAAAGTTGTTTATTTATACTAATATGGTCAAATGCCAGTAACAGTTTGAGCCATAAAAGTGCGCCAACTTTTCTTGCATTCATCCAATCCAAACACAAAGTTCAGTTTTAACATATATATAGTAAAATATACATAATTAATTAGTTATAGTACTCATCTTTGTTAAGTGGTATAAGTCTGTATGGTTTTGCAGAAACTCTTACAACTGAAAAGAAGAATATGCGTATAAGGGGTTGGGCTTCAATTTGTCACAAAATTCTCAAGAGTCGGTCCCAGTTGATAATGGTGCTACCCTTGGGGTTATCCACACACATTATATATAATTGTCATTAGTTAACTGAAATTGTCCGACCTTTGTTATTTAGTTACGTTATTATTTATCAAGCTTGCTTCATTTTGATAGTGCAAGTTTTGTTTTAAGACAAACTTTGAGCTCCTCGTAACCCATGAGATAACGTGCATCAAAATTAGGGGTGGAGACAAATAAAACCTTTAGTGAACTATTCGACAGGAGTTCGTTTTTTTAGTTAAACGAATGAACAAGAATAAGGTTTTATTTGTTCATTTATGTTCATGAATTGATTGGTTATTATTTGTTTATATTCATTTATTTACTATTTTTTTATCTCTATTTGTTTGCTTATTTTTATATTAGCTGTACATTTATTATTATATATATTTTATATATTATATACTCCCTTCATCCTGTAATTTCTGCTATATTTGGTATTGCACGTGGTTTTAGGCGAGTAGCGTTTTGCACAAATCTTCCAAATTTGCCCCGACCTCTATCTCATTGCCGGTCTTTTATCCTCGTGTCCTTCTCCCCATCTTCCTCTTCACCTAATTCCGCCTCTAATTCACACGCTATCTCTGATTCCCTCGGCATTGCGCCACCTTGCCCAGCTCTCCTCATTGCCGTCGAATGTCGAAGTAGCGAGGAAGAGACGAATCGCAATCTCGTTCCCCCTCCGCCTCGTCGTCCTTAATGCTGCCAGCTGTCGGTCACCCTCCCAAAAGTCGCCTGCCATCGGCAAGCCAAGCCCAAGTGGCCTTCCACCTCAGCGCCGTCGAAAGGGGAGAATCGAGGTCCTCGTTCTCCGTCGATCTCCATGCCTCGTCGATTTCCTTCTGAAGCTAGCGAATTTCAGACACCCATTTGCGCCAAGCCCGCGTCGATCTCCCTCCTTTCTGCCTCCTTTTCCCTCTCCCTCCTCTCTGCCTTCTTCGGATCTTAATCAAGCAGCAGATCTGGGCGACCGATTGGCCGTAGAAACGGCAGCCATGGTTCGTGCGTAGGGTGGAGCGAAGGATCGAAGAAGAGGAAATCGAGGCTTTTCTGATTGTTTCATCTAGTTGTTAATCTCTTAGGATCTATTTGTTTTTTATGAATTTTTTTTTTCTTAAGTTAAAGAGTAAAGTAAAAAATAAAATAGAGGTAATGTGGTAAATTTATTATAAAAACTTGCTAAAAAGGGAAATGGTGCAAAGATTTTGGGACAGAGAGAGTATTTTTCATTAGTGTTCACCTACTCCAAACACATATGATTATGCCTCAATCTCCCCCAAATTAATTTATTGTCTTTATTTTCTTAAAAATAATTAGTCATTTCTTTGATAGCGTGAACTTGCTGCAGCTCTTAGCCGAGCTCCATAGCCCTAACCCATAATCTCTCACACCATCGCCTATTGCTTAGTTAGTTATTACTAGACTCACTCTAATTCAGATTGATGGTAGCCATCAACTTTAATTACTCGTGTTTGCGTTTGTGTTCATTTATTTAAACGAACAAACACAAACAGAGAAGTTATGTTCGTTTATTGTCTGTGTTCGTTAAAATTTAAATGAACGAACATGAACATGTCTTATTTGTGTTCATTTAGTTTATTTGCAGCCCTAATCAAAATGTGTGGAGATATCTTTTTATTTTCTTTAACCAAAAGTAATACTTTAAGACTGGAGTCTGAAAATTAAAGATGTAATGAAATGTTCGGTTCAAGAATTAAAATTTTTTAAAAGTACGATAATTTTATTTCTATATTTTGAGCAGCTATTTCGTACTCTCCGTATACTATATACACGATTAACAACCTACTAATTATAAGATTGTTATAGTATTTAAAACAACATTTTTAATGTAATGAACAACTATTTATAGAATAACAAATTCTAATTAACGAAATAATATTTGTCACTCGAAGGAACATCAATGGCTATGAAAGAAACAACATTATATGAAACAACAATTGTTATGAAATAAATAACTATTCTTTTAGAACAACAATTGACATATGGGGGAACGATAAGTATAATAAAAAAGAACAATAATTTGTATCTAGGGAAAAATAATGGCAGAGCCTAGAAAATGTTGTTTGTGTGTGTGTGGAGCATTTCATAATATTTACAAAATTGTCATTTATTGTTCATTTAGTTTATATTTTTGTTCATCTTATTTGGTCATGTTATTCATTTAGTTGATGTTGTTATTCAAATTGTTGTTCTTTTAGTCAATATTGTTCTTTTCTCACATTACTATACATTTGGTTGATTTTGTTGTTCCTCTAGTCCAGACTATTGTTCCATTTACAATATTTACATTTTTAATTAATATTGTTATTATTTTAGTTGATATTGTTGTTTTCTTCATAATTTTTGTTCATTTGGTTGGCTTTATAATTGGTATTCATTTGTTTGGTATTGTTGTTCTTTTGCTCCAAAGTGTTGTTCATTCAATTGAATTTATTATTCCATTTACAATTCTTGGAAATTTTGAATAGATCTAAACATAAACACAAATAGCAAATCATATGAAGGAGCTAATTCTAAAACTAAATATAAGTAAAACAAGTAAGAATTAGAACAAGTTACCTTGTTATTTTTTTGGTTAATATTATTGTTTATTTTATCCAGAATGTTGTTCTTTTGTAAAGTTTGTTATTCCATTTGTAATTTTTGCAAATTTTGAATCAGTTCAAACAATGGAACTGAACATAGATGCAAACAATGAACTGTATAAAAGCACAAGATTTGAAGTAGATATAGGTGAAAAAAAAAGCAAGAATGAGAACAAGTTACATGTGGCAGATTTGGAAGAAGATGTAGAAATAGACCAGATCTGATAACAATGATAATGAGAACAGTGAGGATGAGGGAAAAGTGATAAAGTAGGTGAAGATGGTGACAAAGCTAGAGAAGTAAAAATAACTCAGATTTAATAACAACAATGAGAAATAAGCAATGGAACGATGAAAAGGAACAGGAGACGCTAACAAAGCAAGTGAAGATGATGCTGTCAAAGCCAGTGAAGACAATGATGAAACCCAATAAACAAAAGTCAACCAGATCACAGAATAAGGAAGAGACGATGATGAAGCCGATAAAAAGGGTGATGAAGTTAGAGACATCATATTTTATGGTCGTTGGTTTAAACTAGCAACAAGTTAGGTGTTTTGTGAGTAGTGTGAAGAAAAAAAATGAGAGAGCAAAATTTATAGGATGATAAAACTGTAAAGAAATATAAACTAAAGATGTAGAGCATGCATGAAGTGCATAGTATCTCAACCTATATTTTTTGTATGAACAGAGTACGGATTTTGTTTCATTATATATTCACTTGTTCATATTGTTTTGAGTTTTAAACTATAATCCGCAAGTGTATGGTGGACATTGAAGTTGGGTGAAAAAGAGTACCATTCCCATGAGAATTGATTGAATTACTTGTCAAATACCACTTGTTTAAGTTAACTTCAGCTAAACAATCAAAGTTGAATAAGGATTTACACAAGACAAACAAGTAACTAAACATAACTAAGTGAAATACTCCTAACCTAGAATGTAAGAATGCAATGTAAATCTGTGGTCTTTTTTTTTTAATCAAATTATGAAAGCATACTTCCTATGGATTTACTACATGTCTTGATTAATTGGTAAATTTAGGTTAGTGACTTAGTTTTCTTGGCTTGTTGGTGAAGTGCCCAATTGAATTCTCACTTTCCCAAGTGAAAGAATTACCATTTTTAATCCTAGGCTTAACAAGGACTTTCATTCGATTACAAACTTAGGAAGAGGCAATAAAGCTTATTTTACCTTCACCTAATGACTTAGACTAGTTTTCCTACAAGCCTATTGTCATTAAACCTTTCTCTTATATCCAATTACTCTTAATCTTTTTCAAGAGCTTAAAAGCAATCTAAAGTGCAACCAATTATAACCATCAGTTAGCTAACACAACATTAAGCACAAAAGAAGGATAAACAAGCATTTAAAGGAAAATTGAATCATATAACCATAAATTCATCCAACATAATCAATCCAAGTAGCTACATCAATAGAAAGTGTTAAGGAAGACACGCCATAACCAAACCAAACACAAACATGAAAATACATAAAAACACATCTATGTCTAAATACAAGAAGAAGGAAGGGACAAAGGGACCCAAAAGACTCTAGATACATAAAAGCACATCTATGAAACTACAAATCTTCAAGTCCTCCAAGCCTTCTTTAAGTAAGAATCCACAAGTGCTCCCAAGAAAGATAAAGAAATGTAAGAGATGGTGATGAAAAAAACCCAAGTCTATGATGAGAAGATAAAGAAGAATGGAGAGCGTCTAAGCTTGATTCCAGATTTTTCTAAGTCTTAGAGGTGTCTCTTTCATTCACCTACTTATTTGGTTCAAATCTCTTAGCTAATAGTATGTTAGATTCAAATTAAAGGTAAGAGACCATTTTTCTTTGGGTGAAGGGGTACCTAGGTGCCAAAAAGGGCCAAATTGGGGCCAAGGTGCCCAGGCTTTAGGTTCCTATAATCTAGGCACCAAATGGTGCATTTTTCAAGCAGGGGAGATTTGAATTGTGACGCTTAGGCGCCACCATTTCAACAGCTTTGACACCTTTTAGTATTTTGGCCATAACTTTGTATACAAATATCCAATTAAGGTGATTCAAAATCTTACACGAAGCTAAGAGGTAGGGAGACAACTTTTATAATTTTACCAAAGCCTCAATCTTCCAAGAAAAGGTCAAAAAATGGATTGCAAGTTACTCATTTTCTTGGCTTTGTTTGTCATCAAGTTTCTCGTTTTTGCTCCAATTGCTTTCATTCTTTTCCCATGCTTCCAATAGCTCCTAACACCTATAAAATGAACAATAAAAGCAAGAAACTAGCAAAATAATGATGAATTGAGTCCAAAGTTTGAGGTCAAAGTTCACATAAAAATTCAAGACTTCACACATGATTATTGATTTTGTCACATTTACAATAACTCTTGCTCTGAGCTTTGAAGTGTATTTCTATTCCATGAAAGACACCACTAAAAGTAAAGCAAAAAATGGGAGGAATTCACGTGTAAGCAAAAGAGACAAAAGGGTCCATTTCTTTTTCTTTTCTTTTTTTGTAATTACAATAAAGCAATAAGAAGGAGAAAGAGCAGGAAAGAAAATCAGGGTTAGAAGGAGGTAGCAAGTTGGTGAGCTTCAACCACCCAATCTCTTGGAACGATAACCAAGGTGCATCTAGAGAAATCTTCTAAGAGCTGCATGACTTGATTGGAAAGTTGTTGGAGCCTTGGCGTCAAGGTAAAAGAGCCACACAGAGCCTGCAAAATTTGCCCACAATCCGATACAAAAGTTGCATTTTGTGTGCGAAAAGCACGAGCTTCTAAAGAAGGGTTGATTTCTGAAATGGGTACAACCTTAATGTGCCCTCCTTTTCTTATTCTTGATATATAGGTTATAGGAATAGGCGCTTTTTTAAAAAAAAAAATTTGAAGATGTTGGCGCTGTTTGGAAATAAGTTTTATTATTAATGTTAAAATTTTGAATAGTTTACTAAGATGGAAATTATTTTTAAATCTAAAAACTAAACATTACCTTTAAATAGCCTTTTCTTTTTATGAAAATCTAACATTAATATCAAATAGATCTGTTATAAAATAAATTTATATTTTAATTTTAAAGGTTCAAAGTTCAAACTGTTACAAATGTATGGCAACATTTTGGGATTTAAGCCCATTGAACAGCCCACTAATTAGAGGAAGACCATGGATCCACTCCAGCCTCAAGTCTATATAATTGTGTGCTCGTGTAAATACTTTTAAAAAATCATCAATTACCAAAAAGAATTAATTAAGAATCTGATTTTACCTTTTTTCCGTTGTTAGTTTTTTTAAATGGATAGAAGTTGGTCAATGTAAACAAAAAACTTGATCCGTTACAAAATATTTTTCACTTTTTTATATCCCAAAATATTTCTCACGTTTTTGTATAATATAACTTCTTCCAAATTTTGCCTTTCCTGTTCGGTAGCTTACATACGTAAAGGTAATCTAAAGTAGAATAGAAGGAGCGTGCGAGTTTAGAATCGAGTTTCAAGCTATCTAGTTGTTTGAAATTTGCTTGTGAAATGTACATTATTAGACATAGTTTTAGATTCTTCACTTAAAATTAGTATAATTGCATCTAACATATCGCATGGCCTTAGTGCCAGTGATGCATTATTCAAATATTAAGAATGATTTAAATCTCATTGTATTATTTATCAAGAGTAATAGTGAAAAATAAAATAATATACTATGTTTAAAGATTCAAAATTTTCATTAAAAACTGGAAAAATGATATAATATTTTGGGATAGATGAAGTTATAAAAGAGATCTATTCATCTTTCAGATGGTATGCTCAATCCTTATTCTATATGGTCCTGATGAATAAATCACATTTTCTAGTAAAATCCATGATTTTTGCCTTTTCCACTGGGGATATATATTCATTTTCTTTCTCCTGCTACCCAATAATTCGTCATATTCGTTTCCATTTTGAAAAAAATCTACTGATCCATTCTCTTAGCCCCTAGCAGGCGACGCAAGTTTCTAGCTTAGATTGTCCAACAAGCAAAGAATATGATATATTATCCCATAGCTGGGAAAGAAGATTGGTCGGGGATATCGATAATGGTTTATTATACTCAAAGTTGTTGAAATTGGGATTTTATATAAAATTATCTTTAATCTTAGAATCTAATCAAATTATTTTTAATATTTCAAACTGTAAGATTGTAAGATTCTAAAATGTTAATTAGGAATTTAATTAACAACCTTTATTTTACACAACTTTTGTTGTTGCCTTTGATACTATCTAAACATAATAAGCCAAAACTTTAACTTTTATTCTTCAAGAAAAAAAAAAAAGAAAAATGACATAGTGACAAAAAAATTGTACATAAAATAAATGATTGTAAAATTTATTTTCTTCCGAATATTATCATAAAGAAAAAGGGGGGGGGGGGGGGGGGGGGGGTTGTACGGCAAAAATTCCGACACCATAAATTATGTAAGTCCAAGGGTGGAACATGTGGGATTTGTTTGCTCGCCAAAACCTAAAAAGTGGGGAGATATGTATTCCCCAGAGAGCAGAAGTGGGGTACGTATGTGCTTAGCAGGCCAAGAAATTATTCGAGGCCCGAATAATAAATGGAGTTAAAAATTCGCCAACGGTCCTTAACAAATTTAGATTATGGCCATAATAGATTAGGGGACTGCAAGCAAGAACCATAAATTGTTTTAATTGTGCGAATTACAGTTGACAAAAATAAAGATAGGTTGAGTCATGTAGCTATGACCTAACACTCTTATCTGACCAGTTTAGTTAACATATATATTGAGCCTATCAACACCCCTTTTGGAATAGATATTTTAGTTAAGTCACTGGGTCCAAAGCAGCAAAGCTTGTTGTAACTTTACTTTGTGGAGATTCCTGGTTAGAAAGATTTTTTCATGCACAAGTGAAGGAACAAAAAGCTTGGTCCACATGACTATGCCGTCTCAATATTGGCTTGATAAATTTTAAGGATAATTTATAAATTTTTCCTCTAGGGCTAAAATAATATTTTTCAGATAAATTTTAATTAGTAACATGATTTTCATGGAGCGCAATTTACCCTTAAGGATTCAGTAAGAAATTTTAAGTTCTTATATAATATATGGTTTGTGTGCCCCTTGATTGTTTGAGAACCTCAATCTTCTATGTGTTCATGAGAGCTTAAAAAGCTCCTGATGACCAAAGGATTACTCATAGCTCTATAGTAAAATGCGATCTGAATAGTTCCTACAAAGAAAAGTAAAGTAAAAAAGCCATAAGAGGCCCCTCAAAAAGGAAAAAGCCCTAGGAGGCGCATTGTGCTTGTAAGAAGATCAAGTTTAAGACTCGAAGATGCTTCACTATGGCTCATTCATGAGTTGTTTATATTATATGAGTTGAGACCGCGATAGGTCCATCAATTCCTAGGATTGTAACCTTTACATGAGCTTTTATATAGACGACCAGATCATCAAAGAGTCTCATATTTCCTAAAATTTACTAGCGCAAGCCTCAACTTCCCAAGGGTATATTCTTCTTGTATTTGATGTTTGGCAGAATCAAGGCTTGTAGCCTCACAAGTATGATTAGAAGTTAAAAGTATTGAATGTCTGGAGTTTTCTAAACCCTTCAATGTTTAATCCTATACAAGGCTGAAATCATTTTTAACCCTTTGAGGATAATATTTTAAAATAGTTTGACCTATTTAGGAGGGTTGTTTTGGTCAAGAAGTCAAGCTAGTAAGCAAGGTTATTTTATTTGGTCCTAAAAGTAGGGAACCCATAAGGTTCAAGTAAGGGTGATCAATTATGTTTTCAGTTTTAATCGAAATAGAATAACTGAGTTTGTTCAGTTTTCAATTTTGTGCATCAATAACCAAACAGATTGAATTGTAGGGAAAACCAAAATAATAGAAATAACAAAAAATATCAATTTTCAATTAGGATAACTGAATTGTATATAGATACATTCCAAACCTCAAATATATATCACATATTCTAACCTAAAAGCACATTTTAATCATATAACAAACATCTATAATCCATTCTAAATCTAAACATCACATACATATACATAGTACACATTTATCACATGTATAATCAATTCCAAATTTCAAATATAAATACTAATAGGAAAAAATCACTTAATTCAATCATCCAAATCTTAATTGAAGCAAATCAGAAATCAAACAGAACTTGTATATTGATTTTTTGTTATATTCAAAAACTAAAACTACACTCAAATGCGGTGACCAAAAACTAAATTGTTTTTTTTTTCAATTATTCAGTTATTTTGGGTAGAATCAAAATTTGGCCCATCCTTGGGTACAAGCCTTTGTGGTCTGAGGAAAAAGGAATCATGGGACCTCTTAAAGGCCTTGTAGAGACTATGGAAAGGACAATATGATCTCTATAAAAAAAAAGGACCTCAGTCTTTTAGGGAATGCATCATCTTTGCTAGAGAGGTAGAGCATTTATTGCTTTGCACCATTTGAGAAACAATTCCAAGGAAAGGTATACTTATTGGGATTATATAAGGCTAGAGATACAGGTTGCTTATGACAAAGGTTATAGGCAAGTCAAGCCTCAATAAACAGCCTCATGACTAACTAAATGAGTTAGAGCATGCTGTAATCCATCACATATAATTAGGGACCAAGAAGACTCAAAACTCACTAGAAACGACTCCCTGAACGCCAAAGAAGCATCTCACCAAATGACTCAGCAAAAGAGACCTGATGTGTATGGGCCCAAGTACATGGGAGTAAACTTCATAGCAATTGCTTATCTACTTTTCAAGGCATTACATTTGACGCATTTTCCTATTTGAATATAAGGACCTAAAATCCCCACATTCATTAGAAGGAGAGGTTTTTAATACCAATAACTCAAAATAGACCTGACAGTCAACACGTTACTGTGCCTAAATATCTTATTAATGTTATAAGGCCAATAAAACCAATTGGCTATGTAAGTTAGGGCATAGGTCCATGAAGCCCAGTATTCACTATAAATATTGTGGGTATTTCTTTTTTTTTTTTTCTCCAAGAGTTAGACTACCATTACACTACTAACTTGAGCATTGGATGGGTCTCCCAATGGTTAGACACCCAGAGGTTCTTCTATGCCCTTCTGCTTATCTTTGTATGTAGGTGCCAAAGTGAGTCTAGAGATCTAATGCATCCACCATTTGCTACAGAGTCATGAATAGTTTCAATATCATTAAGATAACCTCATGAGTTATTATCCTTATCCTTTTTGTTTTAAGTTCTAATCCAATCCCACTGATTGAGATCCACATCAGGGGAAATACCTTCCTGAATCCCTTGATCAATGATGCATGATCCTTCGTCTGAGCTTTCGTAGTGCCTTTGGGTCTAGCATTACAAAATTATTGAAACACCATTATAACCTAAAATTATCAGCCTATAGATCTTTTCTATCTAAAAAATATTTGAAAGTGATTATTTATTCCGGTTCTAATTCCAAACACTGATCGAAAGCCCCTGATGTGTTAGCTCATCAGCATGGTCACTTCTCTTTAAAATCAAAGATTAGATTTAGATAATGTGAGTAGAGTTCTTAGGTGATAAGACAGCTCTTGTAATCTTCTATTGTAAAAATAAAGAAATTCATTGGTAGTCCATGTGAAGTTCACGCAACTAAGCTAGTAATTGAACTCCAAACGAACTACCAAAAGTTTATGTTTTTCCTTTTTTAAAAAATAAATAAATAAATAGCTAGAGAGAGAGAGACGGCCCTTGCAACTTTTCCTTCCTAGCTAGTAAACAAGAATGATGAAGAAAGAGAACGATTGTATTTGTGGGAAAGTGAAATTAAACTTGTTCCATTTGGCTTGGACAAGGACCATTCTTTTGTCTTAATGCATGAGTAAAACTTTGGCTGCCAAGAGCATTTTGATGGACCCCTTTTCTGGCCTCTTCTAAATCTTGCTGTGCTTATGTTACGTTTGTTGAGGGAGATACACTACACAAACGCAACCAGAAAAAAGATTGAAACATAAATATATAAATATGCATTTAAGCCATCAAAGACCATACAATAATGCAAGTTCAATTCTGTGACCAGAAGAGCCAAACTGCGAATTTGTTTAATCTGATGATATGATAAGAAATATAAGCATAAAGAAAAGGCCCGTGAGTGAGTGAGCCAAAAGCTTAACTGCCTTCTTTTGCCCACCCTTTCATTACAAGACAAAATCACAACTCCCACACACAAACAAGCTCCTGGCCGGCTGCTGACTCCTCACATGCCACCAAAATCCCCAGCTCTCTCCTTTATATTTCCCCTAACCTTAAGCGCTTCCCTTTTGATCCCTCTTGCCCCTACCTAGATGACCTGGAGAATCGAAAAACACCAAAAGAAAAACACAAAAGGGTTTTGTTTTGGGTCCTGTAGACAGAGAAGAATAGACCCTTTTGTAGCCATGAAAAGGGTGCATCAATCACTGCCTCATCAAAAACACTGCTAGCTATCTTCTGCTATATCTATCTATTTGTAGCATAGCAGCCACAAGTTGGTAGTATTGTTTTTGCTCTACCCAGCTGATGAACATCTGAAAAAGCCTGACTAGATGGTTTAAGGACGGAAAATTTGCAGCACTAGTCTAAAACCTTTAATTTCCATTGCTAATCAGCCCTTAACATATATTTCATTGCAAATTGATCCCTGGCTCTAGGTATGCCTAAATTGCACAAAAACCTAATTTATAAAAAGAAAATACTGATAATTTATATCTCTTTTCTAATAAATTAAAACTAATTCATAAGTTATTACTACTAGTTAATGGACCATTTGACAATCAATTTTTTTTTCTATATAAATTGGATTTCTATATCAACACAATCTTGCTAAGGGTTAGGGAACAACATACAACAAATTATAAAGGTTGAGGACAAAATTGCAATAAAATGAAGGTTGAGTATAGATTTGCAATGATAATTAAAGATTTAGGACTGCAGGTGTCACTGCCGCTTTTGAGGAAGAGCCTCTCTCTTTTACCCAATTTGACTGCAACTGAGGTTTCTCTAATTTTTTGGGGATTGGAGTTCACAAACTCGCTGAGCAGTCCCTTTTCCAATTTCTTCCCTCTCTGATTTTAACCAAAGGCCAGAGCGTGGAAAAAGCTGAACTGTCTATTTCTCTGTGATCCGTTTGCAGAGAGAAAAATTCTCCCCATAGCCCACCAAAAACCCACTCTATGGATCATATCCCAAGAACAAAGGTACCCACTAAATGGTCTGGTCTTTTTCTTCTCCCTGCACCCTTGGCCTCTCTCTGAATTCTGATACATTTTCTTGTTAATTGGAACCATTTCTTACCATCTCTAGCTACTTCATTCTATATATCTCAATTTTCACTTTCTTCTTCTTCTCTCTCTCTAGCTCCCTTTCTATAGCTAGCTAGTTCCCAATGATGCAATTCAGTACTGAAACCCTACCTCATACATTGCATCAAACAAGCCTGTCTCAAATAATCCCAAGCATGAACAAGAACCAAATCCAACGAGCTCGGCCATGGCCGGGCTTCAGTACCACCTCAAAGGGGACGCTAGGCAGCTTTGGAGATGCTAACTGCATGGAGCAGCTGCTGGTCCACTGCGCCAACGCGATCGAGAGCAACGACGCCACTCTCGCCCAGCAAATCCTATGGGTCCTCAACAACATTGCGCCTCCTGATGGAGACTCCAACCAGCGTCTCACCTGCGCATTCCTTCGAGCACTTATCGTGCGCGCAGCCAAGAGAGGCACCTGCAAAATGCTAGCCGCCATGGCCGCCAACGCCAGTTGCACCAACCTCGCCATCGACACCCACAGATTCTCTGTCATCGAGCTCGCCGGCTTCGTGGACTTGACCCCCTGGCACCGCTTCGGATTCACCTCCGCCAACGCCGCCATCCTCGAAGCTGTCGAGGGGTACTCCGTCGTACACATCGTCGATTTGAGCCTCACCCATTGCATGCAAATCCCAACACTCATCGACGCAATCTCCAACCGCGTTGAAGGCCCGCCGGTGATCAAGCTGACTGTGGTCGGAGCCACCGAAGAGCTCCCACCAATGCTGGATCTCTCCTACGAAGAGCTCGGCTCAAAGCTGGTCAATTTCGCCCGATCTCGCAATGTAATGCTAGAATTCCGGGTGATTCCATCGAGTTGCTCAGATGGGTTCTCTAATTTAATCGAACAATTCCGAATCGAAAACTGGGTCCCGTCGACCCAAAGCGGAGAGGCCCTAATAATAAATTCACACATGATGCTCCATTACGTCCCCGACGAAACCCTCTCTCCGTTAGCCCAAACTTCAAACCCCAATCATTACTCCCTCAGGAACATGTTCCTGAAGGCGCTCCGAAATCTGGAGCCAACGGCAGTGGTGATGGTGGACGAGGATGCCGACTTGACATCGAACAACTTGGAACACCGAATGAGGGCGGCTTTCAACTATCTATGGATCCCATTCGACACAGTCGACACTTTCCTTCCGAAGGGGAGCCAGCAGCGGCAGTGGTACGAGGCGGACGTGTGTTGGAAGATAGAGAATGTGATAGCGCAGGAGGGGGTGGGGAGGGTGGAGAGGGTCGAGCCGAGGGGGCGGTGGGCGCAGCGGATGAGGGCCGCCGGGTTTCGGGGGGTAGGGTTTGGGGAGGAGGCGATGGCGGAGGTGAAGGGGATGCTGGAGGAGCACGCGGCGGGGTGGGGGCTGAAGAAGGAGGAGGACGATCTTGTGCTTACTTGGAAAGGCCACAACGTTGTCTTTGCGACTGTCTGGGCACCTGCTTCAGCCGGCTGAGCTGAGAAGTGAGCAGTAATGTTTGTAATCTAATTGCTTTTTCGCCCCCTAATTTTTTAGGGAAATAGTGTTTTTGCCTCCATAGTTGTTAGTTCTAGTTAGTTGATCACTGATGATTTGGTTCCTGTGTTCTTAGTGCTTATTACATTTTAAAATTTACTTAAACCACCTACGTACGGCTAATTAAATGGCGCCTAATGCTATGAGAAATTCTGACCTGTTTAGCTTCACCTTCTCCATCCTACTTATTTAGCTAGCGGAATCATCCATTTACAGCCAAGTTTCTTCAATTCAAAAATTTAGTGCATGATTAATATTATATTAAATCAATTGTTGGATTATAAATTTATTTTTGTAGATTCGGCCCATCAATTCTTAGATTAATATCTAACAATAACATTTATATATAATTGTTTCAATGATTTAAATTTTATAGGGCAATATACATTAAATTACAAATTTAAAAGAACTAATGATTTTCATACACACACACATATGATCTTTATAATTAAAATATTTAATCCAACACTCAAATTAAATTGATTATTATTATTATTATTATAAATAAATAAATAATTATAGGATGGTTCTCCAATAGTTCACATTTTTTTTTCCTTAAATGTTTTGGATATTTAAGAAACCTTTGTAACTATACTTCACAGGTATATAATCCGACAGTACAACCTTAAAATAAGGACCCAAGTTGTCTCCGCACCGCAGTTTGAGGCACTACTTTCCTTTCCCATATTTCTCAAACCTTAAACTTATACAATAATAGACAATTCTGAATTAGAAAAAAAAAAAAAAAGGACCCAAAATCACCAGCATAATCTGATAAGAAAGCTCTTCAGGCTGGGAAACCCTCCTATGAAAAATAGTCCTGTTCGTTTTAGACCACACTATATATATATATATATAGTAGCTGCAAATTAATAGAGCTCTCTTGACCTTAGCCTTGGGGGAATTCCATCTAGATCTAGCTACTTTTCTAAGTCATCTGCAGACCTGATTACAGCCTTAAGGGGTCCCAGTTCCCAGCCAGTTCCATCTCATGCAAACCCACCTCCAGGCCACAAAAGACAACTGACAAAGGGAAAACAAATGATCCCTGCTTGTGAGTGTATAGGTAGTGTTCCGGGCCAAGTACCAATGGAGGGTCAGCAGTGGCCCAAGTAGCCTGTGAACTCGACCATGAGCCCAAACTTTGATGAGCTAAACATCTAAACACGCACTTGTACCACACATCTTCCATCGACACAATTATTTTAGCAACTGCCATCCCACACATACATTTATTATTGTTAAAACGATAAATGAAGATGTCTCATTACAATATATAATGATGAGAAGCCCTTTAAATGGATCATATTAGATTTAACCCTTGCTCTAACATGCAACTGTTGGAGAAAACAAAACATGATTAAAACATTTATGCAGAAGATTTAATGTTGTTCACATTTAACTTGCATGCATTCATGAAAGTAAAAAAAATTCTTTCAATATTCATAATGAGAATTACAAAAGAAAAAAAAAATACCCATAACCTAGTATGAGTCACTCTCCTCTCTTGAAGTCTCATATATTATTGTCACTCGGCAAAGTTGACCTCATACCTACAACTTTAACACAACATACCATTTTATGGAGCATATATACCTAAAACTAAACAAACTAGGAAAATTAATAGATAAACAAAAGCAACCCTACATAAATTTAGACTTCCTCCTAGGTTTAAAAGTTAGGTTAAAAATTTTAGGTTCAAATCAAACCCAAAATATGAGCTACCTATTGTACCCCTTAAATCTCAACCAAACACAAACAAGAAAAACCTCAAAACTGAACTGAATCGAACTTAACTAAATTGAGTTTGAAATTCAAAATTTTGGATTGACCAGAATTCTTATTGATGGCTAGAGGTTGAAAAAAGGAAGTTGTGTCAAGGGTGAAGGGGAGGCTGTGTTGATAGAATGAACGGAAGGAGTTATAAAGGTCGAGGGAAGACTATTGTCGGCAAGGTTGTCAAAATTGAAAACGATAGATGAAGATGTCTCATCATAATATATAAAGATAAGAAGCCCTTTAAACGGATCATATTAGATTTAACCCTTGCTTTAACATGCAAACTGTTGGAGAAAATAAAACATGATTAAAACATTTATGCAGAAGATTTAATGTTGTCCACTTTCAACTAGCCTATATCCATGTAAGTAAAAAAAATTCTTTCGATATTGATAATGACAATTACCAAAAAATAAAAAAAAAACTCATAACCTCCTATGAGTCACTCTTTTCTCTTGAAGTCTTATATATTATTGTCATTCAGCAAAGTTTACCTCATACCGACAACTCTAACACAACATACCGTTTTATGGAGCATATATACCTAAAACTAAACAAAATAGGAAAATTAACCGATAAACAAAAACAAACCTACATAAAGTCAGACTTCCTTCTAGGTTTGAAAGTTAGGTAAAGAATTTTGGGTTTAGATCAAAGTCAAAATATGAGCTACCTATTGTACACTTAAATCTCAACCCAAATCCAAAAAAACCTCAAAACCAAACCAACCCAAACCTAACTAAATTGAGTTTGAAATTCAAAATTTTGGATTGACTAGAATTCTCATTGACGGCCAGAGGTCGAGAAAATGAAGTTGTGTCAAGGGTGAAAGGGAGGCTGTGTTGATAGAGTGAAAGGAAGGAATTGTCAAGGTTGAGGGAAGATTGTTGTCGACAAGGTTGTCAAAATTGAAATTCCATATAACACTGTTTTTGGTTTTCTATTAAATCGTAATCATAGTATTGGATCACAATCGTTAATGTAATTGTAGAATCTAATTAAATTGTTTGTTGTGTCTCAAATTGTAAAATCATAATAATTTGAATATTTAACCTGGTGTTTTGAAAACCTTGGTTGCCAATGCTACTTGCGATTGATCCTCATTAGAGAAGGCTCCTCTAGTACATGTTAATAAGCTTCCATGACTTATCTTCTTATTCTCGTTCTAGTATAAGGTGTGATTGGCATTATTGAAGACAAGGATGAGAGACGAGGCAGTGAAGCCACAAATCTATGTGATGAGAGACAAGAGATTAGCGAGGAAAATGTAGGAGTTAGAGGAGATGAGACCATAGTGGGCGGGGCAGCGGTCTTTAGAGATAGGGTTTAGAGTAAAGATGAGTTAAGAGGAAGAAGGAATAAAGATTTGAGTAAAGATGAGAGATGAGCCCAACTTGGTTGTTATGCCCATTTTAAGGACATGCCAGAGTACACTAGAGGCCCTTGAAAGTTTCCCAACTCACACAAGTTGGTCCTTGAACTAACTCAATCAGCAGAAGCCTTCCAACTTTACAACTCAGTACATTTTAGTCCGACTTGTTGACTTGACTTTTTTTTCAATGACTTAAATATATAAAGAGTCTTTAAACCGTTGCAACCCATTTAAGTTTGTCATCAAACTAGAACTTGGATTGCACTAGACCACAAACTCTAAAATAAACATTGAGCATTATAAAAAAATCATTAAACTTAATTAAAATTCATTATAAATTAACCAAACTTCATTTTTAGATTTGGTAAAGAAAAATTCTTGAAAATTAATTAATTCATAAAAAATATTATTCAAGTACTTGTTGGGTAAATATAGGATTAGCTATAAAATGATATTGGTCCAGATAAAAAAATAGTAAAACTAAAACAATGTATTATCTATAATGAGAAAATAACATAACACAAAAATAACATATATTTAATAAACGTATGGAAGAACTAATTTCTGAAATTTTTTTCTGATAACCACATTTTATTTCATTCATCATAATGGTATGCCTAGAAAAATGCATATGACCACCTATAGCATAAAATGTATTTTTTATTATTTTTACTTTTGTTTAATTTTAATTTACTTTTATTTTTCAGCTCTTTTTTTAGTGTTTTGTAGGGTTTTTTTCATGTGGAAAAAATTTCTACTTCTCCTCCCTATTTTTATTTTGTTGTCGATTAAAAATACTCATATAAATAAATAAATATAGAATAACTAAATTACTTGATGAATAAAAATCCCATCTCTTTGGTTTAGTCTCCATTGCTAATCAAGTTTATAGATCAACTGACTTAATATTAGGGCAACAGAGAAAAAGTAAAAATTCAAATAATTACTGGCATAATTTTTATGACTTTTAATGATAAAAAGTTGTTAATAAACGTGTGAATAGAGACTTGTTCATGTGCTATTTTTATTCATGAGATGTTTTAGCTATTATGTATTTATTAATGCTTGCGAGTATTCTCAATAGGCAGCAACATAAAAGTGAGGAGAGCTAGAAACTTGTTTCACGTGAAAAGAGAGCCCACAAACACTGAAAAGAGAGCCAAAAAATAAAAATAAAGTAAAAGTAAACAAAAGTAAAAATGAAAAATATATTTTCTACTATAAGTGGTCATTTGTATTTTTTTAGGTACACCATTATGATAGTTGGAATAAAGAAAAAATTACAAAAATCCCTCATGGTTTAATCTAACTTACACTTTACCCCTTCTATTTTTAAAATCTACACTCTACCCATATTTTCTTTACATTATCTGATAATATCTTCTGAAACTCTAATTTAAACTTTCTAGTAATCATGTTTCAAAAATTTCAATATTTTTCATTTTTTTCCCAGTAAACCGATCTTTAAAAGATACTAATATGCATTTATAGGGAGAAAAATATATTTATAGAAAGAAAAAATTGATAATTAAAAATATCTATTTCTTATAAAAAAATATTAGAGAAATTGAAATTACTGAAAAATACTATCGTAAAGTTTAAATAGAGTTTCATAAGTTGTTATTAGACAATATAAAAATATAGGAAGTAAAGTGTAGGATTTTAAAAATAAAGAAGATAAATTATAAGTTATGACATATCTTACGGGTATAATTGTAAGTTTCCCCTGGTTGTTGGTGAAACTTTGTACAAGTTAGTTTATTCATATTTTTTTACTAAACATATGCTGGTTTGTATTATGTTATTTTCTCAGAATAGATAAGATATTAATTTTTGTTTTTACTTTTTTATATCAAGGGACAAAATCTTTTTTATAGCTATTTTTTTATGTTTATTAGATAAGCACTTGAATAGTCTTTTTATGAACTAATTAATTTTAATAATTTTTTTCTTTACTCAACCTAAAAAATCAAGTTTTATTAATTTATAATGAATTTTTATGATGCTCATTGTTTATTGTAAAGTTTGGGGCCTAGTGCAAACTGAGTTCTAGTTTGATGACCTACTTATATGATTTTTCAAAGCTTGAGGGCTCTTCATGTATTTAAACCATTAAAAAAACAGAGAGAGAGAGAGAGAGAGTCAACTCAGTCAAGTTAACGAGTTGAACTAAAACATACTAGAATGGAAAGTTTGAGGGGTTGTACAGACTAAGCCAAGGTTTGAGGACCAACTCATGCAAGTTGAGAACGTTCAAGGGCCTTTACTATATTTTGGCCTTAAGAATATATCAGGTGGCTTTGGTATTTTGGGTTGGGTAAGGGGAAGAATTAATGATTTTGGGTATAAATATATTGGGTATTATAAATTTCAGGTTAGTATCGGTTTTCAGTTCAGCTCGAATTGAACCTAAATTATGAGCTTTTGTTTTCCTTTTATTCTGATCATCCCTGAGTTCACAAATTTCCCCTTTAAACCCAACCCAAAATTTCAGGTTTGGGAAGTTAGGGTTTTGGACTTGCTTTCAATATTACTTGCTCCTACCAAAATAATTATTGCCGCTACTTGCTTTCAAGAAATCACGAACTTGTTGGGCAAGAAATTTTCTACCAAATCCAACACAATTGAAATTTCACAAATGGCCAACGACAAACTAGTTCGTTTAACTTTTCCAATTTACAGATTTGAGTCAAAATATAATACAAACCCTCAATTATCTTGCACGCGTAGCTAGAATCATAAGCATTATTGAAGTTGGAGTAGAGACAATACAAAAATAGATTAAGATCCATTTAACCTGATCTTTGAAAAAAAAAACATTCAGCTTTAAATCAATTAGCAAAAATAGATACAAGTAGGAAACTCATTCACTAAATCATTTGGGATTAAATAATTATTACATTCAAAAAGTAGCCCAGCATCATTTATAAAATAAAATTAGGAAATTTGAGTGAAAATAAGCATGCAATAAGAAAGTCTCACATGAAAAATTTGTTTGTTTCTTTCGGGCCACACATGATACATAGTAACTGCAAATATTCCCCTATTTACCTTAGCCTTCATGGAATTGCCCTTAACAGAGCCATATCTACAAACCTTTTTGCAACCTTAAGGGTCCCCACTCCGGAGCAATTTCATCTTATGCAAAACCAACCTCCAGACCACAAAAGAAAACACCAACAAAGGAAACCAAGTGATCCCTACTTGTGAATCTATGATGTACCGAGCCTAGTACCAATGGAGGGTCAATAATTGCCCAAACAGTTTATGAACCTACCATAAGGCCAAGAGTTAATGTGTTAAATAACTAAATGCGGGCTTATACTACAAAAAAGGGACCCCTTCCTGCTAACACCAAAAGTGATAAAAACTACTAAGGCCAATATACGCATATGTGCAAATGTGCATACCTTTTTTTTCCCAAAAGCCCCTAATAATTAGATAGAGTTACGCATTATACCCCCACTGACAATGACTTCACTGGTTCACAATTCTTCATCTTGCTCTAGATTGCAAACATTGCCTTAATCGGGTTGCAGACCTTCTTTTCCCACTACCATTGTTACATGCTACAATGATTTTGGTGCTTCACATTGATGACGAGATTGCATTAAATAGTAGTTATTATCGAGTCTAAAAGTTGTTTATCCAGATCAAATCCAAGGAAGCCATTATTTCCACTGCTCCACCATAATCAAGACCAGTGGTTTTCTCATTGCACTACCTCCACGGTTCAATCCTGATCAAGACCAGTAGTATCCATATCAAACAACTTCAAGCCACACTCATTGCTTCTATAGAAACCAATGAAGAGTTCGTGTCAGTAGTGATCTGTCATGTCCAAAAAGCCAGTAATGAAAATTAGTCTAAATACTTTTACATATTCATTAAGATAATTTTATTTATTACTTAAGAAACATTTATTTTTGGAAAGAACAAATTGTCTTATGATATTGCTTTCCGCACGTTGCATATTTCTTCATACACTTGTATACTCATTCAAACACTTTTATTTTTTAAGATAACAAATTGTCTACATATTGCTTTAGCCATTTTTATATATTGGCTCAGAGATTTTTACTTATTGTTTCACACAATTTTATTTATGTAAAAAAAAAATAAATTGTATGCATATGTTCCAAATACTTTTACACTTTTACATATCATTTAAGAAGAGAGCAAACTTTTTGTATATTATCTGAAGAAACCAAATCATCTACATATTATTTTAGAGACTTCTACACAATTCTCTAGACACTTTTAGCTATTATTTTGGACACTTCTACACTTTTTCATAGACACTTATACAGATTGTTTCTGCATATAATTCAATGGTTGAGGCAAGAGAAGAGTGACCTAGTGGTTGCATGGAGTGGCAACAACCTAAATGAATTAGCATGATTTGAGGTTGAGCAGTAACAGCAATATCTGAAAGCGGGCAATGCCAGTGCAATCTAGGGGCGAGATTTGAAGACGATTGTCAGCCGGAGAACGTACGATATGAAGGCAATGATAATCTTGTGAGGGTGGCACCAACATTGTCAACTAGGTAAGATTTATTTGGCAAGGGGAGTTTTGATATAGGGCTAATTTGGTAAAATTGTAGGCTGAGTGGTGGATCATATGTGGAGAATTAGGGATGAATTAACATGTCTCTAACTCGAAAATATATTAGAATTAGGGATAATTATAAAAATTACTGAATAATCAGAGATTTCCAAGTTTTTAAAATTGATTTTTTTTTAATGTGAAGAATCTGATAAAAAAAGACCTCCGTCGTTCTCAAACCATTTGTCATCAATTTGGTGGTGTACATGCTCGAGAATCGTATTCGCCCGTTGGTTGTCGATTAACGATTTAACACATCACATCCAATCAGGCTCGACCAAATCCCCAGGTAGAAACACCCGCACCGCACCTAGGGATCTGGTGCCCTAGGCAAGGACTCTCCCTCCCTCCCAACGTAATTTATATGACTCTTCCCTCCCCTCCCTTCCCTTCCCTTCCGCCTAATTAAATTATTACATCACATATGTCCATTAAGTTGTTATCCGGGAACATTCCTTGATGTCAGGTGACGGTGGGTGGTCCCGGGTCCAAGGATTAGAGCTTTTTGGCCCACTTCACGTTTGGGTCCGTCACGTGAACTCCTCCTGCCCTTCACGATTCTTTGTCTCCTCGGCGATGCTCGTTTCAAGCCTTTCCATAACCTCCATGATGGATGGATGGTCATCATCCACTTCACTCACATCACCACTCATAATTAAGAAAAATATTTTTCAAATAAGATTTTCTTTTAGTAAAATGGCAATTTTTGGTAAACATGCACAGGTATAATAATATCATTTCTTTTATATATACCATAATGTCGATGTAGAGTTTGGTAAACATGTCTTAAATCTATTGCAAAAAATAATAAATGGTAATTGTATGGCCAAAAATTTATTATTACCTGAAATTAGATTTTATATTAATTATGGACAAGAAAATACTCTTGCTATGGTTTAAAATGAAATGAGGCAATCATATAACGGATTAGGCCAAACTTCAATCCTTTGAATTACTAGAGACTCATGCTTGTCAATGGATGGACTACAACACTCAACACGTTCAATCTCACAGACTATAATATGTGTGAGTGACATGTTTCCATAAAGCAAAAAGAGAAAGATAATATATGCTATTTTCTCCATCCCATAAAAGATATATTTTTCTGAGCATGAAAAATAAGGTTTGTATAGTTTATGATATATATATATATATATATTTTTATTTTTGCTCCTGAAAGTAAAAGTAAAAAAATGATTTCTTTTTGAATTATGTATAATGGAGTTTAAATGGTGTTTTAAAAATTCTTTTTGTAGTTTGTGTACTGAGGCTTTAATGAAGATTAAAAAGCTTTCTAAAGGAGGAAACTCTTCATTTTTAGGACGGTTAAAAAAGTCTTTTGAGCGGATGAAGAAATTTATAAGAAAATAAATAAAATAAAATTACTTATGTACTGAGATAATTTTCCACCGGCACCATACATTTCTTTTTTTGGCCAAAAGAAGTGTGAATTTTACTAAGCAAAGCTTGTGGAATTTTGTACAATGCATCATTACAAAGAAGGGACGAGAAGTATCGCAAAGTTTTCACCTAAAATTAAAACGAAATCAATATATATATATATATATATATATATATATATATATATATATATATATATATATATAGCTAGGGTTAAAACGGATACTTTCACATGGAAATTTCATGAATAACTCACGACTAGAATTTTTTTTTTGTACAGATCTGAAAATATATATGGAAGAAAGTAAAAGTTAGTAAACTCAAACAGTAAAATAAGTAATACTGATCTACGAAACCAAAATAAAAAAATTTAGGCAAAAAAAAAGACCTTTTACAGAGTAATTTAATTTTTAAACTGACTTTGTATTAAAAATAATGTAATTATTCAAAAAAAAATTTAAACTCTGTCAGCACAAATACTATAGATCAGTTGAGTACTACACGTTCTGAACTGTAAAGCCTATATAAACTTTAATGGATTTTATTTTATTTTATAGAAATTTTTTAGCTCCCACACTTACACTCAGTTTGTTTTAATGTAAGTTAATTAACTTTAAAAGGGGCTTATTTTTTATTTTTATGTATTTTTTAATTAGAATTAATTTTAATTAAAAGTTAATTTTATATTACTGCAATAATCTATTAAAAATATAATTTTTATAATCTTACTAAATTTTTATAAATTCTTCTAGTTTAAGATATTAAAAAATAAAAATTTATTAATATTATAAGAATTTACTTTCAAATAATTAAATTATTATATCCAGGTAACATTATATTTCAAATGAAGTTCACTTTGGGAAAACAAATTCGACGCCTTGGGTACTGAACTAAAGGACGGCGCGTGAATGCAAGTCTTTAATGCGGATTCGCGTGAAATTCCCGCATTTAATATCCGAAGTCGCAAATTGATTTACGCTCCATTCTAAAGTTGAACGCGTCATTGCCTTTGCCTCCCTCGGAAAATAGCAATCGGCAACGGCACATATGAACCAGCATTCACTCCAACTCTTTAAGATTAGTTACATTTATTATGTTTTTTTATTCAATCTTTCTTATTAGTTTGTTTGCCTTTTCCTTATTCATTATTGAATTCGTCTACAATTATTGGGAAAAAAAAAGAATAAATGTGTATAAATTAATGTGCCATTCTTTTTTAATTTCAATATCTTGCTCTTGACCCTACTCCCCCACTTCGTACAACTTAGCTACCACATCATACTTCCATTTTTCTCTAAGGAAAGGATTCTGTTAATAAATAGAAAAATACAGAAAAACTCTAAGGTTTGAAAAAACCTACACTTGTAGC